>OY725322.1:25453854-26665809 GCA_963242795.1 Inga leiocalycina
TAGCTATGATGTATTAAGATTTATGCCTTCTAATCCTGCCTACCCACCCTCATCTTCGTCGCTAATTTATTTTGCAAAACGTACACAACAATTAAATTACAAACAGAACATACATTGCACAGTGCTTGTTAATCCACAAATCAAACAATTGACCTATGTCAAGGCATACTTAAGGATTCAATGTGCTCCCCAAACCTAGAGAGGTTGACGGCATCAATATCAATTACTTGCACAATTTTCTAATAGATGTATTTGAACAATAATTATTAAAAAAATTAATTAATATTAATTTTATATCTTAAAATATTAATTTGAAGATACTAACAATAACATTCATAAATAAAATTATCAGTCAGTTCAATAAAAACTGTATATAGAGTTATAAAATTATTATTTTTACATGAAATATGTATTACACATTAATAAACGAAATTACAACTCATAAGCCTTTCTAGCATGATAATAATATATCTACGGCACATACTTCCAGCGTATCATAGTCTGCCTTTGTGTTATCCTAACATGAGACTCTTTTGGGAGATTTATATACAATGAGTTATAAAATTATTATCAAAGGAGTATATAATATTAAATTTGTTTTAATATGATTTTTGTTTTCAAACATATGTGCACTGAATTATCATCTTTTATAACTAATTAAGTTTTGCAGTTTTTGCGGTCGAGGTTGATGAGGGAGGGTAGTTCATGATTGCCTTCTTGTTATCTCTTTTGAGAGCTAATAGAATATAGTTTCATTCAAAATAATTTTTCCAATATATCATTATGTAATATAGACTCTATGGATTGGCCAAAAATTCGATATAGACTCTATAGCAATTAACAGCTATATCTTATATATGTAATATGAGACTTGATAGACTCTGTAAACAGTGTGTAAATAGAAAAATATTTAGTTATGGACGAAATAATTAATGAGTAATATATCGTTCAAGCGTTCAAATTAAAATGTATAAAATGCCAATAACAACGTCATGATAAAAATAATCACTCTAACCCAATCTAATTAAGCCTGGGCAAAAATTTAAAAAAAGGGATTAAAAGCATAATCTAAAATTCTTTTTCTTCATGTATTTGTTTGGTTTTTTTTTTTTTTGGAAACAAAAAATTTTAATCAGATCAACAAAAACACCAAATATTATGACGAAGGCAAAATCCTCTAGTAATATTATTTTCACAAAACACAATAATTGAATCACACATACGCCATATATAACACAGCTCTTGTTAATCCACTAATCATACAAAAGATGTATCCCTTGACATATTTAAGCAATGTGAGGGATGGATGCAACACTTAGGTATGAGGGATTTGGAGGGAAAGAGAGGAGAGGAAAAATTTTTATGAGTTAGATTTAAGAAAATTAAAAAAATGGGGTTATAAAATTTTAATATAGAGAACATATAAGATAAAAGAATAAAGAAAACAAATTTAAAACTTTTAACCCCACTTTTTTTATTTTTATAAATCCAACTTTTTTCCCTCCGCCCACTTTTCATCCCCTCCCCTCATAATAAACAAGCCCTATCCATCACTCACATTGACAATTTCTAATAGTTTTACTTGAGCAATGATTAAAAAACTTTAAATAAATATTCATTTCATAACCTAGAATATTAATTCTATTTAGTGATAAACTAAACAATTAATTTGTTGTTAGAACATTAAAATTAAAATATATAAAATAAAAAAATTACGTCACGACAAAAATAATCATTCTAAAGCTATCTAAATTTATGTTAATAACTAGTTAAAAGCATAACCTACAAAGCCCTCTCCCTCACAAGTTTGTCGGTTTTTTCAGTGGAAAAAAAAAATTAATCAAATCATAATACCAAATATTGTGAGGAAGGCAAAAGCCCCTAATAATATTTGGCATTCAATTGACTGATAAAATCAGTCTCCATATTCAACCAGTCCGACCATATTTGGATGAACTATTTAACTATGGTTATGTGGTTTGTTTCCCATGCCTTCCCTCCTCTTTTATAACCTCGACTCTCCCCTCACATACTTATTTGACTGATATGGGATTTTGGTTTTTACTCATTATTATCTCCGATTCTAAATATAAGATAAAATTGATTTTTTTTTTTGGAGAGATTATAGAATTTAAATAAATTACTTAATCATATCATATGTTGTGTATCTTTAAATTATATATCATTTTATAAGTTAGATAAAATAGTTTAAAAAAATGATAAATATAAATACTTTAAAGTGATTTAATTAGCTTCATTAATCTCTCTAAAAAATCAATATTGTCTTATATTTAGGACAAAAGGGGGTATTATGCAATCTGGCTGAAGTGTGAGCATCCTGTATTAGAGTATGGTATATTAAGATTTATGCCTTCTATTCCTCTCAACCCACCCTTATCTTCGTGACCAATTTATTTCACAAAACAAAACCATTAAATTACAAAAAAAGGATAAATATAGCACAATGCTTGTTAATCCATTAATCAAACAAATTACCTAACCAAAGGCATATTTAAGCCGTGATTAGGCCAACTCATGCTGCGTGGGAAAGCATCAAAATTAAAAGTGTTATTCAATTAGCAGCAATTTCAAGGGCAAGAACCACAATGCAACTCACAACTAGAGGACAATGCATATATCAAACTTGGTTAGATCCAGGTTCTTCCTTCTATGATATATATTTGAGAGCAGTTCTACTTGGGATCACTAACTGTCAACTTTGTTAGAATTACATATTAGGAAATTAATATCTTAGTATCCCATATAATCAGGGATAATTAGGATTCCTCATAATTAGGGATTGTGATTGATATCAATCACATAATGAGCCATTAATGTAGAGGCTCCTCTCTTGTATATAAATACCCTACTTTTATACATGAATATACACACTTTTCAGAATATAGAATTACATGGTATCAGAGCCTAGAGCTCTCTGTTTCTCTTTCATTTCCGGCACGTCCTCTGTTCTGGTTTCCTCCGTCGGTACTGTTCACGGCCTCCGGTGACCGGCCGCCACTGCACACACGCGTCGCACAGGAGGACTCGCCGGTGCCATATCGGCCCGTCCCCGGAGATTCGCCGTCATCCGAGCCGCGAGTGGGCGTCACGCGCCGCCTGCAGATCCGCCGAAGATCCACGCGCCGGCGCGTGAGCGCGTTTTCCGGCGCCGTTGCCGCCGCCGTTTGCTGCGTTCTGACCGACTCACCACCGCCGTCATTCCCCGTGTGGTCGTGCGTCGTGGGTACTCCCTATTTTTGGTTTGGTGGCTAATTTGTCCATTTGCATGTCTGTTTCTCTGTTTCTGGGCTTCTGGCTTTCTGTTTCTGGGCTCTGCTGGTTGTTGCGTCTGGTTCTGATCTGGTTGTAACAAGTTGGCTCTGCTTCTGGTTGATCTATGCACTTCTTTGCTTTGTTGAGGGTTGAGGTTGCGGTGCTGTCTTTGCTCGCTCTTATTTAGGGCTGTTTGGTTGTTGTGGTGGTTAGGCCACTCCGTTTGCTTTCTTGATTGTTGATTATCTCTGCTTAGAAGGGGTTTACGTGCATTGATGGCTGACTCCAAGGCTAGTGTCACTACTGAAATTATTCCTGTGACTAATAAAATCACCGAGCACAAATTGACCTGAACAAATTATATGGATTGGAGCAAAACCGTCCGCATGTACTTGCTTAGTATTGAGAAGGAGGGCCATTTGACTGATACGCCTCCTGCAGATGACCCTAAGATGACTTGGGCCCGAGCGGATGCCCGCTTATTCTTGCAAATCCAGAATTCTATTGACAGTGAAATCCTTCCCTCGGTTAGTCACTGTAATACGGTTAAGGAACTTATGAGCTGCTTGGAATTTCTGTACTCTGGGAAAGGAAATATTACTCGCATTCACAATGTTTGCAAGGGATTCTATTGTGCTGAACAGCAGGGGCGTTCGTTGAAAACCTTTTATGTGGAGTTCAAGAAAATGTATGAAGAGTTGAAGATGTTAATGCCGCCTACCACTGACCTTAAGGTTCAGGTTGATAATATGGAGAAGCTAGCGATTCTCAGTTTTCTTACTGCCTTGGATCCTGCCTATGAGACTGTTCGTTCCCAGGTTCTGTCTAGTTCTGAACTTCCTTCACTTCAGGATGTGTATTCTCGTGTGCTACGTGCAGATAGTCTCTTACACCCGACTCCTACTCCGAATGCTAGTGCATTAGCTGGCCGTGGTCCAACTGATACCCGTCAACAGCATTTCGTAAAAGCTGGCTCGACCTCTACTGATCCACGGAACCAAGGTCCTCCACGCTCTGGCAACAATCCTCCGACTCCTGGTCCTATTGTCTGCTTCTATTGTAAGGAACCTGGTCATACCAAACGGTACTGTCGTAAGTTGCAGAACAAGCTACAACGTACTGGAGCTGCTCATGTGACCCAATCGTCTGATCCATCTGATAATGTTCCATCCACTCCGAGTGCACTTGTTACAGGTAACGGCGACTCATGCCTTGCTACTTCTTCATCGAAGTGGATCATCGATTCTGGTGCCACTGACCACATGACAGGTAACCAACATTTATTCTCTACGTATGCACCTTATGCCAATCCCTCTTTTATAACTATTGCCAATGGCTCGTCCTCTCGCGTCCTTGGCTCTGGCACAATTAACCCTACATCCTCTGTTTCTCTATCATCAGTCCTTAATGTTCCTGATCTTGCTTTTAACCTTCTGTCTCCCAGCAAGCTTACTCGCCAATTGAATTGCTTTATCTCACTTTTTCCTGACCATTGTGTAATTCAGGATCTTACGACGAGACGGATTATTGGAAGGGGCTATGAATCTGGCGGCCATTACTTCCTTGGCGATCGGGTGCCGCGTTCCGTTGCTTGCTCTGGTGGTTCTTCCCTTTTTGATGTTCATTGTCGTCTAGGTCATGTGTCATTGTCATCCTTGAAGAGGTTGTATCCTCAGTTTCATGATTTGTCGTCCTTAGAGTGTGAGTCGTGTCAGTTTGCCAAACACCATCGTGTTCACCTAGCACCTCGCGTCAATAAACGGGTTGCGTCCCCCTTTGATTTGGTTCATTCTGATATTTGGGGCCCTTGTCCTATCATGTCCACATCTGGTTTTAAATACTTTGTTACTTTCGTTGATGATTTCTCTTGAACCACCTGGCTTTATTTAATGAAAAATCGTTCCGAGTTATTTTCTCATTTTTGCAATTTTTGTGTTGAGATCAAAACCCAGTTTGGTATCTCTGTGAAAACCTTACGAAGTGATAATGCTAAAGAGTATTTTTCTGGCCAGTTTCACGACTATATGCTCACACATGGCATGATTCATCAGTCCTCATGTGCCGATACACCTGCTCAAAATGGTGTTGCAGAGTGAAAAAACCGGCACTTATTAGAAGTTGCCCGGGCTCTAATGTTTCAAATGCAAGTTCCTAAATCCTTTTGGGTGGATGCTGTGTCCACCGCATGCTTCCTTATTAATCGTATGCCGTCTCTTGTTCTCAGTGGTGACATTCCATACACAACTTTGTTTCCTTCCAAACCCTTGTTTCCTATTGATCCCAAAATCTTTGGTTGTGTCTGTTTTATTCGAGATATTCGTGCAACTGTCACCAAACTGGATCCTAAATCTCTCAAGTGTGTCTTCCTTGGCTATTCTAGGGTTCAGAAGGGTTATCGGTACTATTCACCCGATCTCCGACGCTATCTTGTGTCTACCGATGTCACTTTCCATGAGTCTACTTCGTTCTTCTCTGTCTCTGCTCTGCCTCCATCCCCTAACACTGATCTTGATCCTCTTTTAGTGTATGAGGTTCGCTCCCCACCAGTGCAAGTATCTGTGCCGGCCCCGGCTCCGCCTCCTATCCACCATGTCTATCAGAGACGTCCTAAGGAAAGTAATGTCGCTGCTGGTTCCTCTGACCTACCAATGCCCGCCTCGGCACCTGATCCGCCCTTAGCCTCCTCGCCCCCAATGGCCTCTGCCCCTGACCTAGTGCCTGAGTCCGTGCCGGATACTCTAGATCCTCATGTCTCCTCTACTGACCTACCCATTGCCCTCCGTAAAGGTAAACGTACTTGTACGTACCCTATTTCCTCGTTTGTATCCTATCATCACATGTCGCCCACATCTTGTTCCTTCATAGCATCCCTAGACTCTCTTACCATTCCCACCAACCTCTCCCAAGCCTTGGCCCATTCTGGTTGGCGTGCTGCGATGGAAGAGGAAATGATGGCCCTTGATAAGGCTGGTACCTGGACTCTCGTTGATTTACCTCCTGGGAAGAAGGCTATTGGGTGTAAGTGGGTGTTTTCCGTTAAGACGAAAGCTGATGGTACCTTGGAACGATTGAAAGCTCGACTGGTTGCTAAGGGTTATGCTCAGACGTATGGTGTTGACTATTCCGAAACCTTCTCTCCTGTGGCGAAGTTGTCCTCTGTTCGTCTCTTCATCTCTATGGCAGCTACCCATGGTTGGGATCTTCATCAGCTGGATGTTAAAAATGCCTTTTTAAATGGCGATCTTCGTGAGGAAGTCTACATGGAGCAACCACCTGGCTTTGTTGCTCAGGGGGAGCATGACAAGGTATGCTACCTTCAGAAGTCTTTATATGGTTTGAAGCAGAGCCCTCGTGCTTGGTTTGACAGATTCAGTTCTGTGGTTAAGAAGTTTGGTCTGAATCAGAGTAAATGTGATCATTCTGTGTTTTATCAACGAACAGAAGCTGGTATGATTCTCTTAGTAGTCTATGTCGACGACATTGTTATTACAGGTGATGATATGACAGGGATCTCATCACTCAAGGTCTTTCTTAATTCCCATTTCCAAACAAAGGATTTGGGTCAGTTAAAGTACTTTCTTGGGATCGAAGTTATGAGAAGCAAGAAAGGCATTCTCCTAACCCAGCGGAAATATGTTCTTGATTTACTGAAAGATACCGGGAAACTTGGAGCAGCACCCAGTAGCTGTCCCATGATTCCTAATCCGTTTTTGGACATTGATGAGAGTGTGCCATTTGATGAGCTACCTGAGGATATGAAGAAGAGGATTGATCCTGAGAAGATTAAACCGTTTGCCTACCCTGAGCGATACCGAAGGCTGATTGGAAAATTGAATTATCTCACAGTAACTCGCCCTGATGTAACCTTTCCTGTCAGTAGGCTGAGCCAATTCATGGTAGCACCAACCGTTGCTCAGTGGGAAGCTTTAGAACATGTCTTACATTACTTGAAGGGCTCACCGGGTCGTGGTATACTCTATACGAATCATGGCCACACAAAGATTGAGTGTTTCTGTGATGCTGATCATGCGGGGTTAAAGACGTCTAGGAGGTCTACTACAGGCTATTGTGTTCTTGTAGGTGGAAACTTGGTATCTTGGAGGAGCAAGAAGCAGGATGTGGTGGCAAAGTCTAGTGCAGAAGCTGAATATCGAGCCATGTCTCAGTCTGTACAGGAGATTGTGTGGATTCACCAGTTAATGAAGGAGGTTGGTCTTGCCACGTCATTACTTGCGAAGCTATGGTGTGATAATAAAGCTGCCTTACACATAGCCTCCAACTCCGTGTTCCATGAACGTATGAAGCATATTGAGATCGATTGTCATTTTATACGTGATAAGATCAAGGAGAACTTTATCTCTACAGGACATGTACCGTCTAGTGATCAGTTGGGTGATTTTTTAACTAAGACCTTGGATGGCACTCGGGTTGACTATCTTTGTAACAAGTTGGGCATGATTAACATCTATGCTCCAACTTGAGGGGGAGTGTTAGAATTACATATTAGGAAATTAATATCTTAGTATCCCATATAATCAGGGATAATTAGGATTCCTCATAATTAGGGATTGTGATTGATATCAATCACATAATGAGCCATTAATGTAGAGGCTCCTCTCTTGTATATAAATACCCTACTTTTATACATGAATATACACACTTTTCAGAATATAGAATTACAAACTTCATAAAACATTTGGATGTCATCATTTAGTTATAACCTGTGTTAACAAGGCACTTTTGGTGTTTCTACATTACCGGTCTTCAGCAAATAACATCTCAGGGTTAGAGATGGTAAACTAAAAATAGGAAAAATTGCCTTTAAGTATATGTTTGAAAATTTTTATTGTTCATAACTGATACACAAAAAGTTTCAGTATATGCCAAGATACTTTGGTCCCATAGAAAGGGATTTTAGCCATTTAAGTATGAGGTTTTGAATTCAAGTTCGAATTTGTGTGATTGCACAAAACACTTTTGAGAAAGCTATTCCTGATTGAGTCTAGCACCTAGTCAGATGACCATATAAAAAGAGAAGATATCAATACTTTCAAGCTTTTCATACACTAAAAATATCAATATTCAAATTCAAGTACTTATGAGTAATAAAATTTTGGGAGAATTACATTTAGGTCCCATGGAAGAGAAAGAATGAAAAAAATGGTCCCTGCAGATTACAAAATAAAAAAATGGTCCCATTAACAACTCTATGAGCCTGTATTGACAACTCATTAACAACTCTAGGAGCCTGTATTAACAACTCCATGGGACCATTTTTTCATTTTGCAATCTATAAGGACCATTTCTTCATTTCTCATCTTTCTTGAGACCTGAATGTAATTTTCCCTAAAATTTTCAAATAGGTATTTATAGACAATTTTCCTTTAAAAATATCGGTCATAGTCTTGATTGTTAGGGAGAACTGGAAATATGAAAACGGGCTCTACGACTTATGGCTCATATTTCCTAAAAAGACAAGCCCACATAACTTCTGTAGACACGAGTCTTGAAGAACACGCCTCTTTTTTTTTCCAATTACAAGGCCATGAAATGGAAATTACATCACACTAGGGTAAGAAGAGAGACCCCCTATAGAAGCAAGGTCCCCTCTCAAAATCTGTAAACATCCTGGATGGGGAACTGGGAGAATAGCCAGGCCCCCCAACAAGTGTTGCGCGTCGCGAGCCAGATAATTAGCACATCGGATAGCTTCCCGGGGCGCATAACAAATCTCGATCTGCCAATCTGAGAAAAGAAGATCTCTAACCTCACATATGACCTCTCTTAACGGGTGATCATGTCCACCATCTCGCAGTATCAGATTCAGGACCTCCATAGAATCAGTATAAGCTTTCACACATTGAAAGCTGTATTGCTTACACAATTGAAGACCTGACAGAAGACCCAGCAATTCTGCCGAAGTGGGAGAATGGACTCCAAGAGTGCGTTGGAAACCAAGGATCCAATTACCATTCTTGTCACGAACTACCCCGCCACATGCAGTTGATCGTTGCGCATTAACTGATCCATCTGTATCAAGTCTGACAAATCCATCCGGTGGCCGTGTCCATAAGCTCTCGTCATCTTGTGCAAAGTATGTGACTTGGGCTGTGAAATTCCCAAATACACTGGTCTCCAATAGTTGGAAACAAGTCTTATGAATAATTTCCTTCGGTTGAGCCCGAGTTCCCTCCATCACACCTCTGCATCGATATTTCCACAGTAACCAGCAAATAAGACTGAAGACCTTTGCCCAAGGCCATCTACAAAATCTGGCAAATCCCATATTGCTTGATAGATTCTCCTTAAGCCAAACCTGCAGGTTAGAACAAAAAAATCTAACACGACAATTAGGTTTAACAAAATTTACCCACACTGTTCTAGCATCCTCACAATCTCTAAGAATATGTAGGACTGTTTCCACTCTCTGACACTCGAAAGGACACTCCTCACTCTGAGATAATCCTCTCTTAGCTCTGAGAAGGTTTGTAGGAAGTCTCTCTTGAAAAGCTTGCCAAAGAAAAAATTTTACTTTTTCTGGTACCGGTAACTTCCACATTTTCTTCTAAGGGACCGGCAAGTTGTGGGATCTCATTGAAGATAAAAACTTATAAGCATTGCGGATACTAAAACAGTTATCAGAAGCGTTCCTCCAAGAGAATTTATCAGCCTCACTTCCATGTGGAGGGGTCACATTAGCAATAATGTTGATCACCCAGTGTGGAAGGAACTCTCTCCACTTTTTTATATTCCATCTTCCATTTTCTAACACAAAATCCCTTACTTTAGCAGAAGGGTCAAGTAAATGGATGTTATGGTCCACGTAAAATATGAGCGGCTCATCAAGTGGCAACCATAAATCCCACCAGGCATGACTAGTCGTACCATCATTCAATACTCTACCTACTCCTTTATAGAACTGATCCCATACCTTGGTGATGCTTCTCTAGACATCTGATTGGATTTGCTTCTTGTTTACCATGGGATATAGTCCATTCCCGCATCCATATTTCCCCTTTAAACATTTCACCCATAAGGCTTCTGGTTTAGTAAGAAGACCCCAACAAAGCTTCATTATGTAAGCCTTGTTTTGGTATTGAAGATCTTTAATACCTAGGCCACCATTCTCTTTATCTTGTTTAACTTGATCCCATGCAACAAGATGCATCTTCCTCCCTTCCTGGCCTTAGTTCCAGAGAAAGGAACGACTGATCTACTCAAGTTCCTTTAATACGCCTTTAGGAAGAAGAGTAGTTTGCATCTGATAGCTAGGTAAAGCGCCCAACACAGCCTTTATCAAAACTGTTCTCCCAGCAATAGTAAGAAACTTACCTTTCCAATTCGCCAGTCTCTTTCGAGCCTTCTGAATAATGGGGAAAAAATGAAGCTTATTGGCTCTCTTATGTAACAGTGGAACTCCCAGATATTTTCCTAGATCCCCTGTAAGACCTATCCCCAATTGTTGAGCCAAATCTAAAGCTCTAGTAATATGAACATTTTTAGAGAAAAAGACCTTGGATTTGCCAAGATTAACTCTATACCCCAAGACCTCACAAAAGGCTCGCATGATCTCTTTCATTTTCTCTATCTGCTCTAAAGATGCTTCCCCAAACAGAAGAAGATCATTAGCAAAGAAGAGATGAGAGAGCACTGGAGAGTGAGGATTAAAAGTAAATCCCTTCCAATTCCCATTAGTCACTTCCCGACTAATACTATAACCCAGCCATTCCATACACAGGACAAATAGGTAAGGACTGAGAGGATCTCCTTGTCTAAGGCCTCTTGTGGGACAAAATGGGGTAGATGCCGTGCCATTCCACACCACTTTCATAGACACAAACGAGGTATAGGCCATAATGAGCTTAATCATTTGACTAGATAGGCCTAATGTAATAAGCGTGGATTTTAGAAAATCCCAATCAAGCCGGTCATAAGCTTTTTCCATATCTACTTTAATGGCCACATACCATTTCTTCCTTTTTTTGTTCCGCATAGAGTGCATGGCCTCCTGAGCAATAATAATATTATCACTGCCTTGCCTTCCAGTAATAAAGCTACACTGCTGGGGTTGAATTAGATAAGACATAGCCTCCTTTAATCTGCTAGCAATAATTTTTGTTATAATCTTGAATATCACATTGCATAGCGAGATAGGACGGAAATCTTGCACTCTGTGAGGATTCTCCACCTTAGGGATCAGAACTATATTAGTATGATTGATTCCCCTAACATGCTCAGGATCTTGCCAGACACCACGAACCATATCACATACCTTACCGCCGATTTGGTCCCATTGAGTCTGGAAAAAATGTGCTTGAAGGCCATCAGGTCCCGACGCTTTAAAAGCTCCCATCATGAAGGCCGCGTTCTTGATCTCAATATCATGAACTTCTTTGTGGATGAGCTTAAAATCCTGTCACTTTAAAGGAGGGAATGCCGCTATCCAATTCGAGGAGTCCCTAACTTGGTCATCTTTAGTATATAGATCCTTCAAGAATTGACAAGCCATCTGCCTCAGTGTCTCCTGGTCCGTTATCCAATTTCCACTTTCATCTCATAAAGCATCGACATGTTGCTTTTTTCTCTTAATTACAGTGGATGCATGAAAGAATCTGGTATTTTTATCTCCCTATTTCAACCATTTGCATCGAGACTTTTGAAACCAGATAAGCTCCTCCTGTGCGCTCAATCTACTATAATCTTGCCAAAGCCTCTGTTCAAGCTTGTAAAGACCATTGGAGATGTTATTAGATCGTACTTTATCAATGCCCTCCAGTCTCCTCAAAATCTGACATTTTTTCTTGGGGATACTACCTATAACCTTGAGGTTCCACTCCATAGCATCTTTTTCAAATTTCAAGGCCCCACTACCCCAATCTAAATTATCCCACGCTTTGTGAACCACTTCCCTAAAGCTCTCCTCCAATGGCCATGCTGGGTGGTAATGAAACTGGGACCTTGTCCGGTGGTTAGGTGTCTCAACTCCCTCCGCAACAACAAGGACTCTATGATCAGACTTATAACGAAGCTGATGAAAAACCTTGCTTCTAGAAAACTTAAGCTCCCACACAAGGTTTCCAAACGCCCAGTCAAGTCTCTCTTTTATGCCCTGCTTTTCCCAAGTAAAACGCTCCCCCACAAAAGGAATTTCAAGAAGATTAGAATCTCTAATACAGTCAGAAAATTGCTTCATAGCTCTAAGGGATAAGTTAGTACTGCCTATTTTATCAGTAGGATTTAGGAAGGAATTAAAATCACCAATCACCATCCAAGCTTCTTGCATGGAAGATGCAATGTCCTTTAAACCATCCCACAAAGTAGCCCGTCTAGATATTGCAGGTTCACCATACACAAAAGTGGTAAAAGCAAAGACCTGGGTTTTCCTATTAGTCAGCTTATAATGAATAAATTGGGTACTAGAAAATAAATAATCAACCTGGACATTATTATTATCCCAGAGCACCCAAATACCACCAGCAAACCCAGAAGCTTCCAATCTAATCCAATGACTAAAACCCAACTTATGAGAGACAGCATCCGCACGAGAGCCACTAATTCTGGTCTCCAGAAGGCACAAAACATCAATATTATAATGCATCACAATTTCTTAAATGGTGGTAGGGAGAGTACGACTCCCAGCACCTCGACAATTCCAGGACGCGACTATCATGATAACAATAAAATTAAAATTCAAAGGAGCGGACACTTACATGTCTAGATGCGCGGGATCATGCTTGTTTCTTCCCTCCTCTAAACCCTGCATTTCTTGCTTCTCAAAATCAGCATTCATGAAGTCATCCCCAACATCATCCTCAAACTGAGAAAGGACTTGAACGAAACTAGGATGAGATATTGTAGCTTGCACACTATGTTCACATTTTTCCTTCATGTAGGCATCACATGCCTTTTCAGAATTTGCTACTGGGCCTTCAAGAAGTAACTGTCCATTTATGCTATTGGTCCCATCTTCATTTTGTGCTTGTAAGGGCCTTGAAACCGATTGTGTGACATTTCCTCCCACCATGATATGTTCTCTTCGGCCCAAAGGAGGGTGTTTATGACTTTGGGCCTTAAGCCCATTCGGTGCCTTGCTATTGGCTGACCCATCAATGGTGGCCTCTTTCTTCCTATGTGATTTCCTCTCAATCCAAAGCCCAATAGGCTTTTCAAGCTCACTTCCCTGTGTCGATCGCACCGCTGTCTTCTCCTTCCCATTATTTCGTTTCCCTTCTCTTGTCACTTCGGCCTTCTTCCCTGTCAGAGTTGCCGACAAACCCGTGCCATCCCTGTCACCCACCGCCTGCGACACCTGAACAATCTCTTCCCTTTCTGAGCTGCTTTTCTGATCCATGGTAGCCTCCCCATTCCCTACTATCTCGTCTTCCTCCTCCAACCCAGCTAGGATTCCAAATCGCGATCTTGCGCCGCTCTTCTCAGAGTTTTTGCTAAGCCGAGATCCGTTGTTCTGGTCTGGCTTGATTTCCCGAGATTGAGTCCTTCTAGGTGGTCGGGTCTTGTTTGGACGACCGACTATCATCCACGGCCCAAACTCGTCATCGGTTGTTGGACTTGGCTTCGCCACCGGCGTGCTTGACCCAGGGGGCTGCTGCTGTTCATTCAGTCTATTGCCTGACTTAGTTGAAGTATTAAATGTCCATTGGCAATTTTCCTTACTGTGTCCATATCGCCCACATGCAAAACAAATGAGATTGAGCCCTTCATACTCAACTTGGAACGCCAGATGCGCAACAATCACTCGAGGTACCAGTTTTTTCCTCAAATCGACTTCTACACAAATTCTAGCATATTTGCCCCTTTCAACTCTGGCTGTGTTGGATATTAAGTCTAAAGGATTAAGCATGTCCACTTTCATAGTCTTCCCTATCCTATTCCCTAATCTAGTAATGAAAGTCTTATTGTAGCACTGCATAGGGATATTAGGAATCCTGACCCAAATTGCTACCCTCCCCAAAGAATTAGTGAAAGGGTCAAAATTTGGAGACCAACGCTGAACAAGGATGGTGTGATGTTGAATCACCCACGGACCATCATATAACACTCTGTGATAAATATGAGCCCACCCTTCTTTTGGAAGAAATCTAACTAAAAAATAGTTATTTGGCAAATCTATGAGATCAAACTCGTGTGTCTTCCACAAGCGGGAAAGATGAGCCTTCAAAGTGTAGACATTATACTTACGACCTAACACTGTAATAATTAGTCCGGCATTCCATGGTTTGCACCATTCACTATATTCTTCTGCTGAAACAGGGACCACAGGATGTTGTTGCATGAGAGCTTTGATCTCATCCGTAAGCTCAAGTAGCTCCCACTCTCTATTTAGAACATCTGAAAGAAGTGCATCATCTTCAGCACAATCACTCCCATTGTCAATGCCATTGAATCCCATTAATGAGGCTTTATAAGAGAGCTGTTGTTTCTCAACGCTGGGTGAAGTTTTTGCATCACTGCTATCATGATCCATACAATCGTGAGCATCTAATTCATTCACTGTAGGAGCTTCTTCTTCCATTTCTGTATCCGCTGCCATTAGATAGAGGACTTCATTCTTCTTTTTCTTTTTACTACCACAAACGAGAAGATCCGATGGCCGGTTCGGTGAAATTTTCCTTTGGAGTTGATCGCCCATACCAGAAGTGAAGTTTGCACGCTTTTCAATAGAGAGAAAATTTAAAACCCGCTACTGACTAAAGTCAGAAGCTTTGCCTCTTTTTAAAACACACACACACACACACGGCTTTTTTTTTTATTAAAATAAAATAGACATAGGACAAATCTGGCTTACCCGTTTAAAATTTTAAATATATTACTTCGTGATTTTCAAAGCCACTGAGATGATAGAGTAATGCAAGTCATAAAATACTCCTTTGATTTTTAATATAAGATATATTTAGGGAATTAATTTTAGTTCTAAATATAAGAGATAATTTTTTTATTTATCAATATTTTCTTAATTTACCTCTATTGATACTCCTTCAACAATAATCAAGGAGGAGAAGGAAGTAGGGAGTTAAAGAAGATGACTAAGGTGTTTTAGAAAATACATGTTATATTAAATAATTTAACAAACATCATTAATCTAATCAAATTATATAAAGATACCTTATATTAAGGACTGGAAGAGTAGTTGAAATTGTAAAAATAATTTTAATTATATAACTAAAATATTCGTAGGTTATTTATTTAAAAATATTACTACCTTTGATTCTAAATATAAGATCCCGTTGACTTTTTTGGGGAGATTAAAAAAATTAAATAAGTTACTTAATCATATCATATGTTATATATTATTAAATTATATACCAATTTATATATTAGACAAATTAATTTTAAAAAAAATATAAATATAAATACTTTAATTAAGTCTTATTTAAGATAGGGGGAGTAGTGCTTAAAAACGTTCTATAGTAAACGGGAATGTGCTTTGAAATTCCAAGCAAGGTAATACATTGAAAAAGTAAATAAAAAAAAAATTCCTCTCCCACTATTCTGGGTTTTCTGAATCTGATTCTTCTGGCTTCATCACCAGAGTTCTTCGGTTCATTATTTAATTATTTAATACCAAACCTGAAAAGTTTACAGGCTTTGATAATAATAAATAATAATTAATTGGACGTTTCATTAGGTTTGTGATGGCACGACATGTTATGGAACTACATAATCATTAATCATGGCATTAAAAATAATAAAATATTGCTATTGAGATGTAGGTGGGGATGAGTAAAAGCAAAGAAAACATGGAAAAAGAATTCTCTTAATGATAACAAGCATCTTCAGATGTGCCAAAAAGGAATGAAGATATCTATATTTAAGTAATATTATATATGTAGTTGAGATTATTGATTAAAATTAACTTATATTGAGTGATTTTAAATGGAAAAATTCCAGAAAAAACAATTAAAAATGAGGACAGATAAGTTGATGATGTGAATTTATAAAACCATAGGTTAGAATTGAGGTAGGAATATAGGAATTCCAATTCTAACCAAATGACCAAATTACCTTGAATTCAGTTGTGAAACATGAAAGTGATGTTGTTAATATAGATATAGATGTTATTATTGACTCCTGAAATTTGTGCCTTCAAAATTATCCCTGATTTTTGGGATATTAAGTTGTGAAACATGAAAGTAAAGTCATTAATGTAAAATATGATATTGTTAATATAGATACAAATGTTGTTATTGACTCCTAAAACTTGTACCCTCAAAATTATCTTTGGTTTTTGGGATATGAAGTTGTAAAATATGAGAATAAAGTCGTTAATGTAAAATCTAATATTGTTAATATAGATACAAATATTGTTATTGACCCCTGAAACTTATGCTTTCAAGTTAGGGCATTTTGGTTCTTTGGTCATAATTAGAAATCCCAGATTATTACTTTAGTTTTGACTTGTGGGAAAAGATAAATTAGTAGCACCAATTTATCTTTTCCTATTTTTAATTATATTTTTCTGGAATTTTTCCTTTTTAAATTGTAAAAAAAAAAATATTTAAGAGTAAAATTTCCTGATTTTCTTTGTCATTTTCGACGTTACTTTTAATTGGAGAGAAGTGGTACCTTAAAACATTGTTTTGGAGGGTTTTGTCTTCATCAACCAAAACTGGAGGTCTTTGTCTTCATCAGCCAAAACTATCATGTGACTGAGTTAGAGGCAAAGAACTATCTTGCTTCTTACTTTAAAACGAGGATCTACGCCTAAATCTGACTTTTTATAGGCATCGTTATTGAACAACAAGTAACAAATCTTTCTGAAGTATCGTGTTGAAAAGGTGAAGGTGCAAGAAATAATTTTAAAATGAGGTAGAAAGTATTAATTATACACTCCTTCGATTTTACACGGAAGTGAGAGAATTGGTTTTGATCATGAACTAGGGCTGGGAATCATCATGAACTAGGGCTGGGGATCAGGGCCGGCCCGATCATACTGGGCTGGCCTTGACGAGTCAAGCCCTTTTAGGTTTGGGGTAAGAAAAATTGCTATTTTTTAAAGACCGGTCCGAAAGCATAAGGGTCAGGGCTGGCCCACAAAGCCTGAAAATATTTTTACAATATTGAATAAATTTTATTTTTTTCAGTTTTTTTTTTAAATTACAACAATGGAATTCTTAATTTAACACATAAATATTGTCAAAATTAGAGTGTAAACGATATGCATCATGCAGTAAACAAACACGGTCATTAAGTCATAATCAAAAGTAAATTATTGTCTATATACCACAATTACAAATAATTAATGAGAAGACTTAACAAAATTAAAAATACTTTTTCTAAATATGTCTTGAAAAGTGTAAGTAGTCAATAAAATAAACAATACAAGATATAAATAAAACAATCACAAAAAAATAAGTTAAAAAATACAAAATTGGTAAGAATACTTACGAACTAAGAAATATTTTTTATAAGTTTTTAATTTTTAGCATTATTAATACAAGATATTCTTATAAAACTTAATTTTAAAAAAAGTTAATATCAACTAAATATTTGCAGCATCATTAACAAAATATAAAAACTCAATAATAATATTATCATATAAATAATTTTAAAAAGTAAAAAAGACATACAGGGCCTAAAGGGCCGGCCCGTGACCCTACAGGGCCGACCCTTTTAGGCCCGATTTCATTTTTGAGATAAAAATCTGAGGCCAAGCCCTTCTAAATTCAGGGCTTAAAAGAGCGAGCCCATCCTCAGCTCTATCATAAATGTAATTTATCTAGCATACAAAATTTAATGTGACATGCGATATATATATATTTTTTTTGACCTGGTGACATGCGATATTTTAGAGACATCATGTTATATTTATTATAACTAAGTGATCTATATAATTTTTTGTTGAGAAAATTAATTATTTAGTTTTTATAATTTTGTCGAATTTATAACTCAACTCTTTTAGTTTGACTTATCGTGACTCAATCTTTATAGTTTCCCTGGGTTTGTAACTCAATCCTTATTAGAGCCACATCATATGAAAATTATCTAAGTAGATTCCAGCTATAATTTTCTTTCTTTTTTTAACTATCTTCTACTCTTTTTTTCCCACCTCCATTAGACCATTGCTGTCACCACCCCTCAGTAGACCTGCCCCCACCTTCATCCCCTCCTCCTCCTCCACCTCTGGTGTCTTCATTGACACCATCACCCTCATCCCAACCTAATAAAATTATGAGGACTGAGTTACGATGAGTCAAATTATGAGGACTGAATTACAAACTCAATAAAATTATAAGAACTAGATAATTAATTTTTCCATTTCATTTTACTCAAATTAGTGAAATATTCTTACATTGACGAACGAATAAGTGTTTTTTTAAGAACATAATCCTAAGGGATAAAAAAAAGGCAGAATGGTATCAGATCATAAATGATTGAATTAATGGCATTGAAGTTTAAACAATTTTTTGTTTCTGAAAAATGAATTACAGATATTTAATTAAATGGTTGCAAATTCATGAGTAATATACCTTTCAATTTGTAATTGGAATTTTTGTTTATAATTATCTAATCTAAATCTATATATGTAACTCATTTTTTATTTTTTTTTAAGATTTATCTTTCATTAATTTTTTAAAACTTAAATGTTGTTCTTGCCCCTAAAAAAAAGAGTAGAGCCCACACAGTTTTGTTTTTACTCTAGACCATAAACAATGTCAACAAATTTAGGTACCAGTGGGGCTCATGTTGAATTGGGCACAGGCCTAGGTCAATCTAATTTTCATTTCAATTTAGAAAAATGATAAATAAAGCCTAAGGTTGATGGTAATCTTTCATTTATTTCTTAAAAAAATGTTAGGTAGTGATGAGAAAAATGCATAATTTACAATTCGTGGACTTTGTGCTCCAATTCTCAAATTATTAAAATTTGTAACATACAAATAATCTCAATAATCTCCCCAGAAATAATATACGAGTATATGGCAAACGACTACTAAGAAGCAAAATATAAGTCATTCTACTGAAATAAGAGGAAGAAATAAAGACAAAATCTCCAACCAAATCAAATGAAAAAATGAAAAAGAGGAGTAAAATAAAAAAGTGGATGCATATAAACAAAACAAGTCAGATATGACTATGTGCTCGTTTGGAATAGCTTATTTTTGGGTAATAAGTGTTTATAAATCGTGATTCACGGTATACGAGGTAAGTATGTGAGAAGAGTTTTATCTCGGTTTACGTAATAAGCACTTATATTAAAAAAATAAGTATTCCTAAACATACACTATAACTTGATTTAGATTAAGTAAAAAAGACTTCAATATTGTCATTCATTAACAAGTTGACTCATTGACAACACTATCTAACACGTTTAATGAGGTTTCAGACTTTAATTTGGCAATGACATGTTTGTGTGTGGGCGTTCAAACTGACTAAAATAATTAAAAGGACTCAATATCTCTCAAATAATGTTGCAAATTTAAATTTCATAGGTTAAAAGAACAAAGTACTGACATAGAAACAACACTACTAGCTTGCTAGAAAATTGACACCAATCAATTATGATCCATTAAGGTACAGCTTTATAATGCCGTGAGGAAGCAGTTAGTGAGTTAATGAGCTGACTTTCTCTGGATTGTTGATTACTTTAAATCAAATTATTATGATGTGGCTGCTGCCTTTGAATTTTTATGTCTCACAACTTTCGGCTCAATGCCAGGCCTTAATCTTATTGGACCTTCTTAATAATAATAATAATAATAATAATAAGCATGTTTAATTATGTGCATAATTCAGCATCATACCCTAGCTTTTCCAAAGTTAGAGAAGCCCCCCACTGTGCTCTCTAATTAATTAATTCATTAATTAAAAATCATTAAAAACAAAACTAGTTCCTTTTGCATTGCCAAAGACAAAGGAAATTCGTCCTTTTCTATGATCACTATGATTGCAACCTTTGAGCCACTAATTCAAACTAGTTTGGTATATATATCACGGGACCAATTAATTAATTAATGATCTGAAAAAAAAAACCCTAATTAATTATCTAAGAACCTTTGAGTGTACAGGAAACAGAATACACTCACCAACCTAATGGCTTAATTATTGTGCTGATGACAAATCAAGTGTTGAATTATATTTTAGATAATAGTTTTTACGATTTACGAAGTAAGCATGTGAAATAAGTTTTATCTCGATTTATAAAAAAAAGCTTTTGAAACCGCAGTTTGGGCTTAACCAAACACTTAGTAGGACAATTTAATCCCAGCTTTCATAAATTAATGAATGAAGCTAATTAAGACCTAATAGTAGTACACAAGGTTGTCTAACTCACGAGTTTAAGTAAATTCGTGGTAGTGATGTAAATTCGTATCGTGAACTGAAATCGTAAATTCGTAAGAGTTTAGTTTTATTATTAAATAGATATTATTATTATATAATTAAATAATTAAAATATAAAAAGTTGACAATAATTTAATTTAAATATATTTTAAATCTAAATAATTGAAACTAAATCTATCAACATTCATAATTTATCGTATTTAACAAAAAAATTTCTATAAAATTCATATATAAAACCGTTGAGTATAATCAAATTGAAAAAGTTAACAAGAGGTTAAGGATGCGTTAACACAATTTTGTAAGTTAGAAATGTAAAAACGGTAAACTCGGTATATAAACTTGTGAATTTAACCAAACTTATAACGGTTACGAGTTTACCAATGACTCAACTTGATTTTATAAGTTAAAAACGTAAAAACGGTAAACTCAAAAAATTAAATCACGAGTTTGACAATAATGATAATACACAGTTCATCATTAACTGGATTGAATCATCATGTGATTCCTATGTCTATATGTATATGTATATGTTAAGATTCTGAGTCTCCACTTTATCTGATTATTATAGAAACCATTACTCAAACACGGTGTCTAATCAAATTGTCTAATCCTTTTCTTAACCATGTGGATTATACCAAAGAAAGAAGTGGAAAAAGGGGAATATACTTTGCGTTCATTTTCTGAATTTGCAGCCAATCACGCCATTGATGGTTAACTTTTTAACAAGTGCTTTTGATTGCTTCATCTAGCCAATCAACAACCACCGCTACTTTGTGAGATAAGCCAAAACATGCAGTACCTCCCCCTATCTTATTTATAAAAATTTAATAATCGAATTATTTAATTTCTAGAATTAATTAAAATTAGTTAAAAATAATAAATACGTTTGAAATAAACTTTACTTTTTAAATATATTCTTATTTATAAGCGGTAAGTAAAAGAGAGAAATAAAATAAATATAATTATCACCAATCTTTTAATTAATATAATACATATAATTGATGGCCAAAAAAAAAGAAGAAGTAATACATATAATTAATGAGGAATAAAAAAAATTTATTAAATGTTCAGAAACTCATGATCACATATTTAAGAATGACAGTTAAATAATTAAACATGTATTAAAATAATAAAATTTTTCAAATTTAAGCTTATTAAAATTTTATTCTCTTAAATAATTAAATATGTATTAAAATAATAAAATTTTTTAAATTTACCCTTACTAAAATTTTATTCTCTCTCTACGTCTACAAATGATTCTCGTCTTTCTCACGGAATGGTATTTGTGACCAGATTTTTGTTTTCCTACAAGTGACTTATAATAATGACGGGAGAGAGTCATGGTGACATCGTAGCAAAATTTACTGTTAAGGGCTGTTTCATTTCAATTTTCATCTCTATCCTTCTACAATCACACTTCCCAAATTGTTC
This sequence comes from Inga leiocalycina, assembly GCA_963242795.1. NCBI lineage: Eukaryota > Viridiplantae > Streptophyta > Magnoliopsida > Fabales > Fabaceae > Inga > Inga leiocalycina. The sequence continues at coordinate 25,475,860 of OY725322.1, forward strand.
CTTTGTCGCCAATAACGTTAACATGTGGTCCAATATTCATTATGAATCAGTGTGTCTCACTGTGACCCCTAATGCGAAAGACAAGAGGAGGAAGCAGAGGACACCAAGCTAAAGTCCATGAATTTAACTGTGCTGTCTTGTTTTGTTCTTTCGCCTTTTTGCTTTACCCCTTTCTTCAATTCCAAGGTTATTCTTATTACCAATATTTATCCCATCGCGTTTGATTTCAGAGATTCGTAAGCTTGAAACTTGAAACGACAAGAGAAGCCGTGGGTTTTGAGGAACTAAACATCTTTTTGTTGGGAAACACACACCATCATGTGGTTCAAGGGTCATCAAGAGAAAAAAGGTAAGCAAGCTCAGATGTCGTTAAATTTTATTTACACTAAGAAATGAGATCTATCAAAAGGGCTTCAAGTCATTCGCTTTCATTTTGCAATTCTGCCGATTTTTCTTGGTTGGTGTAATGTAATGTAAATGTAAGTATCACGACGGTCGAATTACCAATACCCAAATTGAATGAGACGCAAGAAAAATGATTCCTTTGGCCAAAAAATAAGAGCTTGAGGGGTACTCAATATTTTGTACCGTTAACAATATAAATTACTTTAACTAATTTATAAGAATTAAGAAATACTCCCTCCGAATCTTATTTATAACCAATCTTCTATTTGATTGCGTAAAATGAACTAGTAGTAAAAAATAATGAGTGTGTAAAAAATGTTATATATTTTTCATATATGCCCCTATTAATGAAAAGAGTATAGGAGAGAGAATAGATAAAAAAATATAAGAGGTAATAAGTATTTAATAAGGGTAAAATAGAAAAAAAAAAGCTTACATTTTCAGATAAAAAATGAAAATTGCTTATAAAAGGGACCATTCCTATAAAAGAGAAGGTTGTTTATAAATAGGACCGGAGGGAGTAGTAGTTAGGTTATTAAATTTGTCTTAAATTAAAACAAATTTCTAACTTTACTCATATTAAATGATGTTTTTAATGAAAAAAATATCAGGAGTCATAGTTAAACATTAAATACAGGGACAAAATTAATAAATAAGTGATTTTTTGATACGCAATTAATAAATAAATATTAATTACTCTTGAAATAACGTATACTCTCTCCGGTCCATAATATATGGCACATTAACTATATCTCGGGAAATAAGAAATAATAGTTAAGTCATTTAATATGTCTCAAAATGCAACTTTTTTTTTAACTTTTACCTTTATTGAAAAATATTTAATTGCATTGGGAGTACTATTTTAGAGAAAATAGGGATATAATAAGTAAGGTAAAGTTAAAAAATGGGTATTAATTATTGGGACAAAACAGAAAAAAATTAAATAAACAGAAAGGCACTTATATCATGGATTATATATTTATATACTTTTTTTTTTAATAAAAATGTCCTATATTACGAATGCTAGGGAGTATTATGTATTAACCATCATTCTATATGCAACTTTTAATGTTCATTGTGGGGAATACAGTAATAAACAATGAAATACCATAATGCAATGACCCTGCAATGGACCTAAACGATACTGCATTACTGCTACTACAGCTATGATGATAACAGAGAAAGATGAATGCTTGACCAGGAAGACATTCCTTACGGAGCGGAATTCAGGGCGATGGTAAATTGAACGATACTTATTACAATCCCAATGCACTCTGTGCGTTTATGACCTTATGAATCGTGATTTCTCTCTCAGTGGGTCCCTTTAAAATGGTGTCCCCTCTCTTCCCTGAAATCTGACTTTTTTCCGTGGCTCTCTGTTTCTTTTTTAATATTTGGCCATTGGCGTTGGCTCCATCACCTTCTTCTAGGTTAGGGCCTTTTTCCAATTCAACCCTCAGACACTATAAACCAAAGAGGGGCGTGAGGGTGGAATTAAAGGAGGAGACTTTCGACTTTTCCTGTGATAAGCGACTTCGTTGGATTGATAGCTTAAGAGGCACAAAAAGATGGTCACAGATTCCAGAGCCTCTCAGTCTACTATGCCCACAATTCGAGCAACAAGACAAATCATAGCCCACCTAACATCTCAAATAAAGGCAACCCCACAATTAAAAAAAATAAAAAAAAATCCAATTTCTTTCTCCTCTCTGCAACAGGCTTAAATCCCTCCATTCCCTCCTTTAAGTTTTGTTTCATCTCATTTCTCATCTCTCTTCTCTCTCTGAGAATCATGCCTGTTTTTTCAGATGCTTCTGCAACTGCAGAGCGCATGAAATGTAGAAGACCAAGAAGCCATTTTGGTCATCTCATTCAAGAAACAGATCCGAATCCGGCTATCCCATCACTAATCGAGTTCACTCGCTGCAAGTCAACCATCTCGTCTCTTCTTCTCTCTACTTTCTCTAACAACTCGACCAATGAGACTGTACAGGGCAACGGCATCAACATCGCCGGCAGCGGCCGTAGCAAGAAGAAGAACAATTTCTCGGCGGCTGCAACCTTCAGAGGTCTCGGATGCACCGCCGGTGCGTCGCAGCAGGTTTCCGTTCCGGCGGTGATTCGGGCGTCGGCGGACTGGCAAGGAAAGAAGGCTAGGAAGAAGAAGCACAAAAGAAATATCACCAAGACCTGCCCTGGGGTTCTTGATGGTTCTGGTTCTGCTAATTGCGTTGATTTTCAAGATGTTTGGTGTGGTCCTGGAATTGGGTTTTCTGCAGATGCTGCTGCGTCTGTTGATTGCGTCGTGGCGAGGAAGAATGTTTCTTCAAGAGGCAAGATTGATGTGGAGAGGATGACTCACAGAGAGGTATTATTATTTGTTTCTTTGCATCTTGATTCATCCTTCTTCCTCTGTTTCTTCTTCACTCTTCTTTAACCAAATCTTATAATCCGCTATCGGTTTCTTGTTAAAATAAATTTCCCATTTATTTATTTATTTATTGTTTGATCTTTATTTTCTAAATTCGTCATGGGAAATTTGATATCTTGTCAACATTAGGCCTTGCTGACTACTATTAAGCACTTCTCTGCTTATTTGTTCATCATGATTCATCAGGATGATGAGGGATGGGGTTTTCTTTGTTTCAAGTTTCAACTTCATCGTTTTTTATGTTTGTTACCTCCTTTTCTTACAGTAACCAGCATTACCGTCCCTCATTTACGCAATTTTAAAAAAATTTCCAACTAAATATTACAATTTCAAATTTACTAAGCTTAAAAGATTTCAGTCAAATTAATTTTTATCTTTCACATGTTACAAAAGCCGACAGATTTGAAAAATAATTCACTCACGATAATACTAGACTGGGTCAACTAGGGCCACTGATTATAATATTCGTTGTAATATTCGTTGTCAAATGACGTATGAGTACCAACCGGCTGATCCAGCCGCGTACGCGGTACACGCATTTACTTTTCTAGTTGAGGACGCTAGGCAAATAGTTTAGTGACTTTGGAATCGCCCGGGAAATAAGATTTTATCATTATCATAGGATTCTTGTGTGAATGAAGTTGGCAAAACTATTGAGATTTTGTTGATAGATGATTAAAGGATTAGCTGATATTTTGATATCATGTGTGGTATTATATATCCTGCTTTTGTTTGTGAGATTCTTTCAAGGTCTGATGACGGTTCTTAAATGTGGCCAGCGAGTATCTTATCTTGGAAGACGAACAGTTAACCCAGAAACCATCTCGTTTCTGGATAATGATCCTGATATCTTCCCAACTCGCCCTCCTGCTCCTGATCCCTATGCAACTTCAAGATATTATCGTCATGTTCGACGTCCTTCATCTGAAGGTTTCACTGAGGTTGGTTCAGGCTTTTCTATTGTTGATCTTATTATAATTGTCATATTTCGTTGTTTGATTATCAGGATTTTTCCTTTTGTTTGAGGGGAATAATAACAGTTGAGAATTCTGAATTTGGAGTTGATTATTGGAATATGCCTTTCATTATTTGACTGACTACCTGGAATATGCCTATATGCCTTGTTATTTCCTTCTGAAAGGGATTACATGAATGTGTTAGGCTACATTTTCTTGTTCTGAAATGAAACGAACAATAGTACAAGGATGGTGACAGCTGAAAAGTGCCAATTATCCTGCATTAGGTTAGCAAATGGCACTGAAATCTGGTTTCTAGGTAGTGGGAGTGACTTTATTGACTTCGGGTTTTATAAGGCAATGATCCGTTGGAGGGCAAAGTAATGTGGAGTCATGCCAGTTACCGCATTGTTGGCTTATGCGCACAGGTTGATGAGAAGACATAGATTCATTGAAGGAAGATTAAGTAATGGTTCTTGAGTTATGTGATTTGGTGATTGAATGGTTTATTTCTTCTCATCAAGAGGCCAACGGCTTAGTTCTTCAATCATTATGTTAGCTTTCAGCTCTTCCTAGAACTGATATAACATGGCATTTGAGTTTGTTTTAGTGGTTAATGAGTCAAGACATATTGATGAACATGGAGTGACCATACTATCTACTTCATGCCATCCAGTTATATTTAGATCAGAACAGGCCTGCAGTAAATAATGAAGCTTGGTGATGGACTTGAAGAGTTTGGAATTTTGTTTAATCCTGCTGGCCAAGTATGACGTGTTTGTGCGCAAACATGTGGCGATCTGGTTGCAGATTTTTCTTTGAATATCTGGCCTCTAGATTAATGGAGTAAAAAAGGATCGGGTTAATTCGACCATTTCTAGACTTGGTTACTGTGTAATTTGCAAGACTAAAGTCTCTGATGCATACAGCCCCTATGGTTCTGCCTCAGACTGTTCAATCCCGTACAAGAATGAACCAGTTTTGCATTTTGGATAATTGTAACTTGTTGAAACAAAAAACAATTTTATTTGTTATGGATAACCATGTTCTAAAAAACAATAATAATAAACAAGAAACAAGACACTTTAGGCTCCTGTTTTTTGGGGGAAAAAATTATAGTTACCATGGTAACCATTTTTGGATATTTATGAATGAGTCAGTTTCGCCAGATTACTTGATCACACAAACTAAATATTTGTTTATGAATGTAGCATGAAGGGCAATATCTGGTATATGCTTAAGGCTCCCATGATCATCATGGGTGAGCCTTAGATTAGGTTGATTAATAGTACTAATTTGTTATGTCTTCTCTAACCGTTTCTGATTTATAGTTAGATTTTCTTCCATCTCTGCTTTGTTGGTTTTTATCAACATATCTGATCATTTATTTGCATTTTCTGTAAATTATTGCTGGATCCCTGTAGATAATGATGCTTCAAGGAGGTCTGCTAATGGGAGGAATGTTAGATTCGCATGACCAATTTAGAGACTGGAGACTTGATGTTGATAACATGTCATATGAGGTTGGCTCTCTCTTCCTCTCCCCCTCTTAATTTTTCTTGGGGGAATTACAATAAGCTCCCAAGGAAAATATTTAATTACCCAAAAGTCCAAAACAATTGAGGAACATGCAATGGTAGGTTCTAGTGCTAGAAATGACTACGGAGTTGTCTTCCTCATATGTCATTGGGGCTTTTTGATAATTAAGATTTAAGTCCCTTCCTTGCGATCATAGTAATTCCCTTTCTTTTTTCTTTTGTAATAATATTTCTCGTAATAATCTCATGTCTCCTCGTTTTTCTGTGGGCTGCAGCAACTGCTTGAGCTTGAAGAGAAGATTGGTTATGTCAACACTGGTCTTAGAGAAGACGAGATTGGATGCCACATAAGGAAAATTCGATATCCATTTTTGAGTGAAGCATTGAAACACCATATTAACAAAAAATGCAGCATTTGTCAGGTGAGTTTGCAAATCTGTACAACCCGGAAGAAGGGTTTTGTCGGTATCAGGTTGTGAAATGATATATATGTACATATATAATGTGATCTATCTAATCTTAATCTGGATTGTGATGAACAGGAAGAATATGAAGGAGATGATGAGGTGGGGAAGCTAAATTGTGAGCACAATTATCACTTTGAGTGCATCAGACAATGGCTTGCACAGAAAAACTTCTGCCCTGTCTGTAAGCAAGAAGTTGTGGTTCGTCATTAGGAGACTTGACTGTCATATTTTTTTCCTTTTTTCTTTTCTTAAACAGTATGCTTATATTCACCCTGAAGTTGGTGTATAGTTTTTTCATATATCTAATATAGGAGTGAGATTCCATTCTTTGCTTTCAATCTTGTGTTCATTGAATCTTTTGGGCCTTTTTGGCCTGCATTGTGAGTTGGCAACATGTTATATTTGTCAATGATGACGAGACTCGCCAAAATTATACGCCTCGCATTTGACTTGGTAATACTTGTTTATGATATTTTATTTTGCCAGAAACTTTCATAATGAAATCACTAATGTAAGAGTCTCTCTCTATATAATATTAGAAGCTGCAACTACCGATGGCAAATGTCAATGGTTCGTTATACCAGCGATAACACCACCCACCACACTAGACTATGTTTCTGTGTACATTTAATTGTATTAAATTAAAAAAAGAAAACTAACGAGGACAAGCAGAAAGTAAACACTCGTGATGTCTTTCTTTATTGATTAAATGGATGGCTAAAACTGTTATCTGTTTTGTGCGAAAAAGGAAAGGGGGAAAAAAGTAAACTCCATTTTTTTTCGTATCGAGAAAGGCAAACTCTTCACCGCTCACAATGTTGCAACATTATTTCATACTTTCCGTTTGAAGATCAATAATGTCACGAAAGTCACGCAGTACAAGAAAAAGTCATACCACGAAAGTGAAAAACCACGTGGTGGGGACCAAACATTTTCCTATTATATATGCACAATAGAGTGAAAGATCTCCAAGCTTTTCCATGCATCATGAACAATAACTTGGAAGAAAATCACAGCTATGCAGGGCAGATAATTTACCAGGATATAAGAAATACAAACATATTCTTCAGATATGACGTAATATGTTTAAGCCAGCCTTGTTTCAATCCAACAAAAAACTGGGAAACATGAATATCTATAAAACACTTACAGACAATTTACAAGGAATAGTGTGTATGCGAGTGTACGCGGTTGAACATGTGTGTATGTAGATGTGTATGCCCTTTATGTGAATGTTTGGGAAACACCCAAACCGTAGTTTCAGAAACTATTTTCCGTAAATCGAGACAAAACTCCTCTCACATACTTACCTTGTAAATCGTAAAAGCTATTCTAAAAAATTAATCCAAACTAGGAGATGTTCATTGTTATTCACGTTCTCTTTACAACTATATGGATTTTCAGCGTTGGGCTAATAATATATATACGACAGTAAGTCTTTTTTTTGTCTTGGATTATCTATATATACGTATATATCTAGAGGATCTTTTTGAAGAATTGATCCTATAGAGAGAAATGGACTCGTCCATGTCATGATGAATGGGAAACTTCTCTGCAAAGAATTGATCCTGTGATCCTTGAAGTAGAGGAAAAAGAAAAGATGGTGCCTGTGATCTAAAGAGAGAAATGAACTAATCCATGTCATGATGAATAAGAAACTCTGTTAAACATGGATACAGATGATCTGCCACCTGCATTCAAACAGGAAAAAAGTGACAACAATAAGAAATTACTTCAGGAAAAAAAAAAACTCAGTTGGTCAGATTATATGCAATCTGTGTCTCATAAGTCAGAGAAAAGAACAGTCAAAATAATCTCACCTTGCGACCCCCGACCAAGTCATAGTGGGCATAGTGTGGACCTCCAGGCTCACCGAAAACCTTATAGGTAATGAATTCTTCAGGAATAAGCTTCGCCGTTTCTGCTTCATACATGTGATCACACCCATCATAAAGCTAAATATAGGCGCAGTTTCTATGTTTTGTTATGTTTTTTCAGTAAAAATACATATGTAAACAGCCCTTTTCAACTCCACATACCGTACACAGCTTCGGGAGGGCAGATTAGATCTTGGTCACCAGCAATGGCTAAGATAGGCACCTTGCTCTTGGGGAGATGTTCTTTGTAGAAGAAAGATCCACTCCTATCACATAAACCACCCTTCTCGAAAACTGATTTTAACTGCAAGAGAAGCTTAGAAGGTATAGTACCTTCCATTTTTATGATTCAGACTTTGAAAGTCGGGATAAATATTTTGCACAAGTATGCGTAGGCTACAATATTTAAGAAGCTGCATAAATTCCAAAACTAAAGCCAAGGGTGACACTTTTAGATTTGTCACTTACAGAAGTTCTTCAAAACAAGTCTTTGGAACAGCTTTTGATCCATTTCTTGAGCTGAGATCTGAGAATTTAGCCATGATAAAGCATAAGGAGGATAGTTCGCAAGAGGAAAAACAGCGGCAATCATCGGCCCTACTGGTATAACAGGAATCTTTAATGCCTGAATAGGATCCGCCTGCAAAAGAACTGATTTACTTAAATTGTTATAGTGTTCAACTTAGAGACATATCATTGGAGGGGGAAAAAAGGTTTCATCAGTTTCATTCATCACTTGCCAGGGGTAAAAGCAACTTGAGAGATGATCTTGAAGGTGAATAGTCAAGTGACGATCCCAATGTAACAACTGATGCCAGCCCAGAATCCTTTCCATGAAAACCTGAAATTGCAAGCATCAAGAACCTCACCAAATTGTTATATTCTTTGGGAATAGGATTTTGAAACTCAAAAATAACCAACACCCCTAAACACATAACTCATTCTAATCACAGGCATTACACTGTTGAGTTTGAGTATGAACACAGAATTTCACCTGGGAAATAAATGGATTAGATGAGAGTCATGCAAGTGAATTAACTCATAAACCCAATGCTTTTAAGATTTTGATTCTAGCCCAATAAAGGTCAGAGTATTGTGTCTTCCAAGTCCAAATGGAAAACAATTTTCCCAGCATTTCTAAGCATCTTGGGCCCAACATGAAACATAATATAGCTTATAGATGGGTTTGCCACTACTATGCAAGATGCAGCTGAAATTCAGGTTAGATCATGAACTATGTTTTGTCGACAAGCTTGCACCAAAAGCAGGGAAAATTTTATTTCGACGGTTCTTTCATAGAAGCATGAAGGGAAATAAAAAAGGCAATTCAGCAAAACTTACAACAGCGTGAGAGAGTAGCATATAACAGGATACCCCCCATGGAGTGACCAATAGCATGCAACTTGCCATCCTTTGGTTGGCAATGAGTCCTTATGTACCCCATCTAGTGCGAATCAGAAGTATGAAATCAATGATAAACTTACGAAACGATACTACTATAAATTTACTACAGCTTGTTGGAATTTGTCAGTGTGTGTGTGAAATTATCATGGAGTGTCACCTTACCGCAGCAGGTACATCCTCTTCCAGGTAATGGTTAAAGTCCCAATCATTCTTCTCAACAAGCTCAAGTTGTTCCTGAAATTCTTGCATGATGGCTATAAAACGCCATTGCAGCTCCAAAACGTTATCCAGGAATAATGGCTGATCCCCTGCAGTAATATCCTGAAGCCTACGGTTCAAATCCCTGATTTGACTATCAATAGTGGAATTTCCCCTCATTCCCCGCAAACCTGAAAAAGAAATATCTTTTCATATTGTTAAATTATAATCATAAAATCAATAGATAGTAAGAAGTAGAAGCTCTCCAGATTATGACTCAGACCCCCACTGATAAAGTCTGAGGCTTTATTGGATAATCCTGTAAAGACATCCATCAGCTTCGCTGTTGGTCGTAGTTCCTCATATTTAGTCGTTATCTCAGATTCTAAACCTCTGATTTTCATGTAAGGAGTTTCTGAGTCAAACGAATCACCAAGTTCGTTGAAAATTTCCTTTAAGTCAACTCCGTGCGTGCTTAACCCAGAACCTCGAACTTCAAGGGTCCATGTATCAAATCCTTGTCCAGACATATACCGAGCAAATGAAGACTGAAAGCAAACAGATTGGTCATATAAAAAAGAACAATGGTGAATACTGAATTCATAATAGAGAATTAGATTGTCAAGTTATATGGCATTTAATAGGAACCTACCTCAGGAGAGAGGTCATAGCCTATAGCATTGGTTGCAACGCCAGACAATAGTAACAGTGGGTGGTTCCTAGTAGGTGCCTGAAAATGAAGTTTTTCTTAATTTTTCAAACAAATGAAAATGGGATTCTATGCTCCCAGGAACAAGCAAAGTTGAATCATAAAATCGTACAAATTGAAATTATGATAAAGAGAACCAACTACCTTGGGAGAAGGCAGGTAGCGCCAGAGAGCAAGCTTCCAATCGGAGTGGGGAACGGAGACATAGTGAAGCTCATCGGCGGTGCATAATGACCGACGCTTATCATTTTTCCTCTCTTGAAACCAACCGAGAAATGCGACAGGCCTCGCCGGCGACGGCACCGACACTCTCCGGCTGGCAAAATTCAGAGCCTCCCGTCTGGGGTCAAGGAGGCAGAATCCAGGGCTAACCCGGTTGAGAAGCATAATTTGGTGTGGGGATATGCAAACAAGAGATTCTTTGAGAGAATGAGAAGGGGATATTTAGGGAATGAGACTGAAACTTGTTTGATTGTAGTCGTTGTCAAGGAGAGGCGCATTGAGAATAAGAAGTTTGGATTAATTTCGAATAAGCATGGCAGGTTGGTGTTTGTTGGAAGTAATTTGAAATTGTGGAGGAAGAGGAAAATGGCTAATTTCATTTGATTTTTCAAAGCCATGGATATGTTAAACTGCGTGGCGTAATGGAAGAACTCAACAAGTAACAACGTTAAATGGATATGGTGTGGTGTGGTGTGTCGTGGTGCTTGTTTTTTCTCTGTCTTATTATTGTTTTTATTTAAGAAAGTAAAACTTTGGGTTGGCTTCCAATAATAATAAGAATTGTTGTCATGTAATGTGAAAATCGTAGGTTAAAATTTTAAAATCAATTTATCTACTTACGGGCTCTCTCTAAACTTCACTTGGTGAAAGTTTGGTGATCTTCCTGTTCGATCATTGTTATTAAGATTAAATTGTAGTTAAAAGTGTAAAATTAATCATAATTTTTTTTAGGTGCAAAAATAATTATAAACATTTTAAAAGAGAATAAAAATAACACTATCTTTAAGTTTATCATAATGTTTATAGTAACTTATATACTAAAAAAATTTATAATTATTTTTGAGCTTTTGATATAAGTTAATAACTATTTTTACACCTTAATCCTAAATATTATGAGACATTATACACTTTTTTGGTCAATAATGGGGAATCCCATTACAAATGTTTAGTCTTCCACAAAGCAATTATTTACAAGAAAATAGCCTATGCCTATATTTTCGGCGAGAACAAAAATTAGTAATTAAAAGTAATGCATCCCAAAAATTCAGCCCCTTCATGAAAATGACATTACAAAAATGAGGAAAACGCTGTTACTTGAGGGAGTCATCCAATGATATATTTGCAAAAGTTGCACAACTTGTAGATCTCAAACTTAAAGATCCAACTTTGACTTTCGGTTACACCAAAAAAAAAAAAAACAATCCTTTGACTGTGATGGATGAACTACCATCCCTTTTTCAAGTCCAGAAATACTTCCATGCACAAAATTAAAGAGCTTCATTATTTAGGTATGTTTGGGATCATTTATTTTTTTGATATAAGTATTTATTATATAAGTTGAGATAAAATTCTTCTTATATATTTATCTTATATACTGTAAATCATGATTTATAAGTATTTATAAATAAAAAATAAACTATCACAAACCAACACATAACAATTCTCCAATCTAGCCTTTAGATTTGATTGCATTGATTTGCTCAACTAATTTAATATCTACATCACATGGGTGCTTGTTTTAAATTATAACACTCTGCTATTATTTATAAGTTTATTTTAATTAAATCTTACATATCAATGTGAGATAATTAACTTAATAATTATGGGGTAAATTTTTAACTATGCCCTCATTTATGAATGAGTGTTTTTCAACTCTTTCTTCTCTATCTATCTTTAAATTATTTCTTCATTGGTATAATTAATAGGGACACAATTGTCATAAACTCATTTACTATACTGAAACTGGATTTATAAATATGACCAAATTTTTTAATAAAAAATGACTTATAAATGAGATAAGAGTGGTGATTTGTTAGGAAATTCAGATCCGACTTGGATTAGGAAAATGATTGTCCTTTTCTCTCTCAGAGCCTTCAGAGTTCAGATAGAAATCTCAATGGTTTAGATTTAATACTCTTTTCGGTCCTAAATATAGGATAAAGTTTGTAATACAATTTACACTATAAACTATGTCCTATATTTAAGATCGAAGATAATATATTATAAAAATATTATTATTATATTAGTAAATTAAAAATATTATTATAAAAATATATTAAATCTCCACCATCAAAGATATCCATCTAACTCAGTGAGGAAAAAAGACGGACCGAAGCCGCTTCCCTCAGGTTCTGCTCCAGACGGGAAAAAACTGTAGATAAAAATTGAACTTTTCTGAAATCTAATGTTTTTGTTATAGATGAAGACAAATGGCTAAAGGGACTTTCAAGTTTCAACTCCACACACACACACAACACTAATAATAACAATGCCAATGAGCAATGTTCACCGGAAAACAAATCCAACGGCAGTAGCTTGCCTTATTGAAATGAATTTCGGTGATCAACAAAAGAACACAAGATAAACTAGATTTGCTTTATACGATCTCACACAGCAGTCATCTTTTCATGTAAAGATAATAATGGTCAAAGGAAAAAGGAAAAAAAGAAACTAAACACAACCTAGTCCTTATTAAGATCCTGTGAAGCAACTAAAGTATCTCCATTATTAAAGAATGCAAGCGATATTCCAAGTTCCAACCCCAAATATGCATTCCCCAATCTCCCTCCTCACATCACAATGGCTGTGGTGTGGTTCTGTTCGGCTGCTGAATGCTCTCTGCCGGAAATTGCTGTGATGCCTCTGAAAGTGCCGCCACTGCCGCGGCCGCCGCCGGGGTCATGGACTGGTAGTGAGAAGGCAAAGTGGGAGTAGTGTTCTGCTGCTGCTGCTGCTGTATGTAGTATGCTTGTTCTTGTGCAGGTCCACCATAATCATAACCATAATTATTACTTGTAGTAGCAGGAACAGGGACAGAAGCAGCAGAGGAAGCAACTGCTATGGATTGTGGTTGATGATGGATTTGAGGCACACCCACAAATTGTTGCTGCTGATATTGTCCGGAAGGTATTTGAACAAATGCCTGAGTGGGAGGCACAGGTATGGAAGGAGTGGCTGCCTTAGAGGGGTAAACAGGAGGAGTACCAGCAACACTTTGGGATGGTATTAATGTCCTGCTTGAGGCTATCACATTAGGGTCAGCTTGTACAGTCATATTATAAGGTTGAGCATGTCCTACAGGCATCACGTAAACTGGGTACTGCTGATTAATTGGATGAGGAATTTGCTGTTGTGAAGGTGTGGGATAAACTTGGTAGTAGGATGACATTGGAACTTGACCTGTGGCTGTTGCTGGGTGGGGGATATAATGGGTAGTGGCAGGAACAAATTGTTGTTGTTGTTGTTGATGTTGCTGGAGTTGCTGATGTTGATCCATCTGTGGGGTTACTGTGTAATTAGAATCCTGAACTCGTTCTCTTTGGTATCCAGAATTGGGATCTGATATGTCACCCTTAGAATGTGATAATACTGGTGCTTTCTGATCTGTATATGCAGCTTGGACTTGGTCCTGATAGTAAACAGACCTTGAGAAAGAGGTTGCTGAAGCAACACTGCTATCACTGAACACAACAAAAAAAGAACATTATGAGAAACAAAGAGACGTGTGTGTATTGAAGTTTGCATTAGAGTACCTTGCCGCTGAATCTGGAGAAGGCAAGTTTAAACCACCACCACAAGTCCTTGGTTGTACAAGCTGCAATGGCAATGGAGGCTTTCCAAACCCGGAAGGTGCTCCTTGATCGGATCTTTCATCATCAGAGATGATCCGATTCAGATTATCACCAGTCACTAAAGCTGGTGATGATGCCATGGTCAAAGGTGCAGGGATTGTAGGCAAAGGAGCAGACAACATAGTCATAGTATAACCTTCATCTTGCTTGATCCCAGAAGCAACAAACGTCATTTGAGCTAACTGTTCCTCAATACCTGTCCTCTGTTCTTGTTGCCGCCTGCTGTTACCAGTTTCATCTACGCGAACCCGAATTGGAGGCAGGTTAGCCGTTGAAGGAGACGAAGAAGAAGACCCATATGAAGAACTATTATCCACCAGAGGCGAGTCTGGTAAAGAATGAACCTCAGCCAAATTCTTGATCTGTTTGTTGTTGTTGTTTTTACCACCAGCCTGAAACTCTGTAGCCTGAGCTTCCAAATTATTACTCGAATCATTAGCCGGAACCTTATCAAGGTTCACGACGCCGCCGTCAACTGTGGCGGAATCCGACACGCCACGGGTGAGAATCCCGGAGTTGTTAAGAGCGTCCACGAACCATGTCTCTGACTTGGCATCATCAAGGAGTGACCCCATTGAAACTGAAGTCTCTGGCTTGGAGAGAAAGAGAAACAGCCTTAACCTTATGGGCCTAGGAGGAGACGCCGCCGCCGTTAAACGCTCGTGTTCTTCGATCATGTTCTCTAAATCTTCGTCGGTGGAGACAGTTATGAGACTGTCGAGATCTTCATGGGGTAGTTGGTATTTGAGTGTGAAGGGTCGGCCATTTAGGAGGGTGCGAGAGAGCCGGCAACAGAGCTCCTTGAGGGAGGAGTGACGATCGACGACGATGATACGGGTATCGCCGCCGACGTAGCAGAGTGTCTTGTCATGGGGACGTGGCATGATGTGGCCACCATAGCTGCACATCAAGCGAAGCTTGGCTCCGGGAACAGGAGGAAGAGGCTCATCAACCCAGTTTTCAACAATGCGGGAACGAGGAGAACTTTCCACTGACTCCGGTCCGTTCATCAACTGAGCCGGAGCTGCCTGGACCGGTGGTGGATCCATCAGAGACTGTACTGCCTCTGCGACTAAATTCTATTAAAGCATGAGAAACAAAGCGAGCAAGAGGAAGGAGATGATATTATTATAGGTAATTCGGGATTAAGTGACTTTATAAGTGAAAAGCAACTTTACAAATGTATCTTCCCAATGGGACGCTGAGTAGGCCACAGCTTGTTGTTCTCTTACTAATTTTTAAATCTAAACGATGGCTTTTCCCAAAGTATTCAGTGCCAAGTTTCAAAGAGCACAAGTATAGCAGTTTTAGAATACCACCATAGACTTATCACCACCAAAAAAAAAAAAAAGCCACCATAGATTAGACTACCATTGAAATGGCAAGAATCACTTTGAGTTCGACCTTTGACCTATATTTAGAGAAACTCTCTTCATTAAGTTACTAGTAACGAAGGCATTAAGACATATCTTTCTGCAGAGTTTTTCGCAATGGCTCTTGCCGGCACTTCATCACTTAGAATATAAATTCAGGGGCAAGTCAACTCTAACAGTATTGCTCAAAATGTGACATCTCACATGATATCACATTCATATTATATAGTTTTCTGCAAGTAATGAATATATATTACGTAACAGAGGGAAAGAGTCACGTTAGGTTTCATTTTGACCCAAGCTAACTTAAAATTCATGTTCTTTATTTTGTCATGAAGGAGACATAACAACTACGTATCTCATACACCGTCTTTGTAGTGTTGCTTGAGTTTCACCTATTCTTGTGGGGTTTGCTTTACTTTAGCTTGAAAGTGGTAAGAGACAGTCAAAGTTGTGTAGGGGAAATAAGAGGAAAACAGACGCACGTGGGGTGATGTGTTGGTACTTGTGCATAGCTTGTTAAGTTACAGCTTGAATTGAGTACCGTTTATGAACGCAACACAGGCGGTTATGAAGTTTTGTCCCCCTCTCCTTTATTCTACATTAAGCTTCTTGGATCTTTTTGGTCAATCTTAGAAATATAAATACTCGTTGTTCTAATATTTAATATAATACATATTTTTTAATTTAATTATATTAAAAAATTAGTTAAGTTAGTTAATATAAGATATATTTTCTCAAAAACCCTAATAATTTTCCTCAATCCCCCATTTCTTTTTCTTGATTATTGTTAAGGGAACATCAATAGAAGTAACTGAGAAAAAAATTGATAAATATGAAAAATTTATTTTATATTTAAGATTAACATTAACTCCTTAAATATAACTTATATTTAGAACCAGAGAGAACATAATATTCGGGCGGCATACTGTATTTTCAATTTTGATGATGAGTCTCGTATGCATGCACAGAAGTGTAAAAGATAGAGTAGTTGCATAATCACTCAAGTCTAAAATCTTACTTCTTCCATTCTTATTTATAAGAGTCCAAAATTTAAATTGTCTTGATCTTTTTGTAAGAGCCTAAAAAGAATTGTCTGAACCTTTAATGAGTTTTTTTCCCATCTCATTAATTATATGTATTGCTTTAATTAAAATATTAGTGATACTCATATTATTTTATTTCTCTCTCTTGCTTGTCCCTTATAAATAAGGCCTATTGGGAAAACACAGTTTATTTAAGACATATTTATTGTTTTTAACCAACTTTAGTTGCTTTTTTAAACCGCATAATTCAGTTATTAAACTCTTATAAATACGACAGAAAAGAGTATTTGATTAAGCATTCTAAGCAACATTGGACTTGAGGCTAATCCCTTTTAAGGCTAGATCATAAATAGTTTTCGTCTCTCTCAATAAGTACAATATCTGGGATTCAAAGTTATATTCTATAAAGTCATTTGTCACCTTAACCCACATGTTCTCGGTAAAGTATAAACTCTTTTAAATAGGGAATTATTGTCTTATATATTCACAGTATTTGCAACCATGATTTCTTATTCACAGTTGGCATTATTAGAAAATTAACAACTGTAAAAACTGTACCTTTTTTTAAATATAATATTTTTATTGTTGATGGATTGGTCTTCCTTCAGCCACGAGGGAGGAGGGTGCAATGGTTGAGTAAAACACAGCCCAAGGGAGCAACTATAGGAGGACTAACATGGCCAACGGAATTGAGTAATATATTTATTTTTATTTTTTTATTTGTAAGTACTAAATTTCTAGTACTTATTAATTAAACTATTTTCTGCGTGTTTTTGTCGATGTGTCAGTTTCTGATATTCTGAAGGCCACATGCGTTCTTGAGATGAGCATTGTGGTGTTTGTGAGATGTGCTCCTAAGCTGGAATAATGTGGCTAGATAGAGAGACTGGTTCATTGGTTCAATGAATAAGTCAAATAAGTCCTAAAAATACATTCACTTTTTAATTTCGTTTCTTGCTAGATACAGTTTTGTAGACTCCTATGTTTCGAAGTTTACAATTCTTATCCTGCATCCCCAAATTGCATCATGTTACCAGCATTATTGCATCCAAATTTTCATATCTGCAACAGTAATTTTGAATCACGTGTGCCTTGTACATGATTTGTAAATTTATGCCTTTTTTTAGTGATAGAAAGAGTTACCTTTTTTTTTAGTGATAGAAAGAGTTACAATTAAAACAAAATGTAAATTGTGAATAGTCTTGTGACCTTATAGTACTATGAAAGCTCCTTTTATAGAGAAGGTTTTTTTTTTTTTAAAAGGTTAAGGTGCGTCTGAAAATTATTTTTAAAAATACAATAAACATCCTAAAATATTTATAGTTGTAATTTTACCCCAAAAATAATAAAATAGGAGCAATTTTCACCCCACTGTTAACGTCCGTTTTCTCTCCCTTCGTCCCCTCAACCTTGTTGCTAAAAGGTTGCTTCCGCGTCTTCTGGCTTCTGCCATTCTCAAGAGAGGCAAATTATACCATTTGTTTTGTGGACTTCCTAGAAGCTTTTAGAAACGCATTGCTGCACAAAGCATCAATACATATTTAGCAATATGAATCAAAAGAAAGAAATATTACGAATCTAATACAGAATGACAGAAAAGGTTCAACCGTTATGCCACAGATCTGTAGAACACAGCCCACTCATTTAGCAATATTATCAAAAGAATGGGTATATTGCCATCAAATAAAGTTTTGATTTCCCTTGAAAAATCATCCACATGCCCTAACACTAGCCTTACTACACAGATCTGCAGAACACAAAGCTCCAACTGCAAGGGAATTTCAATTATTTGCAAAAATAATGACAAAGATTCTCAATTTGCGGAGAAACCCTCGGTTTCTGATGATCGCTATGCTGTTTGCCATCCCTCTCCCCTCAACCACCATTTAATCGTTATCACCAATGCAAGCTGGCCTTCTGTTTTGATTTGTTGGCCGAAGTCTACGCTGTCGCCGAAGAAGCACATATGAGACGTTGAAGCCATGCCGTTAAAGACCCGGATGCTCTTGGTTCTTCGGCTCCCATTAATATTCCGAGAATCAAGTTTTTCACCACAGTGCTCATGGTCATGATTCTTGAGAAGGCGTTCAGATATCCTTGGAAACTGCGAAGAAGTGCTACCAGATTACCAGTGCTGTGACATTGTGGATTGAAAGGGGATAAACGGACGTTAAAGGTGGGGTCATAATTGCTCCTATTTTATTATAAGCTAAATTATACAAAACTTTCTTAAATTTTGGGTCAGTTGTATATAAACTTTTTGACATTTTAAAATATAAATTTAACCCCCATAACCTTTCATTTTTTAATTATTAATCTCCTGCCATTAAATAACCGTTATCTTTCTAATGAAAAATATCACGTCAGATTATAAGATGACATGTGACATCTTATGTAAATTACTAATTTCATAAAACCCCCTGAAATTTGAACAGTTGCAAAAAATCCCTTGAACTTAGAACAATTGCTAAGGACCCATCGGAATTTTGATAAGTTATAAATAACCCTATGACATTTCAAATTTTATATTTGACTCCCTTAAAATTTTGATTTATAATATTAACCCATATGCAGTTACTTTTTATCATTTTCATAAATTTATTAAGATTTTTGCTATCATTTATCAATTAAAATACTATTAGTTCTTTTGTATATAGTAAAAACAAAAAGAATAATATTTAGAAAACTATAAAAATACACGTCGAATCTTTGATTCATGAAAAAATATGCATTACTAATAAAAAAATTAATGTGGGCATAATACAAATATAATATTTAAACTACAATATTCAATCATCCTAATAATATATTTAACACAAATGATGATATTTTAACACCATCAATACTTAATTATACCAAAAAAATAAGTAAATGTTATATAAATGATAATATTTTTATTTTTATATTTTTTTAAATATTATTCTTCTAATTTTTCTGTTTTTTCCATACCAGAAAACTATTTTAATTGATAAATTATAGTAAAAATAAATAAATAAATTTATTAAAATGATAAAAGTAACAATTTGAGTTTTAATATTATAAATCAAAATTTTAAGAGAATCAAATTTAAATTTCGAAATGTCAAGGGAATTATTTGTAACTGATTAAAATTCAGGAGGTTATCTGTAACTATTTAAAGTTCATATGGTTTTATGAAATTAGTAATTTACATAGGATGCCATGTGTTATTTCATAATATGACGCGATAATTTCTGTTAAAAAGATAACGGTAACTTAATGACAGGGAATTAATAGTTAAAAAATGAAAAATCAGAGGGTCAAATTTAAACTTTGAAATGTCATAAGAATTATATGCAACTGACCCAAAGTTCAGGGGGGTTTTGTATAATTTAGCTAATATATTAGGGGTAAAATTGTACTCATAAATACTTTAGGGTGTTTATTGCACCTCCAAAAATAGTTTGGAGTGCTGAACGCACCTTAGCCCTTTTTTAAATATTATCATCATGCAGTATCTAATATAAGGTTCATGATTGCATCTTCCAACACAAGTGTCTCAATTGGGACTCGAACTCGAGACTTAGAGAAATATAGCAGAATTTCACACCACTAGACCAACTCTGTATTAGTTCTTTCTATCCAAAAGGTACAAAAGGTTACTAGTTTGATATCGCTTACAACCCCAAACTATTAATGAATGTCCTTTAAAATGAAAAAAAAAATTGTAATGCTACATTTATACGAATAGAAAAATAGAGGAAATATTAGGAAAAAAAACTTGCAAAATGATAAAAAATTATTATTTTTGGGAGCTTTCCCTTGTAATATTCTTTCCACTTTAATTTTTTCTCTATCCAAATATAGAGCAAATCGATCATGGATATTTGAGCTCCTCAAAATTCAATGTTATTAAAAATAATTTTAAAAAAGAAGAGCCTTCAAGAAAAAGTTGCGCATTTGCATCGTGATAATATATGGATTACATGAGTATTGAATAAGATGACAATGTCCCGTTTCGATGAAATTCTTGCATCATCAAAAAATTGGATTCTGATTTTAGAAGAAAGCTTAGAATTAATTGAATCTACAATTGAAGAGATGCCTACCTAATATTCCCTAATTAAGGTTAAGTATTTAAATCTTAAATTACCAACAACTCTAGTAGAGTATAGATTTCTTTTTTGATTTAACTAATGGTTTCTCTTTTCGAGACTTAAAGCGCAAAGAGCTTTTGTCTCATCTAATAAATATTCTTTTCATTATTTGAATTTGTGTTCTTTTTTTTTTTTATGGGTTTATCACCTCAAGTGTTAAATATTTAGTGGTAGAATTTTGCCATCTTTGTAATTCTGTCAAGCTCAATCTAGATAAGTCTGGAGCCTGTCAAGTTAAATTGAGGTAAGCTCATGCTATCAAATGCACCATATAAAAAAGAAGAAGAAGAAGGAGGAGATAGCTTGAGCTGGTACAAACATGCAACATGACCAACTAAAACTAAAAATAGGACTGCATTGATATTGGAGATGATGAATTTTGTTTTATAGAGTCATACTGGACAAAATGGTTAAGAGGGATTTATATGACTTTGGAATTTGATATTTGTTTCTATCTGCGTCACATTTCTTATATTTTAATTTCTCATTTAATGAGGTTGTATGTTGTTAACTTTTGAGAAACTTTTTCGATTCTTCAATTATAGAAATAATATAATATGTTACTTTGTAATAAACATATTAGGCAATTAGCAGATCAAATGATGCTTTCTCTTGCAACATTTTTGAATCGGCACATGTTGCACGTAAATGTATTCATTAAAAATCTTATTCTTTACATTTATGATACTTCAAATATTTTTTTTTGGCTCATACTTTGATATAAACTCAGTAAATATTAACAGTGTTTTCAAGCTCAGACTAGACAGGTCAATCCGATCATGAAGGTGGTCCGATTTGGCTATTAACCCCGGTTTGATTGGTTTTTTTTTAATTTTTTTAATATTTTATTCAAATTTTCATATAAATAATTCTAAAATCTTTCCTTCCTCACTGATTTAGCTCCGGTTTGACTCCGATCTGACCCAGAACCCCGACCGGTTCAGTGTCCGATCCGGGTTTTAGAATCCTGAATATTAGTAGCATTCAAATGCTTATTCAAATTATCTTTATTATACCCACTTTCTCATTGAGGAGACATGTATAGAATTCTTCAACCTTAATTTTTCATAATTACATAATAAACCTTAGGATTTATAAACTGAGAGTTTTCTGCATTAATGCAGCTTAATTTAACTTGACTTGTTGGTCCAATCTTTGTTAAGACCATGAGTTACATAAGAGAAAGTTATCATCTCGCATGGAATTAAAAAACTTTTGATAAGGTCTGTAGTCAATTATCAATTGTACGAGGATATACTTAACCTGGGAAGATAAACGGGACCCATTTTCAAACTAAAAAAAATAGATTATAAATTTATACTCCATCTAGTCATTTTTATAAAGGAAACATGCACATCTGGTTTAATTGTCCAAAAATTCAAGTGGAGAGTAGGTAATGCGCTTCTATTTATCTTAAATCTTCACCTTTGGTGGCCTGTGCAAGAGGGTCACGTGCATGGTGAGTCAAATCATATGCTTACTCAACCTTATTTGGAGGAAACACAATCTAATTCTTCATAAAGGGAAAGAGGCCTCTCCAATAGGTGTGATTCAGAAAAAAAAGACATAACTTCTTTTGCAGCTTTAATTCTCATCTAATGATAGGAAAAAAAAAGCTACCCCTACTTATGTTAAGGATGTCTTCCATTATATTCATGAAAGTTGGGATTTGGTCTCTTGTAGATATTAATGGATCATAGACATTATGGTCACAGGATTCTTTACTGTCGAGGATCAATCTTAAACGAATTCCTTTGGAGAAATTAGTCCACCTTTGGTATCATTTTCCTATCTAAATATTTCAGGGTTTAACATCTAGAACCAACCTCTCTCTACCTTAATAGATGCTTCTCACAATTCTTTGCTGATTCCACACATCTGATCAGCATCACAAATGGCATAAAATACTCTATTTGTTATTCCGTCCAATCCTATTTATAAACAACTTTACTCTTGGTTGCGCAAAACAAACTGATAGTTAAAAGCAATAAATGTGTAAAAAATGTCATGTTTTTTTTCCATATATGCCCCTATTTATGAAATGAGTATAGGAGAGAGAATAGATAAAAATTATGAGAAATAATGAGTAGAAGATATAAGAGAGAATGTGTACTCCCTCCGGTACTAATTATAAGACAAAGTTGACTTTTTTTGGAGAAATTGAGGAAGTTAATTAAATTACTTTAGAATATTTATATGTTTATTTTTTCTTCAAATTAATTAGTTTGACTAATAAATTAATATATAATCTAAGGATACATAATATATGATATGATTAAGTAACTTATTTAGCTTCCCTAATTTCTCCAAAAAAAAGTCAACTTTGTCTTATAATTAGGACTGGAGGTAGTCTTTAGGTAAAATAGAAAAAAGAAGCTTACATTTTTAGAAAAAAAATTGAAAGTTACTTATAAAAGGGATCACCATATGAGAAAAAAAGTTGTTTATAAATAAAACCGGGAGGAACTATATGATTTTGCCCTTCTTTGTGCTCAAACTATTTTATACAAATGCTTTTGTTTTTCTTTTACTTTTTCAGTAGGGTCTCTTACTCTATGTAATATGTAAAACATTTCTTATTAAATATCATTTTGTCTTGCATAAAAAAATAATCAAATTGTGAGGTTCAATAAATTTGTTAAAATTAGTTAAAAGTACTAAATATATAAGAAATGTATTTTTTAATATGAAAGGGTAAATGAGAGGAAAATAGTGATGAGAAAAATGATAAAAAAGAATATATAAAAAAAGATATAAAATTAATTAGAAGTAAAATTAGTAAAAATATATTTAATGCGCCATTAAATTCCAATGTGACATATTCTTTCAACTGTGAGGACATGTAAATGGTGAGAATATAGCATGGGGTGTGATTATTCGTGTTAAACGAAATAAAGGAATGGTTTGTAAATATTAATGACTAAATTTTTTTCAAACAAAAATTCTTAATGTAAGGGAAAATGAAATTCTCTAAACTTTGGCCCTTTAAATTATTAAATTTTATATTCATTTAAAATAATGCTAAGAGTTTTTTTCTTTTTTTCTTTTGCCTTCGAATGTTAAGAGTTTAATGTCCATCCGATTCAATTTTTATTATCTTCCATAAAATTTCATTTATACCAGTCTTTTTGCCCAAAAAATTCATATTTGTCAGATTTTTTTTTCACCCACATAAAAAAAAACTAATTTGGACGGTTTATTTCTTTGTTTACATTCACATACAAATGATTTATGCGTCAGTTTGTTTTTCCGTTAAACCTGTGAATTTTTTTTTGCCAACCGTTAAAACGTTTAATTGATTGATATCGATTTTGTTCTGAATATAATATAATTCATTGATAGGGAAACTGAAAAAAGTCATGCATAATGCCAGAGCAATCTAGCCTGAAAAGAAATTGAAAAAAAAAAAAAAACTAATCTTATTAGATCTGGGCATCTGGCCATCGTTTTTGGGACGATCTAATATCTGATCATCGTTTTTTTTAAGTCAGATTTTTCTCTCTGTGATTATAAGCAGGCAGATCAACACAAATTGGAAAAATTTTCACTCAACCTTCCTTAAATTTTATTTTCCAGGCAAAAAAAAAAAAAAAAGGTCAGATTCCGTTTCCCCCCTCTTCTTTTCCCTAATTTTATTATTTTACTATGAGTCGCAGGTTAGCTTGTCTTCTGTAAGCTACAGTTGCATTCCTATTGGGCGCTCCATTGCGAATTACGCACCCTCTCTTTCTGTATCTTTTACTGCCACTGGAAACTTCTTAATCCTTGCGGTTATTTTGTCGAACGATTTGTTAGTGAAAACACAGATAAGGTACCTTTTGATTTTCTCTTTCTCAGAATTTAGTTTCGTTATTCATTCATTCATCTCTTCCGGATTATCAGTTTTACCCGTTTCCCTATCTTCAGTTTTGTTGCTCTTTCTTAAATGTCACGCCTGATTGATCGATGTTCTCTCACTTGATCTCATATGTGCCATTCCTTCATGAGTAATTTTATGTTGCCAGTTTAAAGGTTCTTCTGTGGAATTTTTACGCGACATGTTTGCTGGTTTGGATGATTGGACTAATATTATTCCATAGGTCATAGATGCACTGGATAACTTCTGTCCAAAAATAGATGAACTGGATTGCTTCTCTTTACTCTGTGTTTTGGGCACATTTTATTATTCTTCTTAATGAATACAAGTTTCGCATTTGTTGTCTCTAGTTGACTTTGGGAAGGATTACTAGACTGACTGGGTCAGCTATCATGCGCTTGATGTTTCCCTGTTCCTCCACAATGATAGTTGTCTATACTGTGAATAGGATATTAGTTAGTTAATAACTTAAATTCAAGATGAAATCCTCACAGCTCTTCAATAGTCATCTCAGCAAGATTTTCTTGAGATTTGTCTAAATGGTTACTGAATTTTTCATGAAGGATGTGAGAAACCTGGATCATTGGCATGCTGGGCCAAATATCTGTCCGGACAAAAAAGTAATTGATTAAGTTGGAAATTATATCTGGCCTTTTGCGCATGCTTGTTATTTGGAATGCACATCCCTTAATATAGGAATGAACACCCCCCCCCCCCCAAAAACGCCAAAAAAAAAAACCTATAAACGTTGGCTATTTATGAAGCTATAGCATAGATCTTGTACAGGCTGAGAACAGGGAATCTGTTATTTTTCTACAAAAAAAGGAACAAAAAGATTAAAAAAAGGATACTTAGCAATTGTGATTAGATTATTCATTTGAGTCTGTTTTCCCAGAAAACAGGACATCAATCACCCATATATGTTACTCATGAATCTGCTACTTTATGTCTAGGATAATGGCTGGCATTGGTTATATTCATTTGATCGTTTTGCGTGTCACTCACCTCTAAACTTCTAAGTTCTATTTTTTTTCCATCTATCTGTTATAAAACAAGTGACAGAGCCTTTCCTTTTGTAACTTTGTGAATTCCCAGATTATATGATGGGATGCTACACTATAAAGTCACATGGAGGGAGGGTGGCAATGACACATAAACTTGATTGGCTAGTGCTTCTGCTTCTAGTGGTTATTGACTTATACTTGGATTCATTAGAACCTTTTCACCGGTTTGTGGGAGAAGGCATGATGACAGATTTGAAATACCCATACAAAGATGAAACCATACCCTTTCGGATTGTTCAAGTACGTTTATGTGTTGTACCAAGAATACACATTTGTCTGCTGATTCATTATGTTGATATTGTGAATGAATAGCCTCAACATTTTTCATCTTTTCTGAAACAGATTGTTGCTGTTTTATTTCCTATCGCCGTCTTTTTTATGTTCTACATTTGTAACAGGAATGTTTATGACTTGCACCATTCAACATTGGGTATTTTCCATTACGTTGACTTTGTAACTGGTTTACTTTATTTCCCCCTTGCTCATGGCTCACGTTGTCTTACTTGCATGACCTCTTGGGAACTTCAGGTATTCTTTTCTCTGCACTTATAACTGGAGTTATCACAGATTTGATTAAAGTTGCTGTTGGTCGACCAAGACCGAGCTTCTTCTGGCGATGTTTCCCTGATGGTAAAGCGGTGTGTTCTCATATTCATTTTCAAAATCTTTTCTTCCTCCTCCAACCTCTATATTCTCTCTTTCTTTCTTCTAAAGGGGGCATGATATGAGGAGGAAAAGGAAAGTGGGTTTGGAAAATATTTTCTATTTCCCTTGTTTCTCTTGTTTAGTAACGGCGATTTTAGTTGTTCTAATGGTACTACATAAAGGACTGTCTGACATCTGTTGATATGCAGGTATTTGATGCCATCACAAATGATGTAGTTTGTCATGGGGATGAGAAGATCATAAAGGAAGGATACAAAAGTTTTCCAAGTGGGCACACTTCATGTAAGTAGATTATCTATTTCCTATTGTTAGGGTATTCATGAAGCACCTCTTCCACGTATCTCCCAGTCCAAAATATCATTTTTTTAATCTCAATTTCAGAATCTCTTGCTAGAAGAAATGTTTCTCCATTTAATTAACTATACCACCAATTTCAGACTCATTCCAGAGTGTGCTTTGTGCTGATATAGGAAAAACAACTTAGCATCTGGTTTATCTTATGATTTTACATTGGAGATGGTGTGTTTTATTGTGATGAAGTAGTGTGCTATTAGCCTTTTATGAAAGTTGGTACTTCAAATTTAACGTGTATGTGGTACGTTCATGTATGTTTTGTTACATGGCTGAATAATGGAACATTACTGCATTGCTTAATTATGGTCATCCAAATTGCAGGGGCCTTTGCAGGTTTTGGTTTTTTTGCATGGTATTTATCAGGAAAAATTCAAGTGTTTGATCGCAGGGGTCATATAGGCAAATTGTGTCCTGTACTGTTTCCTTTACTTCTTGCTGCTTTTGTGGGAGTTTCCCGGGTTGGCGACTACAGGCATCATTGGCAGGACGTGTTTGCTGGAGGTCTGCTAGGTTGGTGGTTGCGAATTTCAATTGATCAAAATCTGGTGGCTGTTCAAGAATAATTGCTGTAAAATAAATACCTACTCTATCTTTTTTCTTTTTGCCCCTTTTCCCTGCAGGGATTATTGTGTCTTCAACCTGCTACTTGCTACTCTTTCCTTTCCCTCATCAATCAGGTGTGTATTTTTTCTTTCTAACTACTCCCTTCGGTCCTTAATATAAGACATATTTACCTAATTTGATTATATTAAGAAAGTTAGTAAATACTCTAATCATCTTCCTTAATTCCCTCATTCTCTCCCCCCTTGATTATTATTAAGGGAGCACTGATAGGGGTAAATTAGGAAAAATATTGACAAATATGAAAAGTATATCTTATGTTTAGGATCAAGATCAACTCCCTAAGTATATTTTATATTAAGAACTGGAGGAGTACTTTGTAGTTTCTTAACACACATGTGAATTATTTTCATTATTGCAACATTTGTTTTGGTCTCTCTTGAGCATTTCAAGTATTGTGCATGGTGGTCTGTTTGCGTATTGCATTCATGCCTTATTTTTAAACTGAGATGTTTTAAGAAGATTAACTACCAGCCTCTCAAGGTCAACAAACTAATCAGCTGAGAAAAAAATATCGTCTTCCCATATAATATTGGAGTTATAGTTTTGTCAATAATTTCCGTTTCCTCTTGGAGGCTGCTTAAACAGTTAATTTCCATCGTAAATATTATGGTTCTTGATCTCGCACGGGATTTCTGCTTATTTCCAAACGTGCAGGTTGGGCGCCTCACGCCTATTTTGAAATGTTGGGTAGAACAGAAGGTGGTTCGACGGAGGACTGTCTTCCCATGCTGCAACCACAATTTAAATCTGCAAATGCAAGTGGCTCACAGGATTCGAATTTGCACTTTGAATTACTGGAAGCTGGCAGAAGGTACTGAATGCTGACTTTTACCTTCAACCAAATGAAATACGGTGCTCCTCTTTGCTTGTGTATTAAATTTTGCCAAAGGTATTAAGCATGTGTAATTATTTACAATACCTTATATACGTGTAAGAAGGTAGATGTTGGTAACTGAATTTGAAAAAACAAATTTGGTGGGCCTCGTCTTGGCCTAGGCCATTGATTCTAAAAAAAATGTTTTATTAAGGCCTAACGATGCCGAGAGCCTCAATCTTGAGAACAAAATGTATTTTTGACACCTCAATTTGAAACATTTTGGATGTAGTGAATTTTGTTGCTCTCCCTTCAAAACTTATTTTGACTTCTCTGCTCTGCTTGTAAATGCGAATAAATTTTGCCGAAGCAAGAACAAAAAATAAAAACATGTTAGTGCTCTGCTCATTCAAGTCTGCAACACCTGATATATATTACAAATGATGCATTACTATTTATTAGCAGTAGAAAAACACTCACAGTTTCTAGATCATCTTCTATTCTTAATTAATACTCTGGGTACTTGGTAGTATGTGATACTAGGTCCCATATCGAGAAGTATAGAATACTCAATGGAGCATTTGAATTAGTTTTTCCACCTCAACAGCCAGTTTTTGGGAAGAGTTCTTTGTACGTTGGTATTCTTATATGATGACTGTAGTTTTAGTGGAGGTTGGCCTCTTGCTATACTTTTTTGTTTACGTTCTTCATAGAAATATGATGAGCACTGGAAGGAGCATCGTTCTTTGAATATTCTCAGAGTCGCTAAAGCAAAATTTCTATATGCTCTTTTACTTGTCGTGAGAATATTACAAAAGGAAGCGTACTAACTTTCACAACTTTGAAGTGGTTGAATGATGAGTTTCATTCCGTGCATATATTTTTGAGGACATGTTTCAGTCTAAGGGGTTGTCACATTATGGGCCTAATTTTGCAGATTTGAAAAGGGGAAAATGGGTTGACTTTCAAGCCCACTCCCTACTTCCACTGCAGATCTGCATTCTCCACCACATGCTGTTTGTAAGTGTTATTCATGCCCCAAAATGTAATTTTTTATTTTTTTTGAAATGAAGATCACAATGGTAAAGAGGCCTGTCTTAACCGGTAACAGCTACGGGAATTCTTTAATTGATTTATTTATTTTGCAAATTTAAGCGCACATAATTAAATACGTATAATTTAATATTCAATTTGAATATTAAACACTAAAAAACTATCAAATATGCAATTCTTGTGATTCGAATTAATATATTAACTTTCTGGCAAACAAAAAAAGAATTAATATATTAACGTTTCATTTTTGTTTTCGATCCTATATTAAATAGCATATTAAATATATTTCAATAAAAAATAAATGAAAAATTCAAATTTATTAACCACGTGCATACTATAAAATATAAACAATATATTTGAGTTTAAAATTTATTAGCCCGTGCGTATTAAAATTATAAAAAATAACTTTTATTTTAGGTTTGTTTTTGGTCATATATATATATATATATATATTTGCCTTGTTTTTGGTCATATTGAACATGGGACACGGCTGAAATCTAAACATTCCCACCAGATTCATTCATTCCTTTTTAAGCATTTCTACCAAAAAATAGGCGCTTCTTTCTTGTTTCTTTCTGTCTCTTTTTTTTTGGTAATGCCAATGCTAAGAGCTAAATGTCGTTTTGCCCTCAATTTAATGGGCAATCGTCCATAATTTAGTGAAGTATAGCGACTTTATCATCATATACGCGGTTTCATAATGAATCCAATTCAATGCTTTGACCAGATTCCTTGGTTTTGAAATTATTGAATTTTATACTAATTAATTAGTTTTAAAATTATATCCTAGTCAGCAACTCAAACTAATTTAGATGATTATGACGAGAAAGAGTGTGAATAGAGATTAAAAATTTAAATCCTTCTAATGATATAACAATAACAAAAAAAGCTTTATATCTTTCCGTCATTCTATGATTATTGAGACTCGTTATGAGCCCAAAATTAAAGACCCAAACTACAGTATTTTTGTTTTGTCTTAAAAAGAATAATGTGTTGGTCAATTTCGATGCTTTCTAGAAACGAGTGGTCTTTGTTACCGGGAAAAACGACTAGTTTTGGCTGGTCCTATACGTCAGAGTTGTCTCTGTAAGTCTATCATTTACTTATTTATTGCTACTTGGTTTCTACCAAATTATATGTTTGAAAATAAGTGCATTGACTGATTGATCAATTCCAAGTTTATTCTTATGTAACTACGTAATCCCTCTTGTCTTTATTATAAGGTATCAACTAACAAGTATCTTTGATCCTTTTTATAAGGCACTTACAAGTTTTCAAGAAGCATTTAATTTATTTTTTCATGTATGTCTATATTTAATAAGGGCTGTGAGAGAAAGTAATAATTAATGGATATTTGAGTTTAGTGTAGTTGGTAAGGATAATATTGGAAACTACTTGAATTTTAGGACAACTTTAATACTTTTAACTACCTTTATTGGTTTATGAGAATTGGTAGTTGGTGTCTTATAATAAGGATAAGAGGGAATACACTCTAATATCTATAGATTTGAAGCCGACAAGGCCAAAAGCATATACGAGTAGTTAACATCAGCATATATACATATTACATATATCGATTATCGAAGAAGAATAGAGAGATCGATGGGTGTGTCTTCTTCTCTTAACCATTTTCTGATGGTTCTTCTACTTATTGCCTCTTCTCTTTTCATGCACCGTATCGATGCACGTTTCAGTATGTATCATTAAACTATTTGATCCTTTATTTTTTATTTTCTTTATTTTAACCCATAACCATTTACAATAAAAATTTTCTACCCCATTTTTTGTCTTAGCAGTCAGTTAAAGGGCATTGTGGTATACTCCCTCTGGTCCTTATTATAAGGCACCACCTAATAAGTGTACTACTCTGATTCTATTTATAAGTCCTTTTTGACCAAAAATTTTGGTCCTATTTATAAGTCCATTTTTAGGGTAATAAATGCATTTTATACTTTTTTACCCTTATTAATTGCAATGAACAAAAGGAATTTATTCATGCTGGCTTTTGGAACTAATCATAGATAAGGGCAAAATTGGAAATTTAGCCCATAGTAAATGAGTTAACTAACTCTCCTTGGTATATGAGAATTAGTTAAAGAGACTTATAAATAGGACTAGAGTGGTATTTGGTTATTTTTATAAGGCACTTGCTTGTTTCCAAAGAGTATTAAATATTTTTTTTCAATGTATGCCCATAATTAATAAAGATAGTGGGTGAGAGTGATAATTAATATAATATTAGAGTTCAGTGGAATTAGTAGGGGTAATATTGGAAATTACTTAAATTTTAGAACAAATTTAATGATTTTAACTATTTTTATTGGTTTGTGAGAATTGTTAGTTGGTGACTTATAATAAAGACTAGAGGGAGTTTTTATTTTGGATGAAACACACATATATAGAGTTAAGATTTGGGTCATTTATAGGGGCAAAAAGAGAGAAGACAATTTTTGTTTTTTTGAAAAAGTTGTAGAAAAACAAAGAATAAGAATTCATATATACAAATGAAAAATGAGAAAGAGAAAATGAATAAAACTCTCGTGTCCGTTATAAGATACTTTCTGCATCTATATAAATGGTGCGAGAGCGAGCTACAATATCATTAATTAATTTTATACCCATAATAATATAATCCTATATATACATTTAGCAATAACTTAATCTGAAGTCTAATAAAAAGATGTGCTGCACTAGTCAAACGTAAGAAAATACAATTAATTATTATTAATTATCCTAAATATTGTGCTGCACATATGCAGCGGGGAGACAAATGCTATGAAGTATAAACAACCTAATCAGATAATGGTGTATCAAAATAAACCTAATGAGATAATTATCATCATTTCATATATCGAAATAAATGTAAAGGAATGGTGAAGAAATTAAAGTAAAATAAAATATAAGAATAAATATTTGTATTTAATTAAATTGAAAAAAAAGTAATTTCTTTGACGAAGGCTCAATTCAATTAAAAGGATTTAAAGGAATTATATATTTGATACTAATTAATTTTGAAGGTTATAGAAAATGGGAAGCTTATAGTCTTTCCTTGGCAATTACAAGCTCTTTGGCATATTGTTTAGGCCTTGTTTGGTATGATGGAATTAGGGGTGATGGAAATAGAATTGAGGATCAATTCCATCATGATGCTTGTTTGGTATGATGGAATTGGTAAATTTTCCAATTCTATGTGGAAGCCAAATAGGCTCAATTCCACCCAATCAATTCTATCAAAATACCTAAGATTTACAATTCCATGTGATCATTTCCATCTATTACCCTCCACTACCTTCAAGGAAAAAAAAAAAAATTGAAGGACATTTTGGTATTTTTATACAAAAATTAGATTTCATTTCCATGACATACCAAACATACTTTTAGTCCCCATTTCCATTTCCATTTTCATATTCATATCCATTTCCATTTCTATATCCATTTCCATCAAAATCAATTCCAGCGTACCAAACGGGTCCTAAGATTTACAATTCCATGTGATCATTTCCATCTATTACCCTCCACTACCCTAAAAAAAAAAAATTTGAAGGACATTTTGGTATTTTTATACAAAAATTAGATCTCATTTCTATGACATACCAAACATATTTTTAGTCCCCATTTCCATTTCCATTTTCATATCCATTTCTATATCCATTTCCATTAAAATCAATTCCAGCGTACCAAATGGGCCCTTAGTGTTTACAACTCTTCTGTTTGAAGTTTTTTTTTTACCTTGAATTTCAGTTTTGCATTAATGGAAAGACGTGCGAAACCACATATATTGTTCAACAGCACCCATACAGGAATTTGAGAAACAGAAACAAAGCACAATAAGTCTAAACAAATGATAAACAATACACACTAAGTACATTAATACTCCTTATCCCTATGATTCTTATTAGAAGGCACCAACTATAAAATATTAAAATGAGAATAACTTGCACAACTTTCATTGATAGATTAGAGGCATATATATGCATATTAGAATCATAAGCGCCCTAATGGAGAGTATCATAACAACCGTATCTCCAACTAACATTCAAAATAAAAATATTCAAATAATGTAATCATGATATTATAATATCAAATTCTGTAATATACTCCGAGATATATTGATGGCATTCACCAACTACCAGCAGTTTTTTTGTCTTTATTATAAGTTACCAATTGTCTTTAACTAACTCATTTATTACTATTTTTCCATTGTGTCCTCATTTTAAACCGACTCATTTAAATCCACATCATTAAAGTAGGGGTAAAGTTGGAAACATTTATCAATTTTAAACCAATTTAATGTCTTAACTTCTATTCCGTAGTTCACGAGAAATGATAGTTGATACCTTATAATAAGGATAAGAGGGAGTAGCTCAAAGAAAGTGTCTCCATGCTGTCTTTGCCAAAAGAGAAATCATTTAGTACTTTAAAATCACGGAAACCCATGACGCCTACAGATTTGGGTAAAGGTCATCATATGATCCCAAGCACGCCAGTGAATGCATCCCCCTGAGCCACTGCCCAGCCACCAGAAATTTGAGATTGGCCGATCCATCATGTCTTTGCAAGTTTTGTTGGGCAATTTAAAACAAGTCATCGGGTAAATAAGTACAGCTTTAACCACAGCTTTGATCAAACTTCTCGACCTGCAAAATGACAAGAGATTTTGGTGCCATCCCTGAACTTTCTGACCCGCTTTTTCTTTAACATACGTAAGCGCCTGTTGCTTCGTTTTCTTTAACATATCAAACATTATATATTTTCTTTAATGTGTCAATTATATTTTCCCACAAAAAATATTACTTGTTCATAAACACCATCTCTTTTAGGCTCTAAACTGGGACAATTTTTAATAAAAGCATCCAAAGAGCTGACAGTTGTTCGTAGAATTGAAGCCTTTTTCAATTTCATCAATTGAGGTCTCTCGCCCCTAATATTATTGCTTGTTACAAGGAACTAATTTGTGGAAAAATATACAATGATATTAAAATAGAATGAATTTGTTTGCGTTAGAATCAATACATTTATCAATATCAATATACTAGTCGATATAATAAATTCATACTATTAACAAATCATGAATATATTGTATTCATTTCTTAGAATTTATATAATGAATAAAAATTTTCTGTTAGAATAAGATGAATTTGTCAAACTTTATTTGCACACGCAGGGTTTTAATTTGAGGATAAAACCATTCTTAATGTTCATGACACAAATGCCGTTTCTTAGTTGCCTATTTTGAATGAAGGTGCCATTATAATAAACAAATGCACATTCCTTTAAGCTCAATATTATTAGTAATATATAATTAATGTCGTTTTGCACTGACTTCAAAAGTAAGCATTGAAATTAAGTACTATATCAGTCCATCAGATTCAAAAAATATATTTGTTTCTTTGTTTACTTAAGTAGTGCTATGTCAAATCACAATAAAAAATGTGGAAAAAATCGCAACAAGTAAAATAATACATAATGTGGCTTCATCTAAATTTTGTACTATATGATTAATAAATTGGCAATTGTTTTGAATTAAGTGATAGATGACAACGTCGAGTACGCGGTTTCAACAAGGATTTAAAGGGGGTATTAGCATAAATTAAAACAATGATTTTGAATACGTTGGAGTTTATGAGTGATAAATTATTGAAGTTGTTTTTGGTGTCAATTTTCAGGCTTTCTATAGACAAATTTTGATTGCGCCAGAAGTTTTCATGAAATTGCGCCTTTGAAGATGTTTGAATTGACTGATTCAAATCCAAGATTATTTTTCTTTAAATCAAATAATTAAGCCGAACCCCATTATATATAGAGCCAATATAGAGAAGTAGCATTAGCATATCCAACACAAATAAGAAGAATATAATTGTAATCAATGGGTGTCTCTAAGACTCTTTACCATTTTCTTCTGTTTCTTCTTATCACCTTCTCTCTTTTCATGCTTTCCTCCCACTATGCTTGTGCAGGTATGTATCTTTACTTATCTCTCTCTCTCTCACACACACCCAAAATTGGAAGAGAAAAAGTGAAAAAGAAATAAAGTGCTCATTTAAATAAACCCTAATAATATAGTGTTTTTACTCATTTGTTTGTTTGGTTTCACTGTCATTTTGCACTACTCCCTCTAGTCCATATTGTAAGACCTCATCTAAAAGGTTTCTATGATCCAAAATATATGACCCTATGCAAAAAGACAATAGCATTAAATTCTTCCTTTTCGCAAATACCATTATTAATTGTAATGTAAAGAGAGATTGTATCAGAAAGAAATTAAAGGTAATTAAGATATGTTGATTTTAATAGGAGGATAATATGAGAAAGTAGTGATGATTTTTTCTCATTTCAAAAATACAAACTACTTTTAACTATTACTTTTCTTAATTATTGTGAAGTAGTTAGAAGGCTCTTAATATGTATATATGATGCAGATATGACGACCATGAGAAAACTAGATGGTCTGCAGCCCCCGAAACTCCGTTCACCGATACCATCTCCTCAGACGAAGCCTGATCATCCCCCTCGTCCGTCATATTGATTTACTGATACATATGTGTGTGTCTACACACACACACACGAGTTTTGTCTTGTCTGGATGAAGTAGCTGAGATGAAAATAACTACTTGTTTGTTTAATTTTAGGGTTTTTGTCTCTCTGTGCGTGTGTGGATTGATCCTTGTTTGTTTTTTTTCCAATTTCTTCCTTGCTGCTCAGGCTCAGTATTGTTGTAGGTTACAGATTATTAAGGTGGATATGCACAAGGATGTTCTTGTTTTATTGTAATATTTGATAAGGTGACTTTTCCTTCATCATTAGAAGAAATATTATAGGACCCACTAAAAATTTGTATTAATTAGTTTAACCAATTAATTTAATATTATTTTTAAGAATTACGGAGTACACTATAATCAGTAGAGCTAACAAATTAATGGTCAATATAAGTAGATGTTATTTACTTTTTAAAATATGTATATTTAATAAGGGGAAAGTTGAAAATTTAATAAATTTTCAGATTGAGTTAATTTTTTTGACTTGATTAGATCGAGTGAATAAGCTTTAAGGTTTTCTTTATTTCTGTTAAAATATTTTGACAGTGATTTATAATTGATGAGGCTAAAGGTGGCATTTATAATAATTAAGTTGTACTATATATCTACAGACAACGAATATACTGTATTATTTTCGAATTGATCGAACAAAGCATTATACATTAGTTTTTTTAATCAGATGAATTTGTGAAAAAGTATTTGCCTATAGCATCAATATGGGAGTTAATTTAAAGAAAGAACCAATATTCTTAATGCTTCACTCATAAAATACTGTTCCTTAGCCAACAAAAGTTTAGTCTAATTGGTATGGAGTTCGCACATAATTTAAAAGGCCATGACTTCAAATTCTACTGTTGATGTGTGAACCTTGTTGGTGGACAATATTTGAGTACCTTAATAAGCATTCTCTGAGCCCGGATGACCCTGGCGAATTCCCAGACCCAACTCATCTAAACTTTAGATTAAAAAAATACTGCTTTGTATACCTTTGTTGCATTTTGCTTGAAGGAGTCAAGATAATAAACAAATGCACATTCCTTTTAAGCTCAATCCAATTT
This sequence comes from Inga leiocalycina, assembly GCA_963242795.1. NCBI lineage: Eukaryota > Viridiplantae > Streptophyta > Magnoliopsida > Fabales > Fabaceae > Inga > Inga leiocalycina. Next base: position 25,512,258 of record OY725322.1, read on the forward strand.
AACATATAATTACTGTCGTTATTTACTGACTTCAAAGTAGAGCATTGAAATTAACTAAATATGATCTTATATATCTTATAACATCTTGTCTTGTCTTATGATGTGATGTTATTCAGGAGCTGATGGCCTCAAAAATCTAACTCTAACTTTAGTGATGTATTTCGAACAAAAAAAAAAAAGTTTAGTTATGTATAAAGTTTATTATGATATTGACTACTAAATATTGTTTCAAAATTGAGTGATGACAACACCATGTACGCGGTTTCATCATGAATATGATGGCGTACCGACATAAACTAAAACCATGCATGGTTATGGATTTGGTGAATCGTGTGAGTAATTAATAATTAAAGTTGTTTTTGGTCAATTGTCAAGCTCTCTAAAGACAAGTTTTGGTTGGCCCAGAAGTTGACACTAATTGTAGTTTGATTTTGGGTTTACGTCAATTTCCATCGCTTAATTATTTCCCTGGCGGTCTTTATGAAATTGTTTTGTTTGAACTTTGAAGATGCGTGCGTATGAATTGATTGATTATTCAAATCAAAGATTACTTTTCTTTTGAAAAAAAAATCATTAATTTGATGAACCTCACATTTATAAAGCCTATAGCCAATTAAGTAAGTGGCACATATTGACATATCCAACACAAATAAGAATAGAGAGATATTAATGGGTGTCTCTGCTCTTTACCGCTTTCTGTTATTGCTTCTCAAGCTCAGTGTTCTTGTAACTCGCAAGATGGTATGGATCCCATATGTACAAGGATATGTTATTGTTCTGTTGTAATTTTGAATTTTTCTTCATCATCAGAAAGAATATATATAACAGACCCATAAATCCTTTTTAATTTTTTTGGTCAAACCATCATTAAATCACCTTTATAATTAGTTCAACCAATAAAAATGAGGATTTATATTTTAATATTGGGTAAAGGGGCAACCAGCACTCCAAACTATTTTTTGAAGTGCAATTAACACCCTAAAGTATTTATGGGTGCAATTTTGCCCCTAATCTATTTTAAAATTGGTTCAATTGTCCCTATATGAAGGGTTAAATTGTACATTCACCTCAAAACTTTAATTAGGTACCTTATAAATATGACAAAAAAAAAGCTTCTCTCTCTACCTTATAAATAGGACTAGAGGTGTATACTCCATCCGGTCCACAATACAAGTCATCACTTTAACTAATCCATGAGAATCAAGAAATGGCAGTTAACTCACTAAATTTGCCTTATATTGAATTTTTTTCCCAACTTTACTCATATTAAATGTGGTTTTGAAGGAGAGAGAAAAATATAAAAAGTCACATTCAAGCATTATAATTGCATGGGCAAAATTGACAAATAAGTATTAATTACTCTCCAAGTGACTTATATTGTGGACCAAGCCCACTGAGTCTAATTGGGCATTTCAAGCATTCTATGTTGAGAAAAGATCAAAACTTGTTAGAGGAAAGAAGAGATTAGTGATTGATTAGAAGCCCCTCAACATGTTCTTGCATAGGAGGTGGGTCGCTTACCAAACCTTGAGACCCAATCCAGGATAACTACATATCTTACCATGTAATGGTCATCTCAAGGCTTTCCTTAGCATAACAGACCTCATTAGGACCTTAATCTGTAGAAACCTAGACAGAATCAAATCATTCATAAAGAAACTTAACCCCAAGGATTATGGCAAATTCATTCTGATACACAGGATCTTCTATAAAAGGCAAGTGTAGAGCATACTTGAATCTTTGGGGGGGGGATAAGAGAGAAGCTATAAAAAAAATAGAGCTTTCAGAAGATAAGAAGCTTAGAAGGAATTGAAGTCATTGGAAACACACTTCTATTGATAGAAACTTTGTTACAAACTTTGATGATCCTTTAAGTCTGGAAACATCTCTTATATAGGAATCTAAGCACAACACACAACAAAATGAAAATTATTACACACTTGCTGTAAAGTAGGACAACTATATACACCTATGACTGGTAGTACAATTATTAAAAGAACTCTAAAAGTAAACCACTTGATAAAAGTAAAAAGCAGACAAAAACATGATTAGATCACCATCCCTTGCATATGGGCTCATGTGATGGAGATAAGTTTAAATCTTCATACTCTGAGTCATTATCATTGTCGTCTTGTGCAGACACTTGGGAACAATACTCTGCATACTATGAATATTGGACTGGAGTAAATGAGCTTTCTATTGGATCTTGAGAGAAAGGGCTCCATATGGGTCTTAAGAAAATGGGCCTCCATATGGGTCTTAAGAACTAGACGAGCCTTGAGTATTAGTAGGAAATAGCTGCAATTTATTAGGGGAGCATTGCTTTCTTCGGGCATCAAGCCAGGATAGAGTGGTTGGTTCAAACATTTGTTCTCTGGGCCTTCTGTACCATTTGTGAGGATTAGAAGGGACAAATGGTTCATTAGGAATTAGACCGAGTAACGTGCCAGAAATTGTGCCCTAGGGGCCAATCATTGTACTTTGAACATTATTAATTTAATAAATTTTCTCCATTATGTGTTATCATATTATTCACATGTTCACTATGATGACTATATCCTTGGATAAATCGTAAAGATTGCCCTAAATGTCCTTGGTCGGTCATCTATATTGGAGCAGAGATGAAATAAGATAGTATGAATTTGATAAGATATGGATATACGAATCAAAGTCTTAGGCATTTGTAAGAGTACAAGGTGCTGGACCGACCCGCTATGAGAAAGCTGTATGGATCAAGTCATAAGCTTATCTCATGTATAACCACGTCACAATGCCCTTCGACCTGAGGTCATCATGGATTCCTACATTAGAGTTGCTAAGCTTTGAACTAGTCAAAAGTCACCTTTGACCGGGTGATGATAAAGACTATGATCGGGCTTGGTGGTTTTTCATGCAGAGGAATATGAATGGTCAAGATGAAATTTGTCCCTCACATTAGTAGAGATATTACTGGGTCCCTCGATGAGTGAGTCTGAGAAATGTTTGCCCATACTACGATGGAAAGGAGTTTCCATTTCTATTGTTAGATTACTGAGGAATAGCGAAAGTAATGGTCAGGAATAGGAGGATGACATTATCTATGCCTCATCCTTGATTGAAATATCATGCGACAAAAGGGATGTGACATAGTTGTGTGATAGGTTGCATCGTGTTAACGATCCTCATATGAATTGGGTAGTCGTAACGTCTTGCTAGAGGCCGCTTGTGACTTGTGGGTTAGTATAGTTATTGGCCTAGTGCCAACTTCATATGGGCTTACAGGGTCGCACACAAGAATGGCCCAACATGAGACAATGTTTAATCTAAGGTGGATGAATTTTATATTTATATATATAATATAAAATTCATGAAAATAAAATTAATAATATTATATATATGTATTTTCAAAATACACACACACACACACGTGTGTGTGTGTGTACATATATGATAATGTTATTATATTAGTTTTAAATTTAGTTTTATTAAGATAAATTAAATGTAATAACTAACATGATAGAGATATAGTATCTCAGATTTAATTTATGAAGATAAATTAAATCTGTTGGCTCTTTATTCGGATTAAATAAATATGTTAAATTAAAACTGTTGGACGGATTTAATTAAACCAAATTTATTTAATTAGCTCATCAAGATAATTAAGGGTTAATTAATTTCAGAATTAATCTTAGAAATTAATCAAGATTAATTTTGAAATTCAAATATAGCCCTCATGGGTTATAAAGTTGATGGTGCAGAAAAAATTATGGACGGATGAGAATTCAGAGTCGCGAGAAAACCCTAGCAGATGTTGGAGGCGTTAGCATGTAGTCCGTGTTGGAGTAGCATTCGTGTGGATACCGGTAGAGGGTGCTGATCACTGTGTTGGCTCCTGAAGATCGAAAACCAAGAACACACGAAAAGAAAGGTACGATCTTTTATAACTCAGTTTAAACGTCGTTAATAGATCCACAATTGGGATTGGCAAAATTTTTAAAATTATTCCGCTGTGCTTGCCAATCATAACAGTGGCATCAGAGCCAGATCAATTTTGCGTTTAAATTGAGTTTATGTTCTTATGCAGGTGATATATATGGGATATATATGTGTGTTTATAAGAAAACGTCCAAATATGTATCTAATCTGGTTAATATGAAAAGGAATTGTTTCGAAAGATTTGATCTTGAAATCGATTTTCTGATTTTCATTTTCAAAGGAATATATTCTACGTCAATTGTTCGTTTTCGGATAGTGCTGTAGGTATATACGATTTGGTGGAATTGTTTTGATTATATGTGATATGTTTATGTTTCAATTCCGCTGTTGGTGTTGCAATTTCTATTTTGGATTAGATCCAAAATTGAAATTTACGTTTCTATTCAACCCTAACTCATATGTACATGTCGTATTCTAGTTGTAGTGCAGGAAGTGTATATGTACCGTTCGATGGGAATGGTGTATGCACCATTCGGCCAAGTAGGGACCCAGCTATGAATTGTTTGTGTTATGTTACATTACATGGTGTATGGCATATTTAATTGTTGCATTTTATATGGCTGGTTGGATGCTACCACTGAGATTCATTTGAATCTCACCCTTTCTTTTCAAATTCAAAAATTTTTCAGCAGAAGCTAGAGGCTTTAGGGGCAAAACGGTAAATACCGGCAATTGAGGTGTCTGGGTTAGGAGGATGAGCTGTTGGTTATAATTAGTTTATTTTGATATTTAGGACAAAATTGTATATATTATCAAACCCTACAACGAGACTCCTATATTATAAACAAGTACTCAATGTTAGTATGTTTCCGCTACTTCTGTATGCCTTACAGAACTGATCGCTTATTACTTTGTGTATATCGAAATATTAAGGGGTTTGACATGGCATGGTGAGGAAGTAGCTACTCGTGCATCCTACAAGAAGGAAGTTTTTGATGTTGGAGATGACGATAAAATGGAGAAATTAAAGAAGAATGTTTTGCACAATCGCCTATATATGATAGCATGTGGAGTGATGCAAACACACCTTTGTACTCTAGATGCACTAAGTATACACGCTTGTCAGGTATTTTGTACTTGGTCAACTTAAAGGAAACTTGTGGATGGACCGATGGTAGTTTTACTTTGTTACTTAAATTGTTGCGTGATATGTTTCCAGAGGATAATGTACTTCCAAACTATATGTATGAGGCAAAGAAAATCTTGTCTGCAATGGGTATGGAGTATAAAAAGATATATGTTTGCCCTAATGAACGTGTATTGTATAGAAAGGAGTATGAAGGACTAAGAGAGTGTCCGAAATGTAAAACTTCCGATACAAAGTGAAGAAAGATGTTGGTTGTGGTGATGAGACAAGTAAAAGGAAACCTTTAAATGTTTTATGGTATCTTCCAATCATATAGCGGTTTAAACGAATGTTTGTTAATGTGAAAGAAGCAAAGAAGTTGAAATGGCATTCTGATGAAAGAATATGTGATGGAAAATACCTTTAGCACCCGGTTGACTCTCCATAATGGAAGAAAATAGATGAAATCTTTCCAGGATGTGGCAGCGAGCCAAGAAACCTTCGGCTTGGGCTTTGCACAGATGAAATCAATCCTTATGGTACTCTTAGTAGTACATATAGTGTATGGCCGGTTCTGCTTGTGATTTACAACTTACCCCCTGGTTGTGTATGAAATGCAAATGATGCTTTCTATATTGAATTCGGGACCAAAACAGCCAGGGAATGATATTGATGTCTACTTGGAACCTTTGATAGAGGACTTAAAGAAGTTGTGGGAGGATGGCGTAGAAGCATTCGATGTATATGAGCAAGAGTCCTTTAAGCTACGCGTAATGATTTTCACCACGATTAATGACTTCCCTGCATACGGAAAGTTGTCAAGGTATAGTGTGAAGGGTCATAAAACATGTCTGATATGTTAAGTAGGCACACACTTTCATTAACTTAAGCATGGTAGAAAAGCGATCTACCTTGGTCATAGGATATTTCTTCCTCAGTTCCACCCATACCGAAGGCTAAAAATGGATTTTAACGGTTTTCCAGAGAATGGAATGGCTCCGAAGCCATTAACTGGAGACGAGGTTTATAGTCTAGTAGAAAGAATCAATGTCAGTTTTTGTAAGAATCAGAAGACCACGGGTGACAAGAACATATGAAAGAAGATGTCAATTTTCTTTGATCTTCCATATTGGCATAGTCTTGATGTGAGACACAGTATTGGTATGATGTATGTGGAAAAAAATGTATGTGATAGCCTAGACTTGGTTGAAATGGGAATAAGAGTACCACTACATCCATAACTAAGAGATGATGGTAAGAGAGTGTATATGGAGCCAGCAGCGTATACATTGTCAAAAGCTGAGAGAAGAAATTTGTGTAGGGGTTTGTATGGCATTAAGGTGCCATAAGGATATTCTTCAAATGTGAGAAGGCTTGTCTCAATGGAAGATTTGAAGTTAATAGGAATGAAGTCCCATGATTGTCATGTCTTGATACAACAATTATTACCGTAGTTATTAGATGTATTATGAAAGATGATGTGCGAAGCACGATAACAAGGTTGTGCAGTTTCTTTAATGCTATTTATAGCAAAGTTTTTGACATTGGAAAGTTAGACGAATTGGAAAATGAGGATTATACTATTTTACCCCAACTAGAGATGCATTTTGCTCCTGCATTCTTCGATATAATGGAATGGTGCATTTAATAGTTCATTTGGTAAGGGAGATAAGACTATGCGGCCCAGTTTATCTAAGATGGATGTACTCTTTTGAGCGATACATGAAGAACTTAAAAGGGTATTCTAAAAATTCTTATTGACCTGAAGCCTCAATTGTTAAAAGATATGTCGTTGAAGAAGCTATAGATTTTTGCAAAGAACATCTATCAAAGTCGAACGCCCAATCTCGTCATGAAAAGGGTACAAGTAAGGGAATACGAGGGCTCAAAGTGAAGAGTATGCATCGTGAAGAGGTGTTGCAAGCACACTTATATATCTTGAATAATACGAAAGAAGTTTAGCCGTACTTAGATGAACACAAAAAGAGTCTAAAGAAGATCTATCCAAGAAAAAATTACATGCAGATAGCTAATAGTTAGCTTGGGGGCATTCTTTTAACATCATAACTTAGAGTGGTTTCAATATAAATGGGTATTCTTTACACACAAAAGCCCAGGATGATAGAAATACTATGCAAAATAATGGGATGATAGTGGTAGCTGAAGTAATGCATTTTTCTAGTTCGAAAGACAAAACCCCATATTGGCATTTATGTCCTATTGTGGAGTTATTGAAGACATATGGGAGATAAGCTACACCAAGTTGAGAGTTGCTATATTCAAATGTAAGTGGGTTAACAATAATACCGTTGAAATAGATCAATTTGGATTTACCTTAGTTGATCTTGATAGAGTTGGTTATAAAGATGAGCCATTCATTCTAGCAAGCCAGGCAAAACAAGTGTTTTATGTCATTGATCTAGCAAATGAAAATTGTCCATTGTACTTCAAAGTAAAAAATAGAAGGATCGTGATCCAGGTTTGAATCTTGATGACATACTACCTTTCACTACAAATCTACCTATACCGATTAAAGTATAATTGGTACATGATGATGAATATGTAGCTAGAATTGATCGTTCTGAAGGAATTTGGGAAAACACATAAAGTAAGAATTTAAATTGTTTCAAGTATTCATTTAATTGTAATTTACTTGTCCTATCTCACCTTGATTTCTTAGTAGAAACATGACCAGTTTAGATTTGGGGGACTCAGGTGGCTCACCTATTAAGAAAAAGGCTAGAGGAAGTACAAAGCTGCGATCATTGGTCAAATGTCATGAGCAAGAAAAAGAGAGCATACATGTGGAAATTGATGTAAATTTAAATCCTATCAGTGACTAGGAAGACAAGTTCATTAGCTATATTGTCTATTTGGCTCGGAGCAAAGTTGGCTATCTATTTTCTACTTGGAAGGAAGTTACAAAAGACAAGAGGGCTATAATTTGGGAACAACTTTTGGTATATAAATTTGTATTTTCATTTCTTTCTTTATTCCTATTTGATTCATATATAACCTTGTTATATTGTACTTTATAGCAAACTTATGATGTCCTCAACATGAGGCAAATGTACAAGTATTGGATAGGGGAAGTTCATGAGCAATGGAAAGATTTCAAGTCCACGTTCACAACCAAGTACATTTGAGTTTCAAAGAGAAATGAGGATTCTTGTAAAGAGTATTCGTTTCTTTCTCCAGATGATTGGATGTTGTTTGTGGCATCACGACAAGATCCCAAATTTCTAGTATATATATTTTGTTCATCATAGTGTGAAACATTTTATTTGAATTTATTTGACCTTACTAACTCAGTTTTCTTTATTCTCTGTTTATATAGGAAACTGAGTCAATAAAATAAAGAGAGGCTAGCTAAAAACAATTATCTACATTACCTGGGGGTTATCGGAAGCTAGAAAAGAAGATCATGTAAGCTAATTTGCAAAAATTGAAGGAATCAACCAAATCAAATCCTAGCATTGTCCCAGGCACCGTCTCCTCCCCCACGTCACAAAAAATGGAAAGAAAGGAGAATCAAGGGAGAAAAATATATAAATCCAATCATTGCTTATGATGTTGGAAGGATTGTAAGTATTTAATATAAAGTATATTTAAGTGTGTTTCATTTTCCTTAGAACTTTTGGCATGTAACTACTATCCATTGTATGCTACAGGATGAACTTGAAGAGCAGAGCAGCCAAGGTTCTTTCACTCAAACTGGAAGGATGGACATCTTAGAAACGACGCTTGGGAAGCTAGATCATCCTGGTCAAGTTAGAGGGGAGCTAAGGGGAGTTAGTCTCTCAAGATGCTTTGGACAAAGTTCACAATCTTATGGACAAAGTAAACTGATTAAAGAGTTTGTGGCCAGGGTTCGAGAGGAAGTCTGAGCATAACTAGAAGTGCAAATGCGTCAATCACTTTGAGAAGAGCTTAAAGAAGAGTTGTTGCATGAGCAACATGGTGAGATAAATTCGATGGTGTTGTCTCACATTCAAGTCGGGATGTGTAACAAGGAACATAGATATCAAGTTTGTAAATAATTTCATTTAATATAACATTGGGTTTTTCCTTAAGTTTGTTTAATTAATTCTTTCATTTCTCTTACCCAGGAATCCCTGGCCTTTCCTAGCACTAAAGGCAGTTACAATCCGCCAGAGATTGGATACGGTGACCCTGATCCTTCACTAGAGGCTGGAGAACCTTGTTCTCTTTTGTTGGATGTCCCATACCTGTGTGTTGTTGCCGATGTTATTGTATACATACATGCTACCACCCACTATAATAAGCAAATTCAGGACGATCAACGTAAGGTCAATGTCACAAGTGTTCGACAGGGGGAGGAAGGTGTAGATGTCCCGTTCCTCGATGATGAGGTTGATAAACTAGGTTAGGCAACAAGATCTTTCATCCTGTGGCCTTAACATCTTGTTTAGACGATGACAACACCTCTAATGGTAGGAAACACCTTACTGTTACTTGATCCTTGACTTCCTACTTATAATCTTTATTTTATGTTATTAGGATTAAGAAAAAGCGACAAAATTTCCCTTATTGGCACAACTATAAAATATTCATAAAAAAATTAACAAGATAGACTTGTAGATGCCTTGTGGTATTGTGGGTCATGCAATTTTTGTAGGAGATAGACATAGGATGCGACACATTTACAATCATGTGAGTTTATTTTTTATTTTTAACTTTAATTAATGCACTGATATTTAGGATTTTTAGGTTTCTACATTTACTAAGTCATTTCTCATTTTAATTCTGTGGTAGCTGCTTCCACAAAATGTGTGTCGAAAGAGAGCTCAACACTTTGTATGGCATCTTATGTCCTGGCAATCTGTCAAGGTGTAATAATAATAAGTGGAAGATAGGATGAGCTATGTGGGCTATACACTATGACAGACTAAGATGCCTTACTATCTAGCACCAATTATTGAAAGGCAAATAACTTAATTTTATATATTTATATATATTCAGTTTGCTAAGAAGTATCATGTTATCTAACCTAATTGTAATTTATATATGTGATTATAGTTATCATTGGAGTCTTTGTGTTGCTTGTCCCTTCATTAACGATATCTTTTGATTTGATTCATTGGGTCGCAAGCTAGATGAAGAGACAAAAACCATTTTTAACACGTAAGTTAATTTGTTTGTAAATCATTGATTTTTTATTTTACTAAATTGTTTTAATGCCTTCTATTTTTCATTTTAATTACAGTGCATTGAAGACATATTATATAATGGGTGGGAAGCGTGAAGGTAAAAGTGGTCCAATGAAGTGGTTCTAGCCAACAGTAAGTTGTTTAAATTCAAGTTCTTCTATTGACAATCACTTTACATATGCCTTTATTCCTATTTACCTTTTGCTTTTGATGTATAGTGCCCTCAACAATCAGGGAAAACTGAGTGTGGCTACTATGTTTTACATATATGTATAACATCATTCTTAGTGGACTTACTACTAATTTTGAACAGGTGATCATCTCTTGACTTTCAACTTAATTTCATTTTTGTTCTTGTAATTGAATTTTTAGTTATTTCATTTAATTGATGGATTGATATTAACTTATTCTCCAATTTGCACACATATTTTTGGTAATCAGGATGCCTACACAATCGATGACATTAATTTGATCTGAGACCATTTGTCAGGATATGATCTTCTACAACACATAGAGCTTGATGTGTAGTGGTTTCTTTTACATAGTGCAGTGGTATATTATGTTTGCATACTCGGATACTTTGCCTCCTGTTAGTTTCTTAGTTTCTTGTTTATATGAGTACTATGAGTTTGTTAGAGACATTATGATTTATAGATAAGACTTTGGAAAATGATGATGAAGCAGTGGTATATTATTGGCATAGTTTAGAGAGATGATAGAAGCTGTTGGTGAGTTCTTTTCTTTGAATTTCAATAGAATCATATACAATATAGGATTACTTTCAACAATTTCTATGATTATTATTAGCTTATTTTAGTGAGATGATAGAAGCTGTTAGTCATGAATATATGATAACTTAGTTTTTGCATTGGTTTGAAATTTTAATATCTAATCATGGCCATATTTTTACTGCGGTGTAACCAATGTCCTTTTGGGCACACTAGCTAGCTGATAATGTGCTCTCATTTTCTATTCATGTGAGACTTTGGTTCCAACCACACTATATCATGTGATTGCAAATTACCAGGAATGTGTTTTTAATCTTGTTTTAAGTTCAATGATAGCACCTTTTACATCAAAGCCATCACTTATGAATTTATTATGGTTTCTTTTATTTCAATGTAGGAACTATAATGTAGAAAAAGAAAACTGGTTAATGAGGAAAGAGGATAATAGACTTAAACTAGTACAAGTGGATTTTCTGTAACTGTTCAAGTATTAAACACATGAAGGTGGGCCACCCTCCTTCTCGCAGCTGATCCTTTACGCTCAGGTGGCTGTTTGAAGCTCAGGGTGAGCCATCGACGTCTGGCACAACTCCGCTATAACTCAGATTGGGAGGAGATGAAGGATGACTGAAGGGAAAAAATGATGACCGGTAGAGGTAGAAGACTAAAAGTGGACATAGATGAAAGAAGCTCGGCTGTTTCCGGCACTTTGCAACTCAACCTCTGAGTGAAGAAGCCTAGGTTGGCTGCTTTTCCTTTCCTTCCCCGCGCAGTGAGCTACTTCAAGGAGAGAGTTGAAACAGAGCAGGCACGGCTCGCGTCTTCATCTCTGCTCTGTTTTTGTTTCGGGGCTCTGTTCTAAGGAAGAAGATGAAGCTTTGGTCAAATTAGGATTTGACCAGGGATTTACTTGCAAACTTCAAAAGTTCTTATGAAGAGATTCAAGTGCGAATTGTTGAAATATTGTAGATGAAATGTAATTTATGAAACATCTGGGTACTTTTCTGTGATTTTCCTGAATCCTTTTCTTCATTCACTTGTAATTTCCATAAATTATAGGGGCATTTTCTATAATTTTCTCCAGTCCTCAAAATATTAATTTTGACCCTTCAAAATCTCCAATTTCTTATTAAGCACCTACAATTCAAGAGATCATTTGTATAAATAATTAACAAATTTTAACCATTTTGCCCTTGATTACAATTAATTCAATCCGAATGTCCTTAACTCAAATTAGTGCTTAATCATGTAATAATGTCCCAAAAAATGCATTAATTTTACTTTTTGTATTTTATCAAATTTTAATTTTAATTTTTCACTGATTATCATAATATAAACAAATAATATATACACACACACATATATGATTAATGCTCTTTTCAATCTGTTTTCATCTAAACGGGCTTTTCAAACACTAATCCAAACAGGTTTAAAGTTAGAAAAAAAGTCACTTCTGCCACCGCCAATCCAAATACAAATCACATCTATAATCTGACTTTTTTTCTATCTGACTTTTCCAAAAGCCCATCTACAAAAAAAGCTCCTTCTCCACCGTTAATCCAAACATGCACCAAAGCAGAAATGGATGATTCATTGATATGATAACTCACATAATTTTTTAATTAAAAAAAAAAAAGAATTTGGAAGGGTTTATCCCTTTTCAAGCTATACTCTCTAGCTCTTTCGTGAAAAGAGGAAAAAGTAGATGTCATAATCAACATTCAAAGTTAATTTAAAACTCTCTTTCTCTTTCATAGATGGATCTCAAAACTTATCTTCTCTCTCGTCAAGCATCCGTTCATCGTCTCCACTTACTCAACCTTTTTTCTCTGATTGGTGCTTCCTTCGTTCATCTCTCTAGCGAAAGAAATAGCAGCATTTTTAAAAATAAGATTTTGTTATTTGTTTTTTGAGTTTTTCTCATAGTTCTTCCTATTAATCTTTTAGTGTGTTGTTCTCTTCTTCCCCGTTTCTTTAAGTTCTGTTTTCCCCTTTCACTCTCTATTTTTTTTCCTGACCGTCCGGTTTTCATCAGGTTGTTCTGGTTCTCGATTTAAATTTGGCTCCTGGCTTAAAGGCCGGTTCTGAACAGCTTAAAATGGCTCGTATCCTTAGGCGGCCCAAATCACTAAGCCAAGCCGGCAATGTGTCTGGGCGATGGTCAGACAGGCCGGACCGTCTAGTCTGGTCTGGCTTTAAAATCACTGATTTATCATTTGAGTTGATTAACAATACTATTTCTATCTCTTAATATAATATTTCATTTGTAGTATAAATTGTGCTATGAATAAGATCTTATATTAAGGACCGGAGGTAGTATTTGTTATTCTCTATCTAATTATAATAATAATAATTATTTTTAATTTAAAAAATAATTATTAAAGTCTTTCTTTGCATACTTGGTTTAATATACGCATGAATAGGGACACCAAAAAAAATATACGCATGACTAGAGAAACCTGTTATAAGAAAACAAACTTGATTAATTAAATAGATAACGTACGGTGTGTTTCAACCCCAAAAGAAATATTTTATTATTGTATTGCATGCAACCAGGGATTACTTAATTTTGAAGAATTCAAGGTATTTGATAAACCTCCTTAATTAATTGCCCTTCATAAGAAGGCAAATGCTATAAACAACCAAAAGTGACAACTAAAATGTCCAAGTGATTTCCCTATGTTTAGAGCAAGTGGGAAGTAAACCAAGAAGCTACCTGATACCAACATTACCAATCAGAGATACAAATCAAGAAAATCAATCATTCCTTTCACACACACACACACACACACACACACACACACACACACACACACACACACACACACACACACACACACACACACACACACACACACACACACACACACACACACACACACACACACCGAGTTTAGATATGTTTTCCAGTCTTCATTCAGTGCTTCCTTAATTCCCTTACTTTTAAAAGCTTCTTACAGATATTGTTTACATATTTACTAAACCGTTAATGTTAATTCACTTAATGGCCATGACATTTTTGCACTATTTTAAAAACTTTATGTATATTTTTACATAGAAGAAAATTTTATGATGTGGACCATGACCAAATACTTTATGAGTAGATTTGTGCTTATATCCTTGTTTTTGTAAGCATTTATACCAACATAGGTACTTCTTACTTGTTTTTTCCCTGGTTTGCTTTTCTTTTCAATGCTAATTGCTAAGATCTAAAAGTCATTTTGCAATTTGCACTCGATTTAAGGGGTTATATATGTGCCCAACAGGGCGGTTGCTCGTTCTGATTATAGTGGGTATAGTTAAAATCACCACCTATGCATGGAAGGGTGGGTGCGACTGTCCTCCTGGAAGGCAGACTGGAATCTTGAGTGAGAGCGGATTTTGAATCTTGAAACATAGTGATTGAACCATATTTTTACATGATTTTTCATGATTAATTTGGGATTTTTAATGCATTTTCTGGAACAATATTGCATGATTAAACACTAATTTGAGTTAGGGACATTTGTATTGAATTAATTGTAATTAAAGGCAAAATGGTCGTAAATTAGATAATTATTCATTCAAAGATTTTCTTGGACTTTTGATGCTATAATTGTGTTTAATCTTACATTTTAAGTGTTTTGGAAGAAAATTGCGAATTTTGAAGGTCAGAATTAATATTTAGATGATTAGGAAAAATCACAGAAAGGCCCCCCAGATTTTGTGAAAATTACAAAAAAAAAATGAAGAAAAGGGACAGTGTAAAATTACAGATAAGAACCCAAAAAGTTCAGAAATAATGCTTGGTCGTACCAAGGTTTCAAAAATGTGCATTTTATTCCCTCAAGGAAAGGTTTCAAATTTTTCATTTTGGTCCCTTGGTTAAAACACATCGTTTTGACCAAGAGATCCGATACCCCTGGACCAGACTTGGTGGATATGAGATTCGGACATGTGTGACCCGATTGGCAGCAGAAAACAGTCAGAGCTGAGAGCAGAGTTAGGGCATTGCGGACCAGAGAGCTTGAGCGGAGAGAGAAAAAGGCGGAGAGCCACCACCACCGTCAAGGACCTCCCTCCTTTTTATATTTCTGTTACTGGCAACCTGGTTTTGGCGAGAACACGGTAGGAACAGATCTGAGCTGAGAACTTACATACCCGATAGACCTTAAGGCTAGAATTTCTAGGAAGTGCCGAGAGGAGATACATCGTCGTGCACCACCGTCACCTTTCCTCTATCACTACACCGCCAACCATCGGCTTGCACCGTCGACCTCCACGCTTTCCAGATTCAGAGCAAAAATTGGGTTCACCGTCGGAAGCTACCACCGAACCACCATCATTCCTTCCTCTGTTCTGAGCTTTACTACCACAGTGCCGTTGGGTCAAGAAGAACCACCGTCCTTTCTCTATGCTCACACCACCGCCAGTCATCCTCCACAAATCTGCCATTATCTTTCCTTCTCTCTCACTCATCGCTACCGGAGATTACAGCTTGAGTTCACTAGAAAAATCAAAGCTCCCTCTTTCCCAGACGCCGTCACTCTATTCCTCCCCACCATTTCTTCACTCCCATAGACATAAGCTTCAAACATCACCATTCAATCACCTTCACTCTCTCCTTCCAGACCCTTCTCTTTCCCCTGTCTCTACTTTTGATTTCGCTTTCTCCTCCATTTCTTCTAGCTTTAGTCAGAGTCGATCACCATTTTTCCTTCCCTCTGTTTTCCACTCTGCACCAATAGCTTCTATTCTCTTTTGTCAATAAGTTGGCTATTTCATCATTTTCAAACAATCTGTGGCTGTTGTTAACATCATGAGAGGCTGAATTTCATTGAGTCTTGGTGGTAGAGGAAGTAGCTAGACCTTCAATGTGCTTCAAAGGGGAGTTTCTTAGTTTTCCATTAGCTCATTATATGTATTAATTGTACTTTATTTGATTTAATTATGAATTTGTGCATATATGTGAGACATGGACGAGTGTTCATTTATCTTTATTGGTTAACATTTATGTTGAATTTTGTGATGATGCATTTGAACTATGGATTGAAATTGTTTTCCTTTTGAATTAATGAAGTTATGCATTCTTTGTGATTACTAGTATGTGTGATGGATTTATTTCAAATTGAGTGTCGCGATAGCGCTCTCATTTAAGAGGAAACAAGTGTATTAAAATAATTTTCAAACACACATTCAGTGGTTTTTAACAATTTATTTAAGAGATGACTATGAATGCGATCGTAAGATTAGTCATTAATTAGATAAATTGGACTCAATGCGTTTGCTTTAGGTTTTCACTTTGACTTGATGCAAAAGTAATTCCCAAATTATTTTAAGGAGCTAGGAAAACTACCAAATTTTCCACCAAGGTTCATTTTATTATTCATATTTCCAATTTCAGTTCCATTTTATTCACTAATTGAAAAGACAAAAAAAATAATAGCTTTAGGGTTTTAATTAAATTTGCATTTATCTATTTTCAACAATATCCAAAATCAATTTTCCCTTGTTTTCATTGCATTTGCATGGCATATTAGATTACTTAGGATTCAATAAAAGGCTCCATGAGAAGAGAGAACAATCCCAGGTTTGCCTATATGCAATCCTTGGTTTATTTTTTATTGTGGACCCTAAGGCTAACATAAGAAATGAAAAGTCCGCTAATCAAATGGCGTCGTTGCCGGGGAGCTAAGTAATTAGCTCCCTATGTAATCTAATTGTCAAATTCATTTTTGACAAGGGGTCACTCGGGTGAAGCTTATTAGTTTTGCATTTTTGGTTTTTCATTGCATATAGTTTAAGATTTTTGCATTCAGGTAGTTTGCATAGCATTCATTGTATTCTTACATTATTTTGACTTGGTAGCTTCTATGTGGTGTTATTTGCTTTCAATTTGATATGATTTTGAGCTCATTTGTATGAATTCACCATGTCTCCAAGTTAATTCATAGCATATTTGCATTGTTTGTCAATTTGAAACTTTTCTTTCTTTTTCACTTGCATTTGTATTCTCTTAGATTCTTTTTCTTAGTTTTCATAGTTTATAGTTAGATAGTCATCTTGTGATTCATTGGGAATTTATTGTATTAGATTCTCATGACTTGGTTTAATGGTAATTAAGGTTTACCTTTTCAATCTCACTATTCTACAGGACATTTGACTGAAAGAAAAGAGTCTATTTCTGAGAGCATCCATTCCATTCAATAAACATGGAGGCTTCATCAAGCCAAGTTGGGAAGTCAAGATAAAAGTCTAATTAGTCAAGAATGTCATGGTCCATTCCACCCTTCATACCATAAACCTTACCAACAACCTTTATTCCAATCTTATTGCCCACCACACCCACCCTATAGATTATACAATGAACCTTCTCCACCACCATACGACCCATATTATGAGCCTTATTCTAATCCTCCACCATATAACCACATGTCATGTCGTGAAACTTTTCCTTTATTCCATTCTACTTTCCAACCATGCCATCCACCTCATGAGTCTCTCTACCCACCATTTCAACAATCTTATGGACCTCATTCCCATCCATGTATGCCACACCAAGAACTGACCATTGGTGAAATCATTTAAGAGTTTCAAAACCAAATCACTCAGACTATCAATGAAGAGCAATCATATAAGGACACCTTTGCTCATCAAATGGAAGTGATTCAAGAGTTTCAAACTCAAATGGATGATCTTACTAAAGTGTGGCGATCACAAATGGACTTTCTTATCAGAAGAATGGAACAATAAGAGAAAGAGAGTGAGAGATTGGAAAAGGAACTTGAGTGCCTCACTCAACAATCACAAGTATTGAAGCAAAATTTCCCAGCAAGTCTTCCTTCCATGTTCTTACATACACATGAAGTGAAGCATCTAAAAGAAAGCAATGAGGAGCTGGAGGAAGCATAAAAGGATTCTAAGTGCCATACTCCACCAGAGACTCGCCCACCACATATCCTTCCATATAAACCACCTACTCCACCATGCCACGAACATTCACCCCAACCCTTTACTCCTTAAGCTTCTGAACTTGATGCATTTCCCACTTTGCCATATATGGATGCCCAAACCCTTTTGCTGCGAAGAATGTATGACCAACTAAGGGTCCGGCATCTAGAATTATTCAAGCTCAAGGATGCTCTTGGACTCTCTGAGGAAATGGAGGACATTGAAAGTTTTATCAAGCCATTTGTTGACTATGTTCTATGAAGAAAGACTAAATTGGACTCAATGCGTTTGCTTGAGGTTTTCACTTTAACTTGATGCAAAGTAACTCCCAAATTATTTTGAGGAGCTAGGAAAACCACCAAATTTGCCACCAAGGTTCATTTTATTATTCATATTTCCAATTTCAATTCCATTCCATTCACTAATTGAAAAGACAAAAAAATCGTAGCTTTAGGATTTTAATTAAATTTTGCATTTATCTATTTTCAACAAAATCCAAAACCAATTTTTCCCTTATTTTTATTGCATTTGCATGGCATATTAGATTACTTATAATTCAATAAAAGGCTCCTCGAGAAGAGAAAACGATCCCAGGTTTGCCTATACGCAATCCTTGGTTTATTTTTTATTGTGGACCTCAAAGCTAACATAAAAGACGAAAGTCCACCAATCACATAGTTATTGAAAGTTTTAGAAAGAAAATTAAAAAGAAAGAGCTATGAAAAATACTTCTAAGGACGTACTTTATTCAATCTATAATTGGGTATTTAAATACATCAGATCATGATAATTAAAATTAAAAAAATCTGCCACTATCCCATCAAATCAGCAACAAACTTGACTTACTACTAATATCCCCCTAAATCAGAGAGTTATGTGGCTAAATGGCTATAAATTAGGAAACTGACTTTGACTAATATAAATTCTAATAAGTTTATTTTAAAATAGCAAATCACTACTACAAAAAATGCTTTTAACGTTTGAAAATAATAGGACGTCTATGTAAGCAAGTAGTAAAAAATGACAATAATGTTCGTAAATAAAAGGACGCCTAAAGTTTGAACTTTCGACGTCCCTATTTTAAAAATGGATGTCTAAAGTGCTACATTGACACTTTAGATTTCTCTATTTTAAAATGGGGATGTCTAAAGTGTTTTTTTTAAAAAATCATTTATATTACAGATATGGATTAAACAGTATTTAAAACTAGAAATTACAGATTATCGTCAATAAAATTACAGATTCAGTATCTGAACTTCAAATAAAAAATCTACACAATAATAAATCCAAAGCTGAAATCTCATAGGTAGAAGATGATAACAATAAGAGGAATCAGTTGCAAAAAACTTATCTCCTATTATTGAAATTTATTTTCTCGTAATAATGAATAGAGAAGAGCAATAGCGATAGATAAACCTCATTTTTCCTGCGGGAACATGGCCATGAAGCATGTTTCAAAGTCTCGATCTACAAGCTATAACAACACGAGTTAGAAGATAAAATAGAAGGTAAACCCAAAGAAAAAAGAGAAAGAAGATAAAACAATAAAAAATGGTAAGAAAGCATAACAGATCTGGAGGTGAAAAAAGAGAGAGAAAGGAAGAAGAAAGAGTAAAAAGAGCATATGAAGAAGAAGAAGCAAGAGTTAAAAAGCGTAGTGGTAGTGGTTCTTCTTGTAGTTGTGGTAATGGGAAGGGTCTTCCATTTAAATCAAGAAGAAGAGAAAGATGAGTATAAGAGTATAAAAATGACAAATAAAGACTGTCAGTTTAAATTTGAATTATTTTTGACATCCCAAATTTAATTTAGGGACACCTAAAGTTGTCTAGTTAACATTTTTTTTGTTTTTATACTTTAGACATCCATAATTCAAATAGGGATATCTAAAGTCTCTAAAGTCACACTTTAGACGTCCCTATTTGAATTGGGGGCGTCTAAAGTAAAAAAAAATATTTTTTTTGTAATCATGGACGCGAAATATATAGTAGGGATGTCAAAGGGTGTACCTGATTTTTTTTAAAAAACAATTTAAACTTTAGATGTCCTCTTTTTTAATAGGGACGTCTAAAGTGTGACTTAGAGACTTTAGACGTCTCTATTTGAATTGGGGACGTCTAAAGTAAAAAAAAGGTTATTTTTTTACTTTAGGTGTCCCTAATTCAAATAGGGACGTCTAAAGTCTCTAAAGTCATACTTTAGATGTCTCTATTTAAATTGGGGACGCCTAAAGCTATCCAGTTCCCACCCAGAATTATAAAAATGCCACCACCTTTGTTTTTTACTTCCCTTTTTTAAAAATGGATGTTCTTTAAGGTAGTAAAATCTATATTCTGTAGTAGTGAATAATTCCTAAAGATCAGCAACAAATCGTGCAACTGATGAAGCACATCTCAACACTCCTCCTTGCATCAGTAGCGCACATGCATAGCTTCATCCTTAGTTCTTCAATCTTGTCTCTGGGTAAAGCTTTAGTAAAAATATCAACTACTTGGTCAGAGGTTCTGCAATAAATCAGTGTCACTTCACCAATTTTTTCAACTTCTCTGATGAAATACAACTTGATATTGAAAATCTTCGTTTTGCCATGAAAAACTAGATTCTTAGATATTGCAATTGCTGCTTGATTGTCCACATAAATTGGTGTGCTTCCTTGCTGCATAAATTGCAAACTAATTAGCAACTTCTGTAATGCCCCAAATTTCAATTAAGGGCTAATGATGATTATTGAGAATGATTTGTGAATTTAAATTGGAATAATTATGTGTTTTGTGGTAATTTTTAATTAATATGCCATGATCAGTGAGAAATTAGAAGGATGGCCATAAGTTAGTAATTAGTGAAGAAATTAATCACTAACTAAAAGGAAATGAGATGTGTGACTAAATGGCTAATGGAGTGGTTAGAGTAACTAATTAGTTGCTTATTTGAGGAGAACCAATGATAATGTGACACTTGACAAGCTTATATGATGTTAGTGGTTGAAGGAAAAGTCAAAAGGGGATAAAGAATTCATTTCTCTCTCCTCTCTTCCCTCATTTTTGCTGGAAGAAGCATGGGCATGGAGAAATAATCATTTCCATCTTCATCTTCAACACTTTTCTCTCTCATTCCCTTCTCCATTTTCGGCAGCCATGGGAGCTTAGGAGAGAGAAAGAAAAGCTGGAATTTAGGGTAAGTTAAAGACCTTAAATGCCAAAATACTCTTCTTTAATGTTATTCCTTGGATTAAGAGTTGTATTTTGATGGTTCTAGATTGCCATTTGGTGTTAGTTTGTGACTTCAAGGAATTATGAGGATTGGAGAATCAAGAAACTTCTTTGAGAAAGTTGAAGAAGTAGGTGTAACAAACCATTCTATCTATATTTTGTGCCAAATGATTTACTTTGGAATTTCTGGAGTTTTTGGCCTATTTTCTTTGGATTAGGGTCATTGGGTATTTGTCATGTTGTTGGCATAGAAATGGATGTTTTGGTATGTGTTTTGGATAGATAGATTGATTTGAGAATGAAATGTTAGTTTTGGAGATTTTGGAAATTTGCTTTGATTGTGGCTTAAGACCAAAGCATGATAATGGAATAGGAATTTGGTGATTTTGATGTTTCTTTTGGGTTCCTTGGGTGATTTTATGTGGGGATAGCCTTGGTTGAGAGTTTGGGACCATTGAAACCATTTGGGTAAAAATCTGGAAGTGCTGTCAGTTTTTTGCATTTTCTGGTTTCTAATAAGCATCACTCGAGTGATCTAGGGTTTATTTGAGTGCAGGATGAACATCACTCAAGTAAGGATGGGTTCACTCGAGTGCGGTAGTGTATTTGTTCTTCTGGCCTTCAGTTTTTCTGTTGCACTTCCGGGAGAAAGGCAAGAGTGTTGCCTCACTTGCACATGTTGTGGGTTCTCACTCGAGTGAGCCTCCTCTCACTTGAGTGCAGGTGTATTTGACACCATGAACTCTCATATCGGGTTGTCACTCACTGCCAAGTTTCAAGAGTGTGGCTTAATACTTGCGAGTGTTAAGCTATCACTCGAGTGTGGTCTTCTTCACTCGAGCGCTCCTCTTCTTTGAAAGTTTCTATTGCTCTCGGGTCATCACTTTCTGAGTTTCATTTCCTAGAACTTGAGTGAGCATTTGGCTATCACTCGAGTGTTAAGCTTTGTGCTCGAGTGCAAAGTGCATCATCACTCGAGTGAGGCTATCTTCACTCGAGTGCAACAGTAAAAAATCAATGTTTGTGTTTCCAAAAGGGGATCTTTTGAATAGTTCTTCCAACCCTTTAGGGCTTTTGTTAGGGACATGTGTGGCTTCCTAAAGTGCAATAATGATAACCAATCTATGTATTGTGAAGTAAATTAAGTATTGGAATAGAGAATTGACACTTTGTTCCTAATTATGAATTATAGGATTTGACATTTGCCTTACTCGGAAGAGACCGGCGCCAGAGCACGCACGAAAGGACCAAGATAGTGAATTTTCTCTCATATTGTGTATGATGCTTTATATGCATGACTTATCATTGTTTGTGGTGTAACTCTTTGGCATGAGGCCATTGTGTTATCTCCCGTAGTGCATTACAACATGTGTAATTCAGCGTGAGCAGTCGTAGAGGGTGATGGTTATCACACCTACCCCTGCCGTTGTAATTGCCAGGGGTGCGTTGTGGAATTATGGATTCCTGCTTGAGTATCCGGCCAATGTGGCTGTATGTGTATGTGAAATATTTTATATGGATCCCAACTGTGGTGATATATGTGATATGATCATGTGATTGTGCAATACAGCGTAAGCACTTCAGCGTGAGCAAACTAAGGGTGACATGAGTCATACCTGCCCTTGCCATTATAATTGTCGTTGTAGTTGCTATGTGTTGTGCGTTGATTTGCTTTCATTATTTGTTGTTATGCATACTATGAGTGATTTGACACTATAGGGATTCCTTAGAATCTCACTCGCCCAAAACAATTTTAGATAGGGCTGAAGGATCAAAGGGGAAGCGGGTGATGAAGAGCAGTTAGAGCTCTAGATAGAAGTTTCATTTTAGGAATATTTGGTTATCATGCTTGTAATTTTTGGATATATTCTTGGGAAGCCATTGTATATATTTATGGTATGGTATAGTTTTGTGTAATCCCTAAATTAAAAGGGAAAGATATTATGGGCATTATGCCTTGTATAAACCCTTGATTATTGAATGGAACTCGAGTGTGTCGGGAATTTGCATTATACTCTGATATGTATTAATGGAATCAACATGTACATGCCATTTATCTTTGAAATGTGAGTATGAGACCATTATGGAATAAGTGTTGTAAAATTTTTTGAAAACCCTGATTTTTGGGAAATTTTATTTTGCCTAAGTCCCAAATCATACATGGTCTCTAATTCAAACTTAATTACATGTTTACAAACTAATCTTGGCCTTGATTGTGAATGGGGTTACAACTTCCTTAGCTAAAGAGCTTGCTTAACAGTTGCATTTGCTACTATGAATTCTGCTTCTACAGTTGATTGAGCCACCACTTCCTACTTCTTTGAACTTTAAGAAAATACCCCAAAACTCAAAGTAAAATGACAATACCTAGAGGTGATTTTCATATCATCTAAGGACCCTCCCTAATCTGAGTCAGAGCAGCCTTCCAATTTGAGCACTTGAGTATATTTATACTGAATAACATAATCAAAAGTTCCTTTAATATACCTTAGAACTCTTTTTGTAGCATTGTAATGATCCATATAAGCACAATGCAAAAACCTTGAAAGAACACTTACAGCATAGTGGATGTTAGGTCTTGTTGCAGTCAAATACATGAGACAGCCAACAAGACTTCTGTAAATGCCCTTATCAGCCTTTTTTGCAGTGTCATTCTTACTCAGCTTCTCCTTTTGATTCATTGGAGTAGCAATAGTCTCACTTCCCTTCATGCTAAATTTGTTCAGGATTTCTTTTGTGTACTTTTTTTAGTAATAAATATTCCTTACTGATCTTGTTTTATCTCCATGCCCAAGAAATAGGACATAGTTCCAAGATTTGTCATCTCAAAGACTTTTTGCGTTTCATGCTTGAATAAATTAACATGCTCAACATTGCTTCCTGTCACCAAAAGATCATCAACATATGAAAAGACAATCAATAAATCAGCATGTGAGTGCTTGATGTATGAAGCTGATTCATTTAAGCTTCTTGTGAATCTAAGGCTCTGTATATGCTCATCTATTTTGCTATACCAAGCTCTTGGAGCCTTCTTCAACCTATACAAGGCTCTCTTTAGCAAGTAGACCTTTTCCTCTTGTCCTTGGATAGCAAAAGCTTCTGGTTGTTTTACAAAAAGCTCCTGTTCCAAGTAACCATTGTGAAAGGTTGACTTAACATCAAGCTGCCGTACTGCCCATCCCTTTTGAGCTGCTATTGCAAGTATTAATCTGATTGTATTTAGGAGAGCAACAGGTACAAAAGAATATGTGAAATCCTCTCCATACACTTGGGCATAGCCTTTGATCGCCAACTTTGCTTTGTACTTGTTGATGGAGCCATCAACATTCAGCTTTGTTTTAGACTCCCATTTCACACCTATGACTTTCTTGTATTCTAGTCTATCAACCAAAACCTAAGTTTGATTCTTATCAATCATATTCAACTCCTCCATCATAGCATTAATCCACTTAGGATCCTTCATTGCATCTCCAAAATGTTTAGGTTCCACCAAAGACATATTGCATCTCTGGTACATATTAGATAATGATCTTGTACATCTAATTGGAATGTCATCCATGGTTTCATCTAATGGAGAGGTTGTAGATGATGATCCACTATCCGGAATACTCCTTTTCTCCTCCCAGTGCCACTTTTCAAGTTTTAAAAATTGAATATCTCTGCTGATAACTACTTTTCCAGATTAAGGTTTAAATACTTTATAGGCTTTAGAGACGCTGTTGTAGCCTATAAAGATGTATGTATCAGCCCTCTTATCAAGTTTATTTTCTTCACTTGTGGCATAAGAGTATAACAGATACAGCCAAACACTTTCAAGTTCGTTAGAAGTGGATTGTAACCATACCATGCTTCAAATAGTGTTTTCCCTTGCAATGCTTTAGTAGGCAACCTATTTTGCACAAATACAGCCATGTTAACTGCTTCAGCCCACAACTTTTTAAGTAGATCCTTCTCATGAAGCATACAACGAGACATCTCCATAATAGCTCTGTTCTTCCTCTCACTAACCCATTTTGTTGTGGAGTGTAGGGAGCTATTAACTGATGCCCAATTCCAGCTTCTTCATAAAATTTATTGAACTGATTTGATGTATATTTAGTCCTATTATCAGATCTAAGAGTTTGAATTTTGTAGTCACTTTGATTTTTAATCCATGCCTTGAAATTCCAAAACACTCCTGCAATTTTAGTTTTGAATCTCAAGAAAAAAAAATCCAACACATTCTAGTTAGATCATCAATAAAAGTTATATAATAAAGACTTCCATTCAAAGATGGCTCAGACATAGGACTATAAAGGTCAATATGGATCAACTGTAGCTTTTGAGTTGCTCTCCAAATTGATTGAGCAAATGGCAGCCTAGTTTGCTTCCCATATTAATATGCTTTACAAACTGATTTTAAAGGTTCTAGTGAAGGTACTCCTTGCACCACATCTTTGTTGCTTAGTTCCTGCAATACAAACTCATTGCAATAGCCTAGCCTTTTATGCCAAAGTTCAGTTTTATCACTGATTACAACATGAGCTCTTTGATCAACATCAGTTAAGTCCAAAGAAAAACATATATTTTCATGTTGACCTTAAACAATAAGTGACCATAAGCATCACTAATCAAACACATTTTATTTTTAAACAACACCTAAAACCTTTATGCATCAATTGACCAACACAAAGCAAATTTTGATTTACGTCAGGATTGAAAAGGACATCTAAAATCTTCTTTATACATGAAGAAGTTTGCAATGCAATAGTGCCTCTACCTTTAACCTTTATTCTATCTCCATTTCCTATTTTGCTATAATTCTTTCTATATCTTTAAGATCAATAAATAACTCTAGATTGCTAGTCATGCAGTTAGAATAACCATTGTCTATCAACCAGATTTCATTTTAGGTTGTGAGTGAAAACATTTTGCAGTGAATAAATGCTCTTCCTGTTGATTTGCAACATGAGCTTTTGTCACTTGTTAAGGTTTGTTTTTGCATATTTTAGCAATATGCCCTAAATACTTGCACTTATTGCACTTGACATCTGGTCTTCTCCAACATTTGAATGGCGGATGACCCTTCTTCCTATAATGTTCGTAAGGAGGAAAATCACGCTTATTATTATCTCCCTCCTTCTTATCACAATTGTCCTCCTTTTTCCCTTTCTTCTTTCTTTTCTAATTTTGACTGACCTATAGCCTAACTTGCAATGCTCCCTCAATAGATCCTTCTTGCCTCATATGCCATCTTTGTTCGTGTGCTTGCAAGGCGCTCAAAAGTTCTGCCAAAGTGATGTTTGAGAAATCTTTTGAGTTCTCCAAGGCTGAGATGGTTGTCTCAAACCTTTCTGGAACAGTAATCATTAGCTTCTTCACTATCCTGGAGTCAGTAAATTTTCCTCCCAATAGCCTCACTTTATTTACAAATCCTAGAAGTTTATTTGAATACTCTTGAATAGTTTTAGATTCCTTTATCTTTTGCATTTCGAATTCCCTTACAAGATTCAGGGTCTGCATACCTTTGATCTTATTATCTCCTTGATACTCTTTCTTGAGATAATCCCAGATCTCTTTTGTTCTCTTCAGGGTCATAATTTTGGTGAAGATTGTTGGAGAAATAGAAGAGAATAAACAAGACTTAGCTTTTGACTTCCTCTGCTTTTTCTCTTTGTGACTTCATAGTTGAGCTACTATAGGATTTTCTAATAGAGGAGGAATCTCGTAATCCTCCTTAATAACTTCCCATAGATCGTTGGCATCTAGATAAGCCTCCATTCTCACTGCCCATATATGGTAATTTAGGCCATTGAAAACTGGAAGGGCTATGGCAATAAAAGAAGGTTTAACTTGTATGGAGGTTTGCATTTTGGCTAACACTCAATGTTTACCTCACAGGTCCCGCAAGATACAATAACTCTTATACCGATTGAAAGTTTTAGAAAGAAAATGAAAAGAAAGAGCTCTGAAAAATATTTTTGAGGATGTACTTTATTCAATCTGTAATTAGGTATTTAAATACATGAAATCATGATAATTAAAATTAAAAAAATCTACCATTATCCCATCAAATCAGCAACAGACTTGACTCACTACTAATATCCCACTAAATCAAAGAGTTATGTGCCTAAATGGCTAGAAATCAGGAAATTGACTTTGACTGAAATAAATTCTAATAAATTTATTTTAAAAAAGAAAATAATTCCTAAAAATTAGTAACAAATAGTGCAACTGATGAGGCACATCTCAACAGTTATTATTCTTCTTGGGAAAGTGTAGTTCATGACAAAAACTTCTTCAATGTCGTCATGGTCTTCTTGTATGTGTTTATTATTGAAATAGATGGAAGTACCTAATGGAGAAGGAGAAGGAAGAGCTATAGGGTGATTTGGCCATTATAGTATTTACAGTGTAGAGAGAAAGGAAGAGGGAGATAAATTAACCCATAAAAGGACAAGCTTTGGAAGGAGAACAATTTCCTTATGAAGGGACCTCCATCACCGTCAGTCTTCTTCAAATTCTTCCTCTCTTATCGGAACTGAGGGGTCAGGAACCTTATCAGTAGCCATCGAGGGTACATCTGCATTTTTTTGCAGGAGAACCCATGTCCCATCCAAGGGAGGGGTGTCTCCATTTATCTTGTTCTTCATTTACTATCTCTACCATTAGAAGTTAATGGAGAGGAGTAGTAAATGGCGAAAAAGGAAAATGGAGACACCCCTCTCCCCTTACTTTTAGTTATGTAGTTTTAGTAGCGGTTACTTTTGGTTGTTTATAGTATTAGCATTTCGCCACCTCTATACTACATCTCTCCCCACTCACTTTCCATTTGATTAAAACAAGGCGTTTAGGGCAAGAAATAAAACCTGGGCAATTTTTATTTATCAAGCCTCTTGTGTGTGTTGCCTCTTGCCCTTCATTTTACAAGGGAGTTATTGACTACCTCAAATGAAAAATAATGAAGTTATTGAGCTGGACTTCTTGTTGAAAATTTATCCAAATACTGATTTGTTGATATAGTACAATATATAGTGATCATGAGTGATTTATGTAGCTGATATCACCTAGTAAGATAAGGATGTGTGGCGCCCAACTATTGAGAATGGATTTTTTTATTAAAAAAAAGTAGAGCACAAATTCAATCTTAAAATTATTGTGGTTCAATCTTAAAATTAACTCATGCCATTTGAACTCTATAGAAATAAATACAAAATTTGTGTGAACAAATTCATGTTTTAACAAGTTATAATTTTTACATTTATGAATCTTGAAATCCCACTTTTCAATTTTGTTGAGTATGGAGGATTCATTATTGGTTTACGTAGCTTTAGGATATACTGTACTATTAATCTAGAATTAAAAAAAAATATGTTGCTCTAATTGTGCCTTCTTTCAGTTAAGAACTCTTTGTTTTATTTAGAAGGGATTGGGAATAGAAGTAGCTAAGTTACCGGGAAATTAAATAAGCAATTAATTAGTTAAAGATTTGAAACCTATGGCCTCCAAATTAAACCCTTGATGGATTAAACATGTCAATTAGCTATAAACACACATTTGACCAGCTCAGATCCATAGTTGTCCATGTACATACTATATATGAGGCTCTCTTAATTAAGTTTTGAAAGATGAAAACTTAAGAATTAGGCAGATAATAACTCATATCAACATAAAAGAAATAGAGATGCAAACATGTCTTTAGTATTATAATTATCATGACCGTTCTAGAAAATCTTTATACCCCGTTTAGTACTATATAAGAGTTTTTGATAGAAGTGGATGTGGAACTGGAAGTGGAAATGGAAGTGGAATTGGAATTGGAATTGAGTTTTAAAACATGTTTGGTAGGATGGTGGAAGTGAGATTTATTTTTTAATTAAAGCATGCATTTTAAATATTAAAATACCAAAGTGCCCTCACACCCAAAATTATCTCTTCCACCTCCAGTGTTGTCCGACTCTGTCATCCCCCACCTTCATTTAACCACAATGGTGAAGAACTAAAACTAGATTAGAGCAGTGAAATAGCAGAACAACTATCACCATGAAGAAGAGAAATCCATAAACCAAAAATTGAATCATCAAATGGAAAACAAATCCAGAAATTTAACAGCAAGATGAATTTAAAAATACATGGTTCAAAAAAAAATCTGCAAACCAAAGAAGGAGAAGACGCCGTCAATAGTTCGCCGTCCATCGTCTATCGTCTTCCTTTGCCTTCGAAGACAACCAAATCAAAGAGGGAGAAGACACAATCATCGTTCACAGATCGAAAGGGAGAATACCTTGCCTGGTCTCAAAAAACCAGATCGAAAACGATGGTGGAGAAAGGTTTGAAAGAAAGGGGGATAAAACGGCATCGTCAATGGTACGCCGGAGTAACCAGCAACAGTAGAGAAGATGAATAGAAAACGACAATGGCTCTCCAGATTTATGGCTTCATTCCAGAGGGCAAGGATCGCGAGGATGGCATTGATAGTGACGATAGAGTGGTTGTCGAATCTGCAGAAAGGAAGGGAGATGAGATTGATAATGGCCAGTGGAGATGAGGTCCTGCCATTGCGGGATCTGAGGGAGGTGGGCCGAATCAAGGGTAAAAGAGTCTCATAGTCCCAGTTCTCTGGAACTGGAGCGACTTCCATAGGTTTTGCCATGGAACCCACTTCCATAATTTTTTATGGAAGTGGCTTCTATAGGGAAGCTGCTTCTACCGCACCCAATGCACAAACAATGACTTCCACTGATAGTTCCACTTCTGCCCTTCCCAATTCCACAGTACCAAACATGGCATTAGTTATGCTCCGGTGGAAGTCGAAAAAATCACGATGGTGATAGTGGTGGAGAGATCTAATTATGGGTTATGTGGTGGACCCCTCCTTAAAGACCCACTTTGTAACCCCCTCACGATAATTATATATGGATTACGAAATTTAAGTGAAATAGATACCAATAATACAAAAATCACATTTATAATCACTTATCTCCAAGAGATGGGGTGTCTAAACAAAACGTTTAAAAACAAAATTCATATGGTCTCACATTCACTTTCAAATACAATTACCTGTGTAGTTATATCACATAATAAATATCAGAGTGCGTAACTAAAATCCCGGCAATCCCGGGTTACTTGTATATATACAATGGGTTTAAAGTTTCCCAAAATAGGGATTACATATCCAAAAATCTATATTTACAATCCATATATACAATAATCCCAAAATCCAGCTAGATAACCAACAGTTCCAAAATCTAAAATGTCCCTACTAGCCCTAACCACTCCTGGTTGGCTGCTTCCCTTTCGAGCTACTTGCCTTGTCTAAAAATGTTAGTCATTTGGAAAGAGTGAGATTCTAAAGAATCCCAGTAGTAACAAACCACTCATACAATATATAAACATAAAGCATGTAATGTGTTATTATGTTCACCAGCATCATCAGCAACACAAGGATCCATGGCTCGCGCCACAGACGATAGCACTCATGGCTGTATCACAATGCACTATGCCCGCTTTCGCGGTAATCACAATGGCAGCTTTCGCTGTAAACACTATGCCCGCTTTCACGGTAATCACTATGCCAGCTTTCGCTGTAATCATTATGCCAGCTCTCGCTGTAGTCTCAATGCCCGTTTTCGAGGTAATCACTATGCAGCAGCATCACAAGGCACAAAGAACTCAAGGCACAATGTATCACAAGGCATAAAGCTCCACAAGGTATCTCAATATATCTCAAAGCAGTAGCAGTAACACACAATGCATGATAGGCAAACATACAATACATTTACTCAAAGTATAAGAGAGAAGTCACTACCTGTATCTTTCCTGACGTTCTTTGGCATATTGGGCTCACACGTCTGACAGATATCAAATCCTATACCAATTTAGGGACAACTGATTAATCTCTTTCCCAAATACTTATTTTCATAATACTTTAAGTTGGTTATCATTTAGGACTCTTTAGGTGACTGTTAGAGGCTTACACATATGCCAAAAGGGTTGGAAGAAACTACCCTGAATACCCCTTTTTCGAAGGCAAAACACAGATTTTTGGCTGAATCACTTAAGTAAAGATGACCTTACTCGAATGATGAGAGACTTGCACTCGAGTGAGACTATCTCTCACTCGCGAGTGTTTGACAGTGAGCAACCATCACGGCCAGAAAGTGCTCACAATATTCGAGCATAGGGTTTTACACTCGGGTGATGATTCCAAATCCACTCGAGTTCCCGAGAGTGCAATACAGAAAGTGCAACCCGAGAGCACATGCAACATCAGAGGGACAAGCTCACTCGAGCATACCCCCTCAGCACTCTGGTGAGGAGCCCGCACTTGCGAGTGTCAGAACATACTCTTGAACATCAACCAGCGAGTGACAACTTGAGAAAAACCCTAACCAAGAACTCACAACATCACTCGAGTGATCCCATGCTCACTCGAGTGATCACCAACATCACTCACGGTGAAGGAAGTGCACTCGAGCTTTACTCATAAAACCCAGGCAAAACACAAAGCAGAAAGACAAAACACAAGGCAGCACTCGAGTGGGTTCCTCCCTCATCGAGTGATGCTATCAGATTGACAGATCGCAGTAACTGACAGAAATTCCCAGATTGGCCAGAATTACACCCAATGGTTCCCAAACCCCACACAAAGCTCATACTCACTCAAAATGACATAGGGAACCCATTGGTAACCTCCAAAACACTCAAATACCATTTTAAACACAATCTATGCCCTTGGGTCTCTATGACACACAATACCCAATTCCAATCAATACACTTCCAACTTCAAAACCATATCAAATACTCAAAGAACTTCACAACGAACTAATTCTAACATCATCCACTATGAAATTCATACATTCCAAAATGGGCATAAACCAGGGAAAATTCTAGAAATTCTCAAACTTATCCAAAAATCATAACATATATATCAAAAAGCACCAAATGCTTACCTCTTCACTTTGCCAAAGTTAGAATCTTGATTCTCCAACTTTCAAATTTCTCTAACACTTAATCCACAACCTTTCCAAATTCTAAAAAAACCAAAATGGAGCTCTCAACTCTATGAACAAGTGTAAGGAAGAGGATTTGAGCATAAGAGGATCATTACTCACCCAACATCAAAGCTTTCTCTTTTCTCTTCCCTTGCTTGTGTCCGCTGGAAATGGAAGAAGGATGAGAGAGATGATGAAGAAGAAGTGTGTTTCTCTTCCCTTGCCCATACTTCCCCACCGAATAGGAGAGAGAAGAGAGAGAAAAAAGTGGATATTTGTCCTTTAGCATGATGATCCCATGGTTCACTTTAAGCCACATGTCCACATCTCATTTACTCCCTCCATGAGCTCACACAAATGCAAAGCATAGGATTCCGACCCATAGTCAATAAATCTCAACCATTGATCTTTAATCTCCAAATACATTTATATCAAATTTACATCACATTTATCCAAAAGTGTTTAATTACACTAATTACAATTAATATAAGAGTCATTAGCCCTTAATCCCAAATTGGGTCATTACACACTCGGTGCAGGGGGTCTACTTGGCAAAGACCCAGCCAGCTTCCTCATCGTCGTACCTGCATGTAGCCCCACTGATATTCAATCATTGTCAGGCCCAATTTTTGGGTAGCTCTCTCAAAAGCCTTTTTTCATACGAACTTGAATTTAATACCTCATGTTTAGTCAGCCAAAATCACTCCTACTAGGATTAAAGCCAATTGAAAAATTAACATTTTAATTGTAACTAAAAATACTAACTATGAAAAGCTAGTCCTACTTTTATGGGACCCATCATTTTTGTGTCCAATTCACTTATTTCACTTGAAAGTATTTATAGAAATTAAATGCAGATTTTGTGAAACATACATGCATACATACAGATAGATGCATACCTGTACGTGCATGGATGGGCTGCGTGAAAAGAGGAGTGGTAATAAGTATAAGATGCATAAGAAAACGGTAGAGAGAAGACACACCCATCTATATATCTCTATTCTTCTTGTATATATGCTAATTATAGCTACTTGCTTCGTCAGCTTCAAATTTATACACAAGGATAAACCTACTAGATTTGAATAATCAACCAATGCGCTTATTTTCAAACTATTCTTGTAATATATACGTATTTTCAAACATAATTTTGCAGAAACCCACTAATGATAAGTAACACGACTGACTTATACCAAGAAACAGAAAATGTGCCAGCATTTGACCGGCTTCACTTTTGACCCAATCAATTATATTACTGTTCTCCATTAGAAAACCTGGAAATTGACCATGACAATTTTAATAATAAAATTGCTCTTTTCTCTCCTTATTATGAGCACCTATTAAAAATTTAATTCAAATTAAGAGATTGATCACTTTAAATTAATTAATATTTTTAAAATTTGTTATAAAATTTCAAAAAAAATAAATAAAGTATACTCAGTGAAATTAATCAAATGTGCAAAGTTAATGTTTTAGGAAATTTAGCGAGTATAAAAAATAAGAATATTTAAGAAGGAATAATGCTTTAAACAACTAGCGAAAAGACCTAGATGATAAGGGCATTCAGAAGGGTCTTTTTTTTAATACAATTTAGAAAGGTCTTGAAATTTCAAAACCATGGCTTTTGGTCAAACAATTGAATTGAATTCGTTACGAAACTGCGTATATGATTATAACATTTGATGAAATCTAAACATTTGAGTACAAAACGACTTTTGCCATTGCTTTTAAAAATGAGTAAAAAAAAAAAAAAGTAAAGAAAGAAGTTATTGTACTATATATTGGTGGTATTATATTGACACTAGCTAGTTTATACGATTTATGAGGTAAGTGAAAGAAGTTTTGTCTCAACTTATAAAAAAAGGGCTTCTGAAATTACTGTTTTATGATTCACCAAACATTATGTTAATACGACTAACCCCTTTCCACTAGACTTAATCTCCGTTAGTTGACATCATCTTTATTTAGAGTAGTCTAAGCTTTGATTGAACAAAGTTGTGTGCCCGGAAAAGTGAACAAAGGGCCAAAGATCTCAACTCATAATATTCCTACGGATCATATTCTCTTTTTTCAATTTACAGTTCTATGGAATTACACACACAGTTCCTTTATATCTTTTTTTTTAAAAAAAAAATTGTAATGGGCATAGTCGTTTTGCTGAATTTAATGGGAAAAGTGTACTTCCTCTTATCCACAATATAATACACTTTTAAAAGAAGGCATGATTCAGAATATAAGTCACCTCCAGTTTAATTAATGCTTTTTTTCATATTTTGTCCCTATGATTAATACCCACTTTCCAACTTTGCCCACCTATTATATCCCCCATTTCTCTATCTAAAATAACACTCCCAAAGCAATTAAACACATTTCTTAAGAAGGGTAAAAGTGAAAAAAAAATTTACATTTTAAGACATATTAAATGACTTAACTGTTATTTTTTGTTTCCCGTGATATAGTTAAAGTGCCCTATATTGTAGACCAGAGGGAGTACCATGAATGGAAGGGCGAAATTTAGTGATTAATAGTATTGGGAAAAACCATGCATAGTTTTTTAAATAGTTGAAGTTTAATTACTGGTATTGTTGGCAAATTTTCAGGCTTTCTAAAGAAAGAGAAGTTTTGATTGGCCCAGGAGTGATAGGTCAAATGTTGGGCATTGTAATTTTACATCAGTGGTAATACCGAGTGTGTAATAATATATATTGCTTCTAGTTTTTATTACAGGGCACTTCCAACTAATTCTTATATATTAATGAATGACAGTTACGCGGTTAAATTTGTCTTAAATAGACAAGTTTTTTTAACTTAGCTCCTCTTTAAATGATACTTACCTTTGGTCTTTTTTATAAAGAAAACTATCAAAATTTTACGATTCAAAATATTAGTTAAAAAACAATAAATATGTAACTTATGTACGTTCTTTCCAGTTACACCCTTATTTAGAAAGAGTATACATGAGAGATAGTTGGTGGAAACTTATTGTAGAGAGTTAATGAGTGACATATATTTAATGAGGGTAAAAATGGAAAGACCAGTTTAAAATTTCAAATAAATAAGATTTGTTTCTTATATTAAGGATCATCCCTATGAGAGAGAATGTTTCTTATAAAAATGAGTACTAGAGGGAATATGATTTAATTTTTCCTAATTTGGAACTGAAAATTACCTTTAGTAAGGAGATCGAAAAGCCAGCATAACATATATGGATATTCATGAGTGGCTAATTGTTAACAAAATTAATTAGAGAAAAATTATAGAGAAGATGAAAAGTCATGTAGAATTCACATAAGAGCAACATGCCCATACAAGAACCTACCCCACTTGGTTTATCATTATTCTACCCTCACTTAAGGGAGATAATCAACCCCACTTGGGGCCTAAGGGGAACTTACCTCTTTAGAGGGTGGCAAATTCATATTTTAATATATATTTTCATACTTTATTTAAGGATTTTGTCATAATTATTGAGTTTAAAATGCCTTTCTTATGATAAATTGGAACTAAGAGTAAATACATTAAATTAAAACTAAAAAGAGAAAAATTGTCATAATTATTGTAATTACTCTTAATTATTGATTCTTGAGAGGATTTAATATTGGTTTAATTGTTTAAAGGGAAAATGAAGGAAAAGTGGTCTGGAAATTGGAAAATGACAGATAGGTAATGACAAAGTTGGAAATTTCTTATCCCGTTTTGGCATTTTCTAATCAACTTTTGGTAAAAAAATCCATATGTCATTTCCCAATTTTCAAAACACTTTTCCGTCATTTTCCCTTATTTAAATTCTAGGTGATTGAAAAATTAGATTAAATCTAAAAATGGCAATTTGGGGCTCGAATTTCAGAAATAATAGTTAGGTACCATGAAATTAGAAAATGGCAGTTTAGTCTACCGAAAGTGACACCATTTTGACCTTGAAAATTAGTTCGGATTTTAGGAGTTTTTAGGGATACATATAGGGGTGGAAAAAGGCCAGGCCAGGCCAAGCTTCACCCTTAATAGGCCAAGCCTGTTTTGTAATAAGTTGGTCTGAGCTTGGCTTGTACAGAGGCCTAGCCTGAAGCCTGCTAAAAAAGCTTGAATTTTTGTAAACCTTATAAGCAAGCTAACAGGTCATAGGCCTCACGAAAAAAGGCCAAAAACAAGCCAAAATTATAAAAACACAACCAAATTATTTAAAATACATCCTAAAATATGTTATAATCTAATTAATCAACAGGATAAAACCAAATACAATCTTTTGCTTGTGCTTCTACTACAATTCCCTAATTTCTTCTACAAGTTGTCTCACACAACCTTCTTGGGTAAGAGCTTCCTCCTTTGCTGCAATGTATAGCTGCTCTTTGTCTCTCCTTTCCAAAGGACTTACTTATATGAAACATACAAGGTAATGCATTTTAAGTTTAAGTGCAAAGAGCAACATAGAATGTACATAAAAATAGAACTGTTTGAATCTAATATGAACATTTCCAACCCAATTGATTGAATTGTACAGTACCTAATTCTCAGCACCTACTATGAATTGTGAAGTAGTTTGCAACTTAGGTGTAATATGAAACACTTACGGCACTTAATTTTCAAAATTTCAAGAAAGGCTAAACAAATAGAATATAATTAACAAAGAAGATGGAGGTAGACAATCCGTGATTTCTGCAACATTTTTTTTGCAAACGTGTACCTAATTCTTTGCTAATTAACAAAGAAGAAAGGCCAACGTGTACCTAATTCTCTGCTACCATTTTTTTTTATTTCTAATGCTTTTTTGTCCATGATAACAAAAAACACATATAAACTTGCAATCTGGGTCATGTTTGATGTGGTTCAACAAATCCAGATCGAAACTCCTCTATACCCTTGTTTTTCATTGAACTAGAGATTCTTTTTAATGAGTAGTTCCTTCCATCTCCAAGCTCAAACAAAGCACTAATCCCTAAATTAGTTTTTCTTAGAAAAAGACAAAATAGCGAGGGAGAAGAGAAAGAAAGTGTGAGGAAGTTACTAGAATGGAGAATGGAGAGAACTATGATGGTGTGGGCGTGCTTCAAGATAGAGACGGTAGAGCAGTGCGGACGACTGGTGATGAACGGAAGGGGCGAGGTGGGGTAAGGCAGCAAGGGTTTGAGGGGGGAGCACAATGAAAAAATAAGAAACCTAAGGAGATATAAGAGATTAATTATTATAAAATATATATATATTATTAATTAATATATAAAAAATTCTGAAATATATATATATATATAACAAGCCAGGCCGGCCTGAGAGGCCTAATAGGCTTCTAAGGGAGCCTATGCCTGGCCTGATAAGCTAAATAGGCCTTTTAAAAGGATTGAGCCTAGGCCTCTTTTGAAACAGGCCAAGCTAGGCTAGGCCCAATATAGGCCAGGCATATGCCCTTGACAGACCACCTGGCCTGTTTCCACCCCTAGATATAGAGCTACGATAAGAACCTGGACCTTCTCCTTGGATCATCCATCATCGTCCTTCGGCCTCTTATACTCCTCTAAGGTCATCGGTGCCATCCCATCCTCCATTAATGCCAGCGACCTCCACCTTCATCTCTCTCCCTCACTACCAGAGACAGCTGTGTGAAAAACCAGAATAGAGAGATTCGACCTCCACATTGACCAGCATCTTCATCTTCACGCCTTCACCACCTACACCTTCGGTCACCGCCAGCGAGCTTCACCCCATTAACCTAGCTCATCGTTTTCTTTTATTTCTATTCCACTGTCACCACCAATCTCTCATTCTCATTGTCAATCTTATGTTCCAGTGGTGATTTCCATAGGTAGTTCGAATATGAAGATGGCTTTGTTTCTTGAAGCTATTTCCATAAGGGTTAAATTTCTCAACTCTTGAAGATGGAAACTATGGCATGAGTTCCAAGTACTACAAAGGGGAGTTTTAGTTTTAGTTCATTAGCTAGACTATGTGTGTATTTGGATCAGCAAAAAAAAGTGTTTTACCATGGTTTTGGAAATTATTACCCAAACACAAAACAAAAGTCCAGAATCCTTTTTTTTTTTTTTACAAAACCATGGTTTTGGTGAAACTGATTTTTTATCCTTTTCTTGCTTGTCCTTTTTCTCTTTCCTCGTTCTCTTGTCGTTTTTTACCCTTTTCTCTTTCCTCATTCTCCTATCCACTATTTATGCCAATCCGAGATCCTTCAGATCTAGCATGTTCGTGCCCTGAAGCTCCCATCGTTTTCCTGATCTTTTGTGGTGTTCAAACATTCAAGATGCAAAGAATCCATTACATTCATTGATCATGGTTTGATTCATGAAATGAAAGAATTATAACTCTGTTTCTGGAATCACCCAATTTTGAGGTATGATTTTCTTGTGGATTCGATAGATTTTTTTTTTGGACAAAGGATTCAATAGATTTTAACCTGTATCCAAAGAACAGTTCATTAGATTGTAATAGAATAAGCGATACCTCCTCTGTTCCCACTGTACTTGAACATAATAAAATTGTTTTTGTTCTTGTTCTGAGCTCTTTCTGATTTCCCATTTGATGCGAAGGGACAAAATAAATCTTTTTCACTTAAGAAAGGACAAATTCAATGTCACTGCATATGAAATATATCTATTTCTGATCACTGCATGTAGACAAATTTATTTCATGTTTTGTATTTATTATAAAATTTAATGTTAATAATATTTAAAATATAATATTATCCTTTATATGTAATTATCACAAAAAATAATGTCCTTTTTAGTAATTTGGCCATAAAAAGGTGATTTTGATAACAGTACACAAACACTATTATTTTGCCAAAATCACTTCTTTTCCTAAAATCTATTATGCTCAGAATCTATTATCTAAAATCACTTTTATCACTTTTTCTCCAAAAGCTATTCTTCAAAAGCTAATCCAAACACTCTCTATTATATTTGTGATTTCCTTGGTTTTAGGAGATATAATTTGTAGTTAAGACTAATATTTTTTGTTTAATATTTGTTTGAACCAATTTATGATTTAAATTAGTTTATGTTGAACATTGTGCTTAGCAATTTGTGATTTCCTTGGTTGTAGAAGTTGTAATTTATAGTTAAGATTAATATTTTTGGTTTAATCTTTGTTTGGACTAATTCATGATTTGAATTAGTTTATGTTGAACATTGTACTCATCAATATATGTGGTTACATAGATGTTTCATTGTAATTCTCTTGATTCTCTATTGTCTTGCATAGTATTATTTGGATTTTGGGTTGATTTTTGATTGCATTGGAACCAATTGCATTAATTAATTTATAATCACACGCTAATGGGGCTTAATAGCATCTTAAGAGTAAGGGTTCCTTTCTTTTAGTGATAGACTTTTTAGTTGATGAGGTTTTATATTTTAGAAAACTTAGTGATTTCATAAATTGCATACAAATCAGTTTCTAATGATGTTTTAAGAAGTGATTGTTTTCTAGGTCTAAAAATAATCATTGATTAATGCACTAGACTCAATGATCTTTGAAGTTTGGTATTTTGAGAGACTTTGATTTCAATTACTAGTTTTTTATATTGAATTTCGGTTAGAAGGGTTAAACTTTGCTTGGTGTGGAAGTGTGTAATCATACTAACTTAAATTAGCTTAAAGGGTGTTTTGGACATTTTTTTACTAAATTAGCAAATTGAACTCCTATAATTATTTGTTAAACTATGATTGCTATTGCAAGCCATTTTTAAAAGATTCACTTCATACATTCTTATTTCCATTCCATCATATCAAAAAATACCAAAAATATTGTAAGTTAAGACATTTATCTTCGTTGCATTATAGTTGTAGTTTCAAAATCTTAATTCCCTATTTCCCCCATTTTAAGTTTAATTTTAAATTTGTTTTTTAATTATTATTTTCTTATTTCTAAAATTTTTTAATTTCCAATAATAGGTTTTTGTCCCTATAGGGGCAAAATGGTCATATAAAAATTTATTTATAAAAAATAAAATTTACTTGTTATTAATTAATATTAGTAAAAAAATATTAGTTAATAATTATTTATTATTTATTAATTAATGTTAATAAAAAATTAATTTTAGAAATTAGAAAAAAATATAGTCATACGAAATTTATTTAAGATGTAAAATTTTTTAATTTGAAGTTAATTTATATTAAAAATTATAAGAATATATAAAATTATTTTATATTACTATTAAATTTTTATATAAGAAACAAATATATATTTATAAATAATTGATTATATATAATAAGATTATATATATAATTGTGTAATAATAGAACGCCAAAGCAGTCGAGCCTATTTAGTAAGGCATCACTCGCGTACGGACGAGGTAATGGGTTCGAACTAAAGGAGGGGCAAATTGAGTTGCATTTCCAGGAATAAAGAGGTTGCGACATGTGGTGGATCTAGGCGCCTGCGACAAGGTGGACGCCGAAGTTGCCACTTGGCTTTTTAAATTTAAAAGATAAAAAATAAGTTTGAGACATAATTTCCGACAGAATTGAATTCTGTCGGAAGTTGCGAAGGAATTTCCAATGAAATTGAAATTCAAAACATAAAAAATAAGTTTACGACGGAATTTCTGACAGAAGTCAATTCCATTGGAAATTGTGACGGAAAAAAATTCCATCAAAAATTTCTGAGTTAGAAAGTTTTTTGTCACGCTATTATTACCTTCGGAAATTCAGTGTTTTTTTTTTTGTAGTGACAAGAGGAAATTGGTTTTGGTTTTTCAAATTAATAATTAAAAGAGTAAAGCAATTTAATTAAAAGCTAAACTTTTTTTTTGGTCTTTCCTATAAAAAATGAAATGAATATGAGGAAATGGAATGATATGGCCTGAAAAATATGAATGATGAATGCTCTTATTAATGAAGAGATGACTATCATTGTTCAAAGGGATTATGGGAGTTAAAATTCATTGAGTCTTAAGAAAAATCTTAAGATAACACTTAAATCTAATATTTTCAATTAATAGTAGCTC
Organism: Inga leiocalycina; assembly: GCA_963242795.1. NCBI lineage: Eukaryota > Viridiplantae > Streptophyta > Magnoliopsida > Fabales > Fabaceae > Inga > Inga leiocalycina. Next base: position 25,553,254 of record OY725322.1, read on the forward strand.
GTACAAATATAGCTAACTACTACATTTTAAGATATTGTTTTAAACCACTTAATATTAAAATGGATAACTATAATTTGCTTCCTCTTGATATGAATACGATAACACAATACTCAATTGATCCAAGTCAATCATACTATCTAACAATAACATACAAAGAACACAATATCACTAAATCAATAAGAAAAGTACATAAATAAATCTAACAAGCTACAAAAATCCTATCCATTCACATAAGTTCAATCCATGATACTATCCAAATGGTATTCAAGTCTCAACAGTACATAAAGATAATTCCAAAACTTAGGTAATCAAAATATACAAATGAAAAAAGGAATTCAGATAGGAAAACTCCCTAGTTCTGTAGGCACAAGCACAAATCCTCGTCACTATTAAGCAAAGGGAATTAAATGCACATAGCAATCAGAGAACCCCATACAATTTGCAAGACTGAACCAGCCATGAAATTGAGTTCATCGGAAATTGCAGAAGAACTAGCCTGAATATGGAAAAACGAGCCGGAAAACTGGAAAATCTTGCTGGAGAATCAGAACTTCGACGGAATTCGTAGAAAGATTGCCGACAGCACTCTGGAAGGAGAAAGAAGGTCGGACTAGCAACAATGGTGGTGTGGAGGTGAGGTGCAGCCGTGAAAAATGTGGCTCCGACGGAGGTACGGTGGTCTTATCTCCTTCCTTCCCTTTCTCCCTTCAGTTTACCAGCGTTGAAGGTTCTAAGGCCGGCAGCGATGGTGGCGGCCTGAGACGCTGAAGAAGAACATCGAGCCTTCGATATGAGCTTCTCCCTCATTCCAGTCTTGCTCCACGGCGCTATGAAGGTCTGATCGTGTCAAGGTCGCTCCACTCTCAACCTCTGTTAAGCTCCTGCTCTCTGTCACCGTGTAGGTGGGTCGTCGGTGACAATAGTAAGGAAGATGAAGACCGTCGGCGGCAAAAGAAGAGGAAGGTAGAAGAAGGAAGGAAGAAGTCTCCTGCAATTCTCGACTCACGGCGTTCTAACTATGTCTATAGGGTCTGTGTTGCAGTGTGGTGAAGGGTGGAGGAAACTAGCCTGAGACGCTGAAGGTGGAAGGAGTCGCAGGCGAGGAAGGGAGGTGAAGGTGCAGAGGTCCCAAAAGTTCTGTTCGCGGTGCTCCTATATGTCTCAGGTCTGTCTGTCTAAGAGAGGGGAAGAAGGTTATTGGTCAAAACCTATTTTTATCAGGGATCCACGTGAAATTTCAAAAAGTTCTCTAATAGGGACTAAAGTGAAAATATTTAAAATATTTATGGGCCAATTATGAAATTTCCAAACAATGTGGGGTTTTTTCTGTACTTTTTACTGATCCTTTTCTTCATTGATTTGCAATTTCCATAAATTGTAAAGACCCTTTCTATAATTTTCCCCAATCCTCAAAATATTAATTATGACCCTCCAAATTCTCAAATTTTCTTCTTAAACACCTATAATACAAGATTAAACACAAGGTAGCATCAGAAGTCCAAGAAATCATTTGTATGTATAATTAACAAATTATGATCATTTTGTCTCTAATTACACTTAATTCAATACAAATATCTCTAACTCAAATTAGTGCTCAATCATATAATAATATTCCAAAAACTATGCATTAAAAATCCCAATTTAATTATAAAAATTGCTAGAAAAATATGGTTCAATTGCCACATTCACCATATTCACCGAAACCACGTCATCTAATACATGCACGCCCTCCCATCTCTTAAGACTCCTCCCTACTCCTAAATAGAGAAATTTAGAGTCCGTTTGATTCAATCCTATTGCATGCCTGAAATGGTAATCATGATTGCATTACCAAGATAAGAGTGTTTGGTTGCTCTTTAGCATGGTAGTAGAGTTTACTATGGTAATGATGATTACCAAAAAATTGGTAATCCTCATTCATACCTCGCCCCTATGAATCCTCATTACCATCTCATTGCATGGTTTAAAAAGTCCAATTTACCTTTGAGTTTCCAGCGTCTTTATTTTACTTATCTCATTTCACTTGCTATATCATGCCACAACTGCCACCGCCACTACCTCCTCTTCATCCGTCGTCTCCGCCGCCGCCGCCGTCACACGCCGACCGCCACTACCACTACCTCCTCCACCCTCGCTACCTGCCCACCACCACGACCACCTCCTCCTCCACCTCCGCCGCCGCCGCCACCACCACCTCCTCCACCATAGCCACCACCCGCCTACCGCCACCACCACCTCCTCTTCCCCCTCCGCCACCATGGTCGTTATCACCACCACCTGCCCTCTGGCACCTTTACCACCACCTCCTCCTTTGCCGCCGCCGCCACCACCACCTCCTCCTTCGCCACCACCGCCACCGCCACCGCCACCACCACCTCCTCTGCCACCATGGTCGTCGCCGCCACCCTCCCTTTGCCACCTCCACCACCACCTCCTCCTTTGCCGCCGCCGCCGCCAGCCCACTGCCGCCGCCACCTCCTCCTCGGCCACGGCCGCCGCTCACCCACCACCACCTCCGCCGCCGTCGCTGTCACAGGCCCACCGTTACCACCACCACCACCTCCTCCTCCGTCGCCGCAGTCACTCGCCCACTGCCACTACTACTACCTCCTCCTCTACTGTCACCCCCATCGTTGCCACCACCACTACCTCTTCGACCTCCATCTTTGCCGCCTCCGACTCTTAACTTTTTTTTTACAAAGATTATATTAAGGATAAAATAGACTTTGTGCTATATATTAATTTTAAATAATTGTTAAAATATTAACTCATTGCACCTTGCTTAAAAATCAAACCAAATACTACCCCTGTATTAATATTGCATTGTATTACTATTATATCGCATTGTATTGTACTGCAGGGTATAATGGGATCGAACCAAACGGGTCTTTATATATAATTAGTTGTTTGGGAGTACTTAAAATAAATGTTTTGTGTTTTAATTATGAGATAACTCGTCATTCGTATAATGTAAAATTAAATAAATAAATTAATCCAAACGAGTACGTACACGCCAGGTCTATTTTGGGGTTTATATTATCTCAGCTCCTAATTTGGGAATGGATGGTTCCCACACACGCACGCAACTACCAGCACATGTATAAATTGCTTCGTCGTCTAATATCAAAAATAAATAAATTGCTTCGTTGTCCACGTCCTTGTAATATATTTCATAAGCTTATTTCTCTCACCACAAATAGTATAGGATTCGTCCAGTCCTTAATTATTTATTAATCAGCTCGACTAACACATTTGCATTTATTTATATTTTATTATTTATTTAACTATATATATATGCCTTATACAGTGGTAGCATGATTAATTAATTTTATATCCTTAAGAATCGAGTATATGAACCCAAGAGATCAATGGGAACCTATTTTATGACTCAAAATCTAATACCGGAATTAGGGGTGGGCATGGGCAGGGTTAGGCAGGATGAGACCCCTGCCCGATGCCCTGCCCAAGAGATGAACGGGCTGCATTTTGCGGCCCGATGCCCAGCCTTACCCGCTAAAAGCCCTAACTATTTTGGGCTGGGCAAGGGTGGATTGGGCAGGGTGGGCTTTCCTGCCCAAGTGATAACGTCTTATCTTGTCCACTTATGAAAAAAATAATTTTTTATGAATTTCATAAACATTCCTGTAGTTACTAATACCATATATGTCTTAACTTCGCCCTAAGTAATATAAACTTCAAATACATCCGATGATTTCACATCTTGAGATATTTTAAAATAAGTCTACAACTTAGAGTCTTGAAATTTAAAAAAATACCATATGTCTTAGTAAATATCCATACTTTAAAAATTAAACAACATCCATAATCCATTATAAATAAGAAAAAAATGATTTAATTAAAGCCATGAAGTCAAAGTAGTTTGCATGAATTCAATGTCCCAAAAGTTGATCAAATGATGAAGCATCTGGAAAGAAAATAAAAAGCAACTATAATTTAATACAGCACAAAGTAAAGAAGAAAGGAAGAAATCTACTTGTAAATAGTGTTTAATGGTTAGGGCAAAAAAGAAAGGATCAGAAGAGTATTATACAATAGACAATATATATTTAAAATAAAAAAATATATATGAAATAATATTTAATTGATATGAAATTTTATATTTTAAATAAATGAAAATAATTTTCAGGGCAGGGCATCACCCCTTGCCCGATGCCCGGCCCTGCTCGGTTATTAGCCCGCCCAAAGCTGCCCAAAATTTTTTCGGGCCACTTTTTTAGGGCTGCGCTGGGCAATTTTTTGCAGGGCCAGGGTGGGCGCACCAGACTACTGGGCACCATACTCACCCCTAACCGGAATATTAGGAGTTGCCGATCCTAACATTAAATTGTAATAAGTATTTGCTCCTCGCACGTTGTGCGAGATAAATATAATTAAATTATGATAAAATTGAAAGAATATTTTGTAACTCTCCCTCTACTCAAGAAAAATCACATAAAGAAAGTAATGTAATAAAAGATAAAAATAAATTACATATCCTAAAATTGAAAATACTGTTAAAAGGAAGTATGATTACTCAATCAATGAATTATGAAAAAAAAATATGCCATACACCTTCACATCAAGAAACATAAATTCAAATAATATGAGATTTCATCAAAGCCAATGTTTCCATTTTCATAACAATCACTATTATGGGCCAAATTTTAATATAAATAAAATCATAAAGAGTTGGGTTTATAAAAAAGAAATCACCTAAATGAGTTTTAATTACCTGAATAAATATTTATTAGGACATAATGTCAGGATATTTAATCCCTTTATGAGCGGATTGAGGAATAAAAGAAAATAGGAGATTAAAAAAGCGGTCAAACTTCTTGAAATTAAGGGAAAGTGTAAATATCAAGTAATAATTTATAATAATATCTAAATTTATTATACGTTGGAAAACCCGACCTGTGTTTAAATTAAACGGATTTCAAAGCGGGCGTTATAAGTTTTCATAAAGTTGATGATTTCAGCGTGAAGTCAAGTCAATACACGGTAACTCAAGTTGACGAGTGGGAAATAAAACTCGTATCCTCGAAACAAGTGACCAGGGGTTTGATTCTCAATTTTTTTTATGTGAAGCAAATCTAGTTAAAAGGAATGTAGTACTATTTTATATTTAAACTTTTGTGTAGATTAGTCATGTCTATTGTCAACGAACGCATTGCGCATATATGACACGTAATTTGCTTTTATTTTGTCCTTTTGTTTATATAAGATGTATTATGCCTTTTCTGGCTTTGCATATTCCTTTAGGAAAATCCGTCTAAAATATATTGAAAATAGAGAAATCTCTATTCAATGTATTAAAATTGAAAAATTTGGATCAGTTCAGTATCAGTACAAATGAATAGTACAGACGGTGCCAAAAGACGATTTAACCTTTTAACTCTCATTCTCGCCACTTCAGAAATAACAACACGCGGTTCTTAATTAACAACTCCGAATTCTTGATTAACAACTTCCCTTTCTTATTTCACAACTTCCTAATTTAAGTTTTAAGGCCAATAACAACACCTCTTTTTTCATTATCAACACGCGTTCTTAATTAACAACTCTGAATTCTTGATTAACAACTTCATATTCTTGATTAACAACTCCAGTTTCATCTTTTTTACTTTCACAATAACAACACTGGTCTTATTATTAACAACATCATATTCCATATTAACAACTCCCATTTCTTGTTTCATAACTTCGTAATTTAAGTTTCAGGGCCAATAACAACACCTTTTTTCTTTATTAACAACGCCATATTTTACATTAACAACACTATATTTTTGAGATGCGAATGTGTGGAAGAATAAAGTAGAGTTGTTAATCAAGAATTCGGAGTTGTTAATAGCAAGACCGGTGTTGTTATTGTGAAAAAAAAGATGAAACTGGAGTTGTTAATCAAGAATATGGAGTTATTAATTAAGAATCCGAAGTTGTTAATTAAGAACCGTGTGTTGTTATTTCTGAAGTGCCGAGAATGAGGGTTGAAAGGAAAAATCGTCTTTTGACGCCGGCCGCGCTGTTCATCCGCACTGACACTGGACCAATCTAAATTTTTCAATTTCAATACACTGAATAGGGATTTCCCTATTTCTAATATATTTTAGAGGGATTTTCCCTATTTCTTTTGTTAATGTTATCAGCAGGATTTTTTACTCAGATCAGAAGACAAGGCAATATATAATGCCCTGGCCAATAAAAAAAATAGTTTATACTATACAAAGTTCCTTATCAATTGTCCATATTACGTTCTCGCCTCATTGACTCACTACTATATAAAAAAATAAAGTTGTGTGGCTCTTATATTTAAATTAGCTGTGACATTTAGTAAATGTCACATATCAGGACGTTACTAAAAAAAACTGTGGTGTTTAGAAGCGTCACAACACACACACATATATATATATATATTAAAAAAACACTTCTTGTTACGCTTTCTTAAAAAGGTGTCACAAGAAGTCAATAATTATTTTTTTTAAAAAATAATATTTTAGGTGGCTCTTCTTTGAAGAAGCGCCGCAGGAAGTTCTTGCGGCGCTTCTTTAAGAAAGCGCCACCTAAAGTATTATTTTTTTAAAAAAAAATTATTTTCGTATTTTTATTTTAGAATCTTATAATTATTTTTTTTATCAAAGGAACCCTATAATTGTAGTTGATAACACACTTTAAACACATTTTCATATCCACAACAAAATGTAAAAAAGTAAACCACAATCAAATAACTCTAAAATGATATAAATTAACAAATAACTAATTAATAAAATCACCACAAAGCAAAATACAAGTGTTAAAAATAAATAATTATTTTACTTATGCAAACCATCAATGTTAATAATTATTACAACAACTAAAAATTATAACTACTAAATAAATACAACTTATATATAATAAAATTTAATTTTATTTCATTTATTTTTTAGCATATAAAAATGAGAATTATTTTTTTCAAGAATAAAATGAGAAAAGAAATTTCAGAAGCATTCTTCATCAAGGAAAATTAGAACAATTAAAAAAAGAAAACTTGAAAGTAAATATGACTGTTGTTTACCAACGCTGCAATTGATAAAATAATACGAGCACCATTCCCTCCATCATAAGAAAACCAAAGATTTCTTCTCCTATAGAAATATACGCAACATAATAGTAAGAAACTATTATTCAAAACAAACTGGTAAGCTATATATGTGATATAATGCTGCTAAAATAGCAATTAGACCAAATAAACTTACTACTTCGTGGCTAACGCTAAGTTGGACGACGCAGATCTAGAATTCGAAGCTTAATATAAAAATAATAGAAGAAGAAACAAGTGAAAAGAGAGAGAGAGAGTGCGCGCATGTGTGAAGGAAAGAAGTGTCATCATCTTCATAAAATTCAGGGAAGGGAAAGCGATTAAAGATCTATTATTTATAGATGTAAAAATCAGGCAGACCACAGTTTTTCCAAAAGAAAATCCTCACAAAGATGATAAGTGACAAAGGAATAAAGAGGAAGTGCCGATTGAAGTGGAGACAGTGATGAATGATAAAAAGAAGAGAAGGAGAAAATGTGGGGCCTAAGAGGATAAGAAGTTATGGCATGTGTTAGATGGGAAGTGGAAATTAAGAGAATAAATGTGATAGAAGCAAATTGCAAGAGAGAAAACAATTTGAAAAATAAAACTTTGTGTAGCGCTTCTTAAGTTAAATGTCATAGAAAATACATAGCAGCTGTGACACTTCTTTAAGGAAGAGCCACGGCTGCTACTTCATTTTTTTTTTTTAAAACATCTTAGGTGACACTTCTTCAAGAAAACGTCATCTAATATCACCAAGCAGCTGTGACACTTTCTCACCTAAAGTGCTTTTTTAAAAAAAAAATTAAAAAATGTATAAAGAAGCTGTGACACTTCTTTAAAAGAAGTGCCACAAAAGATACGCCACTAATCTCTAATTTTGTAATAGTGACTTTTTAGTTGTGATGACACTTTTCCCATAAGTATTTAACACAATAAAATTTTAAAAGATGTAAAAGTAGCAATGATCTTTTAAAAAAGAGGTAATTTTTTTAATTATGTTAAATTAATCCAAACATCCATCGTGTTTTTATACGGAACCCACTTATCCTCCCACAATAATTTCTTAATATTATCTGGATGGTTGGATGAGCAGATCAGATCATCTAGACAACCCTAAACAAAATCCGGCATCCTCAGCTCAACTGCTCAGTGGTCCCTCATGCATTACTCAAATATTTGAAACTAAAATTCTTGCTTTTTATACAATGCCAAATGTGATTAGATTCGACTTATTACGGGAAGAAATGGAAAACAAAGTTCCATGCTAGATGGATTAGAGCTTCAAAAAATATACTCCCTCTAGTCTTAATTATAAGATAAAGTTGACTTTTTTAGATAAATTAAGGAAACTAATTAAATTAATTTAGAATATTTATATTTATTTATTTTCCTTCAAACTAATTAGTTTGACTAATAAATTAATATATAATCTAAAAATGCATAATATATGATATGATTAAGTAACTTATTTAGTTTCCTTAATCTCTCCAAAAAAAAAGTTAACTTTATCTTATATTTAAGACCGGGGATAATATAATTAGAAATAACTATAAATGTACTGCCCTTAAAATTTTTGAATATATGCGTCTTCATTAATTTATATGGAAATTTTAATTATGGCATTCTTATGTACATTGACAAAATAGCACCATTGAATTTTGTCAATATATATTTATGATGATAATTGGGTCACTATTGGGCCAAAAAAAATATAATAATTGGGTCGTTATGTTCTTACATTAACGTATTTAATTAGCACACCAACTTTGCATTTCACTACCAAAAGCCTATGTATGTGAGTGAGTGAATTGTGTCCATATAAAACACTTCTGTGTAATTATACTGTAACTCAATCCAAAAACTTTAATTCAGTGTAGCCCATCAGTTCCTGCAATTTTGACTGGGAATTTTAAATCGGTGCAACCCATCATTAATTGAAGGAGCCAAGTAATGATAATAATATAGTGCTCGTTTGGTATAGCTTATTTTTAGACAATAAGTGCTTATAAATCGTGATTCACGGTATACGAGGTAAGTATGTGAAAGGAGTTTTATCTCGGCTTGCGTAATAAGGACTTATTTTTTAAGAAAACACTGAACCAAACAAGCCTATACAAATGCACCTTTCTTTTGCCTTTGCTGGTTTCTTTTGTAATTGAGTGATAAGTTGCTGTCACAAGTCCACGTCAACTGGGTTTCTGCGAGGTTACGTGGTTGAAGTTGCAGAAATGCGCACTAGATTACTCAAGTCCAACACAATATATTATTATAATTGACTTGAAACATGTATAAATTTACACGCCATATATGAAGCTCATATAGTTATATGTAGCCTAAGCAACAAGAACATATAGACATGGGTTTGTCTTCTTTTTCCCAATTTTTGATGCTTCTTCTTATTGCTTCCAATCTTCTCATGCAGTCTCACAATACGAATGCATGTGTATAAGCCTCTATTTATTTACAAACTCATATGTATCATATTCCGCTAAATATTCAGTTGTTCAACATATAAATATATAACCAACAAGTTATTGATTGAGGTGATAAAATGTCTCATCCTGTAAAGAGGAGTCTTGCGCCAAGATATAACCACCGCAACTAGCTGGTCATTTATCATCATTCGTGTATATATATATATATATATATATATAAATGAATTAAATCTAGTTACCGTAACATTACTACTCAAGTAATTTCTTTCTGTTTAATTATTAATGGTTGTCCTGCATTAACATGGGTAAGCTCTGCTAGTAAAATTTCAACTATGTTTTATTACATTTTAGGGGAAAAGGTATAAATGTAATAAAATTTCAAATATGCAATTGAAATGTCTAGTTTGGCGATGGCATCATAAGAATTGTCCAATTTCAATTAATTAGGCGTCTAACGAAGACAAGAAATTATTCTAGACTTGACGTCCTTGTCTTGACTCTACCATATGATGTGCTGGTGTTGTTAAGGGTCTGTTTGCTACGAGGGATTTGGAGGGAGTGGGGAAGAAAAATATTTATTAATTGGATTTAAAAAAATTGAAAGTGAGAAATTACAAAATTTTAATAAAGATAATATGTTGGACAAAATAATAAGAAAAATAATAAAAAATTTTTAATCTCACTTCTCTCATTTTTTAAAATTCAACTAAAAACTTTTTTCCCTCCCCTTCCTCATACTAAACAAGCCCTAAAACTACCTCCCCGTGGTTAAATATAAGACCATTTGCACTATTAATGACCAGAGCTAAGATAAAATAAAATATTGTGTATACGCATCTTTAAAATTATAAGATCAAAAGGCTCTCCAAGCATGATGGTCATGTTGGCCTAAAAAGGAGTATAATTATCACAGCAAAATTAGTCATGAATGTAATACTTTTACACAGTCCAAACTAATTGTCGATACATTGGGCGTTGAGCTCAGGCGGCAAGTCAATCTGATTAATTGTATCACAAAGCGAGTTTTTATTCAGTCCGGTTTGTCTAGTCACGGAGCTTAATATTAAATTGGCCCAAAAGTATTTCTCTTTCTCAGGTTGAGGCCCAATAAAAGGCCTTAAGAATAATCAAATTCGACAAACCCTGAAGTCGGGATTTGTAGGGCTTCATCCAAAAAGGGAGCCCTTCAAGAAATCTTCAAGAGCCCGGGGACGAGCCCAGGCCCAAGATGGGGTTTGGAAATAGCTTTCAACCAGCAGTAGACGCACCAGCGTCATTGCCTCAAGCGTACAAGATGAGTTCTCAAGCTGTACGAGTCTCCCTTTTATAGTCATTAGTCATCCTCGTAACTCTCGCCCTTTTTCTTAGCCGACGTGGGACGTCAAACGAGAACTTAGCTGTAGTATCTATACCCTCTGTAACTCGCCACTCTTTATGAATCTGAATCTGACAATTCTGAATTCACTACGCCTTCACATACCTGTTTTTAACTAACAATTAACAAAGCATCTAATTCAGATCTTAACAGCCTACAAGATTCCGATTTGAGGTGATAATTAATTAATAGCATTTGAAATTCTCTTGGCAACTAACTAAGAGAGAAGGCATCTGCAATACGTGTCACCAAAGTTGGGAGATCATCGAAATCGCCGGTAGTAAGTACGCACCTTCGTTCCAAGGTACTGGGCTGTTGCATTTGAGGTTGCCTGGATGCCTCTCCTGGTGGCATACATTAGAAAAGAAAAGCCATTGCACACATTAGAAAAGGCCAAAGAAAAAAAAAAACTCAGTACTGTTGTGTGGACAATGGAATAAATATTAAAAAGTCTTATGTATATTATACTTACGTCTCTTTGGGGTCATCTCATCCGATTAGTTACCAACAAATTTATGTTTTGACTGCTAGGAAATTATAAAAAAAAAAAACTAAAAATCTGCCACATCTTCTGCAGAAGAAAATTAGTCTTATGCAATTCCCCTTGGCTTGTATGCACTGACCAACTCGTATCGATCATGTAAACAATAGAATGATATTCAAAAAAAAAAAAAACGGAAAAAAATTGGAACAGGGTTTGAAATTTTTTTATGCATGCAAGGTGTGAAATTTTCACTAGTGCAAAATACCCTTTTAGCGTCTGTTGAAAATGACATTATTTCGCTGCTGCATATGCATATGGGCAGTATATGAAAAATCTACTATCACTTTTGTAATTGAATAGTTAAATTAGTATTTTTGTACTAGTGTTGAGGCCCATTTATAGCTATTGCAGAATCAATAGGATGGATTACATCACTGTTGGAATCGAGGATGCATGAAAGTTGAAATTTTGTCAGATTGCATTGAAGTTATTAACTTGCTAATGAGCAGTAATTAAATAAAGAATAAAATTCTTCCAAAATAATAAAAATTCTCTCCTATTGCATGTGTTAAAACATTCTCATATACGGATTGCAATGTTCTTTCTAAGTTGTTCGTTTTTGGGTTGTTCAAAAGATTTTCGTTTCCAGGTCCAAAAAAAAAAAAAGGATTTTCTTTTGAGTTCCTTGCTTCATAATGTTTAAGATTTTCGTTTCTACATGAAAACTCTCTCTCTGAAAGATTAAAAGCTTCATGGACATTTATTACTTATGGCATTGCTGTAGTTATTCACGCGTGAAGAGTTTGATCCAAGAACGCTTTAATTTGACCTCGACAAAACTTTTTTTTTTTTTACAACTTTGAATTACATGTGGTGGGTTGTTAGGGACATTATACAAAGTTAAAGAAACAAGTCATATTATTAACTAACCATGAATATTTTGAGTATTTTATAGTATTATATATTGATCTATGGGACTTCATGCATTTTGTGGACTAAGCGTGCCCAGCAACATGGTTTGACCTGGCCTCGTTTTTATAATAAGTCCAGTACACAATGTTGACAAGAGAAAATGAAACAATATTGATCAATAAGAAAGCTTGTTGTGACAGTCTGCTACATGTTTGAAAATATGCACAAGTGCTCTCTCTCTCTCTGTGAGCGTGTATATGTGTACGCGCTTTGAAAACTCTCTAAATTTGAACACATTGAAGCAAATAGCTATCCCTAAGCTATTATAGGTTTAATTGATATCCAAAAATTAAGAAGAGAGATCAATATGGGCGTGTTTTCTCGTTACCATTTTGCGATCGCTCTTTTGATGATTGCCTCCATTCTTTTGTTGCAGTGCCACAACGCTAGTGCAGGTATATATATGTGCCTTTAATGATCACAAACTTATAGTATAATATGCACTCATTGTGTGTGTTTAGAGTTAAAGTTCTAATGCTGGCCCCTCTGATCTGTTTGAACATAATAGCTAGTTACTTACAATTATAATGTTATTTTGTAAAATAATGAGAAGTGTAGCGATGCAGGTATGACGATGAGGAAGCTCGCTGGTTCTTTGCCAAACAAACCACCTGCACCCTATGGCTCTCCTCACAGGGGTCCAACTTTCAGATTCTCTCCACCGCCACGACCATCGGCCCGATTTCCTCGACCTCCACCTGCCGGAGTTTAGCTAGAGATTTTCTGGAATGGTCAACTTAATTAATAAAGACATGTTCGCGTATCTGTTTCTTTTATTTTGATTTTAGTTACATTATTATGTGTACAATTCTAAGTCAGAATTTCATGGCTTTCATATGTACAAGAACGACTATGGAATATAGTTGAGCTTGTCAAATGTGTGTTTACAGCTAATTGACATGTATGTTTAATCCATCAAGGGTTTAATTTGGAGGTCATAGTTTTCAAATCTCTCAAACTCAAAACTAATTAAAGACCCATTTCCTTGTTAGAGTTAGCTACTTCGATTCTCAAGCCCTTCTCAGTAAAATCACATGTAATTACAGATTACAGGGAAAACACGAAGAAGAACAAGCTGGAGAAGGGGAGCTGCGTTGCTTGTTTGATTGAGACAGAAGATGAAGAGTTTTTAACTGAAGCAAGACAATTAAAGCAACACCTTTTAATTTGATTATGAGGAATGTTTTGATTAAACCATGATAGACTTCCATACACGATATCATTTTCTGTCATAGTTAATATTTAAAAACTAATATCACGCTTTTATAACCTCTATAGTCCTACCATAAGTCGTTTTCTTTTCTATCGAAGTTATCTCAAAAAGTTTTTAAAATTTAATTAAGAAATATTTATTCAAAAAAATTTCACTTATAGCATCTGTTGTGACCATGACATCTATGATTGGATAGTTACGGCATCTGTTGCTTGGAGAAACAAGCATCATCGGAAGTACAGCTTATGGTGTCTGTTGCTAAGTGTAGCAGAAACCGTATGTCACCAACTTACTGTTTTAATATAACACACACAGTAAGTCCTATCTTTTTGCTTCACCACCTTCCACTGCACTGTGTATGTAGTGAAGATTGTTTTGAACCTACGCCAAAAGTGGTATTTTGTACTGGTGAAACCTTCCTAAATATGTCATTGCTGTGGTTACGCACTCTGGAAGAGTTTGAACCAAGCAAATGTTGACCTTGACAAAACAATGTATTTTTTTTTTCCCTTTTCAATTACATGTGGGTTTGCTGCATTATGCAAAGTTTAAGAAACAGGTCATATTGTTTACTAATAATGAATAATTTGAGTATTTTATAGTATTATATATTGATATGTTGGACTTAATGATTGAGTGTGTGTTTGGGTACTTTTAAAATCATGGTTTTAAAAGTCCGTTTCTGCAAATCGAAACAAAACTCCTCTCACATACTTACTTCGTAAATCGTAAAAGTTATTATCTAAAAGTTAATCCGAACATCTACTGAATTTTACAGCTAGGTGTACCACCAAGAATGTTTGACGTGTCTTCATGTTGATAATAAATACAGTACACAATGTGGACAAGGAAAAGAAATTGGAACAAGCTTAATGACGAATATAAGAAAGCGCGTTGTAACAGACTAATGGACCTTTTTCTACGAAGTTGCAAGTTTGAAAATATGCGTACAGGTTAACCAGTGTACGGCCCCACACTCTCACACATATGTGTGCTTTGAGAAGTCTATAAATTTGAACGCATTGAAGTAAAGAGCTATAACTATAGCTAGCTACTACATCCATATCCGGAACTTAAGAATAATAGAGATCTATGGGTATGTCTCGTCTTTACCATTTTGTGATGGCTCTTTTGATGATTGCCTCCACTTTTTTGTTGCAGTGTCCCAACGCTAGTGCAGGTACGTACGTGTCTTTATTTTTCACAAACTTATACGATTCATCCATTGTGTGTGTGTGTGTGTTTAATTTTAGAGTTAAATTGTGATGCTCGGCTCTCTGTTTGAGAATAATAGTTATTAGTTAGAATTAAAAAGTAGTTAATTTGAAAAATAATGAGAAGTGGTGATGCAATGATGAAAGAAATGAATGATCTGAATAATAAGATCTTGTTAATTGATGAGTAGTGTTTGTATATATTTATAGACCAATGTCTCTAACTAATCGGTGCTTACACATAACACGTGTACTGACAGTTGTCCACTACTTCTACTGACTAACTACAATCTGTTGAGCTGTAATCAATTGCTCTAACTAATTATTATTTACACTAATATTCCCCACCTACTTAAACTTGGAGGAAAAAAAAACACTACAGGTTATCAGGAAACTGTAGAGCCATGAACTTCTTCAGAAATGATATTCAACTTAGAGCGACAATAAGCAAACATGGCATGCAGATGTGGTTTTGTTAGTATATCTGCCACCTGATAATTTGCTGGTACATAGGCAACCGTTACCAACTCTGCAGCCACCTTTTCCCTAATGAAGTGCACATCTAATTCAACATGTTTTGCTTTTGAATGAAGCACTGGATTGGCTGCCAAGGCGATTGTGCCACTGTTATCACACCAAATAGTAGGGACATTTGGCACCGGGATGTGCATTTCGTTCAGCAAAGATTCAATCCACATGAGTTCTTGAATTGTATCAGCAACACTTCTATATTCTGCCTTAATAGGGGATCGAGAAACAACCTGTTGTTTTCTGGACATCCACGAAACAGGCGTAGACCCCAAAAAAATACAATATCCACTGGTAGACCTCTTTTTTTCAGGTAGAATCAAATCTGTTGCCTGATCATCTGTCATCTCTGTAGCATTTTCTTTTTCTTCGAAGGACCACAATCAGAGTCAGAGTATGCCTAAACAGTGAACTGAGTGGCTGGTTTGATGAGGAGGCCATAAGTGCTGGTGCCATTCAAGTATCATAAGAGGCGGTTAACACAATCCCACTGCTTCTCTGTTGGTGCATGCATGAACTGACTAAGCTTATTGACCGTAAATACAATGTCAGGTCTAGTATAACATACATATTGCAGGGAACCGACAACACTCCTGTAAAGCTTTGGGTCAGAAAATGCTGGACTATCAGTGAGTAAAAGATAAGTATTTGTTGCTATAGGGGTCGCAAAAGAATGGGCATCTAACATCTTTGTTCTTGCCAGGAGAGAGTGAATATATTTCTTCTGAGTTAAGAGAAGACCATTGGCACTCCTTTGAAATTCAATACCAAGGAAAAAGGATAGTTCACCAAGGTCTTTAAGAGAGAAGGCGGTACTCATTGTAGCAATAAGATGTTGAACACACGCTTCATTTGATCCAGTGAGCACTAGATCATCAAACAAGCATCTGATTTTGACGCCTGAAAACCAAGGGATATCAAATATATACTAAGTGCTGAGAACCAAGCACGCAGCGCTTGTTTTAACCCATAAAGGACTTTCTTGAGTTTACATACTAGAGCGAGGTTGGCCATGTGAATCAAGCTGGACAAACCCGAGGGGTTGTTCCATATATACGTCTTCAATGAGATCCCCATTAAGAAACTCATTGTTGAAATCAACTTGGTGTAATTTCCATCCGTTAGTGACTACCAAGGTAAGCAAAATCCTGACAGTAGGTGCCTTGACTACAAGGCTAAAAGTTTCTTGATAGTCTGAACCAGCTTCTTGTGAGTAATCGTTCGCCACTAACCGTCCTTTGTACTTGGCAATAGATCCATCTGCATGAGTTTTTAAGCGACATAACCATCTACAACCCACAATTTTCCTATCAACTGGACATGGCACAAGATCCCAAGTTTGAAAGCGAACAAGAGCATCATATTTCTCTTGAACAGCTTGTTTCCAATTGGGATCTGCTAAAGCTTGATCGATATTAGTGGGAACCTGAACATCTTCAACTATGGTAAAAAATTTTGGCTTGAAAATACCTACTTGGCCTCTAGTAACCATAGGATGCCGGTTAGAGGGAGCCGATGGTATAGAAGAAATAGGTGCCGGATGGGAAGGAGAGGCAAGAGGTCTGAGTGAACTTCTATTTACAGAAGGTGCTGCTGAACCATTAGGGTGTGTTTGGTTTGAGGGGAGGGGAGGGGGTAAATTACTTTTTTGAGTTAAAGGTATTTAAATTTTGGGTGAGAATCCAAAATTTAAAAGGAATGAGAGGGTAATTTTTGGGCGGGAACTCAAAATTTAAAAGAATGAGAGGGTAAATTTTGGGTTTCTCTTGTCCAAAATAATAATTTACCCCCATCAAACCAAACACACCCATAATGTAGGAGGTAGAAGAAGGTGAATTATGTGTAATGGCTAAAGTTCCTGATGGGTGGATGCTCTCGGTAGATGGAATCCTTGGTGGCTTAAAACTGATTTGAGGAGCGCATCTTGGCATAGATACGCGTATGTTGAATTGACCTTGACCAAGAAATATGAATTCATTAAATTCAACATGACGAGTAACATATAAACGACCAGTTGTTCTATCCAGACACATATAGCCTTTTTGTACAAAACAATATCCCAAGAAGACACATGGTGTAGATGGAAATTCCAACTTGTTTTTATGATAGGGACGAAGCATTGGAAAACATTCACAACCAAACACTCTCAAAATAGAGTAATCGGGTTTGACACCATAAAATCGTTCATAGGGGGAGACTCCTTCACTACTACAAAAAGAGGTTATAACGTCCCAAATTTGGCACCTTTAACGTCCAAAAACGGGGGGACGTATATGTTGGGAGTGTAGTATGTTGTAAGAAAAGACATCCCAAAACAAAGGGACGTCTAAAGTCCCACCAGAGGGGACTTTAGACGTCCCAATTCTTAATTTGGGACGTCTAAAGGTTAGGTTTTTTTTATACCATAATTTACATTCTGTATTACCCAACGAATTCAAACTACAAAAACAGAATAGAAGATGGATTCATAAACCACATTGTCCATTACAAAATGGTAAGGACATCCAGCACTACAATATTTACTATATATACATAAAATAACAACTCATACAACCTACTACTATATATATCAACAATAACAACTAGAAAGTGTCAAAACGCTGTCATCACACAACTACAAACTGATATAAATAAAAAGTTTACTGCTCTATATATTGAAGAAGATGTCCAGCCAACAGATCTCTGATCAAATCAAGGTCTTCACGTAGGTAGGCATCTTCATTATCAAAAATATGAAAATTAGAAAGTAAGCTTTGATGAAATGAATCTCAAGCAAATGAATTAATTAGCATTTCGATTAGAACAGCAAAAATATTATCATTTGAGAATGAAGAAGCGATTACCTTTTCAAAATCGCTAGTAATTCCACTTTGAGTGATGTTATACATATAAAGTATAACATAATATCTGCATTCAGTGTTGCCAGGTTGCCGATGGCACTTTAAATCAAAGGGATGCAATTGGTTGTTAAAATCAATAAAGGTATGTCTAAAAGGACCGTCAATGAAACAATTAGGATCGAAACTACTTACTATCGGATAAAACTACTTTGGCTTTTTAACAACTGTATCCTCACGTGACCCGCCTAGGACTCTATATGTTTGATAAGCACTATCATGAAAATCAAAATGAATAGAAATTAGAACTATTTATTTTTTTTAAGAGTCAATGAAATACAAACAGAATAACTTACGTGTCGAAGACGGATTTTATATCTTTGTCGGGCTTTTTACTCAAGGGATCAAACCAATAGACTATGTTGCGGCGAGGACATATAATGCACAAACTCCAGTGGTAACTTTAACAACGTGTACACATTAAAATGAAGTTAGATGACAAGACAATTATTTAATAAACTTCTTAAATTGACAAAATGAAAATACGAACCGTTGAACAATGGGTGCTAGATAACAACGAAGTTTGGTCTCTCCCATTGTGTAGCCAATATAGTGAGTCCTATGCACCACAGTACAAGTATCCCCTGTCGTATTCGCAGGACATAAGAATCCATACCAATCACGTCTTTCCATGTTTGTGCAGAGACCGTGGAAGGTGCTATAATAGAATTAAAATAAGGAATGAACTATTGAATGTATGAAATCAAAAAACCACTAAATGAATTCTATGGGAAAATTGAAAAAAAAAACTTACTGAACTGCAAATTTCTCCTAGCCTGCATCTATCTCCTCCAACCTGATAAACTGCTTGAGATCTGTATTGTCAATAATGTAGGGATACTCCAATGTAAGGCCCACAATCCCTGGAGGCATCTTCAGGTCAATCTGTTTAATGCCCTTGTAGATCTGTTGCAGCCATGCTAACTAGGGCCATTTCCTCGCATCTTCGTCATCCTTTTAGAACATCAAAAAACAAATTGTTATTGGGATGCCAACAGATTTTCAGTAATAGTAAGGTAATTCCTACCATTGGAGGTGTTGCGTCTGAACCAATAAGATTGCAAGCATGTATCTTTTTATACTCCATACCCATTGTAGACAGGATTTTCTTGGCCTCATACATACGATTTGGAAGTACATTATCCTCCGGAAACATATCACACAATAGTTCAAGCAGCAATGTGAAACTACTATCGGTCCACCCACAAGTTGCCTTTAAGTTAACCAAATGTAATGTTCCCATCAGCCACGTGTACTTACTCCCACGGTACAATGGTGTCTCTGCATCACTCCGCAGGCTGTCATACTCCTGCGACTGCGCAAAGGATTCTACCTCAACATTGTGAATCATTTTCTCCATTCTATCTTTATTTATGATATCCACATCTTCCTTCTTGTGCGACGGACAATCCGTTACTTCCTCACCATGCCATATCCACCTTGTGTATCGCAGATTTATTCCATCACAAAGTAGGTGATCCTTTATGACATCAACATCCCGTCAACTCTCATTCAAACAATTGACACAAGGACAAAAATACTTCCCTTTTTTTGCAGGAGCATTCTTTTTAGCAAATTCAATAAATTCTTTCACCCCTTTCTCATATTCTTCACTAGTTCTCAAAGCATTCATCCAACTATAATCCATTTTGTTACCACCTAAGGCATTCCCAATAACATTCACATGTTTAGTACAATTGTCAATGACATATGATGGGATTGCCTTTTTTCACATTTTTCAACAAAAATTTGGACAGCATTTCCCCTTAAAAGTAAGACATCCCAAAATTTCAAGCAACCATATCTCTCCACTACACGAATAATAATCATACTACTTACTATATTATTATATTAAGGAAACTACATTAATAATCTTACCAATCTGTTTAATTGTTGTTAATTTCATCAAAATCATTCAAAAGCTCCATTTATTTATAATAATATATATACATTGCCTTTAAATTACATGGAATGGCTGTGTATGAAAAAAAATAATTAAAACCATGAATAGTAGCTTATTTTAAGTTCTATGCTAAACATGAGTCCATATAATAATTTTCTATATAAAACAGAATAATTTTTTTCCCAAAGATGACAAACGAAGACATGAAGATAGAACATATACATATATGTATTTGCAGTTTTGTTATAAAATCCTCAAAAAAAGGTGATTTTATTAAAATTAAAATAACCTCTACTCATTCAAGTAAATTTATATTTCAAAAAGAAAATAAACCATTGCAGTGGAGTTCCCGAATACTATTTAAGCAATATAAGCACACTAAACACACCAGGCCAATCTCAACCATCTCAATATAAGTAATATATAAGCACAATTAACGTGATATTTCCTATTGCCTAGGCTTTTCACATTGCAATTTTTACTTTAATTTATTCAAGTAAATTTATATTTCAAAAAGAAAATATACCATTCTGTTACAAAAAAAATAAGAAATTAAACTAACCTGATCAAGGGGGCGCCGACTGAGAAGACGTTGGAGATCAGAGGTGTATGCACGGTGGGGAGGTACACCGGAGGGTGGAGAAAGCAAAGAACCACGGTGGTGTGGGGGTGTGGACGACAATGGAAGGAAGGAGGTGGAGGAGAGCAAAAAACCTACACTGTGGAAGAAGTGAAGTTGCAGAAGGGTGGCCTGGTGCATGCACGCGTCCTTCAATGGATTTCAGGTAGAGGAGGGTTGAGTTGAAGAAAGAAAGAGTAGTTGAAGAAGGGAGGAGTTGCTGACGGACAAGCAAGGAGGGGGAGGAAGAAGAGTAAAGCAATTTTGGTCAATAAAGGAGGGAATGGGAGTGAAGATGGAGAATACGCATGTCAGACACTTGTCTGACATGCGCACAGGGACGGCTTTAGGCTCCCAAATGCCATTTGGGACGCCTAAAGTCAGACTTTAGGCGTCCCAAATGGATTTAGGACGCCTAAAGTCTGGGTTTAGGTGTCCCAAAATTATTTTGGGACATCTAAACTCAGCTCCTGGTATTAAAAAAAATTTACAAAATTTATATTTCGCGCTTGGAAGAACTTTAGATGTCCCAAATTCAAATTTGGGACGCCTAAAGGTTTCCCTGCATACATATAATTACGAAATTGCCACCGCCTCCCTTTTTAACCACCCAATTTTAGATTTGGGATGTCCTTGGGGGTGGTTATATCCTAATTCTGTAGTAGTGCTTTGAGCACCTGAGTAGGCAATCGATTTAATAAAAATGCAGCAGATAGAAATGCATCACCCCAATAAAGTAGTGGCAAACTAGCAACTGCTAATAAGGTCAAACCCATATCGACAGTTGTTCTATGATGTCTTTCAACAATGCCATTTTGTTCTGATGTATATGGACAAGTTAGTCTACGTTTAATACCATCATTTTCAAGAAAAGACTTGAACACCAAGAACTCTCCTCCATTATCACTTTGCACTCTCAGAATTTTAGTGCCAAAACAGTTTTCAACCAGAAGTTTAAACCGTTGAAGAATAGAAAGAGCATCTGATTTATTCTTTAACAGATATAGGCAAGTAAATTTGCTAAAGGCATCTACAAAGGCAATGTAATAACAAAAGCCATTTGATACAAAAGGGGTTGGTCCCAATAAATCCATTGATATCAACTGCAACAGTTTGGTATACATAGTTGTAGAAGATGGAAAAGGAAGCTTATGACTCTTTCCCATTTTACAAGCAGTACAAAGGACTCTATGAATTAGTCTATGATAGGGCATATTAAGAGAGTGTAGTACATTCTTGACAATGACTTCATGTGGATGACCTAGCCATTGATGCCATAAGGAAAACAAATATGAGTTTATTGCATGATACCAAGAGCTAGCGGTAGCAAATCCTTTATTTCCTGGAGGACTACTCATTGATCTATAAGTTGTAGAATGAAATGCTGACAATTTGTACATCCCAGCATGTTCAGTACCAGCCATAAGGATTTTCCTGGTCTACAAGTCCTTAATAACACAGGTATAAGGGAAAAACTCAATTGACACACCATTTTCTTTTGTAGCCTATGAAATAGATACTAGATTTTTTTGCATAAAAGGAACACAAAGAACTCTATGCATATGCATGTTGCAGTGAGGATTAGATAAGCATGCATGTCCTACATAAGACACAGGTAGAATGCCACCACCACCTACTATAACTTTGGACTTACCTTCGTATGCATTGGATTTGAGAGAGTTTGAGTAGAGTTAGTAATGTGATGGGTAGCACTAGAATCTAGATACCACGCATCATCAACAATATTTTCTGGTGTTGCTATAAATGCCTGAGCTATAGATGTATCATGTTTCTTATAAGCATGACCACCAGTAGAAGGAGCATGATTTATAGAAGTATGTGACACATCAGAATTAGGATTAGCAACAACAACAGAATCGGTAGAACGTGGATTCTGATTACCAGTTGTATTAACCACATGAATACTATCATTAAGATCATGGTTGGTAGATGATGAATAATAAGCAGCAAGATTCATAGCATTATATTGTTCAGGCCAGCTATAGTAATCAGGATTGTTAGGTAGATAAGTACTAGCATCAGTAAATAAGGCATGAGCAGTACCACCGCCATAAGAGGAAGCAGTAGGTTCATACGTAAAATAACATTGATTTGCAGTATGACCTATTTTAGCACATATATGACAAGTAGGC
Organism: Inga leiocalycina; assembly: GCA_963242795.1. Taxonomy (NCBI): domain Eukaryota; kingdom Viridiplantae; phylum Streptophyta; class Magnoliopsida; order Fabales; family Fabaceae; genus Inga; species Inga leiocalycina. The sequence goes on from OY725322.1 coordinate 25,576,107, forward strand.
TTATAGGTGAAATAAAAGCCACAACCGCTACCTCTAGAAGCATAACCTCCTCGTGAAGGAGGTGGAGGATAAGGTAGAGGTGGTCGACCTTAACCCATAGATCCAAAAACTGGATGATGTCATGAACAACAAACACCATTGAATCATCTACCATAGGAGACGATGAAGCATAGTGAGCTTGAGATGATGTGTTTGTTAGGAACGTCTTCTGCCGTGCTTCAGAATCCAATAACATCATTTAAACAGAGTCTAAATCAAAACAAGACTTAGACGAGTTGATGATAGCAATTATCGATTCATAAACAGTAGTCAAACCATTGAGAATATGCAAAATCTTGGTAGATTCCTAAACAGGTTCACCTAACAATGCCAAATGATCACAGATTGACTTCATATTGGCCAAATAGTCACGCATGCTCAAATCACCCTTTTGGTGATTTGTGAGAAGATTTTCGTAATGGAAAATGTTTGAGTCTAATTTAGCTGAATATAGACTATTGAGTTTCAACCATATCTGAGTTGAAGTTTCCAATCCGACCAGTTCAGGAAAAATAGCATAAGTCACTAAGGCTAGAAGCCATGATGCTAATGCAGAGTCCATTTGTTCATAAACATCAAACTCTGGATTGACAATTTCATGATCAGATTCATCATTAATGGTCTACATAGGGATCGAGACTGTACCATCAAGATAGCCAAATAGTCGATGTTGCTTGGCCATAAAATACACTTGCTGCTTCTAGACTAGATAATTCGAATCATCTAACTTCATAGTGATCTTATTTGTGAAGTTGCGTCCATAAGTCTGACCAGGATCAACCAACACCAAAGAAACTGAATTTGTAGACATCGTGTTAGTCATCCATCAATCCTCTGATTCTGGAGACAAATCACCATCGACGTCGTCTATCTCTCTTTTTTTCTAGCCGGTGGTCAAAGCTTCACCGGTGTGTTCGGCTCTGATACCATGCCAAAATGATGAAAGAAATAAATGATCTGAATAATAAGATCTTATTGATTGAGTAGTGTTTGTACATATTTATAGACCAGTGTCTCTAACTAATCGGTGCTTACACATAATACATGTATTGACAGTTGTACACTACTTCTACTGACTAACTATGATCCGTTGAGTTGTAACCAATTGCTCTAACTATCATTGTTTACACTAATAATGCAAGTATGACGATGAGGAAGGTGGCTGGTTCTTTGCCAAGGAAAACACCTACACCGATTGGCTCTTCTCATAGGGGTCCAATAAAGCCAATTATCAGATCCCCTCCTCCACCGAAGAATATCTAGAGATTTTCTGGAATTAATGATGATTAATATAATTAATAAATACATGTTTGCAATTCTGTTTCTTTTCTTCAATTCATGCAGTGAGCGCCTTATTCTGGTATTAGCAATTATTATGCGTCTAATTATAAGTTTTCATCTTCTAATTGTATTTACATTCCTTATTATCAAGCTTAAGAGCCTCATATATCTGTGTTTACAGCTAATTGAGATGTTTAATGATGGCTAGCATTTTCATGTTGAATCCATGAAGGTTTTGGAGGCCACACACACACGCACACACACACACACATACATACATATAGGAGTACTTTTCAAGGGCTAAAACAATCTTTATCCTCAAGTTTGTCCCCATTTTAATTTTGGTCCCTCAAAGGATAAAATAGTCCAAGTTTTTATTACATTATAGCTAGAGACCAATGTTTTAAATAGAATTAAACTTAAGGGACTAAAACCTATGGCTTAAAACTTAAGGGACCAAAAGATCAAAATGAAACAAACTTGAGGAACCAAAGATTGTATTAACCCACTTTTCAATCTTTCCAAAAACAAAAAAACAAAAGACTAATTTCCTGGGAGTAATTAGCGACTTCGATTCTCAAGCCTTAACATTCCAATACCATATCGGAACTGGGTTAATTAAGCTGATCAAACAACGTTATATTTTCTTAAAAAATATATATTTTCAGCTAATTGTAACCGTATTATATCTCGTTTACACAGCAAAATTTAAACAAACAAAAATATTATGAAGTTATGCACAATTCAACAACTAAATCTTATCAGAATTACATAAACACAGGAATAATCAGCTTATTAATTAGAATCCGTTTAAAAAATTGTAATTAGAATGAAGGACTGAATCAAATAAAAAATATCTAAACTGAGCCATAAACTCCTCCTGAATCTCAACAGCAATTAATTAAGACGTGAAATTTGGGAATCAACAGTGGCCAGTTCCATTGTTTATGATAAATCAAACCCCAAAATTACATCTAATGAAAGATACGAACAAGAAAGGAAAACGGGAGCTGTGTCACTTGTTTGATTGAAAAGGAAAATAAAGAATTTTTAAAGCAAGACTTTTATAAATTCCATATTAATGGTATATATACTAAAGCCGGGGGGAATCAATCATTAATTTCAAGCATATGAATGTGAATTATATATATATGTATGTATATATATATTTGAAATTCCTCCACGATTAAGACGAATAAATTAATTGTATCAGAAAAATGGACAAATTAAAATGTGAAGTACACGGTCAAAAAAGTAATGATTCTTGGAACTGGGGAAGATTTACACCCTTCTTCTCTTTTGCTCCAAGGCTGCTATATATCTACTAAGGATCAACAAATAGACACATTGAATTCCTGTTTGGATTTATCAGCTAATTGATTTGGTCTCAAGGATTCAGGGAATTTGTATCCTACTAAGTGCTTGTTTGGATGAAGTTATTTTAATCGATTTTGCACGGTAGGAATTAAATGTGATATGAGTTTTAACTTATAAAGCGCAACAACACTTATTTTAAGCTAAACCAAACCAAGGCTGAAAGAAGAAACTAAACACCATTTGAAAAAGGAATGTGCGAATGTTAAAAAGCAAAGGTATTAATAATGCATTCGTTGTGTGGCATATAATGAAGTGTAAAGGAAGGAGAAGGTGGTTTCGTTGTTGATTGTTAGTCCAGACTGCCAAAAATGGCCCTACTTCAAAGACTTTACCTAAATGTGGTGGGGTTTCTGCAAAATAAATGACCATGTTTGAGTCAAATCAGCTTTGCATTATTGCTCTGCGACGAGTATGAATTTGGATGCCATGAATTGCCACCATATATACTGTCATCTAGTCAAACTCCAAAATAATGTAACAATGCCAAAACAAAAGAATTAGGTTTGTCTTTTTATCAAGATAGTTTAAGCCAATTTAATAGAACTTATTTTGAGGCTATATATCTTTAATCCATCTTGTAATTAATAGATGTGGTTATTGTATATGTTCTAAATTTCTAATAGACTTCTAGTTGGTAAGTTTTGGCGACTCATCTACTAGCCAACATTTTCCTCTGAACTTTAATAGGCCTGAATTTGGCTGTCGGCAGTGAGGGAAAAAGACGTAGAAGGAGATAAAAGTCAATATGTGCGTTGATTATTATTATTTTGGCGGGCCTTGGCATTGACTTAAGGGGGTGTTTAGTTTGTGGGGAGGGCATGGGAGGAGAGGGAGGGGAGGATATGTTACCTTGTTTGATTTGTTAAAAGGGAGGGGGGAGAAGATCCTTTATTTGATTTTAGAGGGGAGAAGATCCTTTATAATTATAGATTGTTTAAATTAATTTACACTTGGATTTATATTAAATTATTACATTAATATTGTAATATGTGTATAAAAGTGATATTTTTATCTATAGCTAATATAATAAATATTTTAAATGTTTAAATCACTCAATAAAAAAGAGAACACAAGTTTGAATTCAGGGAAATACATTTATTAGAATAACTTTAACCTTTATGCTCCCAACTTGATAGAAATTAGACTCAAATCCAAAGTAATTTGAAGATACTTTGAGTTCACACGGAAAAAAAAAACAAATATGGAAGTTGATTCTTGTGTAAAAAGATGCATAAAGTGGAACCCGCTATGTAAGTGCTAATTGCTTCCTTCACTTCCTTGTAATATTTCATAAGCTGATTTCTCACACCACAAATAATATATATAGGCTTCATATAGTCCTTCATTATTTATTCATTAATTAGCTTAATAAACAAATTTTCGTATATTTATCTTTTATTTTCTATTTAAGAATATAAGCCTAGCTGATACAATCTTGGTATGATTGGTCCCTCATTCCTCAAATATGTGAAACTAGAATTCTTGTTTTTTATTAGAATATCAAAATGAATATATTCGACTTATTATCGATATTCGAAAGAAGCGAAAAATTAAGCCCCATGTTAGATGGATTTGAGCTTCATAAGATATGAGTATATATTTAGAAACAACTATAAATTTACTCTGCCTAAGAATTTTGAATTATATGCATCTTCATTAATTACATGTAAATTTCAATTATGGGATTCTCATGTGCATTGACAAAATAACGGCTTTTTTTAATTATAAAGGCAAGCAAGGAGCTTGTAGGTTACAAAATTTATAGTTAAAAAAAACACCGGATTAGCTACTGAATAGGATGATTCAGTCATCAAATACACTGTCACAGATTAATTAGCGACAGAATTCTGTCTTTAAGTCAATTTAGCGACAGAATTCTGTCGCTAATTAACTATTTTTTTATTCTAGAATATACAATACTATTGGGAATCCGTAGCATATTGCTACATTCCAATTTAAATAGATCTAAACAAGTGATAGATGCATTAATTATGTCATTAAGATATCAAAATCCTAGTTAATCTCTTGAACCAAATATCCGGGCTAGATATTTAACATATCTCAGTCCTTCCCTGCATGCATGGAAAATCTTAAGATCCAAATTTGAAAGGATGAGGGATCTTAAATCCTAAATTTCTTCTTTTAGACATGAACTTGTCCACAATCTATGAAGTAAATGTAAACCTTCCAAGAAGTCAGTGTAGAGTTTAATCTTTTTTAAGCCCAATTGTTTGTAGAGTAGCAGGTCCTTGTAGGTATATAGCATGGATTTCTGCAACAATTAAAGTAGTATACCCTATCTTCTATTGAAATCCACTTTTCCAGATACCTTGAATCACTCCTTCACAAAACTGCCTGACGTCTAGCATTATGGGAAGCATCCACATCCACACGTACAAACTCCAGGGTACCATTTCACTTCTGATCTATAAGGTATCTACAAAACTTGGTGGTGAAAGCATCCATTTTCCACTACTTCCTCCATGAGACGAAGTAGATATCTGTGAGCAATCGCTTTGGGCTGATCACAAGTGCCCTCAAACACTTTCCTAAACCTATTCTTCCAAAGTAGTACCAAACATCCGTGCATGTAGGGCAAAATAATGCCTTTGTTCTTCTCTATTTGGTACCATGTGTTTTACGTTATTATTTTTAGGAAAAAGGTAATAAAATACCACTTGAACTTTAAAATTCTAAATTAGTGATTTACTACTAAAATGAGTTGTCAATTACTACATAAGTGTAGTTAATACCTATATTCTTGTTGTAATGGCTCAAAATTATATTATATTATGTTAAGCTAATTATATATTTACTATTTACTGTTACTTGATGTCAAGATAAAGCCAGTAGCTTGATGGTATTGCAGATGGTAATAAGTCCGGTTCTGGGTTCGAATCCACATTTAGGCAAGGTGTAATTTTTATTTTTTCCCCCAGCTCAGTGGAAATTACCAAAATACCCTCAAATGTGTTTAAAACAAGTGACAGGCCAGATTTTTACTTGGGAAAGTTCCAGAAAAAGACTTTGGAAAATGGGAAAGGACAAAAGTGCTCCAAAATTCTGAAATCCCAAATCAGTGTCGTATCAGTATGGAGGAGGAATCTAGGATTTTGAAATCCAGGCGAAAAGACGAAACTGCCCTTCAGTTGTCCCCCTCTCTTAACTCGAAATAACAACACCGGTCTATGTATTAATAACACTGCATTCTACATTATTAACAACTCTGCTTTTCTCTTTCACAATAACAACATCGGTCTCTTTATTAACAATACCGTATTCTACATTAACAACTCCACTCTCTTGTTTCACAACTTTGTAATTTAAGTTTCAGGGCCAATAACAACACCTATCTCTTTATTAACAACACTGTATTCTATATTAACAACTCGACTTTCTTGTTTCACAACTTCATAATTTAAGTTTCAGGGTCAATAACAACACCTCTCTCTTTATTAACAATACTATATTTTACATTAACAACACACTATATTTGAAATACGAAGATGTCAAAGAATAAAGCAAAGTTTTTAATATAGAATGCGGTGTTGTTAATAAAGAAACCGGTGCTGTTATTGTGAAAGAGGAAAGCGGAGTTGTTAATGTAAAATATGGTGTTGTTAATAAAAAAATCGGTGTTGTTATTCTGAGCTGAGAGAAAGGAACATCTGAAGGGCAGCTTTGTTTTTTCGCCGAGATTTCAAAATCTCATATTCCTCCCCCATACTGACACAGCATAGACATGGGATTTTGCAATTTTGGAGCATTGATTTGTCCTTTCCCATTTTCCAACGTCTTTTTCTGGAATTTTCCCTTTTTACTTCGCTAGATTTTCCATATGAAGAGAGAGAAGTGATAAATCCTTATTTTATTATATATTTTCATAGTTTATTTTTGGGTTTTTGTCATAATAAATTAGCTTAAAATATCTCTTTTGTAATTAATTGTGATTAAAGGAGTTTATAAGAAATTAAGGTTGAAAAAAGGTAAAAATGTCATATATTCTATTATTTACCTTAATTGATTAATTTTTGGGATATAAAGTATTACATTTTGGGTTTATTTTCATTGCAGATCAGTTTGGGAAGAATTGCATAAAAGAACCCAAGATTTCTGGAAATTGCAAGCTAATAGAGGAAGAATGCAGAGTAAATTACAGAAATACACAAATTTTTTACAAATCATGTCTAGGCCCCTCAAATTTTTCAAGTGCTTACTTTAGTCCCTCCTAAAAGATTTTCACTTGTTTAATTTTAGTCCCTTGCTCAAAACGTGCGTTTTGACCAAGGGTTTATGGGAGACACGGACGAGAGCTGACGAGAGGCGGGTTTGGACAAAACATAGAACAGATTAAAAGAGCTGAGGGAAATTTTGGAAGAGGAGACGCGAGAGACACCAGAGACAGCGCCGTGGAGCCCAGAGAGGTCATATCATCACCTTCATTTTCTTCTAACCTCACCGGCAACCTTCACTTTCTTTTCTCCATTGTTTCCTTCACCGGCAAGGCTCAGTTTCAGAGTTTCAGAATTGTGAGAGTACTGGAGAGTGAGAGAGACACAGAGGTCCAAGCTTCTGTGTGTATGAGAGATCCTGAGACTGCAAGAATGAGCATGATGAACTTCTTCTTCTCGCTGGCTCAACCTGAACTGAGATGAAGACGAGAGTTTGAATGCCACGAGTTTGACGGCAAGGGTCTTGAACTCCATTTCCGGTGACCTCCGTTTCTGTTTCATTCCACACCACTACCTTCTTCCTTCCAGCTGACCTAAACTAGAAGTTTTACCTGTCATTATTAGTCACTTCCCCTTCATAACCCACCGAGCACCATCGCCGGAGACGGAAGACTAGACAACATTCCTCTGTTTTGCTTCAGGAAATATTTCAGCCCCAATGTTTAATTGATTAAGTGCTAATTGGTGATTCTACTCTGTGATTTTAATGGCTGGAACTGTTAATGTGTGCTATGGGGCGCTATTTCCATGAGTGGCAGTGACTGATTTCCTTAGCTCTTGGAGATGATTTGGATGTGCTTCAAAGGGGAGTTTATCTATAACTCATTATGTTTGTGATTTCTTGGGTTTAGAAGTTCACTTATGTAATGAGACTATGATTTTAATTATATTTTATTCTATGGATGAGTTTTTTTTGCCATTTGGAATTTGTAATAAGAATTTGTACTCATCAATATATATATATATATATGGTTATATATATATGTTTCCTATGATTCTATTGATTTCTATCTATTTAACATGGTATTGTTGGATAGTGTGATTGAATTAGAATTATAGTTAAACCTAAATGCATAGCTTAATTCATAATCACTCTCTAAGGGGTTTTAATAATGCTTAAATAAATGGGTTCATGAGTTTAAGCATTAGACTCAATGGTAATTGATGTTTGGTATTTTAGGAAACTTAGATAAACTAATTACATTAAGAGGGCTTAATAGCATTTTAAAAGTAGGGGTTTCTCTTTTATGATGCTAGACTCATTGATTAATGAGGTTTGGAATATGAGAAGCTTATTAGTGTATTAACTCCCCAAATATTTTAATTGAGCAAGGATAGTCATTGAAAATTATTTCCAAGTACAATTTCATTATTTGCATTCTTAACCCATTTTCATTCCTCCTTATTTGAAAAATCCTAAAAATATTTATTTTAATTGCATTCAATTCATAGTGTTGAAAACCAATCATACATGTTTAACCCTTGTCAGTTTTGCATTGTTATCATTTAGTTTATTAGGAATTAGTTTCATAATTGACTCCTTAAAGTGAAATGACTCGAGTTCTGCACTATATTGCATTAATTCGGTTTTATTCTTGATAACCCCGAGGCGACTAAAGGGGACTATTTCAAGAAGCTTCGAGATTTTCAGAGCCGAAAAACCCATCCTATCATTCGATTTTGATCCTTCATCCTCCTGTCTGCTCGTAGCCATCGTCACTTGCCCGTTCACCACCAGCGCCCTTCTTTTCTGATCGGAATTTTTGCTGCTGCTTTTCTTTTTTTGCTCTGTCCTGCACTACAAAAAAAATCAAATTACTGACGGAATAACCAATGGATTAGGGATGGAAACAAAATTATAGACGGAATAAGTTCCGTCTCTAAAAAGTATGTGGCAAATTGATTTGCCAACACAATTTTTATTCTGTCGGAATATTACCCATGGAAAAATTCCGTCCATAATAACAGACGGAATTTTCCGTCGGTAATAAATTTTCGTCAGAAATTCGTTGGTAATTTAATATTATTTTTTTTAAAAAAAAAACCATATGGTGCCCTTAAAAGAGGTCACATGGACATCCCCTGCACATATCCTTCTAACTTTGTGCCACATGTCTCTATGAGATAATTGTTGTGTTTTGTGACAAAGATGGGATTCAAAACTTGGACCTCTGGTACGTGTTATAATGCCTTTGCCAGTTGAGCTGCTTTGACCTTGTATTATGTATTCACGCAATAATATATATAATGTAATAATTAAAAAACAAATATAATATTAAGATAAATATATATAATATTAAATATGTATTTATATATAATTATATATGTCATTTTTTATAATATAAAATTTAAAATTTTTTAATTTCTTATTTCGTTTAAATATTTAATATTAATAAAAATATATATAATATTACATATATATTTATATATAATTATATATTTCGTTTTTTATAACATAAAGTTAAAAAATTTTTAATTTCTTATTTCATTTAAATATTTAATATTAATATAAATATATATAATATTAAATATATATTTATATATAATTATATATTTTTTTTATAATATAAAATATAAAATTTTTAATTTCTTATTTCATTTAATTTTTTTTATAATATAAAATATAATTATATATTTTATTTTTATAATTTAAATATCATAAAATTAATATTTAAATTTTTTTTATTTTTTATAGATTATTTTATGATATTTAAATTTTTTATTTGTTATAGATTATTTTTATTTTTATTATTTTATATAAATTATTAAAATATAATAAAAAATTATTAATTTTACCCACGAATTATCCATGGAATTCCGTCAGTAATTTCGCGCTAAATTAACCGCGGAATTCCATGGAAAGCATCGGTAATTACTGATATAAAAAATTCTATGGGTAGTCCGTCAGTATTTACTGATAGAATTTTTTCCGTCTTTAATCCATTGGAAATTAAAGACGGAATTTTTTTTTGTCTGTAATTTGTCGGAAAATTTATTTTCTGACAGAATTTACAAACGAAATTTTTTCGTTAAAAATTCGTCGGTAATTTTTCCGACGGAAAATCCGTTGATAATCCATCAGAAATTACCGACGGAAATAATTTTGTCGGTAATAGCATGTTTTTTTGTAGTGTTGTTTGGTCGTCTTCCTCTTTTCTTTTGGTTCAGTCCGTGGGTACTTTGGTGAGGGATTGAAAGAGTCTTCATCTTCTTATGCGTTTTTGGTCCAAGAAGGAGTGATTGTGTAGGTAAGCTTCATTTGTCTATAGTATTTATGAATTATTTTAAGCTCATTGCATTGGTTCTATTTTGGGCTATTTAGATGGCCATTGGAAGCTCAAACAAGTGCCCCTGGGATTAGAGAAGTTAAACCAATCAAAAAGGTGAAAATGTTGAAATGGGGGTCTTAGCCCAGGCCAAAAGTCCTTTGGCCGCGGCCAAGATGGGTCAAATAGTTTTGGGCCACGGCCAATCAAATCGTCTAGCTGTGGCTAAGAAATCCTGTATTCTTGGCTCAACTTCCAAAAATCATAACTAATTCTACAAAAATCAAAATGGAGTGTTCTAAAATTCTATGGAAAGCTCTTTAAATGTAGTTTCATGGAAAAATATGAAACACCACCATCTCCACAAAATTCCATAATTTCATAAGTTCCCATGCTGCTCCAGAAACAGGGCAAAACTTTGAAAATTCATAACTTTCAATCCACAATTCAAATTGCTTATAATACCTATCAAATTAAAGCTCAGGATGTCTACTTTAATCTTGGAAATTTTCATTACATTTGAACTTGGTTTGACTAACGAAATGCATAGCAAAACAACACTGCCTCACAGGAAATAACTAAACAACATGCATTTGCACTTCCATAATTTTCATATTTGTGTTCAAATTTTCAAAAATCATGAACACTTATATTCCTACTCAATTTTCCCTTCTAAATCCAATGGAACCATAAGAATTACCAAATTTCAACTTCTAGTCCATTATTCAACCCTCGGACGAATTTAGGGTTTAGAAGAGAAAAATGTGTTTCCTTGATTTCTCTTGTTTAATCACTTCCTTTCCACTTCTAATCACATGATTAGCTATTTAAACACTAAATGAACATGATTTGTAGAATTTTGGGCAACATAACCTTTCCAGAGTTCACCATCCCAAAATCACAAAACAAGCCAAATCAAACCAAACTTAACAACAACAACCACAACAACACGATACAACTCTTTAGAGGTTACCTTTGATTCTTGGACTATCTCTCTCTAAAATTTCACCTTCCTCTCTCTTTAACCTTGAGATTAGCTTGCTAAACAATGAGTTTCATAGAAAAGAAGAGTTTAGAGAGGAGATTATACAAAAAGAGGAAGTTTGATCACATGAACATACAAGTTTACCTTTGATTTTTCTTATTTGAGCTCTCCACCTTCTCTCTCTCTCTCTCTCTCTCTCTCTCTCTCTCTCTCTCTCTCTCTCTCTCTCTCTCTCTCTCTCGGTGTGAGAATGGGCATAGAAAGATGAAGCAAGGCTTTATAAAATGTATTACTATTTTCCCCTTAATTAATAAATGCTAGCAGAAAGGAATTATGACATAAGCCTTATACTTGAGTTTATCTCCATACAATTGTGTCATAAGCTCCAATTGGAATTGAACTAAGTTTTCTCCTCCTCCCTTTCTAGCCCAACACGCCATTAGGGTCCTTCTTAAACCTAATTGGGCTTTTCTCCATTTGCCTTAACTTCATGCATCAAATATTATTATTTTGTGATAACAACACATGTGCTCAAGTTCAACAATTATTATATATTTCTCTTATCTTGGATTAAGGACACTTGGCATAATTTAGAATTCAATTAATTATTTCCCTCCTACTTCCTTTATTTGGACAAAAATTATGAAGGAAAAAGGGAAATACTAATTGTTCCAACATTTTTTTTCCAAATTCTCCTTTCTTTGGCCAAAATTCTCCATTCTATTTCATTGAATATTTTCAATAATTACAATACATTTTGGTGAATAAAAATGTGGGGTGTTACAAAGCAGGTAGTTTGGAGGTTATTCTAGGTGAAAGGAGTATTGCAAAGGAAGGGATACATACATGGGTTTTTTACTTATATAAGGTTTGCTTGGAATTTTTTTGCTCGAGATTGGATGCTTGAAAGTTATGGTTATAGTACTTGTGATTTAAGATGCTTGCCTTATGAAATAATCTTGAGTGTCCTTAAGATGTTTGATAAAACGCTCTATAAAAAAAAGGTCATTTAGCCATGTGTCTATATAAACTTGGATGGTGATGAGTAATTTGAATATTATTTTGAATTGATTATGATTTGTGCTTGGGTTCTAAGAGATGCTTGAAGGAAGAAAGAAAGAATTATTTGCTCTTCTATATAGGAAAGTTGAATTTTATGAGGTTTTAATATATAGTCGAGAAGGAAACTTCATGAAGATTATAATACAAGAGTTTTGTTTTAACTTTGGAGGTGTTGTAATATAGTATAGATATTTAAAGTTGTTGGGCTTAAGTCTTGGTTGCTGAATTGAAATTTGAAGCATGTATAAAAGAAGGGAAAGTAGAGAATGTTCTCTTAAGGGTGGAATAGTAGGTTTATTAGCTAAGAGTGGTAAAGTTTCACTACTATTTGAGCTATGAAAGGGATTAGAGTTTAAGTTTCTTCTATTTTAAATTATTATAAATTGGAGATTATGTCCATTGTTGTATAAGCTAAGATGTGGTGGATACAAAGAATTTGTATTGAATGAGAAACCAGAAATTTTATGCAAAGTTATAATTGATGAGTTTGCGGGTATGTTTGGAGGAGGAGAAGTGAATAATTTGGAAGCCGATAAATTGGAGAAAGAGAGATAAATATAATCATTACAAGTAAGTGAATAGTGTCCCATTATCATTTTTATAAATTTATAAATGATATTTTTCTACTTGTCATATTTTTATATTAATTATCATATTCATAAGCATGATCTTGTTTAGAAAATTTTATCGAATTTTTCTTCTTGATATGAAAATGAATAAAGATTGATGATTTTATTTATCATTATTTATCCATTATGTGTTGGTTCATAGAATAATTCATTATTCATCAATAAACAAGGAAAGGATAAGGAAACTTTTGAGACATCTTTCATAAATTTTCATGTTCAGATGGTTATGCATTTTGAGATGTTTGTACATGAGTTCTTGTTATTTGAGAAGGATTTTGTCAACAAATTAAATTTGAAGGAAAATTTTGAAATATTGTTCTTGAACTTTCATGCTGGGGTATTCTATTATGTTGTATTTCAAATGAGCCATCATGGTATTGAAAAAGAACTTTTTTTCATCGCTTTGACGATTGGCCCCAAGCATGCATGAAAATGTTTTTGAGAGGACTGAGTACAGAAAGCTAGTTACTTACAACAGTACTGTTAGTCCTTGGTTTGTAATATCCTGGATTGTAATCAAGGATTAATAACTTCAAAGTGATGTAATTAATATTAATTGAGCACTTTTGAAGTACATGTTGTACAACATGATATAAAGATGCTTAGAGATGGTTTAATGAGTATTGAAATAATCAGGGGTAAAACGGTAAATTTACAGACCGATTGGTCAGTTACCGATGAGAAAACTCCTTAGTAATCAAGATCAAAGGCTAGGATTGAAAGAACAAGAGGTGGAATCAAGTGTGTTGGAGAGTATATGAAACCATAGAAGGAAGCTCAAGATGTTGACAAGTGGCATCTTAAGGACCATGGATGAAGTAAACATTTTCAAACTCATCCTCTCTCCCTCTCAAGTCGGCTAAGTGCATGGGGAGTGAGGAAAATCTGCTTCTTCACCAATATCTCACTTTCTCTCTCCATTCTCTCCATTTTCGCTGAACTAGCCAAGAAAGAGAAAGAGAAAAAGCTTAAGTTTTGGTAAGTAAATGCTTATATATGCCCAAATACTCTTCATTGATATTGTTCACAAGGTTGAGAGCTTGATTTCTATGGTTTTAGAATCTTCATAGGTGGTGTTTAAGAAATTGTGAAGTTTGGGAAGTTGAGGAATCAAGGGTTTGATCTTGGCAAGTTAAAAAGGTAAGCATTGGTGACCTTTTGGTATAAATGTTATGGCTTTTGGTTTAGTTTAGCAAATTCTAGATTTTTGCCTTGATTTCTTGTGATTTCAAAAGATAGGAATTAAGTGATGTAATGTAGTGGAATAGATGTCAAATAGTGTATGGATATCAATGGTTTTGGTTTGGATTTGAAAAGAAGAAGTTGACAAATTATGGTTTTGAATGGTTTTCTGAGTTAGAGTTGAGATTGTGTTGTTTGAGTGGAAGTTTGGTTGTTTTGGGTTACCAATAGGTTTATTGTGAAGTTTTGGATGAGGATAAGTGTTGGTATAGGTTTAGGAACCATTTGAGCTTAATTGGTTAATTCTGGAAAACCATATCAGTTGCTGCGATTTGGCATCTGATAGACATCACTCGAGTGAGGGAGGAACTCACTCGAGCACGATATGAAATTCTAGGTATCTTGGGAAGGTCTTCAGGTAGAAACCGCGAGCACACTTCCTGACTTGCGAGTGATATATAATTCTGCTCGAGTGAGCATGGGCATGCTCGAGTGAGGGAATCAGTTTAAGACTTGGGAATTTATGGTTACTCTTGGGTAGTCACTCGCTGGGTCTCACTTCCTGGTGCTCGAGTGCACCTGAGGTCATTGCTCGAGTACAGTCTCTTGTGCTCGAGTGAGAGTGTATGATATAACAGGGTTTGCTCTCGGGAAAACACTTTCTGAGGTTCACTCGCTAGTGCTCGAGTGCTGACAAGGGTGTCACTCGAGTGAGACTCCCTTCACTTGAGTGAGCCAGCCCAAAATTCAGAAATTCTTCCAAGAAGGAGGGTCTTCAGGGTAGTTTCTCCTAACCCTTTAGGCATATGTTTAGACCTACAATAGTCACCTAAAGAGTTCAAATGATAACCAACTTAAAGTATTATAGAAATAAGAACTTGGAAAAGAGATTGACGAGTTGTCCCTAACTTGGTTTACAGGATTTGATATTTGCCATCCTCGTGAGCCTGCAGTGCCAAGAAACGTCGGGAAAGGATAAGGTAGTAACTCTCTCTCTCTCTCTCATACTATGTGTAATGCTCTGTATGTGTGTGTTATCACTGTTTTGTGATGATCTTTGATGCTGCGGTTACAGCTGGTGATAGCTATCATTTACAGCGCAAGCTGTCGTTATTGTGATTACAGCGTAAGTTGTCGTGATGGTGATTACAGCTTAAGCTGTCATGGTTATGATTATAGTGAGAGCTGTCATATTATGTATACAGCCGTGAGTGCTGTTGTTTGTGGTGAAAACCATGTATCTTTGAGATTGCTGCTGCTGTTGCTGTTTGTGATTTATGTGCATGCTTTGTGTTTATGCATTGTGTGAGTGGTTTGTTACTATTGGGATTCTCTCGAATCTTATTCTTTCCTACAACTAACTTTTCAGACAGGGCAGGTGGCTCAAAAGAGAAGAGGCCAACTCGGGGCAATTAGGACCTTTAGGGGTACAATTGATTTTGGAGATGTTAGTTATCCATTTTGAACTTGGGATTACTGTATATTTTGATATATGAATATTATATTTGATTTTGGTTGTGTAATCCCCTAGTGGTTACTTATAAACCCTCAGGTTATATATGTGTATAGAACTCGGGAGTTGCCGAGGATTTGGTTATACATTATGATATGAACGAATGTATATTAACTGCACAGGTAATTATATTCAAACATTGAAATTGAGACTAGGATGGGAGAAAGATTTTTGAAAGATTCTGTGAAAATCCTATTGTAAGGTAGATAGTTAAAATGAGTTTAAAACATCCAATGGTCTCTAATCCGATTTAATTATGCATTATCGAATTATAATTACGTGTTTAAAGGTAGGAGGTTACATTTTGGTATTAGAACTATAGTTCCTGGTAAGGATAGAGTTTGCGAGGATAGATCCCTTAGTTGGCTTTAGGGATAGAAGATCATCTATGAATGAATGTGTGTATGCACATGTATGTTCTATTGATATGGATATATATATATATATATATATATATATATATATATATATAATTCTTGTGAATATATGTGCATACTATCTCTGCTGAATTAATGGGGAAAGTTGTTTGTAGAATGAAGAAAACCAGAGGACGTCCCAATATTCCGCATGTAGACCCAGAGGTGGAGGTCGTTAATGAAAACCCACCAGATCCTTTGCAGGAATTAATGGGTCTAATCAAAGATCAGTGGGATATGATAACTGAGCTGAGAGAAGAACTCAGAGCAGAGAAAGCAAAGAACAAGGAGAACCCGATTCAGTCTATTCCGGTAGAAACTCAAGAAGAAACCCGCTATAAGGATACTGCCGAAGGGTCAGCTCAACCACTAGAATCCCCGCCTCGTGTTATTCTGAATCAAGAGTCTCATGGGATACCGCTTAGAGAGGAAAGAGACCTTCAGTTTTGGGTCACCAGATTTTGCAAGCATTTTCCCTTGTGGACTGTATGTCCATGCTTGTTATCCGTTCTGTAGAAGTTCTACGGATAGATGAAACTTGAGAATTGAAATTTTAAACTAATGCTTGCTAAATCAACTATTTTATCATTACTTGGTTTTATTCTATTTATAATTTTATACGGTTTCCTTTATATTTATAATTGTATAATTTAGAAGTTGATATTTAGTACCATATTTTATCATTCAAAGTTGATTCTATTTAAATTATTTCTTTCAGTGTTTCATTAAATTCTATTGATGGGACGTTATTCACCAAAATATTTGTTTTGGCTCAGATAGTATTGTTGAACCTGTACCTCCTACTAAGCAGTGAAGAGCCTCCTTAATGATTCAAAATTTGCTGACTCATTTTGTAGTGCTACTACTCGATGTAATCATAAACCTAGACTTTTGTATTATTATTAAAAGCTAGATGCTCCACGTAACCTATAGACAAGTTCCATTATTATTATTTTATTTATTGAGTTATGGAACATGTGTATACATATATACTGCGATGGAATGGACCTTCGAATGTTGCTTTGATATTTTAATTCGCTGTAAAATTTTCAAGAAGTCTGACTTACAAAGAAGACTCTGTTGAGATTGCTACAATTAATTTAATATAATATGATTATATAGTATATGTTGATGTGTAATGAGAAGTAGTAAATGTATATTCTAAACTATGGATAATATGCCAGGAGATCATTTTGTGTTTTAAGACTCAAGAAATGTGAGTTTCCCTTGTATTCCATGCCAGTCACCCCTTTGATTTTTAGGGCGTGACACTTGTAGGCAATAAGAATGATTTGGGATTTTGAAGTTTAGGTGATATTTTCTTGTCTTTTCCCTTATTTTTATTTTTTAACTTTCAAATTTAACCTATTTTTTATATAAAAATGTGTATGTTAAAAAAATGATACATTTTGCTCCTATTTAAATATAAATATATCAAAATTTTAATAATAAAATAAAGAAATGTATATTTTGCAAGAAAAAAATGAAACATTTTGGCGATTTGATTTTCCATATTTAAGATAATTCACCTGTATCGACGTTATCCTCAACTTTGTGAAAAGTGGGGGGGGGGGGGGATCTCTTTCATTAGTGCCTGAGCCCTAAATTTCACATGCTAAAAAAAATTGGTCGTAGTGCTGTTTTTCTCTCTACTTGAGAGGTCTCTGGGTTTTTCCCTTAATACCTTGTGGTCTTATCACTTTCATTACTATTTTCAGTTTCTTCCTTAAATTTTTTTCTCTTTCTTTCAGAATTTCAATTCTCAGTTATCATACTACATTAGCTACTACTGGTTCTGTTTAACTGTTTGGGGTATTGTTTGCTCTTTTAGACTATATCGAGTGTTTCATTCAAACAAAAGGACATTGGAGCAGTGTTCGGGATTAACAGAAATGGAGATTACAGAACATGGAGAAGAAGCTTTGGATGGCTAGGAATGTAATATTGAATGGAATGAAGGCGAGGAGGACCATTTCAATAAAAAAAATGCTTAGTAGGAAAAATTATTTCTAAACCAAAGTTTGGTCTAGTGAATGCCAATGAACATATTTTGTGACTTAGAAAATAAAGGAAGATCTTTTGGAAATCAACCCCATGGCTACTAGCAACATGCTTTCTTTTAACTTTACAAATCCAGAGGATGCAGAGAGAGTGTTCAGGGATGGCCCATAGGTTGTTCGACAACATATTTTGAGTTTGCAAAGAAGAGGAGCATATACGAGTAATAGTGAAATCAATATTAACTCTTGTCTTTTCTAGATTCAAATTCATAATATGCCACCGGCTGGATGAATGGTGGCTAATTATTAGTCTCTTGCAAGAAAAGTTGGGAAAGTCATTGATGTTGATAATCTAGGGAAGGAAAAATTAGAAGCCAAGAGTTTTAGGTGTGTAAGAGTTGAGATAGATGTGGAAAAACCATTACTACCTAGTTTTTTTATTCAAAGACCAAAGAAGCAAAATTTAAAACTTGTATGGATTTAGATTAAGTATGAGAAGCTATCCAAGTTTTGTTACAATTGTAGACATCTGGGTCATAAAAGCAAGGTTTGCAACTTGGAAGAACCGGGAGTTAAAGATATGCCAGAGCAAAAAAACTTTGATACAAATATGTGTGCCCCCTCGATGTGAGAAGCGGTAGTTTCTCCGGTGAAGAAACAAAGTGGTGGGATGGAGAAGAGCAAGGTGGAACCTAGGGAACGTAAGGATGTTCAATGCATGCATAAGGAAGCAGAGAATTTTGAGTCAACCAAGGTACAGGTGGAATATTCTCAAGGCAGTAAAGGGGAACAGTTAGTCGAATATATTAACTCCTCCATTAATGAAAATAAAGTTGATACTCAAGATAGTCAAAATGTACAAATGGGTTGTTCATCAGACCCTTTACCCACTAGAAGAAGAGCTAGAATTAATAAAGAAAGGGAGGAGGGAACTAGAGCATGCCCTTGGTGTTAACCTCATGAAAT
Source organism: Inga leiocalycina (assembly GCA_963242795.1). Taxonomy (NCBI): domain Eukaryota; kingdom Viridiplantae; phylum Streptophyta; class Magnoliopsida; order Fabales; family Fabaceae; genus Inga; species Inga leiocalycina. The sequence goes on from OY725322.1 coordinate 25,595,055, forward strand.
TCTTGTCAGAATTGCACATTTCATCCTATTTTTCCTTCACTTTGGGTATATTAGTGGGCATCTGGGAGTGCTAAAGTTGATGAAATGTGTTCTATTTATGCTGGGCATAAAAAGAATGCAAATGTGGAGGAAATATATCACTAACTGCTATGACTATTCAACTGTGATTGTTTGTGAGTTCTTTATGTTGAAAGGATACAGATTCAGTCATAGCTGGACCAGAGAAAGCCAAATTCAATGAGAAGGAGGTGAAAGGAAGTTGAAGCCATTAATCATGCCAAAGAAAGGCAAGAAGGGATGAGAACAGAGCATAAAAGGGAAGAAGCTGAACTTCAGAGATGACTGACCGCGGCCAACCTATCCTTGGGCCGTGGCTAACAAGAGGTCACAAGGTTATGGGCCGCGGCCAACATAAGGTCAGAAGCTCACTGGCCACGGCCCACAGATTGCCTGGCTGCAGCCAACACCCGAAAATGCTGTTGTGCTTTTTGTCACCTGGGAACTATAAAAGTGAAAACCAGAGGCTGAAGAAGGGGATCCATATTAGGAAAAGACCTAGGATACGGCTGAGAACTTCCTCTGAGCTTGGGTGTACTTGAAATCAAGGAGAATCACGGAGAGATTAAGGATTTGCAGAAGATTTCAGCTTAGATTCTCTGGTTTTCTGTATTCCTTCCATTTCTTCTCTGTAATTCTGATACGGCTGTAATGAGAGCTTATGTCTGTGAATCATGTGTGAACTTGGATAGCTAGAGTCCTTTTCTAGGAATGTTTCTAATCCTTTGTATGGATTAATCTTGTTTCCTTTCCTCTCTAAGTATCTAATAGCATATATATGTTGATTTCATTCCGTTTTTACTGCTATATGTGACTGGCCATCACTGTAGATGATGTGTTCAATTAAATTAAGCTTGAGAGAGTTAATTTAATTGCTGAACTGGAGTGAAATCATGCTAGACTTGAAGTTTACAACTAAATGGATGGTTTGTTAGTAACATAGAGATATAGCTATTAACTTAGCATTGTGAAATTAAGATTGGTATGTAATGAATATCTTCTCTTAGCTGTAGCAAGAGATTGTGCATGCTAATAGAAGATATGCAACTGGTTATGACTTGAGAGAGCTTAATCATATGCTTGGGATTCTTACACTGACATATATATACCCCATGAAAAGGATACTCGGAGAGGAAAAGAAATAAGTTTATGAAATACTAAGGGGATGAACAATCCTAGATTTATTCTATTTAATTGAAGTCATACAACTCAGAGTTCTGTTCAACAAATTTTAGTTTTACAAATATATCTTTTGAAATTCCTCTTTCCACACACAACAACATGTTTTGGCTCAACTTAATCGAATTCACCAAACCTATTACTTGACTAATTTGTTACACAAATCCTCGAGGGAACGATCTTTACTTATCACTTTATTACTTGACGCGATCCATGCACTTACGGAGGCGAACACTTGGCCCGATTTGAAGTGGCTCACATTTACTGTTTTTGAAATAAAGATCACAAAATTTACCTTCAATATATGCCAGAAAGGAGATGGGCCTATAGAGAGTCATATGTGAACTTCTAAGTGGAGTGGAAATCGTGGATCTGGGGAAGAAAAGGCTGAGGCCCAAAATAGTGGGGCAACTATAGTAGTTAGAGGTGATGTTGGTGAGCTGGCTTTACAAGTAGCATGTGTTAATCTGAAAAGAAGGGAGGATGAGGTGTGGTTTTCTCCTTTATCAAAGAGGCAAAAAGCACATTCTCAAGATTCCCCAGGTTTTGCTGGAGAAAGACAATAGGCTAAGACATATCTTCATAAAGTTGTTGCACAAGAAGGTAAATTTAGTAAAAAAAAACTCTACAATTCTCGGATACTCTTTCTGGAAGTAGGACATAAGAGGTCGGAAAGGTTACTACTAATGGAACTATTGATGAGCATGAATGGTCCTAGAATTCTGAACAATCACGTCAATCGAATGCAAGAGGAAAAGTACGGAAGAGCTTATTTCAAGGGGAAAGTTCAAACGATGAAGCTGAAATAGGTGGTAACTGGCCTTCTCCAATCACCAGGAGGACATGATTCTTGCATGGAACTATCGAGGTGTTCGAACTACCTCGACAGTTCGGAATATAATGTTCTAATGTTGAAGGCATAACCGGCTGTAGTTTTTCTATCTGAGACAAAAATGCAAAGAGCAAAGATTGAGAAGCTTAAAACCAAGCTAGGATTTTCAAATGGAATATATTTTGACCTTGTTGGAAGATTTGGAGGGCTCGCCTTGTGGTGGACTAAAGATGCTGATTTAAATGTAGCAATGGAGAGTCGTTGTGTTATTCATATCGATGATATTGTTGGTGTTGGAAAGTATTATGGTGCTATTACCTTTATGTATGGTCCTGCTAATCACTTGTATAAAAGAAGATGGTGGCAACATTTAACAAATTTAAAAACATTAATACTGAAACCATGGGTTGTGATGGGGGATTTCAATGAGTGCCTCTACTATTCTGATAAAGATGGAGGATGAGTTGTTTCAAACAGTAGGCTGGAATGCTTCAAAGACTTTATGACCACTTGCAACTTGATACAAGTAGACACTAGTGGGTGTAAATATACTTGGATGAACATGAGAGAAAGTGAATGGTTGATATGTGAAGGCTTAGATCGCGTGGTTGTTGATTCTATATGGAGATCACAATTCTAGAATGGCATTTGATATGTTCTAGAGGCAATTGGTTATGACCATACCCCTCTTCTCTTGATCCCTAAACCGAAAGAGACAATTACACCAAAGCTGTTTCATTTTGATGAGAGATGGTTGCAACATCCACAGTTAGAGAAAATAGTTAAAAAACATTGGAAGGAAGGTCGTAATTTAGAATGCTTAGATGGATTGGTCTCCAATTTAAAAATGTTAAGTTATAAATTGAACCTTTGGAGCAAAAAGGAGTTTTGTCATAGTCAACATCTGATTAAGCAAGCAATAAGAGATCTTAATCTTTGTTTGAAGAGATCTTGAAGTGAGGAAACAACTAGAGAAGTGGTAGACTTGAAGAAGAGGGTAGATGATGCATGGAAACAAGAAGAGTTATACTGGGCCCAAAAAGCTAGATTGCAATGGCTAAAGTATGGGAACCGTAATGCTAAATTCTTCCACATGACTACTATTATAAGAAGAAGAAAGAACAAAGTTGCAAGAATTTTGAAGGAGCATAAGGAATGGGTGGAAACGAAGGACGAGATTAGCCAGGCTTTCAATAATTTCTACTCTGAACTTTTTAAGAGTACAGGTAATCGGGACTTTGAGGAAATTTTGCAGTATGTTGATGAAGAAATTAATTTTGAAGATAACATATTGCTTATGGAAAACATAATAAAGGAGGAGGTCAAGGAGGCAGTCTTCAATCTAAGTCCTTCTAAAGCACTGGGCTCTGATGCATTTACTGAAAGCTTTTATCAGAAGCGTTGACATATTATTGGGGATCAGGTATGTCATCTTGTCAGCCAATTTTTTTAGTATGGATTTCTGCTAAATAATGTTAATGAAATTGATTTGGTGTTAATCCTAAAAGTAGAAAGACCTGAAACTATGAATGATTATAGGCCACTTAGCTTGTATAATTTTTCTTATACAATTTTTTCGAAAGTTATGGCCAATAGACTTAAGCCTTTGCTTGGGAAAGTTGTATTAGAAAGCCAAAGAGCTTTTGTACCAAGAAGAATGATTTAGGATAATATTATTATTGTCCATGAATCTTTCCATCATCTTAAGAATAAGAATTGTGCCTCAGAACTGGCAATTAAGCTTGATATAATCAAAGCTTATGATCTAGTGGAATGGGACTTCCTGGTTGCCTTTCTATTGAGGATGGGCTTTTCTAGTCAAGGGTGGACCGAATTATGTGGTGTATCTCATCAGTCCAATTTTCTATTCTGATGTCTGGAAAAAGTGTTTCACAAGTGACTCCAATAAGGGGGTTGAGACAGGGGGACCCTTTATCCCCTTATCTGTTTATATTGATCAGTAATGTGCTTTCTAAGATAATAGAATGATAGCAGAATATGGGTTTGTTGAAAGGAATTAAATTAGCAAGGAATTGTCTGGAGCATACACATTGTCTTTTTGCTGATGATTTGGTCTTTTTTCTTAAAGATGAGGTTGACAATTGTAGAAATTTACAATACATTTGAATACATACTGTCAAGCCTCAGGGCAGTTAATAAATGTTAGGAAATCTTGCTTATATTTCTCTAGAAGTGTGCCACCTATTCTTAAGGAAGAAATTGGGCATGTATTTCATATTGCTGCAGTAGATATGCCTGGAAATTATCTGGGACTTCCAATTGTCTGGGGGAGGTCAAAAATGCACGCTCTGAATTTTGTTGTTGATAAGGTCAAGAAGAGGATAATGAGGTGGCAAAAAAGATTCCTATTTGAAGCTGGAAGAGAGGTATTGATTAAAGCTGTTGTCAATTCAATTCCTGTTTACCCTATGTCCTATTTCCTTTTTCCAAAATTGATTTTGAAAAGGATGGATAGTATGATTGCTAGATTCTGGTGGAAGGGAACAAAAAATAAAAGAAAAATTCACTGGGTATCATAGCAAAAGCTTAAGAAGTCTAGGGAAGAAGGGGGTTTAGGGTTTAAAGACTTTGAATCATTTAATATGGCACTTCTATCTAAATTAGGCTAGAGCATTTTGTAGGACCCTCAACAATTATGGGTTCAGATCTTAAAAGGCAATACAACTATTTGTGTAGGAAATGGGCGTAACACTCAAGTCTGGAATGATCCGTGGTTATTGCACTTACCAGGTAACAAACATTATTTCTCAATGCTCAGCTCCTTCTATGGCTAATCTTGCAGTGTCTGAGCTTAAAAATGAATTGGGATGGAATATAGATTCTGTTGCTGAATTTTTTAAGGGAAGAAGAAATTGTGGCTATTAGGAAAACACATCTGGTTCTGTCTGATAGGGAAGATAAATGGGTATGGTTGAATGGAAGAAAGTGTTGCTACACAGTTAAAGAGGGGTACAAAGTAGCTAAGGCACTAGTGAATATTTCTCAAAGAAATAATGTAGGATCAACATCCACAAGGACTAATCAAGTATGGAACCTAATTTGGAAGCTTAAGGTTCCCTATAAGATTAGGACTTTTATGTGGAGAATTCTTTCCAATGCAATCCCCTCCATGGAAAATTTAGCCTAAAGGCAATGTACTAACTCTAACCTATGTCCTATTTATAATTTGGAACTAGAATCTGTTACTCATATTTTTCTCAAATGTGAGTGGCCCAAGAGGGTATGGTATGGAAGTAGTTTGTCCTTAACTTTATTAAATAACCCGATCTTGGACCTAAACACTTGGGTTGCTAATTTATTCTCAACTGATCAAGTTGATGTTTTCAAAGATCCCTCATGGTTGCAATTTTGTGGTACATTAGGAAAGGGAGATGCTCATATGTGTATTAGAAGACTTATCCTAATCCAATTGTTGCTTTGAACCAATCGGGTGTTATGATTATTGATTTTTGGGAGGCAAATGGTTGGAGTCAGAATGTAGCAAATACAAGTGACAATAGAACCAAACGTCATACTAGACAGAAGCTAAACTCTATCAAGTGGTGCCTTCCAAATGGCAATGGATTAAAGGTAAATATAGACTGTTCTTTTCCTAGTCGAGATAAGCTAGCAGCTGTAGCATTTATCCTTCGTGATTCAAATGGTTTCCTCCTGGATGGAAATGCGCAGATTGTTTCTGCTACATCAGTTTTTAATGCTAAATGCCAAGTAACACTACTACATGTTGAAGATATTATTACTCCTATAGACGTCCCTTTTTCAAAAAGGGAGGTAAAAACATAGAGGTGGTGACATTTTTATAAATAAAGCAGTGAAATCAATACATTAGGCGTCCCAAATTTAAGTTGGGACGCCCAAAGTAGAGTAGAGTTTAGACATCCCAAATTTCAATTAGAATGCCTAAAGAATCCCCTAGGGCCAAAAATAAAAATTTAAAAAAATTTGACTTACTTTAGGCGTCCCAAATAGGTTTTGGGACGCCTAAAGTAAGTCAAATTTTTTTAACTTTTAATTTTTGGCACTAGGGGGAAAATTTTGACTTACTTTAAGCATCGCAATAGATTTTGGGATACCTAAAGTAAGATTTTAAATGTCCCAAATGGTTTTGAGACGCCTAACGTCAAGACTTTAGGCCTCCCAAAACCATTTTGGTACACCTAAAGGTGTCCCCTATGTATGTTAGATTGTCTGTCATACACCCTTCCCTATTACTTTTCCATCTTTTCTTCATTCTCATTAACTTTACTAACAACTCCTGTGACTTCATTATTTCCCACTTCTTCGTTTTCTTCTCTTCATTTTTACTCTTCCTCCTCCTTTCCATTGTCGGCACTCCACACTATCTTTGCTTTTTTCACTCCACACTGTCTTTGCTTTTTTCCTCCACCTCCTTCTATTACGCACACACCCCCTCTACACTGTCTTCTAGCTTAATTTGCTCCACCCTCCGGCATATCTCCTCCACTGTGCATACATAGGTCCTCCAAACGTCTTCTCTCCATCTTGGTTGAGCACATAGACACTGTCGGCTAGCCCTCTCCCTCCTTTCATCAGGTTTTTTTTTAAAATATAAATTTACATGAAAAATTAATTTAAACTTGCAATGTAAAATTATTATAATGCTTTTAATTTTTCTATATGATTCTAGTTACTTGAGTGATTTTCCCTTTTGATTGGTTTTTTTTTTCTAGAATCATAAACTTGTTGTTAGTAATTATGCAATACTAATAATGTTTTTGTTTTATATGTTTAGAGCTTGGAAATCGAGGGTAATACATATGTATGTATATTATAAATAAATGGAGCTTTTGATTGATTTTGATGAAATGAACAACAATTAAAAAAGTAATTTTTTTCTTTCTATGCGTGGAGCTCTATTTGATTGTATGAATTGTTATTGTACATATATAGTATTAGATTGTATAAGTTGTTATTGTGTATATATATATATATATAATAAAGATTGCAGTGTTGTATGTCCTTACCATTTTATAAAGGACATTTTAGTTTATGAATCCATTTTTGATTCTGTTTCTACAGTTTTAATTTGCTGAATAATAAAAAATATAAATAATCATTTTAAAAAAATAAAACCTTTAGACATCCCAAATGGAGAAAAGGAACGTCTAAAGTCCTCTACAAGGGGACTTTAGATGTCCCTTTTTTAAAATAGGGACGTCTAAAGTCCCACTTTAGACATCCCTTTTTTTAGGGACGTCTTTTCTAAAATATACTACGCCCCTCACATAGATGTCCTCCTGTTTTTGGACATTAAAAGTGCCAAAATAGGGATGTTAAAACCCATGTTTGTAGTAGTGTAATGTTTCTAGCCTTTAAATATATCCATGAAAAAGAACTTGATTATGTCATTGTTGAATCTGTGTATAAAAAAAATTGTCATTGTTGAATCTAATAACCAACAACTCATCAATTGTATGGAAGGCACTCAAAATGTTCCTGATTGGGATAGTTTGCCTATGTGGGAAAATATCCTTTTTATAAGGAATTTACGTAAAGTCCAATGTTGCAGATGGATTCCTAGAGAGGCAAATAAAGCGGCTGACTGGGTTGGTCGAGTTTTGTTGCAGAGAAGTTGTCCTAATGATTGGGTGTGGAGACCTCCAATTTTGTTACAAGTTCTGCTAGATAGTGATCTCAATCACTTTGCTATTAATGATGATTTAGGATGATGCTTTTTTGTAGCTTTTTTTCTCTATTTTTAAAGTATTTCGTTTTCAGCAGTTTTTTCTTTCTATAGACTATGTAATTTTGCTTTATGAATGAAATGAATCTGATGGTAGAAAAAAAAAAAAGAATTTCACATGCTAAGAAAAAAAAGAGAGAAAAGATTCAGTTCAGTCTACATCGTTACGATTTAAATTTGGATGGCCCAAATTTAATTTGTTGACCAAAGGTACACCCCCTGTCTCTTAATTATAGCTAGGAATATGGGCCAGCCTGCGGGTTGAGGGTTGGCCCTCACTAACCCGCGGCCCTCACAGTGCGAGCCTGTGCAGCCCACACTTATGCGGGCTGGCAAAATGCCAACCCTAACCCGCAGTGTGCGGGTTGCAGGCCAGCCTGCGGGCCTGCATTTTTTTTTTGAAAAAAAAATTCATATTTTTTAAAGAGGATTGAAAATATGAGACACATATATATGAATAATTAAATTTACTTTCCTAGTATCAATCATTTCTCTTATAAAAATTTAAAAACATAATCTACAATTTAAGAGATAAAGTTATCAAATTTGTTAAAGTTTATAAACAAAACATAAACCCATCATCAAGCAACCAAGATATAATAATTTTGTTTAAAGAAGAAGGGAAGAAGCTAAGATTTTTTCTCTTTGGATTGGGAGGTATTAAGATAAGAGTGGAAAACTTATAAGTTTTGTAAAATTATTATATGTAAATAAAAAATAAAAAATTTTGCGGGCCAACCCGCGGGTTATGCACAGGCCCGCATTTTTTAGGGTAGGGAAAACCCGTCAAAACCCGCATGCTCATGTGTTAAGCCCGTGGGTTGGACCCATATTACCGGCTCTACTCTTAATTAATGTCATTGCCGAGGTTATTCGCTCAGGAAGAGTTTGTCCCAAGCGCGTGTTGACCGTGACAAAATAAAACAACATTTGTTTTAACTTTCAAATTGCATGTGATAGGTTTGGTGTCAAAAACTCAGGAGTTGACTCTCTGAATTTATCATTTTTATGTTTCTATCTTACAAAATCATGTTGAGTCAACCATAAACTTGTTATAGTTATAAACTCGATCAAACTTGCGAGTTTACACACTGAGTCTACCGTTTTTATATTTCTAACTTATAAAATCATGCTAACTCGCTCTTAAACTCGTATTAACTTTTTCGATTTGATCATGCTCAACAACTTTGTATATGAATTTTATAAAAAATTCTTTGTTGAGTATGATAAATTATGATTGTTGATGGATTTAATTTTAATTATTTGGATTTAAAATATATTTAAATCAAATTATTGTCATTTTATATTTTAATTATTTAATTATATACTATTAATACCTATTTGTTGATAAAAATAAACTCTTACGAGTTTACAATTTGAGTCTACAATACGATTTTACATCACTGTCACAAATTTATTTAAACTCGTGAGTTGGACAACATTGCTTTGGTGCATTATGCAAAGTTTAAGAAACAAGTAATATTATTCACTAATTATGAACCATTTGTGTATTTTATAGTATTATATATATTGATCTATGGGACTTACTGAATAATGAATTTTGTAGGCTGGGCCTACCCAGCAACATCGTTTACCTGGCTTCATTTTTATAGTGTTCCTGGAGTCCTTAGTAAAGAATTTAATTGTGAAGTTGATCTTTAATTTAGTCCTTAATGTAAGACATATTTATCATATTAGTCAATTTTTTTTTAATTTACCTTTATTGATGCTCCCTCAACAATAATCAAGTGTGAGAGAGAGAGGGCTGGAGTGAATTAAGAGAATATAATTATGGTGTTTTAGAACAAATATTTTATATTAACTAACTTAATCTAATCAAATTAGATAAATATGTTTTATATTAAGATGGAAGGGATTAATAAATACAGTATACAATGTGGACAAGGAAGAGAAATTGGAACAAGCTTGATGGTGAATATAGGAAAGCGCGTCCTAACAGCAAGGTATTAAAACTCGGACCGGTCATTGAACCGGTCGGGGTACTGGGTTAAGGGTCAGTGGGTCAAACCGAGACCAAACCGGAGCTAAACCGGGACCAAACCGGTGAAAAATTGAAAATTTTAGACTTATAGTATGAAATTCTAAAGAATTTTTTTTTTTTTTTTTATTAAAAACACCAACCCGGACCGGACCGGTTTACCGGCCGGTTCGCCGGTTACCGGGCCGGACCGGCCGGTCCGGTCCGGGTTTCACAACCTGGCCTAACAGACTAATTAATAGACCTTTTTCAGGGAAGTTGCATGTTTGAAAATATGCGTCCAGGTCCACAAATCTAGCCATGCATGTTTGATATAATATGCGTGCACGCGCTCTCTCTTTGAGAAGTCTAATCAAAGAGCTAATATATATAGCTATGGCCAGCTACTACATCCATATCCAAAACTTAAGAATAATAGAGATCAATGGGTATGTCTAGTCTTTACCATTTTGTGATGGCTCTTTTGATGATAGCCTCCACTATTTTGTTACAGTGCCCTAACGCTAGCGCAGGTATGTGTCTTTATTTATCACAAACTTATATGATACACTCATTGTGTGTGTGTGTGTGTGTAAATTTAGAGTTAAATTTGTGATGGTCGACTCTCTATTTGAACATATATAATAATTTCAGTTTAGTCTCTTAAATTTAAAATGTGTACTTTTTAGTCTCTTACTCTTAACATTGTTGGTTTAATTTAATGAAAAATACTAACTCAAGTAATTTAAACTATGACTCTGCAATTAAATATTGATAAATGATGTTTAAATTTTAATTCTTTAATATATACAATCAAATTTATATTTCAAAATTTAAGAGCCCTCATATGGTCAGAATTTGATGGCTTTCATATGTACATGTTTTTTAGCAAAAAAAAGTGTGTCCATGTTGACAGCTAATTGACATGATGTTGGATCCATCAAAGGTTTGAAGGCCATAGTTTTCAAATCTTTCGAGGTCAAAACTAAAGACTCATTTAATTCCTTGTTAGTTAGCTACTTCAATTCTCAAGCCCTTCTCAATAAAATCACATGTAATTGCAGATAACAGGGTGAAGATACGAAGAAGGAGGAAAATAATTTGGAATTTCAAGCTTCATGAATGCGAAAATTATTAATTTAACACACTATTCATCATACATATTTTATAAGACAAAGGTGCACAAATATATTTTCTAGTTATTACAAATTTGAAGAATTTTTCATGTGCACAACAACGGATCATAGGCCTACGCCCCAAGATTATGAGAATATATTATCTAATCAAGAAAAGTCTTGAGATTTTTCTTACCTCGATTTTCTAAGATACCCCTGCAAAAATACAAAGGAGTGACTCAACGATTTGATGTTGAAGTTTTTTATTCCGTTTTGCATGTGTTTGATTTTTTTTTTTTTTTTGAAAAGTTTAGGTGATTTGGTTCCCAGGGCTTACAAGGGCTAGTTATGCCTTCAGTCTCACAATTTAATATTTAAGATTTTGATTCCATTTTGACTCAATAAGATTCTTACATCGGTGCAATTCAAACTCTCAACCTTTTTGGTTATAAACCATTTCTCTTACCAACTGGATCAACTTTTGTAAGCTGTATGTATACGATTGAAAAAGCCTAGTATTAAGCATTTGTTTCGCAAGAGCCCAATAATAATTTTGAAATGGGCTGAATAAAATTAAATAGGTCGGCCTCATTAGGAATTTCAACCGATCAATTCCCTAGCCCACATCCAATTGGCCCACGGGCCTTTATGTATGTACTTTGATTTGTTGTTTTGGGGAATTTCAATGAGGTCTCAAGGAATGAATTTGATTATTCATAAGTCCTAATGAAAATTAAAGAGCAGATGATAAGTTCCATAATAAGAAATAACAATTCCTCATTTATCATTGAGACTTCTCGATAATTAAATTCCTTACTTGAGACTTGATTGAAATTCCCCTTTATTTTTTTGGTTTCATATTATTAGTTTCAAAATTGTTTTTGTTATTCCCTCATCCCTACTTAGTCCCTCCTCCTTCCAATACATGAAATTCATATATTATCTTTTGAGGATATACTTGGACTTGGGGAAGATTTACACACACTTTCTTCTCTTTTGCTCCTCTGTTTGTTTCAGTGGCTGTGATTATAACAAAAGTGGAAAAAATATTTCCCTGGCTGCTATAATTTATTTAAGTGTGTATGTGTCTTTAAGTCTTCCCTTCTCTTGCAGGTATGTATGCGTCTTTCAAGTCTTTAATTTATTTAGCTTAGTGTATATATATATAGTTACTTACAATTAAATTAAAGTGTCAATATGAAAAACAATGACAAGTGTGGTGATGCATGTATGACAATGAGGAAGCTGGCTGGTTCTTTGCCAAGGAGACCACCCGCACCGATTTGGTCTGATCGTATGAGTCCAATTCACAATTAATCAGATCTCCTCTACCGTGATTTCGTCGGCCTCCACCCAAAGGAGTCTAGCTAGAGATTTTTCTGGAATAGTCAACATGATTAATACAGACATGTTCTCCCATCTCTGTTTCTTTTATTTTGATTATTAGGTAGAGATTTTCTGGAATTGACAAGCAGATGATGATGATGATAAAAAATGAGCATTTTATTAGTTTAACAAGAAAATTATTAACACACATGCTTCGTTAAAATGTTACTCGCGCCTATATTATCGCAGGGAGCAATATGAAAGGGAAAAGATTAGCCAGGAGAATCGAAAAGGTACATATAAATTAATGTGCTCAACATTACACTTCACTTTGTTTTTATATTTTTCCAAAAAGGAAGGCAATTATGTATGCTTTGCTTTGTGTTGTACACTGTTTCTTTTTTCGGCTAGGGCATTACATCGCCTCTTATTGATAACAAAGGAAATATGCAAAGAGGTATCCTGAAAAAAACAAGCAGAATAGAAATTAAAAGCAAATTACGTCTCACGGGCCATACATATATATTTTTTGGTATGGGTAAGGAGTATCCGTTGATAATAGCCACTAATCTAGACGAAGTATTAATGAAAAATGGTACTAGTAATTTTTTTAAACTGGATTTAATCCACATATAAGGATCGAGAATCAAACCCCTAATTCTCATCAACTTGAATTGTCGTATGTTGACTTGACTTAAGGCCAAAATTACAATTAATGCTATGAACGGTAACTAAAGAACAATATTATTCATTAATTGTTGCTAATAATTTCAGATAATATGTTTATTTAGGACCAGCTGGAGGATCACGTGGACGTCTGGGAGGGGATGGTATCGGTGAAGGTGGTGAACGTGGCAATTCACCCGCCAGTTCCCTCATGGTAATAGCTGCATAATTAAATAATATTACCCACTCATTAGTCCACACACACACACACACAATATAATATAATATTAGTTTCTGTTAATATAATATCTAATTGACTTTTTGTTGAAGATAAGGAAGCAAATTAAGTTATATTGAAGTGTTTTTGTTTATAGTTCTTCTTTAAACTAATTTACTTGATTTATAAAACACATACTATGATTAATTAGTTTATTTAACTTCCTTAAAATCTCTAAAAAAAAAATTTAATTGGATTTTATATTAAGGACCGGAGATAGTATTATTTAGCATAATTATAGCAATACTCCTATGGTCCTTAATATAAGACCTATTTGAGGAATTAATCTTGCTCCTAAATATAACATATAATTTTCATGTTTGTCAATATTTTCCTAATTTACCCCTATTGATTATCTCTCAACAATAATCAAGGAGATGAGGGAAGGAGGGAATTAACGTAGATGACTATAATGTTTTAGAAAATACATACATGTCATATTAATTAAAGTAACTAACTTTCTTAATCTAATCAAATTAGATAAATATAATTTATATTAAAGACATTAGGAAGTATCATATAAGAAAGCCGAATGTACCTGCAAACACATACCTGCGCCAGCATGGGTGCAAGGCACGAGGAGCGTAGAGGCAATAAGCAGAAGAAGAAGCATCATAAAATGGAACAGAAACACCACACCCATCTTCATCATCTATCTCTAATGCTATAGCTATTAATTAGCTCCATCGGCTTCCAATTTATATCTGTTTACACAATAATAATATAATCAACTTGCTTATTTGAATAATCAATCAATGCAAAGGCCCAGGAAAAAATAATAATCAATGCACATATTTTCAAACGTATAGTTTTTTTTTTTTTTTTGAACAATCAAACGTATAGTTTAGCAGAAACCAAATAACAACAATATATAAATAACTAGGTGAATATAATAATAATTGACAATACTGTTATTTTAATAATTTGAACTCGTTATGAAACCCTTCCATTCAAATTTTCCCCCTTAAATTCAGCGAAACAAACGACTTTGCCTGTTAGTACAATATTAAAAAAGGTAAAGGAACTCTATTTATTTATTTTGAGTTCAGCTTTATGGTTTTAATTGTTTAATTTTTCGGGCTTCCCCAATTTTGTTCAATTAAAACATGGACTCTAGTTTTTTTTTTTAAAAAAAAACAAAACAAGTAGGCTAACTAGAATTTGGTCTGATGAAAGACGACGTAACAAACTAAAATTTAAATAACTATTAAGAGAGGTACTTAATTATACTTAGCATCCAATCATATTTTGAACAGAATTGTCTCCGGCGGCAGAAGGACATTTATGCGCAAGTAACAAGATAAAAAATAAAAAAGACAGAGAGTTTGAATAGAAATACGGTTCACATGCATGAAAATGACAACAGTAGTTGGATTTTGGTTCATAAGGCGAGCAACTGTCAAACATAATACAATATACTACGGTTCACATGCATGAAAATGACAAAACTAGTTGGACTTTGGTTTATAAGGCGAGCAACTATCCAATATATATACAATAATACTCCTTCATGGTCCAACCCAATATTAGTAATTAATAATATAATATATATTTTCTGTCAGTGCAAAACGACATAATTAATTAATTATATTATTTTGGCTCCTTTCAAGCATAACTAGAGGCTTCTTCCCGTGTGATGCAAGGATTGTGTATTATATAATGTAAATTTGAAAATAAATCATGAAGAACTATCTCAATCGTTTTAAAATTTTTTATTGATTGCACTTGTAAATAGTTTGTTCTGTTAGTTTAATTTTTTTAAGTGGTGCAAGTTATCAAGCTAGACCTCTGCAAGTAGTTGTTTTTTATTAATGGGAAGAAGTTTATGCTTCTTTTTTTTTTTTTGTGTTTTCCAAATAATCATATATGGGTGATTGATGTATCATGTTTGAAGTATGTAGGTGTGTGCGCATATATATTTCACCATTTTATTTTAACGAAATTTCATTTCTCCTCCTCCAAAAAAATCCATTTATTTGTATACAAGTGACAGCTAGTCAAAACTTTTCTTCGGTGATAGTTTTCAACACCACTACCAAAAGTACTTACAATAGCAACAATCAATGTCGTCACTTAAAGCTTTTTGAAAGTCAATTTATTTATAGAGAATATTTTCAATAACACCAAAAGGCAATACAACTACCAAAAAGAATGACAATTTGGCAATTGAACTAACTATGACATTGTTTTAGTTTTCCTATTAATTGATAATTAATAATTATTCATAGCAAGAAATGTGATTATGTTCTCATATGTTTTAGTTAATTAATAATTAAAAATAATTATGTGTGCTGCAAAAAATTAAATCTAATATTTTTTGTAACACCATAAAGAAATTGTTTTCAAAATAGTATTCTAACTGTTGACGTTTCCAATCCTAAATAATTTAATATTGGGTTATGATGCATGCAATTCCGTGAAATACTTTTAGAGGCATATAACACCTTGAAATATTTTGTGATGCGATTTTACCCATAACATATTAAAAGTATATCAATATCTCCCCACCCATTAATAGCCCTATGGAAAATTGTTTTTGAAATATTGATATTAAAATTTTAATAGTAAGTTCTAATAGAACTTTAATCTTTAAACACCTAAATAAAAAGGAAGAAACACTCCAACATGAAATGTAGTTATCTTGAAGAGGAAAATCAAAAGTTGTCAGCATGATGATTTATTAGTAAAAACTTCCTGAATTTCTCTCATTTCTCTTCCAATTCTTCCAAACCTTTCTAGCCTCTTTGCTTGGATCTTCAATGCCCAACCACTTTTCAACACCATCTTTACCGACGCCCAACCATCACCTACTTTGTCCTCCTCCGCCGGCCATGGCGGCTTATACTCCTCTACAATATCTAATTGTGACCTAAATCCCGATTACCCCATAGTTACATGCCTCCCAGCCTCTTTATTCTTTGTCGGTAGCCTTGTCATCGATTAAGTCCAAATTCTCTTAAGCTGTTGAGATATGCTCGAAGGGTAAAACTGTCTTCCAGATTTTCCATATCCCATTTTTCCATGTATAAGGAAAATAAGTTGCCACTAGAAAATAGTTTGTCGGGAAATTTGGCAACCAAATGCGCCCACTATGATGGAATATGCTGATTTTCCTTTTCCATATCGCCTCATTTTCCGTGTAGCAAATGGGACCTAATAGTAGTATAACTCAAGGAGAGGAAAGGAAGGTCCGGAGATAGAGCTTAGTGTACACTGACTACACACCACGTATTGCCTTTTATAAGTGGGGAACTTAGCATGACCGTTGATGTGCTATAATGTTGACTAAAGGTGACTTGATGATTATTAAATATGATAATTTCTAAACGTTCACAATTATGGTGATTTATGGCAATTCAATGTGGTTAATGAAGAGAATAAAACCAAGTAATCAAAATGCATAAATGCTCCAATGGTTAGTTCTAAATACTTCTCTTTTCCGCCCTTTTATTAGCTATATTTTACATCTTACTCTCTCCGGTCCTATTTATAAGTAATTTTCTCTTTCTTGGGGTTGGTCCTCAATACAAGCAACTTGTTTCTTGTATCTGGAAATTTAAACCGCTTTTTCCTTTTATACCCCTATTAAATACATATCTTTATATTAAGAAACCATTGATCGTCTCTTCATTCAATCATTTGTTACCCATTCTCTCTTATATGTTCTTTTCATAAACAGGGGCATATTTGAAAAATATATGACATTTTTAACACATTTATTATTTTTAAGTAATTTTAACCTTCAGTTTCTTTTGTGCAATCAAGAAAAAAGTTGCTTATAAAAAAGACCGAAGGGAGTAGTATGTACTAAAATTTCCTTAATCTTATGTGATATGTGACTTTTTCTTTTTGAAATATTAATGTTAAAATTCCAACAATAAGTTCTAGTACAACTCTAACACATGATTAAAGAGGAACAATATACAACATAAATATATAGTTAACTTGAAGAGGAAAATCAAATGTTACCAACACAATTAAAAATTAAGTGGCTTTTTACTTTTCGACCGATTTATAATTAACATTCAACTGAATTTTTTTGGCAGGCATATGAAAGGTGTACAGTTGAGTAATAAATATACTTGCTTCACATTGACATTTATTATTTCATAGATAATATTCAAGTGTCTCTTCATTTTCCAAGCGATTCATAATTAATATTCAAGTAGTTTTTTTCTCCCAAACTATCTTTCTCACAATTTTGTAAAAAATTTTATACTTTTAATTTGTTAGAATATTAAAACCATTTCAAATCACTCCCAAAATTTAAATATTTTATTTTCAATCTCTTAGCCCAGCCATCAAAAGATATCTGAAAACTTGAATGACCCATCTCCCTTTTTTTCCCCAAAAAAGCTCACGTCTTATGCATGCTTTTGTTAGTTTTGTGAGGTGGCTTTTTCATTAATACTACAAGTTTTTTTTTTGTAATATAATACTACAAGCTTTTAAGTGGTTTTTAATTTTTCGACGATTTAAAATTAACATTTAACTGGATCTTTTTAACAAGCATATAAAAGGTGTACAGTTGAATAGTAAAAGCACTTTCTTCATATTGACATTTAATATTTCCTAGATATTATTCAAGTATCTTTTCATATTCCAAACAATTTAAAGTTAACATTCAATATTATCAAAAAAATATTGCACTTTCAAGGTTAAAAAGGTGACACTGTTAGTATGTATGGCTTCACTTATCTAGGTTAAAAGTTTAAGAAGTTTTTTCTCTCCCAAACTATATTTCTCACAGTTTTGTAAAAAATTTTATACTTCTAATTTGTTAGAATATTAAAACCAATTTTAGGTAACTCGTAAAATTTAAATATTTTATTTTCAATATTATGAAAAATAATATTTTATTTTCAATCCCTTGACCAAGCCATCAAAAGATATATGGAAACTTGAATAGCCCATCTCCTTTTTTTCCCCTGAAAAAGCTCACGTCTTATGCACACCTTTGTAGTTTTGTGAGGTGGCTTTTTCACTAATACTACAAGCTTTTAAGTGGCTTTTCATTTTCCGACGATTTATAATTAATATTCAACTAGTTTTTTTAGGCAGGCATATGAAAGGTATACAATTGAATAGTTGACATTTAATATTGCCTAGATAATATTCAAGTGTCTTTTCATTTTCCAAACAATTTACAATTAACATTCAATATTATCAAAAAAATATTTCACTTTCAGGGTTAAAAAGCTAACACCGTTAGTATGTATGGCTTCACTTGCCTAGGTTAAAAAGTTAACGCCGTTAGTATATATGGTTACTACAAGCTTTCTATAAATATAATATAATATATACAATTAGAAACGGTAATTCTGAACATCAAGAATAGTTTAATCTTCAGTTCAAAATAACTAAAGGCACATATATACGAACATTATAAGCTACATTATCACAATACAAACACATCTAGTTATGTGCTATATGCATGGAGTTTGAAGAATAAAATTCACTGCCTTTAATCCTAAATATTAAACCTAGTTGCACTACAAAAACTTGACATATCTAGTGAATGTCAGCATATAACTAGGGATTCAAAATGTCAAGACATAAAAAGGCTGGGGCGCCCGCTAAGAAATTGAGTCAATTAATTTTGAGTCCCGTATACAATGGCCCTATGGTCCATTTTGTACGTAGTTAAGTCCATTCTACGTCCTCATGGTTAGGCCGCATTACTTTTAAGTCAAAACATCTTTACCAATAAAGAATTGGTTTAGCAGTGTCATGCCCCATTAAATAAAAAGTTAGAAAAATTACATTCAGGTCTCAAGAAAGAAAAAAATGAAAAAATTGTCTCTTGAAATTTTAAAATGAAAAAATGGTCCTATTAACAATTCCAAATGTGGGTTATTGACAACTCCAGGTGCGCCATTGACAACATAATGGGACCATTTTTTTATTTTGGAATTTCAAAGCTGTGACTTGAGTGTAATTCTCCCTAAAAAGTTTGTGTCTGATAAGAAAATGAAAAATTAATTTGATCATATTTAAATAAAAATGTCTATTAATTTTGAAGACATTGAAGCAAATAGCTATAGCTAGCAATTATAGGTTTTGCATATCCATATCCAAAACTTAGGAATATAACAGAGAGACCTATATGGGTGTGTGTGTTCTCTTTACCATTTTGAGGAAGCTCTTTATCAACTATTTTGTTGCAGGGTCACAACGCTACTGCAGGTACGTGTGTGTGTGCCTTATTGATCACAAACTGATACTGTACAGCAGTCATTATTAGTGTGTGTACGCGTGCATTTAGAGTTAATTCTCTGGTGCTTGCGTCTCTGATCTGTTTGAACATAATAGTTACTTGATTACAATTAAAATGTTAATTTGAAAAATAAGGAAAAGTGTGGTGATGCAGGTATGATGATGAGGAAGCTGGCTGGTCGTTTGCCATGGCCACCACCTCCACCAGATGACTCTATACGGATCAAGGGTGTCTGATGGGCGCTCCACTGATGCGTGCCTGCTGCGAGGTTCATTTGAGGCCCTTCTCAAATATATTTTTCATGGTTCTTTAGATCATTAGATTCTATATGAAATGGATAACATTTTGATATTTTATAGGAAAAAAATGAAATTATTTTCAATTTTTTATGATTTTTTAAAGATTCAGTACATACTTTTTAAAATAACTCAATACCTAGGCGTCCAATGCCATTTCCAAGGCGAATTATCTATCAGGTTCCCTCCGCCACCCAGGCCAAGTACTGTCGGATCCCCTCCTCCACTGGAGAATAGCTAGAGATTTTCTGGAATTAATGATCAATATATATAAAATTAATGATGAAATTCGCATTTCTGTTGTTTTCTTTCTTCAAGCAGTGAGTATATATGCTTAGTTTGATATATTTTAGTTATCATGTGTCCAATCCAATTATATGTTTCCATCGTCTTCTTATATGTACATTCCTTCTCAAGCTTTTAAGAGCCTCGTCTGTAATTATAGTTAATTATAATGTTTAGTGATGGCTGGCATTTTCATTTTTAATCCATGCAAAAAAATATACTTAGAACTCATTTTTGGGCCATTATCAAAGTAAGCATTCCAACAGGGTTACAAGATAGTCTCAATTAAATGCACAAGTGCAAACAGCAAATTAAAATAAAGAAGAAAGACTGAAATAAAGCCCTCTGTTCCAGGTTTGGATTCTATCATAATCTTTTATCTCATTTTCTTCTCAGAATCCTCTCATCACCATCAGATTAAAAAAAATAGATGGTTTATATTTCATATTTTATAAAACTGTTATTCAAACATAAATAAATAAATTTAAATAGTTAAAAGCTGATCTATACAAATCATAACTGCAATGCAAATAAAATTTTAAAAAAAAAGTAATTATAAAATACTATAATAATAGCTTTAGAAAATATTAAATCTAGACCATTCATTTTTTCAATTGAGGGTGGAGATAGGATTCTGAAAAAAAAAAAAGAAAAAACGAATTTTGAGAGTATCATCTTCCCCCTATTCCTTAATAATTGTCCACACTGTTAGGTTCATGTCTCATTCACTTAGTGTTCATTTGGATTTACGTGAAAAGTAACTTATAAACAATCTGATCACTAAAATAAACATATGCTAAATACAAATCATGAGTTGTGTTCACTCTCTTATCGGTTGAGTTAAAATGAATTTGCAATTTTTATGCTACCTTTGGTCGTTAATTGCACTACAAATGAAATTTTATATCAAAGATTAGAGGTAGCATAACAAAATAAACATGTCATTTAACTACACATACACACACAATGTATCAATTAATATATTATTACAAAAATACACATACATATTTATAAGAAAAATTAATCATTTCCCTAAATCAGTCACTGTAAGCACAACTAAATGTTTGTTTTAGCGATTAGATTGTTTATAAAGTTGCTTTTCGAGTAAATCGAGACACAACTCCTCTCACATACTTACCTCGTATACCATAAATCATAATTAAAAAGATGCTTTTAAGCATTCAAATCGCTAATCCAAATGAGCACAAGTGTCTGTGTTTTTCTTTTGGCCACTGAGAAATCAAGTATATGTTATTTAACTTCACGCATAAAATCAAATTATAGGTATTCGCTCATGTATGAATTTTCAAAATACCCATCCCACTCTTACGCTTTCGTGCTTTGTTTTTGGCCGTATATTTTATTATTTTGTCATGAATTATATCCTGAACAAAATAAATATGTCACCCCAAATATTTGCCAACTTCCCCAGTTTACGTTGCTCCCCAAATAAAGAGGTACGGGCGCCCATTAAGAATTTGGGTCAAATAATATTTCGACCCGTATACAAAGGGCCTATGGACCATTTTGAAGGTATTGAAACCTTGAAACCTTTCATTTTTGTCCAACCTCCTTTCTGGCTTTCTCTGTTTTCATGGTTAGGCCCACAGTAATTTTAAGTTAAAGCATGATTTTTTTTTTAAAAAAAATGTGTATGATTGAAATTAGAGCTGGGAATTCGGGCCGAGCCTATGATTTGGAGGCTGAAAATGGAAGCGGGCCTAAAAGGGCCGGCCCTGAAGCCCTGAGGGCCGGCCCTTTTAGGCCCGTTTAACTTTTTTTAAAAAAAAACATGGGCAATAAGCATTGGTCAAAGGTAGAGTTAACCTAACCTAACCCTCATATCAAAAATGTTCTCATATTGATTCAGACATCATTTGAAGCTTTTCTTATTTGATTTTCTTTTTTCTTTTTTTGCATGTATACGCCAAAATTCAAATCAGGTGTTATATTATTACTTTAGGAATTTATCGAACGAACTGCACTCCTTCGTATACGTCAGGAGTCCATTGATGAGAAGGGGCTGGGGAAAGCTTGAACCCAATTCCTGCAGTGATGAATATAAGCGCAATTGAAATTCCTGGGGAGTTATACATTTGTGTATTGATAAGACCATTTACTATTTCTTGAAGCTCGATCTCTCCCCCGGATGAACCATATAGCCAAGAGAACATTTGAAGCTTGTAGGCTTGTTTGATTGTGGCTGTGAACTTATTTAATTGGTTATGAACATTAATTATAATTTGGACTTAAGTTTTAGTGTTTGTGTTCTATTAAACTTAGATAATATTTATGTTTTAAATTAGTGTTGATGATATCAAGTGCGCTGATTATCTGGCGAAAGAGGCTCATTCAATGCAAGAGGAGATGAGAATTCTTCATAGGCCACTCATGGGATGTCGGAGTATCTTAAGAGAAGATATCTCTGGAATGGAGAATCGAATTTATTTGATGATGTAATCAAGTTTTAGAAACTTGCCAGGTGTAATGCAAAAAAAAAAATTAGTGTTGATAATATTTATGTTTTAAATTAAGTATTTTAGTCCTTATGAGAATAAGAAACAAAAAAGGAATGGCAAAAAAAAAATGTGAACGGGCCAAAAGCCCGCGGACCTAACTTAAACGGGTCGGGCTACTCTAAAAGGGTACGGATTTAGACTCGGGCCGGCTCTGCAGGGCGGGGCCGGCCTGTTTTTCCAGCACTAATTGAAATGATACATTTTGCTCCTATGTAATTAAAATATATCAAAATTTTAATAATGAAAAAAAGAAATACTTGTACATAATTTGGCTGAAAATAATAAAATACTTGGACCATCCAATTTTAATTTTTATTATCCTGATTTAAAATGAGGATGGAGACTATATTTAATCCGGCTTTAAGATAATTCACTTGCATTAAAGTTATATATTAGACTTCGCCAAAAATGAAAAGTGGGGGAAAATTTTTTTAATCAAAATTTATATAATTACACCTTACTTCACACTCTCAAGTCATAGGAGTGCCTGAGTTTCCCGGAACTTGCTTTGGTCCTTTACCCCAAAAAAAAGGAGGGTCCTTTTCTTCCTATAAGCCGATGGATCAAAATTTCAACGGTCTAAATTTAATATATTATAATAATAATATATTATAAAAATATTATATATTATAATATTTTTATAATATATTAAATTTGGATTATTGAGATCTTAATCTAATGGTCCATAAGAGAAAAAGAATCCTCCTTTTCTTTAGGGGTAAAAGACCAAAGCCGCGTCCCAATTTCACATACTATAGAATAAATGGAGTTTCGTTGATCATAGTCTCTATAATTAATTCGAATAGATTCTCTCTCTCTCTCTCTCAAAAAGATTAAAACCTTCCTGCGAGCACGCGCTTTGACCTTGACAAAGCAATGATTTTTCTTTTAACATTTCAATTACAAGTGGGTTTGGTGCAATATATATACAAAGTTTAAGAAACAAGTCATATTATTTACTAATTTTGAATAATTTGAGTAGTTTATATCGTACTTCATATTGTTGATCTCTGGGACTAAACGAGTGACTTACTGGACTACGCCTAACAAGCATCATTTATGCGCCACTGCCAACATTGTTTGACTTGCTTTCATTTTCATACTAATAAATTCTGTACCCAATCGTTGACAATAAATATGAAACAAGCTATTGGTGATTGATAAGAGAAAGCGCGTTGTAACAGACTAATAACAGACCATATTGTCCGGGGTAATTAATTATATATATGTGTTTGAAAATATGCACAATGCAAGTTCACAACTGAGTAGTATTCAAATCCAATAGTCTATGCAAGCATATACATCTGCTTTGTAAACTATAAATTTGAGCACATTTAAACAAATAACTATATAGTGAAAAAACTACTCCCTTTAGTCACCTCGGGGTTATTAAGAATAAAAACCGAATTAATGTAATATAGCGTACAATTCGAGTTGTTTCACTTTGAGGAGTTAATTATGAAACTAATTCCTAGAAAGCTAAGTAATTACAGTGCAAAATTGACAAGGATAAAGCATAATTGATTGATTTTCAAAACTATGAATTGAATGCAGTTAAAATAAATATTTTTGCATTTTTTTGGAATAAAAGTGGAATGGAATGGAAATTGGTTTTGGATATTGTGATAAAGCCTCCTAGAACAATGAATTTCATCTATCATTTGCTTTAAAATATTTTTATAAATGTGCTAGTTTGACAAAAATGCTCAAAAGACCCTTTAAACTAGATTGAGTTATGTGAATTAAATCTCCCATATCGGGCAAGACTTAATCCCTCTAATCGAAACTCAATACAAAACACTAGCAATTGCAATCAAAGTCCCTCAAAATATCAAATATCAAACATCGTTGAGTCTAGTGCATTACTCATTGATTATTCCTAGACCTAGAAAATAATCACTTCTTAAAATACTATTAGAAACCACTTTGTATGCAATTTATGAAATTACTAAGTTTTCTAAAATATCAAACATCATCAACTGATGAGTCTAACATCAAAAAAGAGGAACCCCTACTCTAGAGATGCTATTAAGCACTTTTAGTGTGTGATTGTGAATTAATTGATACAAATGGTTCCAAAGTAATCCAAAATTAACTCAATATCCAAACAATACCATGTAAGATAATAGAAAATCAAAAGAATTATTATGAAACATATAATGCAACCACATATATTGATGAGCATAATATTCAATATAAACTAATTCAAATCACAAATTGGTTCAAACACAGATTAAACCAAATATATTAGTCTTAACTATAAATTACAACTCCTTGAACCAAAGAAATCATAAATATATAATCAAGCTATAATAAAGTAAAATAAAACTCCCCGTTTTTAATTCCAAACGTCTAACAAAATCAATCAATTGCTCTAGGATTAGAAGAGACTTAGCTACTGCAAACCATCAATACAACAATAAGAGGCAAAATCATATAAACAAATCAGAGAAAGCCATGGCTGAATGAAAGATGTTGCCAACGGTGAAAGCAGTGAAGTGGTAGCAAGTCGCTGGCGGTGGAGATGCTGTAGTGAGACGGTGGTGAGAACGGGAATGGTGACTAGGATGGTGTTGAAAGGTTGAAGATCTCTGCTTACTCCTCTGGTTCGACTCCACCTGTTCTCTTCCATGTTCAGCTTTCGGCCTCAGCTCTCTCTCTGTCAGCGCTGCCTCCTTAAACTCTCAGCTCCAAATCTCCACGTCAGCCCTCAAATCCCAGCTTCTACTCCCAGCTGCTTACAATGTCAGGCCCTCTCTGTTTCGGACCTCACCGACGGTGAAAGGTGATGTGGTTGAGGAGAGGTTGGTGGCGGCAATGGTCGTGATGGAGAAGGCCGCCGGCGACACAAGAGGAAGAAAGGAAGAAGGTGAAGGTGATCAGATCCGATGATGATCTGCGGCGCCTGTCTCGTTAATGCTCTCAGCTCTCTGTATATATCCCCGCCAGCTCTGCGTTTTGTTCTGTCTTTCATTTGAAATAGTTTATTTTTAGGTAATAAGTATTTATAAATTGTGATTTATGGTATATGAGGTAAGTATATGAGTAGAGTTTTATCTCAACTTACATAATAATCACTTATATTTAAAAAATAAGTGTTTCCAAACATGCATTAATTAAAATCTGAAACTCATTCCAGATCTAACCTAGATGCCCCAAAACGCTGAGTTTCAATTGTTCCCTTTTTGTCATTCCATTATTTCAGGTTCTTAGAAGTAATAAATTCTGATCCTTTTCTCGTATTTCTCAAATTCAAACCCAAATTCCCATTTTCAGATTTAATCCAAATTTTCAAGTATTTTCGAATGAAAACAATTTAACCAACATCAAATATTCTTAGAAAAATCAATAGTTAAAAGTAATTAAAATTATTTTGACAATTTTGCCCTTTTTAGTCTCAATTTAATATATTTACTCTTAATCTCAATTAAGCACAAATAAGACATTTTAAGCTCAGTTATTACGAAAAAATTCCTAAATAAAATATGAAAATATATAATAAAATTGAGATTTTTCAATTCCCCCACACTTAAACTTTTACACTTCTGGACAAAACATTAATCAATTCAAGACTAATTAAACACAGATGAAAACTAAAGCTCAAGGTTGGAGTCAATGAATTAATCATTAATCAAGCTAACACATGTCTTAGCATGGGGTAATGCAAATAGACTAGATTAATGCACAATTAACCAAAGAAATATACACAAGAGGACACTCAAGGATTTCAGTGTTTAACTCATCTCACAAGTATGTGAAATTTCGCTCAACACCACCTAGACTAAGTCCTACCATATGCTTGTAGAAATTTTACTCTCTTCACCACTATGTAGCACCTAGACTCATGAATCAAGGGGGCTTTTAAAAGGGTTAAAATGATGGAAATGGTCTCATGGAAAGGATAATGAAACAATAAGTACTATGCATGCACAAATGTATACAATGACATTTTTTTAATTTTTTTTAATTGAAAGCTCAAATAACTATATCTCCTTGCCAATCAAACCAAATGCCTTCTTTTTTATTTCTTCTTTTCTCCTTTTTTTTTCCTTCTATATTTTTTTATGATATTTTTTTGTTCTTCTTTTTGTTCATGCTTTTTCTCTTATTTTATTTTTCAATATATAACGTATGTAAATGATATTTCTTCATACCTATGATATTTATGGCAATTCAATGATATTTGGATGCCAATCTAATACAAATGGGATGCATACATAGTGCTTGAAATGTGAAAGGCTCAAAAGGGTTAACAATGGATTATTGTATAAGGTTTGTGTTTGGGATAAAGGGTGATGAAATGAATGCCCCTATCATTTCATTAATCTAAATGCAAATGTGATTTTGAAAAAAAGAATTTAAACAAGTTCTAGAGGTACACTATAATAGGTGGCAAACACACATTAATGTACGGAAATTAGGCTCAAAATCCTTTAAACAAAGGTTTTCTTCTCAAATTGACATTCACAAAGATTAATTGGACATTATCCTAATCAAAATGCATTAACCAAACAATCCAAATGCTAACTCTAAGCAATAATCAATCAATTCATTAAAAATCAATTAAGAGCATATGAAATTCCCATAAGTATTTAGACAAATTTCTAAAATAAGGAGTGGCAAAAATTCAAAAGTGTGGCTTGGATAAAAAATTTTCTGAATATATATATATATATATATATATATATATTGAAAATGACACATTTTTTAAATTAAGCACAATGAAGCACACAAGACTCAAATCCTAATCCCCCCATAGTTAAATCTAGCATTGTCCTCAATGCAAAACCTAAGGGCAAAGGAATGACAAGAGCTCAAAGCCTAAAAGGTGAACAGCAAAAGAAATCTACCTTTTACTATTGGATTCTCTCCCCCACATTTATCTTCCTCATACAACAACTAAGCTCAAAGAATAATAAAAATTAGGAAGAAAACAAATGAGAAAGGAAACAATTTTTGTTAGAACCTTTTAAAGTACTTGAAAGTAGGGGTGGAAACAGGCTAGGCGGCCGGTCAGGGGCCTGTAGCCTGGCCTATGATTAGCCTGGCCAAAACAAAAGCCTGTTTTGCTTAATAGGCCAGGCCAAGGCCTATTGACAGGCCTGTTAGGCCTGTCAGGCCGACCAGAGCCTGTAAAAATATTTTTTTAAAAAAATCAGATAAGGGTTAAAAGATAATTTCGCCAGAGCCTGTAAGTTTTAGCCTGTTTTCGGCCTGTGGCCTGTTGGCTTGTTTTGCAGTATGGCTAGTAGGCCTGTCAGTTTGCTTAAAAAATTTTAAAAATTCAGGCCTCCTTAACAGGCTTCAGGCCAGGCCTAAAAATTGGCCTTCAACAGGCCACAGGCCAGGCTCAGGCCAGTTTGTGCCTTAACAGGCCAGGCTTGTTAAAGCAAAAGCCTGGCCTGTTTCCACCCCTACTTGAAAGAGAAGTTCTCATCCAATATGGGAAACATGATGGTCTTTATAGTACACACTTCTCTTTGCTTGATTTTCTTAGGTGGAGGTGGTTAAGGATGAATTGGAAGAGGCCAGAGAATGTAGGGTGGAGGTTGGTACCGCAAAGGACCCTTCCAAGTATATGCCTGCAAAGAAGACAAGCCAGAAGCAGTACTGAATCCAAAGATATAAACATGGAGAGACTTAGAATATTGTGCAAACATATTAAGAACAAATCTCTCCAAGTAGGAATCACACCGAAGAAAAGGATCAAAAGATACACAATTGTCAAGGCCTTTATCAAGTGTAGCATGCACTTGAATGTTATCAATTGAACTAGATGAAGAATCAATATCATGTGAAGTAGAAAGCCAATTATCAATTTCAATACAAATGGCACATGACATATCACCCTCACGTGAACAAACAAAAGAAGAATGTAGGAAGAGGGAAAAATGATATCTTCATCTTGTTCAAGAGCATTATAAAATTCTAAATCATGCTTGTCAACACTTGAAAGAGAGAAAAAATCATAAAAGTGTTAGAGCAAGCGTTTCACCCAAGAGGGGGGGTGAATTGGGTGATACTAAAAATTTCGTTGCAAATATAAAACTTGACGGTGAAATTGAAACAGTAAAGAGTAAGGAGAAATATCATCGAAGTGTACACCGGGAGTTATATTGGTTCGGCCACAACCACTTTGACCTACGTCCAGTCCTCAGAGCTTCTCTGAGAGTTTCACTATAACTTCCAAGATTCAGTGGGTTCTTGGCACTTCAGTACAAGCAAGTTCCTTCACCTGGACACTCGCTCCCCCTTACAAGTTGTAATCCAATCCCAACTCAAGGTTCCACAACCTTAAGTTATCTCAACAACAAATATTGAGTTTGAATGAAATATCTCTCTCTCAGAGTGAGTAAGAATCACTGAAGTACAGAATTACTAAAATGAGTAAAACAGAGTAATGAACTTGAAGATTCGTTCGTGTGTGTTCTTGTTGTTATATCTCTGTTTGGATGTTCCCATTTATATAGATGTGTTGGTGATGACCGTTGCGACATTTTCTTCTCGTCCGTTGAAAAGTGCGCAGCCACTGTTGACTTTTCCAGTATTTGAAAAATATCCGTTGGCGGTAGGTGGCTTTTGAACTTCACATTTGATTTTCCTTATTTGATAAGATTTCTTCATTGTTTATCTGTAAATATGCTAGGAATACTAATACAATGAAAGGTTAATCATATAGGAAACAAATCAATGAACGTTTGAATGATTTCTAAGTTTCTGGGTTTACATACTCGAGTATTCATTAAAGTTTACTCGAGTACTTACTCGAGTATCATCGGGAAAACTTTGATGAACTGCAAGTCAACAAACAAATATAAGATTACTCGGGTAGTGCATGGAATAAACAAAATATCAAACCTTTGGAAATGCATGTTTACTCGGGTACCTACTCGAGTAATGCACTCTTTTCCTCATAGGTTACTCGGGTACCAACTCGAGTAAACCTTCAAATAAACTTTTGGTTACTCGATGCTTTACTCCAGTAATGTTGGCAGGATTTCAAGGCAGAGAGCACTTCAAGTTTGATTACCTTGTTACTCGAGTACATACTCGAGTAAACTCAATTTATGTGCATAGCTTACTCGGGTAATGACTTGAGGTTTTTCTTCAAAAATAATTCTACATACTCGAGTACTTACTCGAGTAACGTCGGCAGGTTACTCGAAGGTGTCTCTGATTACTTCAAGTTTCTGTTCCTTTACTCGAGTACATACTCGAGTAATGCCTTAGAAAACTTGCTTCTGATCAAGTTTCTCAGCTTTTTCTCTTGGCCTTTCTTCATTACTCCAATGCTTACTTCAAGTGATGCTTTTCCCTATTATTACTTTGTTCAAACTTATTTATTAATCAAATCTTTTTCATAATATTCTTTGTTATCATCAAAACATGAGATCTAACATTCTCCCCCTTTTTGATGCTGATAAAACTTGGTGATTTTGAACAATATTTTTAAAAGTAAGTTCTCAAATAAACACTTATTGAATTCAATGATAAAATTTGAAAACCTTGTTAAGTTTATATTCAAAATGTTTTGAAAAAGATTGAGATTATAACATATTCACCTTGCATACATAATAAACTTCATTAGTCCAACAATGTATCATAATTTAAAACTTAAATGGACTTGAAATGAAATCATAACTTAAGTAAACTTGTATTAAACTTAAACTTAAAAATTGCATTACAAGATGACAAGATGAAAAGCTTAAAATTCAAAAGATCAAAAGCTCCCTAAATCCTATATACATCCATATACCCAAAAATTTCCACAAAATCACACTCAAGCGCTTCTCCCCCTTTTGTCTTCATCAATCAAGTGGAGTGTAACCCCCTCCGTAATTATATCCGAAATACGCGATTAAAATGAAATAGAGACCAATAATAATCAAATAACATTTACTAACCCATCATATGACGGGGTTTTCACGAATACTTTTTGAAATCATTTATAAACTTGGTCTCATATTCACATTTCGAAAACAATTACTACGCGAAGATAAATCACATTCATATAAATATCAGAGTGCACAACTTAATCATCCCGGCAATCCCGGGTACATACCTTCGCTAAAGATACACAGGGTACAATTGCCCATTACAGTTCTTCAAATGGGGATTACACAATCTCATCTCGGAGGAGTCCTAGCCGCTCCCTCCACAAGCCACTTGCCCTGTCTAAATTATTGGTAGGGGAGAGTGAGATTCGAGAGAATCTCAGTAGGAAACAGATACCATAATGCATGCATGATAGATGCTAGGTGTATGAAATGTTAGCTTTATCTAGATGCATACCCCATAATGATATTTCTGCATGCTCAATGTTTAATGTAACAAAACTATGGCCACAGCAAAATAGAAACAGAGCTTCATTTATTCAAATATGCTCTACACAAGCAAAGATATCGAATACATGCAAGTAAGGTAAGTCCCCTACCTCCAGTCTTTTCTCCTCAATTTGCGTGCCAGCAACTCGGGGCTTTACATTCGATCCTACAATGTCAAATATACCATTTAGACACTTCCATAGTGTTTCTGGGGGTTATATGAGGCTATATTGAAAATTTACTAAAATACCCCAGGGGACCCGGCCCGGCCCCGCCGTACCCAGCCGGCTGTACTTTTCTTGAAATTTTGACATGGGCTATTCTAACATATTTTTGCCTAAGGAATCCATTTCCGGACTCGAAATTATCAAATTCAATGTTAATTACAAAATTACCCTTGACAGCCCCACTTTAAGGGTTTCAGGGGCGTTTTCGTAATTATGCTTTTTTGGCCTTTTTTGAAAAAGTGCCCAACTGTAACCCCACCTAATTTTCTCTCCTGAACTCAATGGAATCATCAAATCATTGAAAATCCAACTCTAAGACCCATTTATAGCCCAGACCGAAATATATGGGTTTTCCAGGAAAAAACGAGGTTTTTCGGTTTCGGCTGCGTAAACGCGTTCCTTTCTACTCCTAACCACTTTATTGACTATTCCATTAGGTTAGAACTACCATTTAGTACAAATTTGGGCAGCATAACAGCCCCACACACCCATTTTCCATTTTTGAAACCAATGACAATCCGGCGAAATTTCACCGATTAAATTATCCACAACAGCCAGAATAGTCAATACACAAGAGTTTGGAAGTTACCTCAAGCTTCCACTAGTTTTTCCTTCTTGTGGATGAAAACCCTAACTTCAAACACCAAAAGAGGAGCTTCCAAACCTTAAAGAACATAAAGGAGTAGCTTAGGATCGGAGTTATACGCGTTAGGAGCTAGATCGTCGGAGAAATCGGCTTACCTTACGAGATTTCTTCCTCTTTCTCTCTCTAAAGATCCCATATGCTCTCTCTCTATTTCAGCTGTTCTCAGCGTTAGAAATGAGGAGGAAGAAGGAAAAAACCGTTTAATAACATATCCTATGATGATGTAATCTTTTATTGAGATGATGTCATAATTACCATTTTCGGATTTTCTGGCAGATTTTCTGCCCAAACTTTGAAAAATCATAACTAATTCTAGAAACATCTAAATGAGGTGATTCCAAAGCCAAATGAAATATATTTAAGTCCTCTTCATAGGAAAAATATTGGCCATTACTAAAAATCACCACAAAATTCCAGAATTACATAAAACTCATCACTGCCCCAAAACAGAGTTCAGTTTCCATCCCAAACTTTGGACAGTTATATCTCCTAGTTCACAAAACGAAATGGCACAAATTATATGTCCATTTTGAAGCTTGAGATGTGAACTATAAGACTGGAAATTTTTAAAATTTTTAGACACCATTTGGTGATTCAAAACATTCACACGAGAAGACTGGCCATACAGAATTCACACTGGTCAGCATTTCCAATTTTGCAACCAATGTGTCCAATTCAATTTAAATCAATTCCAATGATTAAATACCACAACATGACACCATTTCCATCACAATACCCCATTCAATTCTTCCCTCTATTCTAAGTTAATTTGGATGTTAATCCACAATTGAACTCAAATACAGGGTTTCGGTACTGCTCACAACACACACGAATTATATTCGAGTGCCAAATCACATCATATTCTCCAAAAGGGTTATTTATCACTAACCACATCTACTTTTGGACTCATTAACCCTTAATCACAATTTGGGATCTTGCTAAACTGGGGCTTAGCAATCTACTAATCTTAGGCTTATTCTCTAGCCTCGAGTCTCAAAATTTGGGGTATTACATGGATGACTAGAAGGCTTAACCATGGAAATAGGCTTCACTGGAAGAACCATAGAAGCATCTGAACCAGAGGAGTCAAATGAGCTAGAAAAGACTGGTTCAGGAAGATTAACTAGAGGGATATGGATATCATCTCGTGGAGGAATAGGAGAAGGCTGGAAGACAATCATAGTAGTGGTCTCAACCTCTGGAGTATGATGATCAGAAGATGAGGAGGGAGAGATTTCCTCAGTATGGGTAGGAGATGGAATAGGTTTAGGAGCGGGTTTAGGTTGAGGTTTGGGTGGTAAATCATTAATGATGATATGGATGGTCTCATTTGTTTTGGGGTTATCCACTGAGTATAAGATATCTTTGGGTTGTGCCTCAGGTGGACTAGATACCGGAGGGATAGAAGGCTCAGCCTCAGTGTGAGGAATATCAGAAGGAATGTTCTTTGGAGGTGGTGGTGGTGCAGAATATGGTATATACTCTAGAGAAGAAGAGGATGGACCGGCAGAAGGTCCAAGACCCAAGGAGTCCAGTCGTGCCAGAATCAATCTCAATGTCTCACCCTGGGCACGTTGCTCAGCTAGCAACTCCTCGTGCCTCTTATCCATCTTTTCTACCAACTCCGCCATCTTGTGATTCATGTGGGTTATCAGTTTAGCATTTGTGTTGGCAATGTCCACATGGAATCCTCTCAGCATATTTTCCATGAAGTGCTGGAGTATGGCATTAAGAAAAGAGGGTGATGATGTAGTGGCAGCTGGAGCCGACGACTGAGTGTCATCCATCTTGCTAGTCTCAGTCTTAGTCTTCTTCTTCTTCTTTGACCCAGACTCCAGAGGACCCTTGAGAGGTATGTCAATGTTGAGCTTGCCAATCTGATTTCTCCCAACCGGAGTAATCCTCTCAATAGGTTCCTTGTTCTCCAGATACCATATCTTATTCTCCTTTAGAATAAGTGACACAACCTGAGGATATGCCATCGGTGTGGTGGCCTTCCCATCCACCCTGTACCTCTTCATCTCGGAGAAAATGTACTCCCCCAAATCTTTCTGTTCCTTCAGGAGAAGTGAAGCAAACCATCTAAAGTCCCTATCTGAGAAATGGGTGTAGTTGTTAGCCTTGTTCACAAGGGATCTAGAGTAGATGTACCATAGAACCCTGTGATGATCACACATATCACTCGGTTTGAAATTTAAAGGGCCAACAAGTTCATCAAGTTTAAGGACAAAAAATATTTGGTTTGGGTCAAGTTGGGAGCATCTGGGGGGTTCTCTATCCCTAACCACAAGTTTATCCTAGAGGGTGAAATAAGAATCTTTTGGCCTCTCACAGTGGTGGTCATCTCTTCCTCAGCTGAGGTCCTATTTGGTTCATCTAGGATCTCAAGGTTGCAATAAAAATGTGTGATCACTTTTGTGCAAAAAGGTAGTCTAATAGAAAGCCAAGGCATAAAAGGTTCTAAATAAGAACTAAGATCATGCTTCAATACCTCCTGAAGTAACTTGAGGTTCACATAGTGTGTCTTACACACTTTCCTCCTAGAGAATTGAGTGAGATACTTTGGGGACTCCTCCAGTTTGTTGACATTGAACCCCTTTGGAGGGTTGGTGATCTCCTCTTCTGGCAATTTAGACTTCTTTGAAGATTGCCCCTTCTCCATTTGATCTAGAATGCTAGCCATTGCCTTAGCCACATTCTTATCATATTTGGGCTTTTTAGTAGGCTTTGGTGTGAAAGAGGGAGTTAAGGAATCAGAGGGTGGAGGAGAGGGAGACTTTGCACTTTTGCCTCTCCCAGTAGAGGTGCTCTTTTTAGATTGAGCCCTTGTAACTATAGGCTCTTTGATTACAACCCCTTTTGGTTTCAACTAAGGTTGAGGTTGAGGTTGGATTTTGGCTTTTGATTTAGGGGTAAGTTTCCTTCTCTTTCTGGGAGGAGAAGAAAGAGGGTCAGAGAGTCGTTGGGATTCAGAGGAATCTGTGGGAGTGAGGTTTTTGGTTCTAACCATTTTGAATCAATGAAGATTTTGAACAACTCAGAAAAACAGAGTCTCAGTCGCAAGTTTAGGGCAGACTGAATCTGAGCAGAATAGGAGGTTTTTGGAGTTGAAA
Source organism: Inga leiocalycina (assembly GCA_963242795.1). Taxonomy (NCBI): domain Eukaryota; kingdom Viridiplantae; phylum Streptophyta; class Magnoliopsida; order Fabales; family Fabaceae; genus Inga; species Inga leiocalycina. The sequence goes on from OY725322.1 coordinate 25,629,837, forward strand.
TTTGTTGGGTTTTGACGGAAATGATGCAAGGAATCGATTGTGAAAATTTTTTGTGAGAGAGTAGAGTGATTTACTCGAGGAAATTTTATGGAAATGATCGAGTTTGCGATAGATAAAGACCTAAAACCTGACATTACTCGACGCCGTACTCGAGAAAACTTCATGTTTACTCGAGTGATCATACATAAAATCTCTAAAATAATTCCTTTAAATTGTGTACCTGACATGAATAATATTGTAATTATCCATGTATGTTCCCTCGATCATTTATAACCAATTTGGAGCATATTTGAATCATTTTTCATCAATTTGATAATCTGGACTTGTAGTTACTCGAGTCCTTACTCGAGTAAGCTTCAAGTTTACTCGAGGCTCGCCTCGGGTAACTTGTCTTTTCAACTTCTGACTGTTCATTTCTTAGTAACTGAACCGTTTGATTTAAATTCCAAGTAACTTGATCCGTTACTTCCAGTTTTGGAAGACCATTACTCGAGTAGTTAATTGAGTAATTAACTTCAAGTTGTTCCTCGGGTAATGGTTCTCTGTTAGTCATTACTTCAAGTTGGTACTCCAGTAAATGTGTCCTCTGAGAACCTCTGTTTTTGTTTCTCAAAACAGAATTTCAACCTTCCTGCAAAACAAGTTTCTATATACTCCGATGCTTAAATTAATAATCATCAAAACATTTTCAAATGACTTCATCTAATATTATGAGAAATTGAAATAACTTACAACTCATTGGGATTTACCATTCCCAATTCTCTTCTAATGTATAGAAATTGATCTTTTGCAAGGGGTTTTGTGAAGATATCAGCTAGTTGAAGATGAGTAGGAATGAATATCACTTTCACATCTTTCTTTTGGACATGATCTCTGATGAAGTGATGTCTGACATCGATATGCTTGGTTCTAGAATGTTGAACTGGATTTTTCGCCAAGCTTATTATACTGGTATTGTCACAATAGATTTGTATTTCTTTGAGATAAATACCAAGATCTTGTAGTTGTTGTTTTAACCATATCACTTGTGCACAACAACTTGAGACTGCAATATATTCGGCTTCCGTTGACGAGAGAGACACTGTATTTTGTTTCTTGTTAAACCATGATACAAGAGATCCTCCAAGAAATTGTCCTTGTTTGCTGGTGCTCTTTCTGTCTGTCTTGTATCCTCCATGATCTGAATTTGAATATGTAACAAGATATTCACTTCTTCCTTTGGGATACCACAGACCCAATTCAGGTGTGTCAGTAAGGTATCTAAAAATTCGTTTGACCGTTTCAGCATGTGATTCCTTTGGTGCTGATTGATATCTTGCACATATGCCAACACTAAATTGGATGTCTGGTCTGCTTGCCATAAGATAGAGTAATGATCCAATCATTCCTCTATATTTTGTGATGTTGTAGTCTTTCCCTTTGACATCAGTATCAAGCAACGTAGTTGAACTCATAGGCGTGTCCGTGCCATTTGCTTCATCCATTCCATACTTCTTCAATAGCTCTTTCAAGTACTTTGTTTGAGATATGAAGATTCCATTCTTTCTCCGTTTGATTTGCAAACCAAGAAAGAAATTCAATTCTTCCATCATTGACATCTCAAACTCTCCCTGCATTATCTCAGAAAATTTCTTACACAGAGATTCATTAGTAGCACCGAAAACAATGTCATCAACATATATTTGAACAATTAAAATATCATCACGTTTTCATTTTATAAAAAGTGTTGTATCAACTTTTCCCCGTACAAAACCTTGATCAATAAGAAACTTACTGAGCCTTTCATACCATGCTCTATGAGCTTGTTTTAAACCATATAAAGCCTTTTTGAGTTTGAAAACATGGTCAGGTTTAGTAACATCCTCAAAACCTGGAGGTTGTTCTACATATACTTCTTCTATGATGTATCCATTTAGAAATGCACTCTTTACATCAATTTGATAGAGTTTGAATCCTTTAATACATGCAAAGGCTAAGAGTACGCGTATAGCTTCCAATCTAGCCACTGGAGCATACGTTTTCTCATAATCAATCCCTTCTTCCTGATTATAACCTTTGGCCACCAACCTTGCCTTATTTCTGACAATAATTACGGATTCATCAAGTTTGTTCTTGAATACCTATTTAGTTCCAATGATCGGATGATCTTTGGGTCGGGGTACCAAATCCCAAACTTGATTTCTCTCAAATTGATTTAGTTCTTCTTGCATTGCTATAACCCAATCATTGTCTGATAGAGCTTCATCAATGTTAGAAGGTTCAATATCAGAAATGAATGCAGAAAAACTTACTTCATTGAAAATTCTATTTCTAGTTTTGATCCCTTCATTCACATCTCCTATGACTTGATCTAAGGGATGACTTTTATTGTATTTCCAGGCTTTAGGTTGACTTAGTGATTGCTCTTCTTCCTTAGTTTCATAAACTTCTGGAATAAGAGACTTAGAAATAGATTGACCATTTTCTTGATTTAAAATAACTTCCTGTTCTTCATCAATGGTTTTGTCAGAGGATTCAAATTCATCAAATACAACATGAATTGATTCTTCGACAACACATGTTCATTTATTAAAAACTCTATATGCTTTACTTCGGTTAGAATATCCTAGGAAAATTCCTTTATCAATTTTAGAATCAAATTTTCCTACGTTATCTTTACCATTATTATGAATGAAACACTTACAACCGAAGATGTGTAGATGAGCAATGTTTGGCTTTCTTCCTTTGTACAGCTCATATGGTGTCTTTCCAAGTTTTGTTCTGATATAGGCTCTATTTGAAATGTAGCATGCTATACTCATAGCATCAGCCCAGAAAACTTGAGACACGTTCTTTTCATTTAACATTACTCTAGCTATTTCAGTGAGTACTCTATTCTTGCGTTCCACGACTCCATTTTGTTGAGGTGTCCTTGGAGCAAAGAAATTGTGATCAATGCCATTAGTATCACAATATTCTTCAAAGGCTTGATTCTCAAATTCTCCACCATGATCAGTCCTAATACCTACAATGAACATACCTTTCTTATTTTGCACTTTCTTGGCAAAAACAATAAATTCTTCAAAGGTTTCATCTTTTGATAATAGAAAAATAACCCATGTAAATCTGGAGAAATCATCAACAATGACCAATGAATATAAATTGCCACCAAGACTTTTTACTCTTGCTGGGCCAACTAAATCCATATACAATAATTGTAATGGTCTATTTGTTGAAATCTCATTTTTCAGTTTGAAAGATGATTTAGTTTGTTTACCCTTTTGACATGCATCACAAATCAAGTCATTTTTGAAAGTTACTTTGGGTAATCCAAGAACTAAATCCTTTTTCAGTAGTTTGCCTAATTGATGCATATTGACATGAGCTAATCTCTTATGCCATAGCCAACTTTCATCAGCATTACTCAGAAAACAGTTTTCAGATTCATTTCTACTAATATCTAGAGTATAGCAGTTACCTTGCCTTTTTGCTCTGAGCTTAGCCTTGATATTCTTCTTATCAAGTTGTAAGTCATTCTTGTTGATAATTAAACATTCTTCTGAGTCAAATATTACCCAGTTGTCTTTATCTGCACTTTGACTTACGCTCAGCAAATTATGACACAAGCCTTCAACATAATATACATCTTTGACTTGTATTCCTTTGTCATTTTTGATTTCACCAATTCTTGCTATCCTTCCGGATTGATTTCCTCCAAATTTTACCTTTCCACCTTCCTTAGGTTGCAATGTGGTAAAACTTTTGAAATCTCTGGTCATATGTCTAGAGCATCTACTATCTATGTACCACTTGCGATTTTTGGATACTTTAAGACATAACTACAATCAAATGACTAAGTCTTAGGTACCCACATCTTTTTGGGTCCTTTTGGGTTAGTACAAATAATTTTCTGAACATATGAGCTTTTAGGTACCCATTTGTAGGTTCCTATTGTTCCTTTCTTCTTATGAATGCATGAAGAAGTATAATGGCCTTTTCTATTACAATAATTACAAAATGCAAAAGGATTTGATGTATGCACAGAATGCTGGAAATAATTCAAATATGACTTACCTCCTGCTTTCTTTCTACCTTTCCTCCTATCTGATTTTGGATCATATCCAATTCCAGATCAGTCATTTACAAATCGTTGAGCTTTTAAAATAACATTTAACATCTCACTTCCTTGTGTAAATTTTTCAAGAGTTTTTGTGAGATCAATGTTTTTCTTTTTCAAAGAGGAACAATTTTCACAATCCTTTTCTGAACATTCTTTAAGCTCAATTTCAAGAGCTTTGTTTTTCTTTTTGAAAACAACTAATTCTTTAACTACTTTGATGAATTCAGAATGTAAAGCATTATATTCAGAAAGTAATTCATCATAGGTAGGTTCAGAATCATTTACCTCTTCTTCTGTTTCTTCTTGAGCAACAAGACATATATTTGCTACTTCTTCTTCATCACTTTCTTCGTCAGAGGAACTATCACCCCATATAGCATATACAAAGGCCTTCTTTTTATTGAAGAATTTGCCTTTTCTCTTTTCTTTGCTCTTTTGGTTCAGCTCTGGACATTCTGACTTGATATGTCCTGGTTTTCCACATTCATAGCATATGATATAATCTTTGCTACTAGTTCCTCCTTTATGAAAGTGTTTGAATCCTTGACCTTTCTTATAAAATTTTCTGAATCGTTTTATGATTAAGCCCATTTCATCATCATTAAATTCCTCATCCTCATCTTGATTTTCTTTCTTTGCTTTTAGTGCTAGACCTTTCTTTTTCTTGTCACCAATGTCATCTAGTTCCCGTTTGAACTTTAGTTTGCTTTCATATTCAGAAAGACTTCCAAATAGAGAAGTAACTGATCTTATTAATTCTCCTTTTGCTTCTTCTATCGCAGTGACGTTGGCCTCCCACTCTTTAGAAAGAATATTCAAAATCTTTCATACTTGGGTATGCTGATCATAAACTTTCTCAAGTGCTGCAAGTTGATTAACAAGATGAGTATATCTAAGTTCGAATTCAGATATTGATTCACCTGATTTCATCCGAAGTAGATTGAATTCAGTGACCAAGGTGTTTATCCGATTCTCCTTTATTCCCGAAGTTCCTTCATGAGCTATTTCCAGAGCTTCCCATATTTCCTTTGCTGTTGGGAGTGTGCAGATTCTGAAATATTCACTTTGACTCAAGGCATTTTGTAACATCAGAATTGCCTTGCTGTTGAGAGTGATAAGTTTCTTGTCATTCTCATCATATTCCGCTGGCGTCTTTGGAATTTTCTGAGAATCTACAATCTTTGTAGGTTGATAGTTTCCACCCTCAATTACATCCCATAGCCCATATTCGGTAGCCATCACGAACACTCTGAATTTAGTTTTCTAGAAAGAAAAGTGCTCTCCATTGAAATCGGGAGGTCTAGTGATGGATGCTCCGTCGGGAAGAATTCCTTCACCCATGCTTGGCATTGGATCCTTCTTAGGTTGTTATACCTTAACAAGAAGACCTACGCTCTAATATCAAATGTTAGAGCAAGCGTTTCACCCAAAAGGGGGTGAATTGGGTGATACTAAAAATTTTGTTGCAAATATAAAACTTGACGGTGAAATTGAAACAGTAAAGAGTAAGGAGAAATATCACCGAAGTGTACACCAGGAGTTATACTGGTTCAGCCACAACCACTTTGACCTACGTCCAGTCCTCAGAGCTTCTCTGAGAGTTTCACTATAACTTCCAAGATTCAGTGGGTTCTTGGCACCTCAATACAAGCAAGTTCCTTCACCTGGACACTCGCTCCCCCTTACAAGTTGTAATCCAATCCCAACTCAAGGTTCCACAACCTTAAGTTATCTCAACAACAAATATTGAGTTTGAATGAAATATCTCTCTCTCAGAGTGAGTAAGAATCACTGAAGTACAGAATTACTAAAATGAGTAAAACAGAGTAATGAACTTGAAGATTCGTTCGTGTGTGTTCTTGTTGTTATATCTCTGTTTGGATGTTCCCATTTATATAGATGTGTTGGTGATGACCGTTGCGACATTTTCTTCTCGTCCGTTGAAAAGTGCGCAGCCACTGTTGACTTTTCCAGTATTTGAAAAATATCCGTTGGCGGTAGGTGGCTTTTGAACTTCACATTTGATTTTCCTTATTTGATAAGATTTCTTCATTGTTTATCTGTAAATATGCTAGGAATACTAATACAATGAAAGGTTAATCATATAGGAAACAAATCAATGAACGTTTGAATGATTTCTAAGTTTCTGGGTTTACATACTCGAGTATTCATTAAAGTTTACTCGAGTACTTACTCGAGTATCATCGGGAAAACTTTGATGAACTGCAAGTCAACAAACAAATATAAGATTACTCGGGTAGTGCATGGAATAAACAAAATATCAAACCTTTGGAAATGCATGTTTACTCGGGTACCTACTCGAGTAATGCACTCTTTTCCTCATAGGTTACTCGGGTACCAACTCGAGTAAACCTTCAAATAAACTTTTGGTTACTCGATGCTTTACTCCAGTAATGTTGGCAGGATTTCAAGGCAGAGAGCACTTCAAGTTTGATTACCTTGTTACTCGAGTACATACTCGAGTAAACTCAATTTATGTGCATAGCTTACTCGGGTAATGACTTGAGGTTTTTCTTCAAAAATAATTCTACATACTCGAGTACTTACTCGAGTAACGTCGGCAGGTTACTCGAAGGTGTCTCTGATTACTTCAAGTTTCTGTTCCTTTACTCGAGTACATACTCGAGTAATGCCTTAGAAAACTTGCTTCTGATCAAGTTTCTCAGCTTTTTCTCTTGGCCTTTCTTCATTACTCCAATGCTTACTTCAAGTGATGCTTTTCCCTATTATTACTTTGTTCAAACTTATTTATTAATCAAATCTTTTTCATAATATTCTTTGTTATCATCAAAACATGAGATCTAACAATAAGCTATAAGCATTTAGACAATTATTTGAGCTATCATCAAGTTCATACCTTACCATAATATGAGTATTCAAGCCTAATTCATTAATTCCCTCAATGTCATACTTAATATGCTCATCACTCTTAGAACTAGGGAAAAGAACATGTTTATCACACATAGAAGCATGGACTATGCAAGTAACATCATCAATTACACAACTACTATTGGAAATATCACAGTGAGTATTTTCAACATCAAGCATATGAGGGGATTCGACCACAATTTCTTTATCCACCTCATCATCACTCACAACATCAAGAATAGTAGTAAGAGGAGGGTCAATCTCTTCAAAAAGAGGAGAATTAGTACCATTGTTTGGAAATGGCTCCTCCAGTAGTTGAAAATGTACTTGTTTCTTCTTTACATCTTTTGTGGGAGTAGGCACAGGAGGTATGGAATCTTTCACTTATGAAGTAGCATGTAGCTTTTGCTATCTGGTTCCCTCATCATTGGAGTCATAAGTCCATAGAGCTCCGTCTTCTCCTCTGGTTTTTATCCATAGCACATGGTCAACAAATGCTTTGATAAAGTCTTCGATCTCATCCATCCACTCTCTCTACTCATTGGAAATCACATTTGCCTCATTAAACATGAACAACTTAAAGTGTTTAACCTTAAGATCATCATACGTTCTTCTCAATGTAGAGTTCTGTCATCCATGTTTGGCAAGGTAAGGAAAGCATCAAGTCCACTAGGTTAAGGTGTAAGGGATTGTGGTGGAGATTTATAGAATGATGGAGAAGGTGGTTCATAGAAAGTTCTACATGGCATGGAAGTAAGGGGAAATAGGGGAAGATGAAATGGAGATGATAGTTCTCAGTAGAGTAAAGTGGGTGATTTTTAATGAAATAGGTAGAAGTATGGTTGAAGTAGGATTCACTACAAAAAAATGTGATTTAGTAGCGGTTAAAAATTGGCATTAGTAGTGGTTTTAACTGCAACAAACAACATTAATAGCGGTTAGGAAAACCGCTACTAAATCGTATGTTACAAGCGGTTTTGTAGCGTTTATATAAAACCACTACTCAAGGAACATAACTGCTACATCCTTTCTAGCGGTTACAAAAAACCGCTACAATATCCCCATTGACGAAATTGTTTTTCAGAGATATTTGTAGCGGTTATATAACCGCTACAAATATAAAAAATTGAAATTTTAAGTGCGGGAAAAGAAAAATGACATTTTTTCAATTTTGTAGTGGTTAGTAAACCACTACTAATTTTGAATTTTTATGAAATTTGTAGCGGTTATAAAACCACTACTAATTTCATGAAATTCAAATTTAGCGCCAAAAAATGTAATTTGAGTTTAAAAATGCGCGTTTGTTAGTAGCAGTTTAATAACCGCTATAAATATTTAAAATTTTTTTAAAAAATATACGATCATTTGTTTCTGTTCTTTTAATATTAAATTAATTAGTTTCTTTTTTTATTAGTTTATCTAATTTAATTAGCCTATTAATAAGTTAGAAGGATAAATTTAATTTAATTGGATGAGTATAAAAATTATATTAATAATATTATTAAGGATACGTAGGTAATAAGGAATTATTATGTTGTCTAATATAATGTAATTGTGTATGAAAAATAGATGAAAATGAGATATAGCTCTAATATATCTGAAAAAAATGGTGAGAATAAATTTTATATAAAGGAAAGAAGTATTGTAGAAAAAAATAAAAAAAACTTGTTAGTATATGTGATCGTATTATTCAGCTCCTCTACTCATTCAAAAGAAGTAGTAAATGAGAGAAAATGAAAGAAAGGTAAGGTAAAAAGAAATTGGAGAGTGTTTGAAATGAGTTGTGGTAAAGGTATTTATAAGGATCCACGTACTATTTGTAGCGGTTAATGTGTCGATTTTGTAGCGGTTTAGTAACCACTACAAATATTATTTTAATTTTTTTTAAATTTTGTTTTTTAAATTTCATTTTAAAAATTTTTTTCCAATTTTTTTTAAAGAGAAAAGCATAATTTGAATTTGATCACTCATCGTCGCCATCCCTACAAAAATTATGTAGAAAAATTATTGTTAGGGATGTTTTATTAAATTTAAAAAATTTAATTTAAATGACGTGGACTTGAAAAAACTCACCGCAGTAGAAGTAAATTGTCATCGCCTTCAGGGAAGTAGTTTTCAAAATCGGCTGGCTGAAATGGCTCACTCTCTTAGGCGATGTTATCGCCTTCACCCATGTCGTAAAGGTTTCGTGGCTTTAGATAAACGATCATGTGCCAATCCCTGTGCCTCTCGTCCTCGACATAATAAACCTGATGTGCCTCTGAAGCTAGAATATACGGCTCATCATCTTGAGAAATACCAGTATGAATCGGCAGTGAGAAATTGACTGATGTGATCCCTAAGTCGTTAGTTGTCAGGCCCTGAGAAGTAGTGGTATTTGCCCACAAACACTTGAATAGCATCACGGTGAAACGGCCTTAATAATTAAGTTCGACCACATCAAGAAGCTTGCCATAGTAAGGGACGCCTCCGAATTGCATGTTGGCATCACTGCTGCTCGCATAACTCCTTGTCCCAAATGTGCCATAAACACCCGAATTCTGTGTTTGCAATCCTTGATCCCGTGAAACCGTGAAAAACTTAAAACCATTGACATTGTATGCTGTAAACCTTTTTGCATGATCAAGAGGGCCGATTGCGAGAGCTCTGAAATCTGGTGAATGTGGGTTGTGGTCATTTAGTATTTTGCGCGCAAACCAGCTCGGGAATTCTCTGTGGACCCTCCTATCAACTTCCGAGGATGTCTGTGTATGGATCCTGAGTTGACGCTTAACATGACTTCTGAATTCCCTGTAATTAATAATGGAAAGGCGATAGTGAAATGAAAGTGAGAAATGTTACGAAAGATATAGGTCGAATAACATGTGAGTGTACAATTCTTACCGTATGAAAAGGTCAACTTGAGTGCAATTAATCAAGACATGTCTATGTGCTTGCAACTTCTCAGTTGCCGTTAGTTTGAAGTTCTCAGTTGCTCCAACTGGTTTACCAACACGAGGGATAAATTCTCCTGATGTCGGCGCAGGTTCAGGACAATTGTCAACACGAGGTGGGCGGTTGAAAGCCGTCTCAAGATCCTTAAAGTACCTTGAGCAAAAATATAGCACCTCATCCCCTATATAGCCTTCAGCTATAGAACCTTCTGGCCACGCCTTATTCCTTACGTAAGATTTTAATTTCCCAAGGAACCTACGAAGTACAAAAGAGAAAATTGATATAAAAAGCTGAAAAGGACGACTACCAAACATTAAATACGGAGAATAAATTAAAGCACATATTTAAAATGAGTACCTCTTAATCGGATACATCCAACGATATTGTACTGGTCCAGCGAGCTTTGTTTCATGAACGAGGTGGACTGTAAGGTGAACCATCACAGTAAAAAAGAACGGAGGAAAGATCATCTCCAAATGAAAAAGCGTAAGAATGATTTTTGACTGCAGCTAATCGAGCTCCTCAATGATCAAAACCTTAGAACACAACTTCCGAAAGAAAGAATAAAGTTCCACCAAAATGATGGAAACATCGGGAGGAAGTGTATTCTTTATAGCCAGAGGGAGTAACTGCTGCACAAGAACATGTGAGTCATGACTCTTCAGGCCAGCAACCTTTCGAGCCTGCAAGTCAACACATCGAGAAATGTTGCTTGAATACCCATCAGGAACTTTTAATTTCTTCAACGTCGCAAAGAAGACTTCCTTGTTCGGTTTTGTGAGGCTAAACTTTTCCGGTTGAAATCTGTCATGCTTATCTGGCCAAGCGTCTTCACGAACTCCCATGTCACGTAAATCTTTCCTCGCTTGAAGGTGATCTTTTGTCTTGCCGGGTTCATTAAGCAGCGTATACAGCACATTGTCGCAAACATTCTTTTCAATGTGTATTACATCAAGACTGTGGCGAAGTAAATTAGATCTCCAATATGGAAGAGTGAATAAAATACTTATCTTCTTCCACTGCTGAGGCGCCGAAGTCCTACGCGTCTTTTGGCTAGTTTGTGCTGAATCATCGCTTTTTCTAAACTCGAAGTCAATATGCACAAGCTGTTGTAAGATATCTGTACTGGACAAAGTCTGAGGTGGTCCTCTTTTTTCTGGTTTCCCATTGAAGCGATTCCGTTGCAATCTAAATGTATGCCTTCCATCAAGAAACCTCCGATGTCCCATAAAGCACCACTTTCGGCTGTGGGGAAGGCACACTGCGTCAGAGTCAAAATTGTAAGATGGACACCCCGATCCAGTATGCACATTCCAACCAGATAATGTGCCAAGGCCAGGAAAGTTACTAATCGTCCACATCAAGGCTGCACACAAGTTGAACAAAGTCTTGCCGTAAGCGTCGTAGGTCTCCAAGCCGACATTCCACAGGTCAAGCAATTCCGCAATAAGCAGTTGGAGATACACATCGATGTCATTGCCCGGTGCCTTTTTACCTGGAATGATCATAGACAAAATGAAAGAGCTTTGTTTTATACACATCCAGGGGGTAAGTTGTAGGGAACTTAGATTGCCAGCTAAATACTGTAACTTGTGCTAAGATTCCTGAAAGGATTGAAACCGTCGGTCGCCAACACAAGCCGAACATTTCTGGGGTCAGTCGCGAAATCTGGAAAGTCGTTGTCAAACGTTTTCCAAGCAGCTGCATCCCGTGGATGTCTTAATTTACCGTCTTCATTGTTATCAACGGCATGCCACCTCATGTGCTCCGCAGTTTTAGATGACATAAATAATCTTTGTAGGCTAGGTTTCAAAGGGAAGTACCTGAGAATCTTTGCAGGTTTCTTCTTCTACTTTTTCCCCTTCCGAATTGTCTTGTACCTTGATGTGTGACATCTCTTACAAGTCTCCCCGCTGGAATCGTCTCCCCAATACAGCATACAATCATTTGGGCATGCATCAATCTTTTGATAATTCAACCCCAACCTGTTGATAATCTTCTTGGCCTCGTAGAACGTTGTGGGAATCTCAGCGTCGGGGAATGCATCTTGTAATAAGTTGAGCAACATCAATATTCCCTTATCTGTGATCCCACACAAGCAGTTGATATGATACAATTTGATCAAGAAAGATAATTTAGAATATTTGCGACAACCTTGATATAAAGGACGATCTGCTTCATCCATCAAGCTGAAAAAATCCCGAGCTGCTTCATTCCTCATAAAAACCGGCTCGGAACCGTGCACTTCTTCGTTGAAGTTGTCGCCTTGAAAGCATCATTCACAGGATCATCTTCATATACTTGAACGCCTACTTGAGAACTTCAAGGAAGATCATTGTCATATCAAATGATGGCCTTCTTACCATGAACTGCCCAGAACGTATAGTCCTCAGGGAAAGGCTTCACAAGCAAATGTTCCTTCACAACATTTCGTTCATGCCACTTCTTAAACTTGTATCTCCGACAAGGACAGACGATCTTGCCGTTACAGCTAGCGTGAGTGAATACGAAATCCAAGAAACTGTTTAATCCGTATAAATATTTAGGAGAATTGTGCGGCAACCTGATCCATGATTTATCCATAGCTACTAGTGAGAGAGAAGAAAGTATAGAGAAGAAGATGAGAGAGTAGAGAATGACGAATGCCAAGAACCTTATATTCTGAAATTCCAAAGTTTCAAATTTTGTAGCAGTTATTAAACTAACCGCTACAGTTCTAAAATATTTGTAGCGGTTATATGTATAAAACCGCTACTAATTTTCAAGCCGTTGGAATTTTGCGCACTTGGTGGGAAATTCAAAATTTAAACATTGATTATTTGTAGCGGTTATATTTATATAACCGCTACTAATATTAAAGCCATTGGACAGCAAATTTAAAAATTATTTTTTTAATTTGTAACGGTTATACATAACATAACCGCTACAAATGTGGACAAAGGCGGCAAATTTCAAAATTCAAATAATGAGTATTTGTAGTGGTTTTTATTGTAAAACCGCTACAACCATATATATAGGTGTAGCGGTTTCTATTGTATAACCGCTACAAAAATATATATGGTTGCAGCGGTTTTTGTTGTAGAACCGCTACAGCCATATATATAGTTGTAGCGGTTTTTATTGTTGAACCACTACAATAGGATATATTTGTAGCGGTTTTTATGATAAAACCGCTATAAATACATATATGCTTTATTTTTTTATTTTAGAAATATAAATAATATTGTTGCAATTAATTCACAAATTCAATAATGTGGTCTAATAATATAAATATAATTATGATAAACATAATAAGAATTTAAGTTCTGAAATACAAACTTATATATATATTTACAAATGTTTCAACAACAAATAAAAAAAAGATGTCCTAAACTAAGTAGCTGGGGGCTGATTATCTGGTGCTCCCTCAGCTGGGGCTCCCTCAGGTGCTGCTGGATCAGGCCGCTGGGTAGAGTGAACCGCACCATCATCATCAGCAGGAGAAGGAGGAGGAGGAGTAGTAGTCTAGATGACGTACCGAGGGATAGGGGGAACCTGTGGATGCTGCTCCTCCAGGAACAGTCGACTCCATGACCGCTCGAGCATGTTGTTCGTGATATCACGCCACTGCGTCTGCTGAGCGTAGATCATATCAGCCTGCAGCTGCATCTGCTGCAGATGTAGTTGGTGCATCTGCTGCTGTTGTTGTGCCATCTGCTGCTCTAAATCTGACCGCAGCTGGTCAATAGACTCGTCCCTCGGACGTGGACCCCTCTAAAGCTGCCAGCCTCAGAGGCGGCGCTCCTGCAGTAAACCATGCTAGGTCTGGTGCCTATCCCCATCCCCCGCATGTGTCCGGGGTGCTCAACCTGAGCCAGACCTGCCTTCAAAGGAGCCGTCGGGTCCACTGACCCCTGTGACTCATCGGCCTGGGTCTGTCGTAGCTCAGCCTGCGACTGCTGCATCCGCTCCTGCCATTTTATGAAACAATTACTAATTAGCATTTTTCATTATTAAGTTGGTTTTATAAAAATTATAATAATAAAATTACTTACAATGGCCGCCTCTGCCTGTTGAGAGGTCGCAGTCCCGTCACGGTGTCTGTGTGTGATGGTGTACAACTCCCCATAGTCCGTCTGACGGTTCTCCTGCTGTGCCTTTGTCTCCTGAAACAATTACAAAATTCAATTAGTATTATGAAATAACCAGCTAAAAGTCAGTGATATTTTGAAAAGTTACCAGCTCACTATAGGTGACAGCAAAGGTCTTCGATCCTGCTGTATGGTGGATCGTCTGCTACGCACGGATCCTGGTGTTCCTCTGAGAAAGCTCCTGGAAAAAAAATAATATTAAATGTATTAAAACAATAAAAAACATTTAAAATTAATAAATTTCAAATTAAATACAATTAAATTGAAATTATAATTTAATAATTAACAATTACAAACTTATATATAAAGAATCTAATAAATACATTACTTGCCCCTCAGGGCTCCTCCTGAACTAGACGAAACTCGCCCAGTCGTTTGGTGGCACGCCGTCCGGGACACTCTCGATCAGCTGCTCCAGAGGCATCGTCTCGTCCTTATCCACCTTGTGGAAGAGACGGTTCCTCCTATTCCTTCAGCCGTCACCCATCTTCACGAGGGTGTACTTCTTCCAGTTGGTCCGGACGGCAATTCGCAGCTGAAAAAAAAGTATTTAAATATCAATAATTATAAAAAACATAATTTAAAAAATATTAATTAAATAGAATTAATTACAAAAAATATTAATTAAATAATTTTAATTACCTGAACCACCTCCTCCCAAGCCTGGTCCTTCGGCCCCCTCGGAACGTGCCTCCACGTCTTGAAGTAAAAGGGGAACCGCATCCAATTCACGCCCAAGTCGTTCAGGAAGCGGTTGAATAGGTGACCCCCATTGTCGATGGGCTGGTCAGTGCCCTCATTCCACAGCACTATAACTCGTAGGGTCCGGTCCATGCTGTTCAGACCGGCCATGTCCAGCCTACTCGTCGACACGTTCCCCTGCTCATTTGCACAGTTTACCGCACGTTAGATAAATTGTAATTAAAATTTAACATTTCAAATTTAAATAAATAATTTATTAAATTAAAAAATTTATTTACCTTGGACCTGCACCTCAAACCCAATGGACTGCGAAGACGACCCTCGTAGGTTGTTCTGCTCCCGAGCGTCCTCCTCATCGAGGAACTGTCCATCTCCCTGAGCGCAATCAGGATCTCGAAGTCCTCCTCGTCGTAGTCCTCAACACTGATATCTAGCCCCCCAAACTCAGGCACCTCTGGTGCGGTCGTCTCCTGTGGGATAGTCTGCGGTGCCTGTGGTAGGGCCGATTCTTGTAGGGCGATGGGCTGAAGTGCCGCGGTTGCCCTGCCTCCACGCTACCCCTCCCTCTACCCCCTACTCGGCTGCTGCTACCCCACAAAATCAGTCTGGGGACCTCAGGGGCCTTCCCCTTATCCTCTCTTGAAGCCATATCAACTGTAAAAATAAAAAAAACATTTTAGTCACATTATTATGCAAAACTATAATAAAAATACAAATACAAATAAAGTACGTGTTATATATGTACCTCAAGTGCAAATACTGAGAAATACTATAACAAAAACTTCTTCACAGACGTCTAAATGCTCAAATCTTGAAGAAACCACTCAGAGAAACCCCAAGAAACAAAATGAGCAAACGGAGAAATGAGGAAGGCACCTCCATAAATAGGCCAGACATTTGTAGCGGTTATTCCAATAACCGCTACTATAACCGCTACAAAGCACCCAGGGCGCCTTAAATTTGTAGCGGTTTTATAATAACCGCTACAAATTACAAGAACCTTTGAAATTCTGTAGCGGTTATGGCAAAAAACCGCTACAAACTTGGAGACTCCTGGAATTCTGTAGCGCTTATAGACCTATAACCGCTACAAATACCTGACGTTTAGCATTTTGTAGCGGTTTTGTTGCTATAACCACTACAAATAACCGCTACACTGTTGGCGGGTCTTGGTCGCGCCAAGTGGCGGGAATATTGTAGCGGTTTTTATTTATTAACCGCTACAACTTAACCGCTACAAGTTATGGCGGGAAATTCGTGCCATTTTTGTAGCGGTTTGTTCTACCTAACCGCTAGAAAAAACGCTACTAATCTGTCGCGCCACTTGGTGCGTAGCTTGCCGCTACAAATTTGTAGTGGTTTAGCTTAGAACCGCTACAAATACTACAATTTGTAGCGGTTTGATATAACCGCTACAATTTCATTGCTACAGAACACCATTTTTTTTTGTAGTGATTAAGGTGGTTGGGAAGTGAGTTCATGGTCAAAATAGGAGGTTTGTGGACAAGATTATTCCAAATGTGGATGGAGATACTGAGGTGGTTCAGATTCAGAGGCTCCTCTTTGTTAATTTATATCTGCTAGGAGGGAATCCAATTCTTGTTGAAGCAAATCAAGCTTTTGGGAATATGTAAGATAAAAAAATTCTCCATGTCTCCAAGTGCCATAAGATTTATCCGAGAATTGAGAGCTTGAAGGTCTATCATTCCCTAAAAAGGAATGCATATGAGGATTAGTGTGAAACTGAAACCTATAATCCTCATTAAACCAACCCATTCAAATTGCAATCAATTAAACCCCAATGAATCTTAAGTCCTAAAAGTGCAAATGCAAAAATGAAAGAAAACCAAGATATTTATTGGTATTTTTGCAAAATTTTCCATGCAAAGATGCAATATGCTATGAAAAACATGCAAAGCTACCAAAACTAACTAAAATGCAACCTAAACTATGACTAAGTATGAAAATACTAGAGAAATCCTAAAGGCTCTCCCCAGTCAAAAATACTTGACACATAGTTACTAGGAAACCAATTTCTTGGCTCCCCGACAACGGCGCCACTTGAAATAACTCCCTTTAGTTGCCTCGGGGTTATCAAGAGTAAACACCGAATTAATGTAATATAGTGTACAACTCGAGTCGTTTCACTTCGAGAAGCCAATTATGAAACTAATTCCTAGAAAGCTAAGTAATTACAGTGCAAAATTGATAAGGGTAAAGCATAATTGATTAATTTTCAAAACTATGAATTGAATGCAATTAAAATAAATATTTTTGGAATAAAAGTGGAATGGAATGGAAATTGGTTTTGAAGAGTGTGATAAAACCTCTTAGAACGATGAATTTCATCTATCATTTGCTTCAAAATATTTTTAGGAGTGTGCTAGTTTGACAAAAATGCTCAAAAGACCCTTTAAGCTAGCTTGAGTTATGTGAATTAAATCTCCCACAACGGGCAAGATTTAATCCCTCTAACCGAAACTCAATACAAAACACCAGCAATTGCAATCAAAGTCCCTCAAAATACTAAACCTCAAACACCGTTGAATCTAGTACATTAATCAACGATTATTTCTAGACCTAAAAAATAATCACTTCTGAAAATACTATTAGAAACCACTTTGTATGCAATTTATAAAATCACTAAGTTTTCTAAAATATCAATCAACCGATGAGTCAACATCAAAAGAGAGGAACCTCTACTCTAGAGATGCTATTAAGCACTCTTAGTGTGTGATTGTACATTAATTGATGCAATTGGTTCCAAAGTAATCCAAAATCAACTTAATATCCAAATAATACCATGTAAGGTAATAGAGAATCAAGAGAATTACAATGAAACATATATGTAACCATATATATTGATGAACAAAATGTTCAACATAAACTAATCCGAATCACAAATTGGTTCAAACACACATTAAACCAAATATATTAGTTTTAACTATAAATTACAACTCCTTTAATCAAAGAAATTATAAATATATAGTCAAGCTAATAAAGTAAAATAAAACTCCCCTTTTGTAGCTCCAAGCATCCAGAATCAATCAATTGCTCTAGGATTAGAAGAGACTTAGCTATTGCAAACTATCAATACAACATCAAGAGGCAAAATCATATAAACAAATAAGAGAAAGCTATGACGAAATGAAAGATGTTGCCAATGGTGAAAGCAGTGAAGTTGCAGCAAGTTGCTGGCAGTCACTACAACAAAACACTGAATTTTAGATGGAATTTCTGATGGATTCGATTCCGTAGGTAATAGTAGCTTGACAAACAAATTTCCGACGAAATTTAGATTCCGTTGGGAATTTCTGATGGAATTAATTCCGTCAGAAATTTCTGATGGAATTTATTTCCTTCACAATTTCCGATGGAATTGAATTATGTCGGAAATTCCATCGCAAACTTATTTTTTATCTTTTAAACTTTAAAAAGTCACGTGCAACTCCGGTGACCACCCCCACATCGCCTATGGCTGCGTGTGGCAGCTCCAGCGGTGTCTACCTTATTGCCGACACCCAGATTCACCACGTGTTGCAACCTCTTTATTCCTGAAAATGCAACTCAACTTGTGCCTCCTTTGGTTCAAACCCAAGATCTCATCCGTACGCGCGTGATGCCTTACCGAATGAGCTTGACTGCTTTAGCATTCTATGATTACACAGTTATATATATATAATCTTTTTTTTCAAATTTCTAAAATTATTTTTTTATTAACTTTAATTAATAACTAATAAATAATTATTAAGTAATATTTTTTTACTAATATTAATTAATAACTAATAATTTTATTTTTTATAAATAAATTTTTATATGGCCATTTTGCCCCTACAGGGACCAAAACCTATGATTGGAAATTAAAAATATTTTAGAAATTAGAGAATAATAATTAAAAAATAAACTAAAAATATTAATTAATAAATAATAAATTTTATAAAAATATTTTTTAAAAATTAAATTTAATTAAAAAATAATAATTAATTAAAAGATGGGGTTAAGGGGCTGATTGAACCATATTTTTATATGAATTTTCCATGATTAATTTGGGATTTTAATGTATTTTCTAGGATATTATTGCATTATTAAGCATTAATTTTGGTTAGGGATAATTATTTTGAATTAATGGGAATTAGGGGCAAAATGATCAAAATTCATTAATTATTATATTTTTTTTATATTGTCCCTTGAACTTTTGATATTACCTTATGCTTAATATTGCATTTCAGGTGTTTTGGAAGAAAATTGTAGATTTTGGAGGTCAAATTAATATTTTTTAGAAGACTGAGGAAAACTGCAGAAAAGGCCCCATAAATTCTGAAAATCTCAAATTTGTGGAGAAAAGGGATAGAAGAAATTATAGTCAAAGACGCAAATTATTCAGAAATTCAAGTCCTGCCTCACAAATATTTCAAAATGTTGCATTGAAGTCCCTCCAATAAGGTTTTTGTCTTTGCACTTAAGTCCCTGGTCAAAACTTGCATTTTGACCAGGGCACTGTAGCGGGCTTGCTTCATCTGGACTATGGAGCAAGAGGCACACAACAAAAGCCCAACTGGGGAAGTTCAGCAGATGAGATACAAACAGGCCCGAGAATGAAAGAAAAAAAAGGGAGACACATATAGGCAAATCGCAGAGGCAGTGAGAGCTGCGCTGGGCCCAGACATGAAGAAAGAATGCAGGAGAGGAGATCTGAGATTTAGGAAATGGAGGATCCGAATCAGCTCTGGATATGGAATATGAACATACTAGACCCGACACGGATGGATATAGCAGCTGAAAGGAATATATATACAGAGGTGAACAGCACCGCAAGGAGGGGGAATCATCGCATCGCCTAGAGTCATCATAGTCCAACCTTCATCTTCTTCTTCCTCTCTCGCCGGCGGCGTCTTCACCACCATAGGCCACCGGCGAGCATCACTCCTCACCACCGCACTGACAGCCACAGACCCGAGCTGGGATTTGAAGAAGCAGAGGATCCGAGAGCTGGAGAGGATCGGGGAAACTGAACCAGAGGCAAGAGCTGAGAGCTGGAGTCACTGGAGGAAGCTTAAACCGACAATACACCACCGTCGTCCACCATAATCGACTTCACCTTTAATCGTTTTCCAGGCTGTGACTCCTTCTGCATTTGAATTCATTTTAGCCGTAGCTTGCTCTGACGTGTCTGGGTTTAACTTCAATTGTGCCTATTTCCTCTATTTTGTTTGTGGTTCAAAACCAGCCTATGAATTAAATTGATTTAGGCTGATTGGTTAATTTATTCTGAGATTTTATGGCTGGGTGTTTGAATCAGAATCTGATTATATTTCTTGAAGTTATTCTCATGATTAGTTAGGCAATTTTGTGCTCTTGGGATGAATTGGAGATAACTTGAGCTCATATGTGCTTCAAAGGGGGGTTTATTTTATCTATAGCTCATTATATTTTTTATTTCTTAGGTTTAAGAATTCATTTATATATTGAGACTATAATTTTAGTTATATTTTATTCTATGGATTGAGTTGTTGTGATTTGGAATTTGTAATGAGGATTTGTACTCATCAATATATATGGTTATATATATGTTTCCTATGATTCTATTGCTTTCTATCTATTTAACATGGTATTGTTAGATAGTTTGATTGAATTGGAATTGTAGTTGAACCTAAATGCATTGCTTATCCCATAATCACTCTCTAAGGGGTTTTAATAATACTTAAATAAATGGGTTCATGAGTTTAAGCATTAGACTCAATGGTAATTGGGGTTTGATATATTAGAAAACTTAGAGAAACTCATTACACTAAGAGGGCTTAATAGCATTTTAAGGGTAGGGGTTCCTCTCTTGTGATGCTAGACTCAATGGTAATTGAGGTTTGGTATATTAGAAGCTTAGTGAATTAACTCCCCAAATATCTTAATTGAGCAAGAATAGTCATTGAAAATCATTTTCAAGAGCATCTTCATCATTTGCATTCTTAACCCATTTCCATTCCATATCAATTTTATTCCAAAAATCCAAAAATATTAGTTTTAAAAGCATTTTAGTTTAATTGCAACTTAGTTGTTAGATAAAAAGTTAAAAACCATTTTTAACTCATTTCATGTCAATCATTGCACTAAGTTTCTAGGTAATTAATAAAAGGATCTTCGAGAGACGATTCGGGATTGCACCCTATATTGCAATCCTTGGTTATTTTTGAAGAGGTTACCAAGGCACAAAGCCGACAAAGCCTATTTCTTCAGGGCCAAAAATACCATTAAACTTTTATCAAAAGTGTACTCACCACCATAAACTTTTTTTTAGTACAGAAATAACCATGAACTTTTAAAAAAGGGGCAAAATTGACACTACCGTTAACGGCCGTTTATTCAAAAGTTTTTAAGGGGCAAAAATAACCATAAACTTTTCTCAAAAGGGCATTCACCACCATAAACTTTTTTTTGGGTGCAAAAATAGCCATAAACTTTCAAAAATGGAGCAAAAGTGCGGTCATCTTACTGGGTTCAAATGTAATTTTTTGATTGTTCTAAATCCAGGAAAAAAACACATCGACTTGTCCACCATGATTTTTCCAAGCCAAAAATTGAAAAACTCATCTTCAATGAAGATGACATCGATATCACCAACATGCAGTAAATGAAATTGTTGAGATCCTTCCCCATCAACAATTTTGACAACTGCGTTTACGACACCATTGATATCAACAATTCCATTTATGGCATGTTAGTGAGAGCAGGATGACGACGTCATCTTCATTGGAGATCAGTTTTTCAATTTTTGTTTGGAAAAATCATGGTGGACAAGTCGGGTTCTATTTTCCTGGACTTAAAACAATCAAAAAATGACATTTGAACCCAGTAAAATAACCATCAATTTTGCCCCATTTTTGAAAGTTTATGACTATTTTTGCACAAAAAAAAAAGTTTAGGGTGGTGAGTGCACTCTTGAGAGAAGTTTATAGGTATTTTTACCCCTTAAAAACTTTTGAATAAACGGCCGTTAACGGTAGTGTCACTTTTACCCCTTTTGTGAAAGTTCATGGTTACTTTTACACCATTTTTAAAAGTTTATGGTTAATTTTACACCAAAAAAAAGTTTATAGTGGTGAGTGCACTTTTAAAAATAGTTTAAAGTTAGTTTTGCCTCTTAACTCTAAAAAATAATAATTTTTAAATTTTTTGACTGAATTCATTACAAGGGACTTTATGAAGGAATTCAATTCCATTGAAAATTACAAGAGAATTTCTGACTAAAAGTAGGAATTTATCACGGAAAATATTATGTGGCTAATTTTTGCCACGAAAAACATTTCGTCCGAAACTTTTCTGACAGAATTCCGCCAGAATTTGCACAATTCCTTCAAAAGTTTCATGTTTCTTTTTGTAGTGGGTGGAGATGCTGTAGTAAGACGGTGGTGAGAACGGGAATGGTGACTAGGATGGTGTTGAAAGGTTGAAGATCTCTGCTCACTCCTCTAGTTCGACTCCACCTGTTCTCTTCCTTGTTCAGCTTTCGGCCCCAGCTCTCTCTTTGTCGGCGCTGCCTCCTTAAACTCTCAGCTCCAAATCTCCACATCAGCCCTCAAATCCCAGCTTCGACTCCCAGCTGCTCACAATGTCAGGCCCTCTCTGTTTCGGAGCTCACCGGCGGTGAAAGGTGATAGTGGTTGAGGAGAGGTCGCTGGCGGCAATGGTGGTGATGGAGAAGGCCGCCGGCGACACAAGAGGAAGAAAGGAAGAAGATGAAGGTGATGAGATCCGATGATGATCTGCGGTGTCTATCTCGTTAATGCCCTCAGCTCTCTGTACATATTCCCCTCTTGCTCTGCGTTTTGTTCTGTCTCTAATTAAAATCAGAAACTCATTCCAGATCTGATCTAGCTGCACCAAAACGCTGAGTTTCAATTGTTCCCTTTTTGTCATTCCTTTCTTTCAGGTCCTTAGAAATAATAAATTCTGATCCTTTTCTGATATTTCTTAAATTCAAACCCGAATCGCCATTTTCAGATTTAAGCCAAATTTTCAAGTATTTTCGAATGAAAACAATTTAACCAACATCAAATGTTCTCAGAAAAATCAATAGTTAAAAGTAATTAAAATTATTTTGATAATTTTGTTATTTTTAGTCCCAATTTAATATATTTACTCTTAATCTCAATTAAACACAAATAAGATATTTTAAGCTTAATTATTATGACAAAATCCCTAAATAAAATATGAAAATATATAATAGAATTGGGATTTGTCATATAACATAACCATATCCAAAAAAAAAAAACAGAGAGAGATCCATCCATGGGCGTGTCTTGTAGTTCTCTTTACCATTATGTGATGGTTCTTTTGATTAATTATTGCCTCCACTCTTTGGTTGCAGTGTCCCAGTGCTAGTGCAGGTATAACGATGAGGAAGCTGGCTGGTTCATTGCCAATTAGACCACCTACACCCAATGGCTCTCATCATGCGGGTCCAGCTATTAGATATCCTCCACCGCCAACCCAGTATGTATAGTTGATTAATTACCCTAAAAATCTATATAAGGGGACTTAGAATTAATGTGATTTAAGTGTCAAGGAAGATCATTAATTGGAGAGTTGCTTCCTTATCACCTTAATTTGTCTATCTATATTTGGTTTGGGGTTTGTTCAGCATCACTTTCAATAAATAAGGGTAGATCCAATCCATTAGTGTTAAACTCGAATGTTGTTCGTGGCTCTCTTATAATCAATAAATAAAAGTGTTTTCTGGATCCTTTCTTTTATTGTTATTATTACTCTCAAAATCAGCTTTGTTAACAATTTTCTTATATTTACATTCCTCACTGTTAGAAATTAGCCAGGTTCACCTCTTGGTGGATTAAGCTCAAGCCCAATAGTACCAGGGCTAGATATATATGATATTTTCTAATTATTATAAGTCATATTATTTAACCAATATAATATGTCTCCATAGGTTACATTGATTTTCCAATACAATGTCTCTCAGAAAATGATACATTAGTGGATGAAGGGGTACACTATAGATATGTGAATCACTTGAATAAAGATATTTAGACACGCTGATTCCTTTTCCTTCTACTATAACTCTCTTCCTCTTCTTGTCTATGTGGTGTATTTGTTGCGTGTCATGATCGCTTCTGTAACCATGATTCAATTAGTGCAACTACTAGAGATAAGTAGTACCTTCATACACTTAATGTGGAATTAATTGAGATACGTAATCAAATGCGTGTTTAATTAATCGACCAAATGGTTTGCATGCCATAGTTTTCAATAATCTTTGAAATGGCGTCCCAATGTTTAATCTCAATTCAACTAAACCACCATCAACAACCAACACGTACGTGAAATTGGGAATCATCAGTGGCCATTTTCATTCTGTTTGAAAAATCTTTCAAACACTAAAATCACATCTGATTTAACATAACAGCGAAGGTGCGAACAGGAAGGACAAGGGGATGCATTCGTTGCTTGTTTATTGATTGATAAGGAAGATGAAGAGCTTTTAACTGAAACAAGACACAAACAAATTAAAGCAACAGCTTTTCTAATTAAATTATACATTAATGGTATACTAAAGCCGGGTGAATCAATTGTTAATTCCAAGCATCATGAATGTGAGAATTATTAACTTACTAAAACGTGAAATTTTCTTCTTTTCTCTTTAATTATTATTTATTTCAGAGGAGAAACAGTAGGTGAACCCAGATTCAAGGGTGAGGAACAAGTGGAGGGTTTTGAGTTTTTTCTTAGTCTGGCTATTGGTTCTTGCTTTAATAGATAGATTTCTGGGCAGGGTTTTTCTTCTTCTTGGTTAAATCTGGCGGTAGTAATGAAAAGGTACATGACGAGCAGAGTAGGATGGAATCGTGGCTGTTAGTTTCGGATTTCCGGCAATGGAGGATTGTGGTGGACGGTGGTTCTGAATATGGACTTAAGGGTATAAATATTTGGGATAAAAGCATATATATTAGTGTTTTCACATTATAAATATAGAAGTAAATAAAAATAATGCCACGATTTCATAAGCCTACCAAATACACCTATAAATTCCATCTCCACATTCATATCTGTTTTTATTTCTATCAAAATGATCAATTCCAACCACCAAACGAGGCCATATATTGCCTTTTGAAGGTTACTTGGATTAGGGGTAGATTCACACACTTCTCTTTTGCTCCTCCAAGGCTGCTATCTATGAAGGATAAACAAATAGGTAATTCATTGGCTTGAAAGGGTTTTATTTTATTTTTTTAAAATTAGAGGGGTAGATACTAACTGCCTAAATATATAAGTATATAATTGAACTTGCAATCTTCCACATACAAAGGAGCTTTCATGTTATTAAGCTACAAGCCGTTAGTTTTGAGTTTGGAGTTAACCGGAAAAAAAAAAAAAGGCTTCTTTTCCAGCACTATACTGTCACAAGGGGAAAAAAAAAAGTATAAAGGATTTTGAATGTTAAAAAGCAAAGGTTGGTTGTGTGGAATTGGAAAGGAAGAAGAAGGGTGGTTTGGTTGTTGACTATACTGTCACAAAATGGCCCTATTTCAGAAACTTGACCAGCATGTTTGGTGAACCAGCATGTTTGGTGAATCAGATCTGTATTTTCTCTGCGACGTCTATAAATCACATCTGAGTCTGGTGCGTTATAATACAAAGTTTAAGAAACAAGCCAAGTGATATTATTTACTTATTATGAATAATTTGAGTATTTTTTATAGTATTATATTCTGTTAGGCCCCAGCAACATTGTTTGACCTGGCTTCATGTTTATAATATATACATTAGTACACAATGTTTGACCTGGCTTCGCGTTGTAAGTTGTTGCAACAGACTAATAGACCTTTTTCTACGAAGTAGCATGTTTTAAAAATACGCGTACGAACAGGTTCACAAGTCTATGCATATATATGTGTGGTTTGAAAACTCAATCAATTTGAACACAATAAAGCAAATAGCTATAGCTAGCTACTATTGGTTCAACAACAAATTAAATCCATATCAAGAAAACTAAGAAGAGAGATCTAGCCATATGGGGGTGTCTAATTGTGTTTACCATTTAGTGATGGCAGTTTTAATGATTGCCTTCACTCTTTTGTTGCAGTGCCCCCACGCTAGTTCAGGTATATATGTGTCTTTAGCTATTTTTCTAGCATATAGATTAGAGAATATATATAGTTACTTACAATTAAAGTGTTAATGTGAAAAATAATGAGAAGTCTTGTGGTGATGCAGGTATGACAATGAGGAAGTTGGCTGGTCCTACACCAAGGAGACCGCCTTCACCGATTGGGTCTGATCAAAGGAGTCCAATTCACGATTAATCAGATCCCCTCCACCGTCACAACCACCGCGACCTCCACCGGAGTCTAGCTAGAAGATTATGAACACATACTTGTTTGAAAACTTACTCGCTTCTATATTCAAAGTCAAAACTCAAAATAATGGAGTATGATGTTGAGGCTATTTATATGTACTTTCTAGTTTCTCCTTTTAGGTTGCTCCCTGCGATACCATATATATATATACACCTTCTTATACTGCTCCCTTGTTACTTCCTTCATGTATATCTACCCGATAGACTGTACTTAGATTATCTACCCTAACCAATTTTTTCCAAAGAAAGACAACAAACTTATTATCTTATTTAAAATGAGAATGGAGAGTAGATTTAATCCGGTTTTAAGATAATTCACCTGCATCATAGTTATATATTAGACTTTGTGAACAATTACAAGTGGAAAAAAAACAAAACTCTTTCTCATCAAAATGTATATAAATAAGGGTTTTGAAACCCGGACCGAAGACCGATGAACCATTTAGTAAACCGATTCGGTCTGGGAATTAACCCAATTCACTATTTTTTTTAAATCACTTTTTTATTTTTTATTTTTTATTTTTTAGAATTTCATATTAATAACACTAAAATATTCAATTTCTTACTGGTTTAATCCTGGTTAACTCCGGTTTGACTTTGGTCTGACCCATTGACTCTTGATTTAGTACCCTGGCCGATTCAATTACCGGTCTGGATTTCAGAACCTTGATATAAATATACCTTGCTTCACACTCGAACTTACAAGCCGTAATGCATATATCATTAGTGCCTGAATTTCACAAACTAGACATAAATGGAGTTTCGTTGATCATAGTCTCTATAATTCGAAGAGATTCTGTTTCAACAGGACTAAAATTAAACCTTCCTGCAAGCACGCGCTCTGACCATGTCAAAACAACATCTTTTCTGTTAACTTTTCAATTACATGTGGGTTTGATGCCATATATACAAAGTTTAAGAAACAAGTCATAACATTTGTGCGCCATCGTTTGACCTGCCTTCATTTTTATCCTCTCTCATATTCTTAATATAAGACTTATTTAACTAATTTAATTAAATTAAGAACGTTATTTAGGTTAGTTAATATGACATGCTTTTTCTAGCACATCTGAATTATCTTTCTTAATTCCCTCTATATCTGTCTTACTGATTATTGTTGAGTAACTATCAATAAAGATAAATTAGAACAAGATTGACAAGATTACAAAGGTGAACAAGATTGACAAGATTACAAAGGTGAAGGTTATAATGAAATTGCAATAAGAACGAAACTGCACCGTAAAAGAGAAGTAAAATACTCTAACCTCCCTTGTGTTTTACCTTAATTATACGGACCTCCCCTCTATTTTGAAAACATACACTTAAGTCCAAACCGTTAACTCCGTTAAGTATTTTTATTTTTTAATTAAAATTTATATTAAAATAAATTTTATTTACTAATGTATCCTTCATCATTACTAATTTCCTAATTTTGATTAAAATTGTTTAAGTAATTTAAGGGTTTTTTTTCTTTTTCTTAACTTATTTTACTTTTGTAAATAGTTATATGTTAAATTTTTTTCATATTAAGATACATACTTAATTAATTTAATTAATGTAGACATAGAAAAATTAATTAAAAATATGATTAGTCCTATTAATATATGCCTACTAAAATAAATATGTTTATAAATTTTTGTGCAAAAAATATATTTAAAAAATTAAAATTTAAAATTAATAAAAGTCATATATTGTACCAAATTTATTATTAATAACATATTGTCAATTAAATATATTTATTTTTTTTATTTTTGCCTTTCATTTGAAAGGCATATTTTTTATTCATTTAAAAGAATACTAAATAAATAAGTTTTAATAAATATGATAAAAATTTAAAATTTGATAATATAATAAAAATTAAAAAAATTTATAATATATTGAAAATTTTAAACATGTATTAGAATTATTTTTTTATATAAAAATTTATTTTTAAGCAAATATAAATGTTTATTTATTTTTTGAAATAGGGATATTTTAGTCAAAATAAATGTTTAATAGTCAAACTTAACGGTCAACTAATGGTTGGGTGGATGGAAATGGAATATCAAATATGTAAGGGAGGTTTCTGTAACTTCCATTTTAATTTCAGGGGAGGTCTATATACGTTTTCAAAATAGAGGGGATGTTTGTGTAATTTAGGTAAAACAGAGGGGTAGTCAATGCATTTTACTCTAAAGATAAATTAGAACAAGATTGACAAGATTACAAAGGTGAAGGTTATAATGAAATTGCAATAAGAACGAAACTGCACCGTAAAAGAGAAGTAATATAATTTTTTTTATATTATTGGGTTGTGAATTTTTTACAATTAAGAATCTCGTGGTAAGGAACATTATAGCTGTTCACCCTATTCTTTATTTTCAAGTGCTTTGTGGACAACCAAATACTCATAGTATTTAAAAAGTTGATTTTGGTCTTAAACATAAGATTGTTTTTTTTTTTTTTGTCAATTTTTTCCCTAAGTTATCCATATTTATGCTCAATTAACAATAATCAAGTAGTAGAAAAAAAAGAGGAAATTATGGAAAATGATGTGGTACTTCAGAAAATACTCTCTCCGGTTCTTAATATAAAACATATTTATATAATTTAATTATATTAGAGAAGTTAGTTAATATAATATGTATTTTCTCCTATTCTTATTATAGGACATATTTAAGGAGTTTATCTTAATCTTAAATATCATATATAATTTTTGTATTGGTCAATTTTGTTCTAATTTACTTATTGATGCTCCCTCTAAATGGCTGATACAATAATTGCAAGAGACTTCTCACATATTTTCCCCCCATTTACTTTTTTAAAGTTACATCAATGGCAATCTGCCTTAGTGGCATTGCCCACTGCAAGGTTGGAATTAGGTTTTAGATTTGAGTTTGACGTTGACGTAGTTGTATGTGTTCGTGCTTTTAAACTGTATGACCAAAAAAAAATGCAGGGTTTAAACATATTCTATTAACATGAGTTAATAGTAGCTTACTTGTCATAATCTATGAGGCATCATCCAAATTTAACATTAAGACATAACTCCTCGGTCCTTATTGTAAGGATCATTTATATTTTTTATCTGGAATTAATCGTTTATACGTTTCATAATATAACATGTTATTGGTAACATTAATTTCGGTGAAAAAAAATTACAACATTAATTTTATTCACTTAGCTTATAATTCTTAACTAACTATAAAACTCCTTGATTGATAACTGAATTCCTCATAATTAATTACTTTCAATTAGAGTACTTTTGAATTTTTAGAAAAAGTTATTTACTTTAGGCATGAGGAATGAATGATGACCAATATTCAAAGTGATGACACCTATTTGCTTTAGGCATGAGGTTCCCGTGCGCGGGGAGCTTGTTATTTTAGACTTCTTTTATTGCTTCATGTATTTAAATTTTAAATAAAAGTTATTTATATCTTGTGTAAGCTTTAAACTTATAAGCTATTAATTATTTCGTTGTGTTGAAAATTATGATCAGTGTCTATGAAACAACAAAGTGTCTTACAAATATTTGTGTGTGTATAAAATCTCCAGTACATTATGTATGAATAAAATTCATGATTTGTTGATGTAAAATATGCCCGCTTAGGCACATGATGCAAAACATTGATAGGCATCTTTAGAGTTTGGCACAAGGGAAATAAAGATAAGGAGCAATTTTAATGAGTTCAGTTTAAAAGAAATAGATGAGTAGAGTTATAAAATTTTAATAAAAAAATATGTAAGGTAAAAAATAAAAGAAATGATTAAAAGCTTTTAATCATATCCCTGATAAAATTGCTTTTTTTGCGCTAGACCCTAATAAAATGACTTGATACATAGAAACAATTGAGATTTTTTTTACTGGTATGCTCTTTCAAAATGCTATGACAACATATTTTTTTCAGCTTCATTTTTATAAAGGAGTAGTCCCATAATGTTACCTTAACCATAAGCATACTATTGCAACTGAAGTATCCTTCAAATATGTGAATAAATGGCCATTTCTATGTATCAAGGATAAACCTGCACAGTAAATTTCTTAACACAATAGAGACCACAATTAAAATTGTGACATGTTTACTGGTATTCCTTTTTTTTTTTTTTTTGAATGACTGGTATGCTCTTTCAAAATGCTGTGAGAACAGATATTTTTCAGCTTCATTTTCATAAAGAAGCCCCAATGGAGGTAGAGCAAGGTCCATCATGATGGCCACCCTTGTCAACATTTTCCCAGTTATTTTTAGGGGAATCTGAGAAGATTTTGTCAGATTGTTTAACTTCCTCTTACTGTATTGCTTCAACTTTTCGAATATTAGATTTTTTTGAATTTTAAAAGCATTCTCATGATCTATCTTACTGTTACGTCTTCTCCTTTTCATCATTTTACCTATAATCACAAAATGTTGAAAAGAACAGATATATAATTAAAGTTAAAGAAGATTGAGTATAATTAAAGATTCCATTGGTAGAGTTAAGAATTATTTTCGGCGAAGATCATCAAAAAATTTTTGGACCCATTCCTTAAAGCCGTTTTTGCTTGCCACCACATTCCCCGCTTCTTGCGCTTCATCATGATGTGCTTCACTATCTTTTTGATCACTATCTTCAATTCTTTTTCTTTTACGTTTTTTCCTGTTCTTTTTTTTCTCTCGCTTGGAAACTATTAAAAGAGATTTATTCCCCCATCGAACTGTTTGTTTCTTTTTGGTTTTTTTAATCTCTGCTTTTTGTTAAGGAAAGCAAGCTATCTGTCTTCTAATGATTTGGTTGACCAAAGAAAACAATAAAACCAAAAAGTAAGAGATAAACAACCATTACTTAAAGTGACACGTATAATGGATTTTTGCTCTTTAAAGTTTATTTAGAATAATCCTACACTCCTACGGTCATACCCCTCTTTTTTCTTAAAAAGTAAAAAAACAGAGAAAGAAAAATATAT
Organism: Inga leiocalycina; assembly: GCA_963242795.1. Lineage (NCBI taxonomy): Eukaryota > Viridiplantae > Streptophyta > Magnoliopsida > Fabales > Fabaceae > Inga > Inga leiocalycina. The sequence continues at coordinate 25,660,880 of OY725322.1, forward strand.
CTCATTTAATTTAGTCATGGGAAACGCATGAAGACCCTCACTTAAATCCAAAGCCAAAGAATAAAAAATAAAACCACGGAAAATTAGGGGTGTTCATCAATTTCCTGTTCTGATCCCGAGTAAATCGGGATGGGAAAATCCTATGCCGAAAATTTCGAGATCGGGAATGTGATTTCTGGATAATACTGAAAAAATATTTTAGGATCTTAAAAAAAATATTTTAGGGAACTGAGTAGTACTAAAAAAATACATCAAGGTGTTGAATAATTGAGAAAAACTAATAATTAAGGATTATACAATTATTTTTTGAAAAACAATCAAATTATGTAAAAAGAGTGGCTACGTTTCAATTATTTTTTCTCTCTCCTTTTCTCTTCTGGTATAGGTGGAACACTTTGATTGGAGGAGGGAATGCAGCGGATGGCAGCGGAAAGAATTGGAAAAGGAGAGAAGCCGCTCTCCTATTTTGTACCTACGCCAAAAGTGGTATTTTGTACTAGTGAAACCTTCCTAAATATGTCGTCGCTGTGGTTATTCACTCTGGCAGAGTTTGAACCAAGCACATGTTGACCTTGACAAAACAATGTATTTTTTTTTTACTTTTCAATTACATGTGGCTTTGGTGCATTATGCAAAGTTTAAGAAACAAGTCATATTATTTACTAATAAGGAATAATTTTAGTATTTTCTAGTATTATATATTGATCTGTTGGACTTAATGAATGAATTTTACAGGCTAGGCGTACCATCAAGACTTTTTGACGTGGCTTCATGTTGATAATAAATACAGAACACAATGTGGACAAGGAAGAGAAATTGGAACAAACTTAATGATGAATATAAGAAAGCGCGTTGTAACAGACGGATAGACATTTTTCTACGAAGTTGCATGTTTGAAAATATGGGTACAGGTTAACAAATGTACGGCCCCACACCCTCTCACACATATATGTGCTTTGAGAAGTCTATAAATTTGAACGCATTGAAGTAAAGAGCTATAGCTATAGCTAACTACTACATCCATATCCAGAACTTAAGAATAATAGAGATCTATGGGTATGTCTCGTCTTTACCATTTTGTGATGGCTCTTTTGATGATTGCCTCCACTCTTTTGTTGCACTGCCCCAACGCTAGTGCAGGTACATATGTGTCTTTATTTATCACAAACTTATACGATTCATCCATTGTGTGTGTATGTGTGTGTGTGTGCGCGTGTGTTTAATTTTAGAGTTAAATTGTGATGCTTGGCTCTCTGTTTGAGAATAATAGTTATTAGTTACTTAGAATTAAAAAGTAATTAATTTGAAAAATGATGAGAAGTGGTGATGCAGGTATGACGATGAGGAAGCTGACTGGTTCTTTGCCAAGGAAACCACCTCCACCGATTGGGTCTCTTCATAGGGGTCCAGTAAAGCCAATTATCAGATCCCCTCCTCCACCGAAGAATATCTAGAGATTTTCTGGAATTAATGATGATCAATATAATTAATAAATACAAGTTCGTATTTCTGTTTCTTTTCTTCATGCAGTGAGTACCTTATTCTGGTATTAGCAATTATTAAGTGTCTAATTATAAGTTTTCATCTTCTAATTGTATTTACATTCCTTATCAAGTTTGAGGGCCTCATATATCCGTGTTTACAGCTAACTGAGATGTTTAATGTTGGCTAGCATTTTCATGTTGAATCCATGAAGGTTTTGGAGGACACACACACACACACACACACACACACACACACATATATATGTAGGAGTACTTTCCAAGGGGAGCGATCAAAAGACAAAAATAAAGCAAGCTTGAGGACCAAAGATTGTATTAACCTGCTTTTCAATATTCAAAAAAAAAACAAAAACAAAAGACTCATTTCTTGGTAGTAATTAGCGACTTCGATTCTCAAGCCTTCTAAGCATTCCAATACAATATCGGAACTGGGTCAATTAAGCTGATCAAACAACGTTATATTTTCTTAAAAAATATATATTTTCGGCTAATTGTAACCGTACTATATCTCGTTTACTCAGCAAAATTTAAACAAGCAAAAATATTATGAAGTTATGCACAATTCAACAACCAAATCTTATCAGAATTACATAAACACAGGAATAATCAGCTTATTAATTAGAATCCCTTTGAAAAACAAATTGTAATTAGAATGAAGGACTGAAACAAATAAAACATATCTAACATGAGCCATAAACTCCTCTTGAATCTCAACAGCAATTAATTAACACGTGAAATTGGGAATCAACAGTGGCCATTTCCATTGTTTATGATAAATCAAACCCCAAAATTACATCTAATTAAAGATACGAACAAGAAAGGAAAACGGGAGCTGTGTCACTTGTTTGATTGAAAAGGAAAATGAAGAATTTTTAAAGCAAGACCTTTTATAAATTCCAAATTAATGGTGTATATATATATATACACTAAAGCTGGAGGGAATCAATCATTAATTTCACGCATATGAATATGAATTATATTTTTCTTTTTTTCTTTTTTGGAATTCCTCCACGATTAAGACGAATAAATTATTTGTATAAAAAAAATGGATAAATTAAAATGTGAAGTACTGATACTTGACATGGTCAAAAAACTAATGATACTTGGAACTGGGGAAGATTTACACCCTTCTTCTCTTTAGCTCCAAGGCTGCTATATATCTACTAAGGATTAACAAATAGACACATTGAATTCCTGTTTGGATTTATCAGCTAATTGATTTGTTCTCAAGGATTCAGGGAATTTGTATCCTACTAAGTGCTTGTTTGGATCAAGTTATTTTAATTGATTTTGCACGGTAGGAAGTAAATGTGAAATGAGTTTTAACTTATAAAGCGCAAAAACACTTATTTTAAGCTAAATCAAACCAAGGCTGAAAGATCAGGTAAAAAAAAAACCGTGGCTGAAAGAAGAAATTAAACAAATTTTGAAAAAGGAGTGTCTAAATGTTAAAAGGCAAAGGTATTAATAAATAATAATGCATTTGTTGTGTGGAATATAATGAAGTGTAAAGGAAGGAGAAGGTGGTTTCGTCGTTGACTGTTATTCCAGACTGCCAAAAATGACCCTACTTCAAAGACTTGAGCTACATGTGGTCGGGTTTTTGCAAAATAAATGACCCTGTTTGAGTCAAATCAGCTTTGCATTATTGCTCTGCGACAAGTATGAATTTGGATGCCATGCCACTATATAAACGGTCATCTAGTCAAACTCCAAAATAATGTAACAATGTCAAAACAAAAGACTTAGGTTTGTTTTTTTTGTCAAGATAGTTTAAGTCAATTTAATAGAATTTATTTTCGGGCTATATACCTTTAATTCGTTTTCTAATTAATAGATGCGGTTATTGTATATATTCTAAATTTCTAATAGACTTCCAGTTGGTAAATTTTGGGGATTCATCTACGAGCCAACATTTTCCTTTGAACTTTAATTGGCCTGAATTTGGCTGTCGGCGGTGAGGCAAAAAAAAAAAACTTAGAAGGAGCTAAATATCAATATGTGTGTTGATTATTATTATTATTATTATTATTATTATTTTTTGTTTTTGGGCCTTGGCATTGACTTAAGGAGAACATAATACAAGTTTTAATCCAGGGAAGCGCACTTGTTATAATGACTTTAAATTTTACACTCCGACTCGACAGAGATTAGGCTCAAGTCCAAAGTAGCTTGAAGATACTTTGAGTTCACACCAAACAAAAAAAAAATATGGAAGTTGATTGTTGTATAACAAGATGCATAAAGTGGAACCCGCTATGAAGCTGATATGTAATTGCTAATTGCTTCCTTCACTTCCTTGTAATATTTCATAAGCTGATTTCTCTCACCACAAATAATATATATAGGCTTCATATAGGCCTTCATTATTTATTCATTAATTAGCTTAACAAATAAATTTGCATATATTTATCTTTTATTTTCTATTTAAAAATATACACCTAGCGCATACAATCTTAGTATGATTAGTCCCTCACTCCTCAAATATGTGAAACTAGACTTCTTGGTTTTACTCATAAGGATAAAACTCCTTATTCAAATCTAAACATTTTCATAATTTTATAATAGCCCCAATTGAATTGGGCTTTGGGCCTGATTCACCAAGGGTGGACCAGACCTATTCCAACATCTCCCACTCACACTTGGTGGATCAAATGTTATGGGTCATATCTCTTTCTCTTCTGTCAGTGGCCCAAAACCCAAACAAACAAAAGGGAAATCGGATTGGGTCAATGGGCAAAGGCCCAACGCCCGACCCATCAACCCAAACCAAAAAAAAAGTTTGAATTTAAAGGGACAGAAACGCCACGTGGCGCGTGTGGCCACGTGGCAGACCCGATTGACACGTGAAGGACATAGACCGACATCTGGCGGCGTGTGGAGTCCAACCAGACGGTGCTTGTGACGATCGGAGGACTGCATACACGTGCCTCCAGCGAGAGTGGGTTTTAAGCAGTTTTTTTATTTTCCCTGGATTTTTTCTTGGGGCGCGTGAGAGCTCCGTTTCAGACGCAGTTTTTTCCTAAAAATTCATAAATTCGAGATCTTTATAATGATATATTATTTGCATATTTTTTGTGGCAATTCAGGATCTATTTGTGAGGTTTTAGTGCTTATTTAAATGTTTTTTATACATTTAAGAATACCTAAAATCATGATAATGACTTACATTTGTTTATTTAGGTCAAAAATGAAGCAATAGGCTTCTAACAACACTGAAACACTTGAGTATGGGTCATTGAACATTGATTTTGTGGACGATCAAGCTCATATAAATGATCCTGAAGAGGATCCCGAAGAGGAACCTGAAGAATATGAATTTTTTTACGGAAGATCCTGAAGAATTTTTTGAGGAAGACCCAGAAGAAGATTTTCTGGAGCTTGTTCCAGAGGAACTTCAAGTGGTCTACTATGATTTTGGACCTAAGTCTGTGCCCTCCTGTCCTGATGAACCTCAAAATTTAGAAGAAGAGGTCGACCAACCCTATTCTGCTGCTATGGCTGAGAAGATAGCGGAACTGGACGCGGACAAAACAGCTAGAATAAATAATATAAAAATCATATACTCAATCATTGCGAATTATGTGGAAAGCATAAAAGACAAAAAGAATGCAGAATTCTACGTGAGCATAATGATGAAGTACCGCGCGGCTGTAATGGCAAGGGGCACATTCTCAATGACTATTGCTTGGGTTGATGCTATGACGAAAACAACAAAATTCATGAAGAAAAAGAAAAGATTCTTTAGGAAACTAAGGAAAGGTATTATTGAATACTGTTGTTCTAACATTTAATGGTGTATTATGTTCCTATTTCCTTTTATGTTGTTTGTATTGAGAATATGACTCTAAATGTTATTGCTTGTATGTTTTATGTATGGACATCGTATTTTTCATGTAATGAGTTATGTTTGTTAGTTAATGCTAATTTTTAATTGTGCGTTATAATACCATGTATCCCTTATGAGTGGGAGCTTTTAGAAGGTGGAACTTCTAAAAGCTGATAACTTATTTAAAGTACTTATATGAAGTTTTTTGATAGAAAATAATAAGTTGCTAGTATTTGTGTGATGGGAGGTACAAACGTATTCTCCTGATCATGGATCTAGTAATGAACTTATTTTTTGGTCAAGAATGATATAAGTACAGACGTTGTATACCATCTGTGGTATATAATCATTTGGTTATGTTCTCTTAAAGAGAACAACATTTCTAAATGAGAAAAACGTTGCTTCAGAATTGAAAATGGCCACGAAAGGCATCATTGCTGAACTAAATAAGGGGTAGAAATTGAATGGCGACAACTGGGATATATGGCACTGTAAGGTGCAGTTCATTTTGGAGGAACAGGAGGCTGTTGAACCACTAACCATTATTTTGGTGGAACCTGAAGCTAGGATGACTACTCAGCACAGGAGAAACTTGGAAGTTTACCAAGCATGGAAGAAAAAGAACAGCATTGCAAGAGTCACTCTATTGAGCACAATGGAGAATGACCTGATGTGCCAATATGAGAAATACCAAACTGCACAGGCTATGTGGGCTGCACTCAAGGATAAGTTTGGTGGCACATCAACCACTAAGCTTAGAAGGTTGACAATTAAGTTTGATACCTACAAGCTTAGAGCAAATACTCTTATGAAGCAACATCTGAGAGAGATGTCCAACATGATCAGAGAACTTCAGGAAGCTGGACACACCTTGACTGATGAACAGCAAGTTCAGGCTGTAATTAGATCCCTTCCTTCTAGCTGGAAGCACATGAAAGTAAACTTGACTCATAATGACAACATCATCACTTTTGATGATGTAGTGAAATATCTTGAGCTTGAAGATGAACGCCTAGAGGCATATAAGGCTTCTAGGCAAGCCTACTACACTGAAAACACTGGTCCTTCTAATGCCAAGGCCGATTCCAAAAAGGGCAAGAAGTCTCAAAAGAAAGGCAAGAAGGATGACTCTAAGTTCAAAAAGGGCAGAAAGCAATTCAAGAAGAAGGTTGACCTGAATAAGGTCAAGTGTTACGCCTGCCAGAAAATGGGTCACTTCGCACGGGACTGTACCGAGCGAAACAACCATGGGAAGGTACTAGTGGATTATGTGAATTCACACCTTTCTTTTGTTTTAAGTACTTCTTTTCTAACAGAACCTGTTTGTTCTTCTTGGATTTTGGATTCAGGCTCAATAGACCATGTGACGAGGGATCGAGGATCCTTCGTGGAATACCGTCGGTTGCCGCATCTAAGCAAATGGCTTTACGTAGGCAACAATGCAAAGATCAAAGTCAAAGAAATTGGCACCTGCAAGTTACCTTTGCGTGGTGGGAAGACTTTGATTCTACATTATGTTCTTCATGCACCTGACTTCCGACGGAATTTAGTTTCAATACTTTGTTTATTAGATTATGGGTTTGATGTAAACTTTCATGGGAAAGTTGCAGACATTTTTAGCAACAAGACCTTTTATGGTTTAGCTTTCCTTTCTAGAAAGTTCTTTGTTATGGATATTGTTGGTAATTTTAATATGCATAACTGTTTCGTTATTTCCTCCAATATAACTGTTGATATGAATATCTGGCACCCTAGACTAGGGCACATTAACCAAAATAGAATGATTAAACTAGCTAGAGAAGGTTTGCTAGGTGAAATTTTGAATATGGAAATGTCCTTATGTGAGAATTGTCTAGCTGGTAAGGCAACTAGGAAACCTTTCGGTAAGGGAACTAGAGCTGAGATTCCATTGCAATTAATCCATTATGATATATGCGGTCCAATGAGTGTGAGGGCGAGACACGGAGCCTGGTATGTCATTACCTTCATTGATGACTATTCACGATATGGTCACATCTATTTGATCTCACACAAGTCTGAAGCTCTTGAATGCTTTAGACGATACATGAATGAAGTAGAGAATCAAAAGGATTGTAAAATTAAAGCTTTGCGCACTGATCGGGGTCGTGAATACTTCAATGTGGTATAAAAAGACGTTCTTGGTTCAAATCAATTGCGAATAACTTGATGAGTGGGATGATTTAAGTGACTAGGCCAAGGAAGGCCGCCAAGAATAAGAATGTTAATCAATAAGCTAAATGGGGACAATTGTGATATCTGGCATTGAAAGGTCTCATATAAATAAAAAATGTTGTAAAGCCATTGACTTGGGTCAAATAGCACTAAAGCTGAGAATTTGCTCAGCAAATAAGAGGTTATGAGACTGAAATGGCCGTGGCAAGTGAAACTTCATAACATAAATTGCCTTGCGTATGCTATACTTGACAAATGCATGTGCAAACATGAAAGAAATCCAACATCAATGCCATGTGAATTACATTCAAAGATAATCTCTTGAGGTACTTCAATCACCTCTTAGGAGACAATATCTACATGAGATAACCAACTTAACAAGGAAACTGAGAGAAACTGAACATGTATTGTTTAATGAATAAGTTCAGTTTGTTTATCAAGACAATCTTTTCTAGGTGGGAGCACATGAAAGTCAATATAACCCATAAAAAAATATTATTACTTTCAATGATGTGTTGAAATACTTGTGGTTTGGAAATGAACGTCTAGAGGTTTGCAAGTCCTCTGGACAAGCTTATGCCATAGGGGAGGCCAAGTCCTCCACACTCTAAATCCAACATTAAGGAAGGGTAGGAGATTCTAGAAAAGAGATAGAAGGACGACCCTAAGTTCAAAGAAGGGTAAGAATTTCTCCCAGCAGAAGGCTAACCTAAGGTTAAATGCTTTTCCTGCTAAAGAAACGTCCATTTTGCAAATAATTGTTCCAAATAAGAGGAAGGCAAAAAGGACACAAGCTCCATAAATCATGATGATAGGGATTGAAATTCTTTACAGAACATTCTCTATTGTCAAATCTAAGACAGAATCTTAGCTTTGGTGGAGACATAAAGATTGAAGTAAAAGGTATAAGTACCTACAAGTCTACTTTATGTAGTGGAACGACATTAATTCTCTATGATGTACTTCATGCACTGGTTCAAATGAGATTGAGTTGTTGTCTCATGCCGTCAAGATTAAGGGTTCAACTGATTTAAACTTTCATGATTTTATGGTAGGTATATAGTTTTGATTCAATTTTCCTTTCATGAGATTTTTTTTTGAGTTGAGCATTATTAATGAATCTTTATGCTTAGTTGCTTTACTGCCTTTTGTGATTCAAGTATTGACTTGATTATGTGTCATGTTAGACAAGGACATGGGAATTACAACCAAAATTAGCATAATGAGGATTGCTAAGTTTAGTTTCCAATGTGTAGATGTCATTGTGATAGTCTAGCAAGTAAAGCAACACGAAAAGATTTATAGTAACGGGAAAATGACCGTATTTCCATTACAATTATTCCACTATGATAAATTGGTACTGAGTATGAGGGCAAGGCACAGAGCTAAACATTTTATTACTCTTGTTGAGGATTATTTACAATATGATCGTACATGTTTAATTCCGCGTAAGTCTGAAGTTTAAGTTTTTTGGACTGTAAATTGATATGTTACAAAATCAATTGAATCAATAGAAGTTTTGAAATCCTATGTATAAACTAATCAAGGTTGTGAATGATCAAATGATCTATGTGATAGAAGAAAGATAGCTAGATAGCTAGTTATCTAATACACTCTACCACCATATGGAGTTTGCTGAAAAGTGTAATGAAATATTATGAGACATGGTTATGATGGTTCAAGCTAGCCCACCAAATGTGAGTGGGAGAGTATTAAGGTTCACTTTTGGTGGATTAGTATGCATATTTGTTTTCATTAAGTGTGTGTGGTATTGAACTTAATCATGTGCCTCCTAAAGTGGTCACTTCTACACTATCTTCTACACTCTATGAATTGTGGTCAAAGTGCAAATTGGATTTGACTTTTCGCAGACCATAAGAGTGCAAACCATAAGGGTCAGTTGCATATTTCCATTGTGATTGTAAGTGGGAGCTCATTAGAGTGACATCTTCATTTTTTCATAAGTGAAAAGATGGAAATGTGACTGAAAAGAACTAAAAGCTATCACATTTATTATACATCATTTCCAAATAAGGGCCAAAATGATGACTATGTGTCTCTTTATAAGACACATAGATAAGGCAGTACAGAATCAGCAAGCGATCCTCAATTGTCCTTGTGTGTGGGAGCTTAGAAGGGTTAATAAAAAGACCTAAACATGAGAAGCGGGAAGCTCCAAGCTCCAACAAGAAGGAGTAACTGAGAAAGGAGTTCATGGCTGCTCTAAAAGATAGAGTCGAGTTTTGTACAAGATTCCTGCTAAGGCAAAAATGGAAGAAAGCAATGGAAGTGATGATTCATTAAAAATGAATCATGGTTAAGAATTAGAAACTACAAGACTCATTTGATTGCAAAGAGATGAGCATAATAGGAAGGCTTTCATCTTACCTGTTGTGCGTTTTTAATCAGACTTATTTTGGCAACAATTTACTATTTAGATTTAGTAATACATCAAGAGGATGTAAAACCTACACCTTTAAGTGGTGATATGGATGGTGAAATCTAGTTGTAATGAAAATTATATTAGGAGATCCTTGAGTAATTTCTATATGAGTTAATGCAAACCCTTAGATACCCCAGTGGCTTCAGTAATGATTTTTGAGTCTTTGATTTTGTCCCTGAACTACATCAACATAAAAAATGGAAAAAGGTTTCCATGCAAACGCTGTTGGTAGTCTTATGAATGCAGTGATGTGTACAAAACCAGATATCTATTTTGTGATAATACTTGTATGTTGGTACTAATCTAACCATTGTGAGAGACATGGAATGTCTTCACAAAAGGTTTTAAGATACTTTTTAGGGCGTATAATGATCATGCGCATGTTAATGTACTATGTCAGTATATGTGGCTATATGGTTGATGATGTTTGGGAAAACATCTATGATTTGAAAGTGAGAATTTTAAATCTAGTGTTAATATATAGTAAAAACACTACAGCCATTGCCTACGTAAAAGACCTTAAGTATCATATCATGACTAAACACAAAGATGTGATTCTTGTTAGAAATGCTATAGCACATAAAGTTGTTGTTGAACAACACATTCCTATGCAGAATCCTTTAACTAAGCAGGTGGCCAAGGAAATATATGAAGAGCATAATGAGTCCTTTGGCATGCATTGGAAGTGAAGTATAGATACTTCATTATGGTTTTACATGTGTATGCGAAAGTATACAATGTCTAGTATGTCATACAGGTTGATGAGGTCAGCTTTCTCACACAAGCGACCACTTTTGACACTTAGAAGGAGTGTGCGAAGATGAGACATATGTGTTCACCAGTAAAGCAGTGAGAGAGCTTATATGGTAGAGAAGAAACACAAAACTAAATGTCGCCTCGACTTAGTAGTGCATTTAGTCAGGATGAGATCTATAATTATAAATATGGATCGAATCATGAAAACCTACGTCTATGATACCTGTATCCAGACAACAAATTCTTCAAATTGACATCATGTGAGTAAAGCTGAAGAATTTTGGTTTAAATATTGTGTGTGTCTAAACTTTAGTTTGTACGGTGTTAATGGTAAGATTAAAACGACATACACTCTTAAAGTATAAGAGTAACACCGTAGTATGTGATTCATATCGCATGTGCTAGAGAACCACAAACGGGAAGCAAGTGAAAAGATCCCTGCTTCATTGTTGTATGAGTCCCGGAAAGGTTTGCCCTTTCATGATGTCCTCTGACTTTGACAATATGATAGAGATATGTTTCGATGTCTGCTACTTTAACATTTTTTCCTATGATCATGATTGATACGATCTAAAGGTATTATGTTAAGAAAGCGGTTGATTCATATTGAAATGATATATGGGCGAAAGAAAGATTACTTGAAATATGCACACTTATGCTTGTGTCTGAGATCGGTCCTTTATGATGTTACTTGGATAATTTCATAAGTGTGGATACTATGCATATTAGAAAGGCCATCTGAGTTTTATCTTGACTTAAGAGGGATTAGATTGGCCATGAAGAAAGTGTATATGGGTTAAAATCTAGGACATTGAAGGCATTATATTAATATGACCAAGCTGCACTACAGGATTGTTTTGTGTTAGTCTCTGTGAAAGGGATTCCTAATACAAGACACCCAAATGGAGACGTCATGCCCACGCGGTTACCGTAGAGCACCTAGTATGACAGAAGGAAGGAAGAGAAAGAGATATGACCCTTAACATTTGATTCACCAAGTATGAGTAGGAGATGTTGGAATATGCCTGGTCCACCCTTGGTGGATCAGGCCCAAGCCTAATTCAGTTGGGGCTATTATAAAATTATAAAAAAGTATGGGTCCAATTAAGGAGTTTTATCCTTATGATTTGAATTTCAAATCATAATAACTCCCATACGTATTATAAGGGGTTATTCTCAGTTGGTGAAATAGTGAACAACACCGCAAGAAAACTTCTAAAAACTCCTCTCTCCCTGGGTCCTCTTCTCCCATGGTGAATCTGCAGTATAACGTGATCAGAGTCCGAATCGGTACTCCGATCTTGTGTGGGTACTCAGTGAATCAATGGATTCTAGGTACACCCGAAATCCTACAATTAGAATATCAAATATGAATAGATTCGACTTATTATCGAAATTTGAAAGAAACGGGAAATTAAGTCTCATGTTAGATGGGTTTGAGCTTCATAAGATATATATAATTAGAAACAACTATAAATTTACTGCCTAAAAATTTTGAATTATATGCATTTTCATTAATTACATGTAAATTCCAATGATGGGATTCTCATGTGCATTGACAAAATAACGGTTTTTTTTAATTATAAAGGCAGCAAGAAGCTTGTGGGTTACAAAATTTACCGATTACAAAAAAAACCAACAAATTAGCGACGGAATTAGATGATTCAGTCGTCAAATATACTGTCACAGATTAATTAGCGACAGAATTCCATCGTTAAGTCAATTTCGTGATAGAATTCTGTCACTAATTAACTATTTTTTTATTTTAGAATATACAACACTATTGGGAATCCGTTGCCTATTGCTACATTCCAACTTAAATAGATCTAAACAAGCAATAGATGGTGTCACTAAGACATCAAAATCTTAGTTAATCTCTTGGACCATCCCGGCTAGATATTTAACACATCTCAATCCTTCCCTGTATGTATGAAAAATCTTGAGATCCAAATTTGAAAGGATGGGGGATCTTAAATCCTAAATTTCATCTTTCAGCTGACGATGAACTTGTCCACAATCTACGAAGTAAATGTAGAGCTTCCAAGAAGTCAATATAGAGTTTGATCTTTTTTAAACCCAATTGTTTGTAGAGTAGCAGGTCCTTGTAGATAGCATGGATTTCTGCAATAGTTAAGGTAGTATACCCTATCTTCTATGAAATCCACTTTTCCAATTACCTCGAATCACTCCTTCACAAAACTGCCTGACCTCTAGCATTAGGGGAAGCATCCACATCCACACGTACAAATCCCAAGGGTGCCATTTCACTTCTGATCTATACGGTATCTGCAAAACTCTCGGTGCTGAAAGCATCCATTTTCCACTACTTCCTCCATGAGATGAAGTAGATATCTGCGAGCAATCGCTTTGGGCTGATCACAAGTGCCCTCAAACACTTTCTTATACACATATTCTTCCAAAGCAGCCAGCATATATAGTACCAAACATCCGTGCATATAGTACAAATAATGCCTTTGTTCTTCTCTATTTGGTGCCATGTGTTTTACGATATTATTTTTAGAGAATAAAATAAGAAAATACTATATGAACTTCAAAATCTTAAATAAGTTATTTCCTACTAAAATGAGTTATCAATTGCTATATAACTGTAGTTAATACCTATACTCTTATAGACAATAAGAATAATTTGAGATTTTGAAGTTTAAGTGGTATATATGTTCTTATCTTTTCCCTTATTTTTATTTTTTAACTTTCAAATTATAACCTATTTTTTATATAAAAATGTGTATGATAAGAAAATGATACATTTTGCTCCTATTTAAATATAAATATATCAAAATTTTAATAATAAAAATAAAGAAATGTATATTTTGCAAAAAAAAAAATAAATAAATAATGAAATAATTTGATGATCCGATTTCCTGGTTTAAGATCAAGTTTTATGAATCCGGACCGAGCACTGAACTAGCCGGGATATGGTATTGGGTCAAGGGTCAGTGGGTCAGTTCAGAGTCAAACTGGAGCTAATCCGGGGCCAAACCGGTCAAAAATTGAAGATTTTAAGTTTATTAATATGAAATCCTAATTTTTTTTAAAATAGTGAACCGGACCGGACCGGTTTACTGGTCGGTTCGCCGGTTTTCGGGCTGGACCAGCCAGTCCGGTTCGGGTTCTGGAACACTATTTAAGATAATTGACCTGTATTGAAGTTAAACACGACTTTGTGAAAAGCTGGGAAAAAACTCTTTAATTAGTGCCTGAGCCCTGAATTTCACGTGCTAAGATAAAAAAGAGAGAAAAGATTCAGTTTCAGTCTACGTCATTATGATTTCAATTTGGATGGCCCAAATTTAATTTGTTGACCAGAGATACGCCCCCTCTCTCTTAATTTATGCCATTGTCGTGGTTATTCGTTCAGAAAGAGTTTGTCCAAGCGCGTGTTGACCGTGACAAATTAAAACAACGTTTTTTATAAACTTTTAAATTGCATGTGATGGGTTTGGTGCAGTGTAGTTAAATTTGGGAGGTGACTCTCTGAATTTACAATTTTTATGATTTTATCTTATAAAATGATGTCAAGTCAATCATAAACTCGTACTAGTTGTAAATTCAATCAAATTTATGACACTAGTGAAAAAATCACTTTTAAGACCAATTAAAAATGACATTTTAGACCGGTTTTGGATCCGATCTTGATACAGCCGGTCTTAAAAGTCTGCTATTTTTTAGATCGGTTAACGAAACTGATCTTAAAAATCACTTTTTAGACTGGTTGCTCGAAGACCAGGTCTAAAAAGTTCAGACTGTTTAGACCGATTGTTTAAAACCCGATCTAAAAACTTTTTTTTAAGACATTTAAGACCTGTTATTAAAATAATCGGTCTTAAAATTCATACTTTTAAGACTGGTTATTTTTTTAATAACCGATCTTAAAAGTATGAATTTTAAGACCGGTTATTTTAATAACGAGTCTTAAAAGTGATATTTTTAAATAGCACCTTGTCATACAAGAGGTAAAAGCTATGACACTTTGACTTTTATTTTTATTTTTTTTGCTTTAAATTGGGAAGCTATGGCACTTTGACACAAAGTGCCATAGCTTCCCAATTTAAAGCAAAAAAAATTAAAAACCTTAAAAAATAAAGTTGTCGATGGTGGGTTTATTGCCTCAAATGGCGCTTGCTCCAGCAAGTGCCATTGGAGGCATATTGATATATGTGTGGAGGCCCTTCCAATGAATTTTTTGTAAAAAAAAAAAAACAATTAAATATAAAAGACATTGAGTAAATTAAATAAGTAATAACTAATAAAATTATATTTGTAAACTTAAAAATTAATAGGACACATGTGTCATATTTTTGAAATATTATAATTTTACTATAAATCTAGTTGAAATAAATAGGACACATGATTTTAGAGGACTTGATATGATAAATCAAGGAACTTGACTTAAATTTTTTTTTCCTTTAAATCTTTAGAAAATCTTTGTTTTTTAATTAATTTTGACTCCTACTAGTTACTACAATTATTTTTTACTCCATGTTTAGGAATTACTTTTTTCTGCTTGCTAGAGGAGGCTCCCAAAACCAAAAAAATAAAGAAATAGCTACTGGGCAGAAATAAAAATAAATAAATAAAGGTTTTGCCTCCTCCGGGGCTTGGTGGAGCAAGCACTGGAGGAGGTGCATAAAAAAAAATAGAAATAGCTACGGGCAGAACCAAAAGAAAACAAAAAAGGAACAAGATGGGTCTTGGCCGACACTTGGTGTGGCAAGTGCCGGCCAAGGCGCTCTGCCTTGTCCGGCACTTTCTCGTGGAAGCGCCGACCAAGGTTGGTTAGCCAAAAAAAAAACCAGTTTGCTATGACGCTTCTTTAAAGAAGGGCAATATAGGAGGGGCAACACTAAATCGTTTTTTTGTAGTAGTGTTTATAGTGTTCCTTGTGTCTTTAGTATGAAATCTAATTGAGAAATTGATCTTTAAATTAGTTCTAAATGTAAAACTGATTGCTCATATTAGTCATTTGTTTTTAATTTACCTTTATTGGCATGGTGCTCCCTTAATAATAATCAAGTGAGATAGAGAGAGCTAGAGTGAATTAAGGAAAGATGATTATGGTTTTTTTAAAAATAATATATATAATGTTAACTGACTTAACTAACTTAATCTAATTAAATTAGATAAATATATTTTGTATTAAGGAGTGGAGGGATTAATAAATACAGTATACAATGTGGAAAAGGAAGAGAAATTGGAACAAGCTTCATGGTGAATATAAAAAAGCTTGTCTTAACAAACTATTTAATAGACCTTTTTCGGGGAAGTTGCATGTTTCAAAATATGCGTTCACATTCACAAGTCTAGCCATGCATATCTGATATAATATGAGTGTATGCACGCGCTCTCTTTGACAAGTCTATAAAGTTGAACACATTGAAGCAAAGAGCTAATATAGCTATCGCTAGCTACTACATCCATATCCAAAACTTAAGAATAATAGAGATCAATGGGTATGTCTCGTCTTTACCATTTTGTGATGGCTCTTTTGATGATAGCCTCCACTCTTTTGTTACAGTGCCCTAACGCTAGCGCAGGTATGTGTCTTTATTTATCACAAACTTATATGATACACTCATTTTGTGTGTGTGTGTAATTTTAGAGTTAAATTTGTTATGATCGACTCTCTATTTGAACATATATAATAGTTAGGTACTCAGAATTAAAAAGTTAATTTAAAAAATAATGGGAAGTATGGTGATGCAGGTATGACGATGAGGAAGCTGGCTGGTCCTTTGCCATGGCCACCACCTCCACCGTCTCACTCTATACCTTGGGGTCCAAGGCGAGGGCCAATTACCGGCGGAACCCCTCCTCCACCCAGGCCAAGTACTGTCGGATCCCCTCCTCCACCGGAGAATAGCTAGAGATTTTCTGGAATTAATGATCAATATATATAAAATTAACGACGAACCATTCGCATTTCTGTTGTTTTCTTTGTTCAAGCATTTCTGTTGTGTTCTTTCTTCAAGCAGTGAGTAGATATGCTTATTTTGATATATTTTAGTTATCATGTATCCAATCCAATCATAAGTTTCCATCATCATCTTATGTTTACACTCCTTCTCAAGCTTTTAAGAGTCTCGTCTGTAATTATAGTTAATTATAATGTTTAGTGATGGCTGGCATTTTCATTTTAATCCATGAAAAAAAATACTAATTAAAACTCATTTTTGGGTAGTTACCGACTTCCATTATCAAAGTAAGCATTCCAATAGGGTTGCAAGAGGGTCTCAATTGAATGCATAAACAAGTGCAAACAACAAATCAAATACCAAAGCAACAAGACTACAAAGGAGGATGAAGTTAAAAAATACACCCAGAAAACATAGTCAAGTATAAACTGAATCTCTTACACCAGGCAACAAATCAACAATCCCACTGTTGTAAATGACGTATTGGATGTTCCAAACCTGTTTACCAAATTTCAACATGGTCCTACTGTTAATGAATCTGGAAAACTGATGTACGGTAAAATGGGTTTCTTTAGCTTCTTCTTTCTCAAATGGCTGGTCTTCCACTTTGAATAAGACCTTACACGCTTGGCTTAATATGACCTTTATCCACTTTAATTAGTGAGACACATGTGGGTTTTAAATATTCTCCCCCATAGGAAGAGAGCCCACACCCAACAAATTAAGCTCATCAAACGTTATTTTTTTTTTCAAAAAAAAAATTGTTGTTATTGATTTGTTTTTCCATTCGTAACCAACGGTGTCTACACACGAAGTTGGAATATATTCCTACATCTCAATGATTAAGATGAATAAATTAAAAATGTGAAAGATACTTGGAATTGGGGGAGATTTACACCTCAAGAAGCACTACTGCAAAAACCGTTTTTAACATCCCTTATTTAGGCCTTTTAACGTCTGAAAATAAGGGGACGTCTATATGAGCGACGTAGTAAAAAATGGCAATAACGTCCGTAAATAAAAGGATATCTATAGTCTGAACTTTAGATGTCCCCAGTTTAAAATGGGGACGTCTAAAGTGCTTTTTTTTTTAAAAAAATCATTTATTTTATAGATCTGAACTAAACAGTATTTAAAATCAGAAATTACAGATCATCGTCAATAAAATTACAGATCTAGTATCTGAACTTCAAATCCAAAATCTACACAATAATAACTCTAGAGCTGAAATTTCATAAACAGAAGATGATAACAATAAGATGAATCAGTTGCAAAAAATTTATCTCCTTCTATTATTAAAATTCATTTTCTCATAATAATGAATAGAGAAGAGTAACAGGGAGAGATAAACCTCATTTTCTCAGTGGGAATGTGGCCATGAAGCATGTTTTGGAATCTCGATCTACAAACCATAACAACACGAGTTAGAAGATAAAATAGAAGGGATATCCAAAGAAAAAAGAGAAAGAAGATAAAATAATAAGAAATAGTAAGAAATATAACAGATCTGGTGAAAAAGAGAGAGAGAAAAGAAGAAGCACGTTTAAAAACAGTATATAAAGAAGAAGAAGCAAAAGTTAAATGCGTGGTGGTAAGCATAACAGATCTGGTGAAAAAAAGAGAGAGAAAAGAAGAAATAAGTTTAAAAACAGCATATAAAGAAGAAGAAGCAAAAGTTAAATGCGTGGTGGTAGTGATTCTTGTTGTGGTTGCAGTGATGAGAAAGATGAGTGTGGGTTTATAAAACTGACAAATAAAAATTGTCAATATAGATTTGAATTGTTTTTTGTGTCCCCAATTTAATTTAGGGACGCCTAAAGTTGTTTAGTTAATTTTTTTTTACTTTAAACGTCCCCAATTCAAAAAGAAACGTCTAAAGTCACACTTTAGACATCCCCAATTTAATTAGAGACGTCTAAAGTTACTTTTTTTTTATATATAATCAGGGACGCCTTTGATATATGTAATATCAGGGATGCCACTTTATTAGGGACGCCAAAAGTGGCGTCCTTGATATTTAAGGCGTCCCTAATATATATTAGGGACGCCTTTAAAAAAAAATTTAACTTTAGACGTCCCCAATTAAATTAGGGATGTCTAAAGTGACCAAAAGGCGTCCTTGATTAAAAATTTTTTTTTTAAACTTTAGAATTGGTGACGTCTAAAGTGACTTTAGTCGTCCCTATTTGAATTGGGGACGTCTAAAACTATTTAAATCTCACTTAGAATTACAAAAATGCCATCGTCTTTATTTTTAATGTCCCTTTTTTAAAAAGGGACGTCTTTTAGGGTCGTAACCAACGGTGTCTACACACGAAGTTGGAATATATTCCTACATCTCAATGATTAAGATGAATAAATTAAAAATGTGAAAGATACTTGGAATTGGGAGAGATTTACACCTCAAGAAGCAAATTAAAGGAATTATTAATGCGTTGTCCGTGTGGAAGTGGAAACGAAGGAGAAGGTGGTTTGGTTGTTGGCTCTTATTATTCGAGACAGCCAGAAAATGGCCCTACCTCCAAAACTTGACCTGCATGTGGTGGGCTTTCTTCAAAATTAATCTGCACGTTTGTGTTAGTTGATGTGAGGCTGTGTGAGCATGCATGCATGCATACATAAATACATATTCTAATAGAGACTTCTAGTTAGTAAATTTTTGCAATGAGGGAAAAAATAATGGACTATATGTTGAGGCTATTCATATATATGCACCTTCTTGTTTTCTTTATTAGATGGAAGGTATCTCATTTTAAAATTTAGAGCACAAAGAATTTTTTGTCACTTCCTTCATGTATCTCTACCCAATAGCCTGATTATGACTTTTTCGTATGTTAGCCTTGGGGTCCACAATCAAAAATTAATTAAGAATTGCGTATAGGCAAACCTATGATCATTCTCTCTTATTGAAGAGTCTTTTATTGAATCTTAAGTAATCTAAATGTCATGCAATGAAAGCAAGGGAAATTCATTTTGGGTTTTTCATATTAATAAAATAAAGACTAATGCCATTGAATTAAAAGCTAAACTATTGTTTTTGTTTTTGTGTTTATAAAAATGGGATGGATATGAAGAAATGAATGAAATGAATTCTCTTGAGAAATTGGTTTATTAGCTATCATAGTTCACTAAATAATATGAGAGTTTGAAATCCATCAAGTAATTAAAAACCTCAAGTAAACGTGTTGAGTTCAATTTATCTAATTAATGACTAATTCTACGATTGTATTCATAGTCATCTCTTGAATAAATTGTTAAAAACTACTTGATGTGTAAAATGGATTAAATTAATGCAATTGTTTCCTCTAATATGAATGCACAAACGTGCCTCTCAAATTAGCTCAAATCAATTACTCAAACTAGTAAACACTTAGTAAGTATGATCTCATTGAATTAATAGGAGATAATTAACTAAAAATCATTCAATCACAATAATTCAAATCCAAATACAAAATAAACAATCTTAATTTAATAATATGGAGTTCAAATAGTTCATAACAAAATCCTACTGCAGCTACCTTAGAACTTAGCTAGGAATTACAATAATAATAAGAAATTCATGAAGAAACTAAAAAAGAAAACTCCCCCTTGAGCTTTTGAACTCAAGCCAATCTTCCCAATAGAGTTGAAATCTTTAACCACTCATTGGACCTTCAGCAACTGTCACACACTGGAACTTCAATGCTGCCATGGAAATTGAAAGAGGATAGAACAGATTTATTGAAGAATGAAAATGAAAACGAGTTGGTGTTGGAAAATGTTGAGGACGAAAATGAAAGAAATGAGGATGATGGTGCTGGACAGGGGAAGGAAAAGGGTCCGTTGGTTGCAAAGAAAGGGGCAGTGGCGGAGGGAAATGTTGTGGTGTTGGACGGTGGTGGAAGAAGGTGAGATCGGCGGTCCTCAAGATTCCATGGTGAAGAAGCTTGCAGTACCATCTCCATTCAGCTCTCAGCTGCGGCTCTCTCTCTCAAAACTCCGAGCTCCAGATCCTCTCTCTCTCTCTCTCTCTCTCGCTAGTTCAAGTCTCCCTTACGGCCACCAATTCTCAGCCCCCGACTCTGTTTCTTCTCAGCTCTCCATGTCGAGTCTGTTAAATGGAGGGAAGGGAGAAGGTGGTGGTGGTGTTTGGAGATAAGAGAGGGAATGTCGATGATGGTGATTAGAACCCTATAGCTCAACGGCGCTCCCCTGCGACACTCCGTTCTAACTCTCAGCTCGGGTCTGAATCTGCGGCGCTCACTCCAAGTTTCTTGCTCTGCCTTGGCTGAGCTCTGTCCTTGCTGGATGGTGGAAGAGGCTCCTTAGTTCGGTGGTATTGGTGGTCTGGAACAGAGGAACTTCCAGCTATGGTGAGTTTGGGACAGAGGAAGCCGACGGTGATTGAGGTGGAACAGCGAGATGGTGGCGTGTGAAGGAGGGTTGCCAGCGATGATGAAGGAAGAAGCGATGAAGGTCGGCCTCCCAGCTTGCGTGGCGCAACTCCCGCTCACAGACTCTCAGCTTGCGTCTTTAACGCAAGTTTTGACCAAGGACTAAAGTGAAAATTGTCAAAAGTTTCTTTGAGGGACTAGGGCACATTTTTGAAATGTTTTAGAGGTCAACTGTCATTTCCTAAACATGTGGGTACTCTTCTGTGATTGTCACTGACTCCCTTTTATGCATAAATTGTGATTTTCAGAAATTCTGGGGCCCCTTTTATAGTTTTCCACAATCATCTAAATATTAAATCTGACATCCAAAATCTCCAATTTTCTTCCAAAAACACTTACAATGTAAGATTAAGCACAAGGTAGTATCAAAAATCCAAAAAACAATTGCACAAAATAATTAATAAATTATGACTATTTTTCCCCTAATTGCAATTAATTCAAAACAATTGACCCTAACTAAATTTAGTGCTTAATCATGCAATAATGTCTCAAAAAATGCATCAAAATCCCAATTTAATTATTAAAAAATATATATAAAATATGGTTCAATAAATTCCCCCACAATTAGACCTTTGTACTCCTGAACAAAGGCAATTAAGTGCAATTTTCTAAATTCCAATCATCAATGCAATTAAAAAAATGAGCAACTTCATAATCAGAAAGCAATAGATCAATTAATCAAATCCTTCAAGCCAACACTAGTCATAGTCAACCGATGCAAAGAAATTAGTTAACTACACAATCTAAAATATTAGAATGAAGCACCAAAGACTCTTAAGGTATTAGTGTTTCACTCATCTCACCTCATTGGGATAATTTCACTCTAGCTCACTTAATTAACACCTTACCATAGGCTTGTAACAATTCTAACATCTCCACTACTAATAGCAATTAATGTAATGAATCAAGAGGGCTTAAAAGGCTTGTAATGATGGATGAAGGCTTAATGGAATGAATTAATTAGAAAAAACAATAATTGATATACAAGTCAAAGTTATGAATAATCTTATAACACTTAAATAACTTAAAAATTCTTGCCAATTCTTTTCCAAATTCATGAATAAGTGCCTTCTTAGTATTTCTTTTGCTTTTATTTTATCTACAATATATATATATATACACACCATAGCTTATGCAGACCTGGGCAACATGTAATTTTTTTGTGGAAATTAAAACAAAGATAAAAATAGGGACACATTTGCGAAATCAAAATCTGTACAGATTTTTACTACAAGGACTTGATAAATAATACTAGGATGAGCCTTGACCAATATTGATCCGGGTCATAGAAGGAACCATGTCCTCTTTCATACATGGACCATTTATAGAGAATTCCTTTTGAATCTCACACAGAGCATTCATTCAGATGGAATCTCAACCTTCTTCCTTCAGACCAATTCAACACAGCCTTCCTTCGTTTCCTACTGGAGGCGTATTCATCCTATTATCATTTATCTTGTTCCCGACATTAAAAAAGACTCTCTTTTTTTTTTAACATATTGCCCAGTAACATAATCTATAATACTTCCCTCATGATCGAATAAAATTTCCCCCTTAGATCCCTAGAGAAGTTTAGCCCCTCATACCTGGTTATTCTTCAACAACTGTTGGTTAAAGATGATATTGGTTGCTGCTATCATGGAGAATTGTTCGCACAGATCAGAAACGAAAGAAAGAGATTTTAGGAAATCTGTATATTGCATTCAAAGATTGCTTACAGGAGGGGTGTCCGACTGAGGAGCTTACAGGGGCTTTTTATAGACTCATGGACTCAACTCTAGGATTACAATTGACTCAAGTAACTATAACTCTAGTTACTTTTACAAGACATTACAGGACATCTGACATACCAAAGGACGATTACAGATAAAATTTAATAAAAGATAAGATTACATGACTCAGCTTTGTCGGCCATCTTCTGATTGTCTGCTTCTGCCGACACTTATACTTGTCTTCTTCTTCTGCCGACACTCCTTCTAGAGTAAACTTGGATCTATAGTGATAGAAGGACTTTTATCATTTCCTCTAAATTCATGGCAATATTCACACTCATGATTTGGATAATCATTGATTATTTGACATATTTTTCTCTTAGTATCTGAGGTATTATCCATCTTATTCTTCTTTATATTATCATACCATAGTCCAAATTGTTTCTCATTGGATCTATCATTAGATGGCTTCTTCTTTCCGAGGGCATATACACATGTTTTATCAGTGGAATAATATACCCAAGGATATTCTTCTTTTCCAGGTGTCACATTGGCCACCTTTATACGGTTCATTTCTTGAAAAATTATATGATAATCCTGAGCTCTTATATTAGATACTCTAAACTGGAAGTCTTCATCATCTGATATATCTTCTTTAATCTCTGGTTCATACTCCAGTGGCTTCTTGGTAGTCCCAAGCCTAATAAGATTTATAGGCATATAGAACTTTTCTGAAGTTATCTCAGCTACAGTTGAATAACACCTTATGAATACTTGATTTTGAGTTACAATATCAAAATACTCTCCAACAGCTTTTACAAGCTTCTGAGGTAATTCTGCAATTTCTTCCAAGGATCTGGATGGATACATACTTTGGATTAAACCATATTGGTACAGGGTTTTTACAATTCCTGAAGGAGTTCCTGGATAAATGATGGCTTTATTGAAAGCATAATGAGATACATATTTGATAGTTTTATGGGACAAAGATAACTGATTCAACTTTTTGATAATTACTTTGTAGAAATTATATTGTTTGGGTATTTCAAAAAGATCATTATTGGGTTCTTTCTGAGGATGGTTATTCTTTTTGATTTGGTCTTTTTCTTTTTCTTGATAGGTCATTATTTGGGAAAAAGATAAATTTTCTGGTACATTCTGGCTTATAGGAGTTGAGGTTACAAAAGAATTAGAGGTTAAGAGTGACTCAAGTCCAAATGACTTGATTAAACTTTGAGTGTTGCGAGTAGAAGACTCGCCTGGAGTGAATGACTCCATTATAGGTGCACTTGGCTTATATGGCTCAACTTCTTTTCCTTTATAGTTCATATCATGGTCATCTGACCTTATAGGTGACTTGGCAATAGCCTTACAAGTCTCATTTTGGACATCTATCCTTATAAGTGGATTGGCATCAGCCTTATAGAGCTTCAAATTCTCAAGCTGAATATAGATGTCATTAAGTGAATCATTAATACCAGATATAGAGCTTGTAATCCCTTGTATACTGGTACTAACTTGACTACTTAATAAACTCATATTCATTTCAAGAATATTCATCTTCATTATAAGTTGGTTCATCATCGGGGAAGAATCATCTTCCTTATTCATCTGAGTTATAGGACTTCTTCCTCTTACTGGCTCCATCTGCTTAAATAGTCAGTAATTAAATTATTCTTTCCTTTTATATATTCAACATCATAATCATAATAAGCTAAATCATATTGCCATTTAATTAACATTTTACTACTTAACTTATTTTGTTTTATTCCTCTAGACAACCAATGCTTTACTTGTGTATTATCAGTCCTTATTATAAATCTATTATTAACTATAAATAATTCTAATTTTTCAATGGCTTTTACAATAGCTAATAATTCTTTCCAATTAGAATGATATCTACTTTGAGAATCATTAAATTTTCCACTAGTAT
Organism: Inga leiocalycina; assembly: GCA_963242795.1. Taxonomy (NCBI): domain Eukaryota; kingdom Viridiplantae; phylum Streptophyta; class Magnoliopsida; order Fabales; family Fabaceae; genus Inga; species Inga leiocalycina. The sequence goes on from OY725322.1 coordinate 25,685,614, forward strand.
ATCTAGTTATTTTTTCAGTTCCATCTTCATCTTCATAATATAAAGCAGCTCCCCAATAATTATCAGAAGTATCAGTATATATTATCCATTTTATATCTTCTCTTAAAGGTATAGTTAATTTTGGCAAATCTTTACACAAAATCTTTATATTTTCTATTATTTTTTCTATATTATTATCCCATTTCCATATAGTTTTTTCTCCTGCTAACTTAGATATTTTAGAGGTTAATTTTGATAAACTGGGTATATAATTTCTAGCTTGATTCACTAATCCTAAGAAGGATTGCAAATCCTTTTTATTGTTTATCTTTTTAAATTGTAATATTTTCTGACTTATATGGTCTTGCAATTCTATTCCATTTTTTGTTAAAATTTGTCCTAAAAAGTTCACCTTTTCTTTTCTTAACTCCATTTTAGATGGTGATATGTTTAATCCTTTCTCTTCTATTATCTTTACAAATTGTTCTAAATGGTTTTCATGTTCTTTTTCATCTTTTGAAAATATTAATATATCATCTATATAAATTACAGCAAAATCTCTTATTGGTAATAACATTTTTGACACATATTCTTGAAATATACTAGGGCTATTATGAAATCCCATTGGTAATACATTCCATTCATATAATCCTTCTGATGTACTAAAAGCAGTATATTTTTTACTGTCTTCTTCAAGTTTTATCTGAAAAAATCCTGATTTACAATCGAATTTACTAAATATAGTTTTTCCTCTTATTATATTAAATAATAAATCCATTTTCGGTATAGGATATCTATTTCTTATAGCTAATTCATTTAACTTTTGATAATTTATAACCATTCTAGTTTTTCCTCTTTTTTCTTCACTATGTTTAGACACTATTATAGCTGGTGATGAATATTCTGATCTACTTTCTCTTATAAGATTATATTTCTTCATTTCTTCTATATGCATTATAAATTCTTTTTTATCTTCTTTAGTCCATGCATAAGGTTTACAATTTATTTCTTTACTATAATCTTTTAATTCTATTTTTGCCAAAGGCTTAGATTTTTCCCAATATACTAAAGGATTTTCACTATAATTTTCTATAATTCTTTGTTCTATAGTTTTTACTTCTATTATGTTTAATGTTGCTAACATGTGTTGTATTTCTACTGGATTATTATTTTGTAAAAATTGTACTTCATGTTCATTATTCTTTTTTTGAAATTTTTCATCTTTTCTCCTATATGGTCTAGTTATTCTTATACCCCAAGCTTCATGTCTACAAGGAGTTGTTAATATTATAGCTTTACTAATCATATGCATAGGGAAATATTGTTCTAAGAAATCTAATCCTAAAATTACATCACAAGAAGGTTCATTGTATTGGTTCAATTCTTTTATTATTAATTCGTAGTTTCCTATTTGAACTTTTACATCTCTTGCTTCTAATTCTAACATATGGATTTCTTTTCCTGCACTTTCCATTCTTAGCATTTTGTTTTTTCTTTTCCATAATTCTGGTGGTAATACATTATATTTTGCTATAATTAAGTTTGCTCCAGTGTCAACCAAAGCATGATATTTTCTTGATCTATATTTTGCATATATGAATTTTATAAGTATATAGTATAATGGTCTACTCATATCCTAGATAATACTTCTAAACGTTCTTTTAATGTTTTCTTAATTTCTTTTCTATCTTGTCTTTCTCTCATTACTCTAGCATATTCTTCTTCATACAATAAATAATGATTATCATATATAAAATTCAGTCTTCTATTTTCCCATTTATAGGTTTTACTCAATCTCTTAATTATTATTCTTAAAAAACTCCTATCATATTTTGGTATTTTTGTTATATATTCTCTTTTTTTATATGCCCAAAATTCCCCATCTATTATTAGTCTACTTTTGTTTCTTAATTCTTCATTTAACATATGAATGTCTCCCATATTAACCTTTAGATAATAAGTCTAATTGTTTCTTTAATTCTTTCTTTATACTTCTTCTTTGTCTTTTCCTAGTTATGACTTCATTTACTAACTGTATGTACATTTGATCATTATGTTTAACTATTTCTAACAATTGGCTTAAAACTGTATGTTCTATTTTATCTGTTTTGTTTGTTTTATTTATTAAGTACCTTAATATTCCTATATTACTTTTAGGTATTCTTATATCATTATTTTCTTTATTGTAATACCAATTATTTTTATCATAAAGTGTGATTCTTCTATCCATTAAGCTCTAGATAATACTTTTAATCTTTCTTTCAATACTTTTTTAATATCATTTCTATTCATCATATTATTAACTACTGCATTATAAGCTTCTACAAAATCTTGAGCTCTTGTATGATATACTATTCTTAGTTGTCTTTTTTCCTTTTCATTACATTTATTTATTTTATGCACTATGTGATTCATCATTGCCTTATCTGATTTAGGTATTATTATTTTTTCGTCATCAATATAATAATAATCTTTATTTTCATCTGATAATATTACTCGCATTATTTTTGCTGTTTGGTGTGTATTGATCATCATATTAACTTTTGAATTACAATTGTTTGATGGTTTATGTTAAAGATTATTCTATCTTCTTGATTTCTATAAGGTTTTACTTTATCTAAAAAATCTTTTCCTAATACTACCTTATGTGATTTATTCGAGTCTTGTTCTACCCATAAAGTTAATTGTATTACATCTCTCTTATTAAATCTTATTACTATATTTGTTTTTATTCCTTCATCTATTTCTTCATATTCATTTTCTATATATCCTAACTCTATCTTACTTTTTTCTTCATTTTCATCTATTAATGTTATTATTTCTTGCCATATTCCTTGCTTTTTTATTTCTATTATTATTTTATCCTTTTTATTTTCTTTTGTTATATCTAAATTTGTTATCTTTTGATTTATTTCAACTGATTCTGTATTTATAGGATTTATTAGAGACATTTCAGCTAACCGGCTACTACTTGCTATATCAATACTTCTCCTTGGATTCATTAGATTTATTTGTAAAGGTTTATCTAGTGTATTTATTTTTAATGATCTGTTTCCTAAATTGTTATTTGCTATTAATCTTTTTCCTCTATTATCATGGATACTTACAGTTCTATCTAGTTCTATTTCTAATATTTCAGGTAAGGTTATATTTATAGGATCTGTTTTTACTTCTTTTAATATAGGCATGAATTGTTTTTCTATACTTACTCTTCCTATTGATTTATTATATATTTTATGTTCATTTGTAAATACTAGTCCTACCATTGCTGTTATACTTATTGTTTTAGCACCTTTTAATAATTTGATTCCTTTTAATTTATGGTATATCATAATTGATTGGTCTATATGTTCATCATTTCTAGATATTGCAAAATTTGTATTTAAAGTAAATTTTAATTTTTGATATATTAAATTGCCTGTTAACATTCCTAATACACTATCTTGTACACTACTTATTATTCTTCCATCTGTTATTAATAATTCTATAGGTGAATCTATTCCTTCTTTAAAATAAGCTTTTACTAATAATTGTACTCCTGCAATATAAATTTCAGTTACTTCTTCTTTAAAAGGTAATTTAGATATTTCATTTTCTATCAATCCTTTACTTATTAATGGTATTCTTAATATGCCTTCTGTTAAAGTTGACTCTATAGGATGTTTCTTTTGTAATATTACACATTGGCTTTTAATATTTTTCTTTGATTTTATTATCTTATTTACTCTACTCATAAATCCTTCATTAACTATTTGATCAGGTTTTAAATTTAATTTCATATCTTTTATTTTTTCATATTGTTTTGCATTAAATACCAATCTTTTTTCTACACTTCCTTCTGTCGTATTCCTACATTCTTCATATGATTCATATTCATCTTCCTCATTAGATTCTTCTATTTCTTTTCGTGTCATCATATATAATTTAAATTCTTCTTCTGAATCTTCTAAATATTCTATTTCTGATTCTGATTCTTCTGTTTCACTTAGTTCAGATTCACTTATTACTTTTATTTTATATATTTCTATTTCAGGGTTTTCTATGTCACTATATATTTCTTCATCAAATTCCAAAGGTTCTAATTCATATTCTTGGGCTTGTTCTAATATGTTCATAACCTTTTTATCTTTAGGTTCTTTACATTCTGTTGATATATGACCTAATTTGCTACAATTATAACATCTACATTTTCTGGGTTTTTTACTATAATCTATTTTATTCCCTTTCTTAAAATATTTCCTAAAAGATTTTTTAGGCTTGTATTTTTTATAAAAATTTTCTTTTGGATATTTTTTGAATTTATATCTATACTTGTTATATCTCTTCATTGGTTTCCATTTCTTTTCTTTATATTTTCCTTTTTTATATTTTCTCCTTATCTTTTTATTTTCATCTTTACATCCCCATCTATGTGGTCTCTCATATTCTGCACATCTTAAGATTAATTTATTTTGTTTGTAATATTTCATATTTCTCCATGCTTGTTTACATTTTTCAGATAAATAATTTCTTAAATAATCTATTCTTCTTCCTAAAGAATCTATATATGGAAATAATTCTGGATTATCTTTAAATGTTTTCATATAATCATCTATTATTTCATCTCTTATTAGTTTTGGTAGTTTTCTATAAAAAAGTTCTAAATATTTTATTCTTTTCATTTCTGGGTTTTCTTTTATCTCATAATAATATTTCTGAAATTCACATATATAAGGATTTAAATATTTTGGTTCTAATGAGCATATTTCAATTTGGTATAATCTTTTTATTGCTTCATTACTAGTTATATGTTCTTCTAATGTACTACTTCTTCCTACAAATTCTGTTCTAAGTACATATTCATATCTTTTTACAAGTTTTACATAATATTCTTTTCTACTATTATATTCTTCTTTCACTATATGTCTTATTTGATTTCTCCAGTTTTCTTCTTGGCTTCTCCACCAATAATATACATTTCCTAAAAAGCTTGATTCTATAAGTAAATTAGTTGATTGAAAATCTAAATTATTCCTTCCTATTAGTGCTATTATAGTTGCTCTTGACCATTCTTCAATTATTTTTTCGGGATCTAATACACAATCTAAATTTAACCATATTCCAGATACAGGTATACTTTTACTTTCATATTGATCTATAGGTGTTGGCGTAAAGCCCTTTCCTCTTGGTATTTCAAATCTCATATCAAATTCTTGGTTTTCTGTTTTCTTATCATGTGGTAAATCTTCTCTTTCTATTTCATTTTCTCTTTGTTCTTTATGTTTAGCATAGTCCGTTTCTGTTCTTATTTTAGACGACTCTTCTTCTGACTTTTTACTTCCATCTCCTGTTTCATTAATACTTACTCCTACATTCAATTCTTTATATTCTTCTATATTTCCTTTTATATTTGTCGCATCCTTAAAATCTCTTTGAATTTTTTCTAATTCTTGTTCTTCTAATCCCATTAAATTTTCAATTTCATCATTTTCTTCTATTGCATTCATCATTTTTATTTGTGGGTTATATATTTTAAAAATATCTATTACATCTTTCGAATATATTATTTCTGCAATTTTACTTCCTTCTTCAATTTCTTCATTTTTCTCATAATTTTCTCTTTTAGCTTTTCCTTTCGTTATTTCAATTATTTGTCTTTTCTCTTCTTCTGTAATTCCTAAATTTAAGCTTATCATTAATCGTCCATAAATTATTATTCATTATTTGTTGTCCTTTTATTACCTGTTCTACAATTAATCTTGTTTGTCTTACATTTTCATCCATATTTTGTTTATATATTTTTTCTTTAACATTTTCTAATTTTTCCATCTCTTCCAATGCTTTCATCATATTTAATTTTCTATGCTTATGAATTATAGGTTCTAATAATTCATTTTCTTGTTTTATTTCGGGTTCTTCAATTTCCATATCTGTTACCCCTAACGAATTCATTATAGTTTTTACATTTGATTTTATTATTCTTAAATCTTCAGTATTACTGTCTATTTTCTTTTTCATATTATATATCTTTTCTTCTAAAGATTGACTTAAATATTCTAATCTTTCTTTTCTATTACTTGGCTTTTCTAATTTTACTTTTTCCTTTATATCTTCTGGGACCATTTCTAATATTTCTTCTAAATTATATATTTCCATTAAATCATAAATATTCGGGTTTATATATGTTCCTATTTGTTTCATCATATACATATTATTCCAGTTTATTAAATTCCAAATATTATCTCCATTTCCTCCCGGCATAAAAGGTGTAAATATACATGTTTCTTCTTGATTTCCTATTAAAGATAAATGAGAACTTATAGGTAAATTATTTATTTCTACTTCATAGGTTCGAGGTTCTAATTTTCTTATAATATTCATCTTATATTTCTGGAAATATATACCTCTAATTTCTAACAATCAGATAATATAATTAATCACAAATTTATCACAAACTTTAAAGATTTCTATTAAAGCAGAGTTTCTATTGAAAGTAGTATGAAAATTAACAGGAATCTAAGAGTTCCATTTTATCAAACCATAAGCTCTGATACTCGTTTTAATATTCTCTTGTTTTTTTTTCTTTTCCAATACAATTTTTTTTTCAAACTATACTCACTTTTTTTTCAATACCTTTCTCCTTTTTTCTTCTTCTTCTTCTTTTTCCAATTCTTCTTTTTCTTTTTTATCAAACTATACCCTCTCTCTTGTTTTTTTTTCAAACTATATACTTTATATATATACAACTAGCATTTCTTTTTTTTGGACAAAATACAACTAGCATTTCAATATACACATTGTTCACTTTTTATTGACAAATTACTTTGATTTTAGAGTACTATGAACATTATGATTAAATAACATGACATGCATACAACATAGGAATAGCTCAAAGTGGTAAGCAAAGGTAAGTGAATGTAGGTTTGTGTTTAGGTTGAAAGGGTTCAAAATTGAATGTTTCTTTCATTTCCATCATATTAATGCAAATGCCGTTTTGAAGAAGAGTTGAAACAAGTTCTAGAAGGTAAAAAAAAAAAAACTAAGTGAACATGCACACATGGAAAGAATTTAATGCCTAATTAATCTTCCAACAAGGTTTTGTTTCTCCAATGCTCATTCTAACAAAATCAATTGCGTAGAAAACTAATCACAATGCATTTGCTTAACTAAATAAAATGCTAGCCTTACAAACACAATTAATTAAAACATTGCTATCAATTATAATGATGCTCAACTTTTAAATGCACTAATGATATAGAAACTCTCTTTTTCTAAAGAAAAGTGTAAGCAAAAATCTAATTGTGGGTTTATTTCTCTTCCCATTTACTTGAAAAGAAAATCATTGTTTCAAAAAGTTGCCAAAACACTAGATCTTATAAACGCTTATAATTTCTCACAAATCACATTTCTAAAGTGGCAAATGCGACCTTTTACCACTTAGAACATGCGTCAAAGCAAGTCATTCTTAAAAATTTTTTGAAAAATTTTCTAGTTTAAAGTATTTCTCATTTAAAAAACAACCAATTAATGGGATTTAAAATGTATTCCCCTCCCCACACTTAATCAACACGTTGTCCTCAATGTGGAAAAATACTCTAAAGAGAATGCTTAGCAAGTCAAAATTCAAGCCACAATATTAATTAAGTAGGGTAGTGGCAAAACAAAATGCAAAGCATACAAAGGGGGTTCTATTGTGCTTAAAAAACTACACTACTTCTACCTTTTTCTACTGGATTATGTCCCTCCCCTACACTTATCTTCATCATACACAAATAAGCTCAAAGAATCATAGAAATTAGGAAGAAAACAAGTGAGGAAAGAGACAACCTGTATTAGAGAATCTTGAGTTGTTTGAAGGAGAAGTTCTCATTGTAACTCCCCAAATTTTGATTAAGGGCTAATGAGGATTATTGTAGAGATTTGTGAATTTAAATTGGATTTTATTATGTGTTTTGTGACAATATTAATTAATATGTCATAATTGGTGGAAAATTGAAAGAATGGAATTATTGGTCATAAGTTAGTGATTAGTGGAGAAATTAATTACTAACTAAGAGAAAAATGAGAAGTGTGATTAAATGGCTAATGGATGAATTAGAGAAGCTAATTGGTGACTTAGTGTGTGAGAGCCAATAGGAAGAAGACACTTGGCAAGCTCACATGTAAAGAGATTTGTGGGAAAGTCAAATGCAATTTTAAAATATATTTTCTCTTTCTTCTTCCCTCCCATTTTGCTGACATGGAAGGCTAGAGGGAGTACGATCATCATCATTCTTTATCCCTTCACTCTCATCTCTCTTGTCCTCTCTCTCTTCTCTCACTCCATCCGGCGCCATTGTTGAAGGGAAGGGAAGGAAGAAAAGTTTCAAAAAGGTAAGGGAAATGGTCTCTAATGCTCAAACTTCTATCTCTAAAATTGTTCCTTGAGTAATGAGCTTCATTTTGATGGTTGTAGTGTGTCCATTGGTATTGGTTTGTGATTCCAAAGAATTGTGAAAGTTGGAGGATCAAGAAGTCCTTTTGGAAAAGTTGAAGAGGTAAGTGAAACCTATCTATCCATCTAAGTTTTGTGTCATTTGGATTAGTTTTGAATTTCTGGAAATTATTGCCCATTTTCAAAAATAAGAGCCATTGGGCATTTGGCATATTATTGGTATGGAAATGGTATATTTGGAATGTATATGGATAGATAGGATTGATTGGGGATAGAATGATTGAGTTTAGTGATTTTGGAAATTAGTGTTTATTGTTGCCTAAGACTAAAGCATGATAGTGGAGTAAGAATTTGGTTGTTTTAATGGTGCTATTGGATTCCTTGAGTGATTTTGTGTGGAGATAGCTTTGGTTAAAGTTTTGGGTCATTTGGAAACTGTTGGGAAAATTTTGGGAAAGACTGTCAGTGTTTCTGCGTTTTTTGGTTTCTATGCATATCACTAGAGTGAGGAGGGTGTCACTCGAGTGAGCCAGTTAAACTCTTCATTTTCCCTTTAGTTTCTGCATTTCACTTCTACAAAAGATCAAGGGCGATGCCTCACCTGCGAGTGTGGTGGGTTCTCACTCGAGTGAGCTCCCTCTTACTCGAGTGCTGGTGTATTTGACACCCAGAACTTGCCTCTTGGGTTAACACTCGTGGTTAATGAGCAAGAGTACATTCTGGCACTTGCGAGAATTCAGTCTCCACCCGAGTGAGAAGACTCATGCTCGAGTGCTTTTCCCTATGAAAACTCCTATTGCTCTCGGGTTCTTACTTCCTTGACTTCACTCTCTAGTGCTCGAGTGAAGTATTTGGCTATCACTGGAGTGAGGTCTTGTGTGCTCGAGTGTCTATGTCTTTGAAAAAGTTCTTGTGTTCTCAAGTGCTCACTTGCTATCCTTCACTCTCAAATACCCAATTACAGACCGTATCATCACTCGAGTGAGGCCGTCTTCAATCGAGTGCCAGTGCCCCATCACTCGAGTGAGGCCATCTTCACTCGAGTGAAATAGTGAAAAATATCAGTGTTAGTGCTTCCAAAAGGGGATCCCTGGGGTAGTTCTTCCAACCCTTTAGGGCTTTTGTTAGAGGCATATATGAGTAAGTAAGAGACAGTAATGATAACCAAATTAAGCATTATGAAGATATTAAGTATTGGACTAAGTGGTAATGCATCGTCCTTAATTATGACTTTAGGATTTGATATTTTCCCGGAGCGTAGAAGGCCCGTGCCTGCTTAAGACCGGAAAGACCAAGGTAGTGACACTTTATCCTATATCATGTATATTGCATTGCTTGTTTGTATTAGTCAATGAATTCAGTGAGGGGACGTGGCGAAAGCCCGGCCTGGAATACAGATACAGTGAGGGGACGTGGCAAAAGCTCAGCCTCGAATGCAAATACAATTGAGGGGATGTGGCAAAAGCCTGACCTTATATACAGTGAAGGGGACGTAGCAGTGTGCCCAACCTCGAATATTGATTGCTGCATTGTGATTAATGTTTACTTTCTTTGTTTATATGCATTATATACGTAAATTGTTGCTACTGGATTCTTTAGAATATCAATCTTTCCAAATAACATTTTTAAACAGGGCAAGTAGATCAAGAAGCAAGTGAGTGGATAAGGGTGATTAGGACTGCCAGTGGTAGTCTTAGCTAATTTCTTTTTGGTTTTGAACTGGTTATCATTTTGGACAAATGTACGTATTGAATAACTTATAGTATTATAGTTTTGTGTAATCCCCGGTATGGATACTGAGATGGGCAATGATGCCCTGTATAAACTTTTGAATTAATGTTATTATTGGGGGTGAACGTCAGGAATTGTGCTTACTCTGATATTATACATGTGACAAACCGAATAGGCCTATTGATTTTATGAATGAATTAATGGAGATCTATTTGTACAGATGTTTAAAAAGTTTTTAATTATCTCCGATCTCTCATTCCATTATTAAATATTTTTAAATGCTTAATCTCGGCCTTGATCATGACGGGGGTTACACTCATCCCTGATGAGAATCATGCATTTGTCTTGTAAAACAACTTCTCCCACATTAAATTGCCTTGGTGGAAGTGGCTCAGGATTAATCGGAAGAGGTCGAAGAATGTACAGTGGATGTTGGTTCCTTCAACTACCTTTCCAAGCATGTGTCTATAAAGAAGACAAACAAACAGTAGTATCCCCTCTAAAAATAGAATCTTAAAGAGATTTCAAGTGAAGTAAAGGCATATTAAGGTCCAAACTCTCCAAGTAACTATCACATCCAAGGGAATCAACAGTACTCCCATTAGTAGGAGTCAAACAAACAGTTAAATTTTGAAAATTTTCTTGTGTTTGCAAAGTAGAAGGTACGGAATCCAACGTAGAGTTAGGGTGCACCACATCATTATTGCAATCACAAGAGATGGAAGGGAAAAGAGTAGAAGAAAAAGGAGAAATTGTCAAATCATTACTGCCCGAGGCTTTAAATGATTCAAAACAATTATTTTGCTTTTCTAAATTGGGTGACAAATCACAGGGTAACACTTGTTGGAAAGATTCATCAACATGTGGGATTGTAGCAATCAAAATTTCAAAATCTTTGTCACCAACAAGAGTACAAGGAAGTAATCCAATGGGAATTACAAGCATTTGACATTTTATGCTATAATCTTTCTCACTAACATCAACCAGAATGGCATCCATGCAAGATTCAACAATTTCATAATTGTCATACTTACAATTATCAATAGTACAAGAAGGTGCATCAAGATGAATGGTAGAATCAACTATTTCATTAAATGCTTTCTTTTGAAAGTCAACAAGTAAGGGGCATTTTGCATGATAGTAGTCTACGCAAATTTGATCTACCACACAAGAACATGAAAATGTATCATCCAATATATCACAATCATCCCTAGTACTATGAAGAGAAGCATTTTCAACAGTTAAAGCATCACACAAAGAAGTAGGGGCAGGGTCATCAATAAGTACAATCGAATCACTACTACTAGAACCAAGGGATTGAGCAATTACATTTTCAAACATTTGAGGGCATTCAACAATTATTTCCTCATCCACCTCATCATCACTCAAATCATGAATTGCTTCACCAGTTAAAGTAGTAGGAGAGTCCATTTCTACAAGGATAGGATCATTACTGAATGGTAGGGAAGACTCTTTAATGTTCTTTTATACTTGCTTCACTTCTTGTGCTTGTATGGGAATAGGCTTTGGAGGATTGGAATCTTCAACTTGTGAAGTGGCATGTGACTCTTGAGCTTTGACTCCATGTTCCTCCTCTATAGGAGAGGAAGATTCTTTTGGAAGTTAGAAGCATACCTTCTTGACTTTCTTGACTTGAGTATGTGGATTACATATAGGCAATAGAGGAAGAGTCTCTTGTGGAGTGTTGCACTTAGAAGTTTTCTGTGCAAGCCACTCCATTGCTTTCTGAAACTTCTCATTTTCTTTCTTCAATTGCTCCACTTCTTGTGATGGCCGAGTGAGACGCTTAATGTCCTTGGCCAATCCCGTACGCTGATTGAACCATATTTTTACATGATTTTTCATGATTAATTTAGGATTTTTAATGTATTTTCTGGAGCATTATTGTATGATTAAGGATTAATTTTAGTTAGGGACAATTGTTTTGAATTAATTGCAATTAGGGGCAAAATGGTAATAATTTATTACTTATTTTGTGCAATTATTTCTTGGATTTTGATGCTACATTTTGCTTAATCTTGCATTATAGGTGCTTAAGAAGAAAATTAGAAATTTAGGAGGGTGAAAATTAATATTTTGATGATTGGGGAAAATTGCAGAAATGGGCCCCATATTTTTAGGGAAATTACAAAGTAATGAAGAAAAGGGGCCAAAAAAATTACAGGAAAGGACCCAAAATCTTTAGATATTTTGGTTCAGCCCATAAATAATTTTAAAAATTTTTAGTTCAGTCCTTCTGCAGAACTTTTAAAATTTCCAAATAGGTCCCTGGTTGAAACTTGCATTTTGACCAGGTCACTATTCCCTTCCTTCTTCAGAGCTGAAGACCCGGAGAACCTAGAGGAATTGAAGGGAACTGAGCTAAGGGCTTTGTTTGGAGGCGCCACACAGGAGGGGGGAGCATCTTCTTCACTTCGTATCACCATCATCGTCACTAGCGGTGTCCACCTCCACTACCAATGTCGCCAGCGATGTTCGCAAAGCCCCACCGTGAACATAGCTCAGAATAGACTACACAAAAGCATCGACGGAGCAAAGAAAATGGTAAACCAGAGAACTTGAGAGAGAGGGAGAGAGCTTGAGAGGAGAGGGAAAGAGACAGACAAAACTACCACCATCAAAGCTTCCCAACGTCGATGGAATCGTAGCACATCACCACCATACTTTATTCTTTGTCACCTGCTCACACCACCGTCAGTATCCACCATCATTGAACACTTTCTCCCATTCCCTGTGACATTCTAGGGTTGTCTCTAGTTTCCGGTGTGAGTCTGCAGTTTCTGGTGTAATTACCCAGATTCTGGTGCCTCTTCTTTCTCACAGTGACGTCCACCTTGTATTTATCTACACTATTTTCTCTACACTATCAGATATTTAGCTTCATACCACATCCACCATTGTGTTTTCTCTGCCTTGATTACTCTTCCATAACATCACCATCGCCAACCTCCTCCTCCTCCATTTGCTCTGTTCTCAAATCACCATCAGCTACCACTAGCACCATTCCATTATTAGTTACTTATATTCCTTCCATTCTTTCCTCACCAAATCTGTCAGCCCCATTCCCTCTTCTCTGTGAATTGATTTCTCAATTTCTATGGAATTCTGGTGGTGTTTTGAAGATGCTATGATTGTAATTAAGACTATAAGTGGCTGATTTTCCATTGAGTCTTGGTGGTAGAGGAAGTGGCTAGAGCTTCAATGCGCTACAAAGGGGAGTTTATTAGTTTCTATTGGCTCATTATATCTATTAATTGTGATCTGTTTGGTTTGATTTTATATTGATACATATTTGTGAGACTTGGATGAGTGTTCATCTATCATTGTTGGTTAACATTTGTGTTGGATTTTACTTTGATGCACTTGGACTATGTATTGAAATTATTTCCTTATGTTTTAATGAGATTATGCATTGTATGTGATTACTATAGTGTGTAGTTGAATTAATTCATATTGAGTGTCACGATTCTACTCTCATTCAAGAGGAAACAAGTGCATTAAAATGATTTTCAAACACGCGTCAAGTGGTTTTTAACTTATCTAAGAAATCACTATGAATGCGATAGTAGGATTAGTCATTAATTAGGTAAATTGGACTCAACATGATTGCTTGAGATTTTTAATTTGACTTGATGATAAATTAACTCCTAAATTATTTCAAGAAGCTAAGAAAACCATTGACTTTACTACCAAGATTCATTTACTCATACCCATCCCATTTTATAAAGAAAATATCAAAAATAGTTGCTTTAGGATTTTAATTAAATTGCATTTTCTTTTAGCTATAAATTTGAAAAAAACCAAAACTGATTTCCTCACTCTTTATTGCATTTGCATGGCATATAGATTACTTAGCATTCAATAAAAGACTCATCGAGAAGAGAAAACGATTCTAGGTTTGCCTATACGCAATCCTTGGTTAATTTTTTATTGTGGACCCTAAGGCTAACGTATGAGTAAAAGTCCTAATCAAATAGCGTCGTTGTCGGGGAGCTAAGTAATTGGCTCCCTAGGTAATCTAATTGTCATATTCATTTTTGGCAAGGGGTCACTCGAGTGAAGCTTATTAGTTTTTCATTGCATATAGTTTAGGATTTTTTTGCATTTAGGTAGTTTGTGTAGCATTTATTGCATTCGTGCCTTGATTTGATGTGGTAGCTTCTGTATAGTGTTGTTGCATTAAATTTCATATGATTTTGATCTCATTTGTTTGAATTCACCATGTCTCTAGGTTAATTCATATCATACTTTCATCTTTGGTACTTTTGAAACTTCTTTTGTTTTTCCTCTTGCGTTTGTATTTTCGTAGATTCTTTTTCTTAGTTTTTAGTAGTTTATAGTTAGTTAGTTATCTTTGTGATTCATTAGGATTGTGTGATTGAATTCTCATGACTTGGTCTAATGGTAATCAAGGTTTACCTTTTCAATCTTACTTTTCTATAGGAGATTCGACTGAAAGGAAAGTGTCTATCTCTGAAAGCATCAATTCCATTCAACAAATATTGAGGCTTCTTCAAGTTAAGTTGGGAAGTCAAGATAGAAGTCCAATTGGTTAAGAATGTCATGGTCCATTTCAACATCCATATCATGAATCTTACCAACAACCTTCATTCCAACTTAATCACCCACCACATCCACCGTATAGATCATATCATGAGCCTTCTCCGCCACCATACAACCCATATTATGAGCTTCATTCTAATCCTCTATCATATAATTGCATACCATATCATGAACCTCTTTCTTCATTCTACCCCACTTCCTGATCATGTCATCCACATCCTGAGTCTCTATACCCACCATTTCAGCCATCTTATAGACCTCATTCTCAACCATGTGCACCAAACATAGAACCTACCATTAGTGAAGTTATTAGAGAATTCCAAAATCCAATGACTCGTACTATAAATGAGGTGTAGTGACACAAGGACACTTTTGGCCATCGCATGGCCTTTATAATGAGATCAATGGACCAATAAGATGAAGTACATATGAGATTGGTCAAGGACATTGAATGTCTCACTCATCCATCACGAGAAGTAGAGTGATAGAAGAAAGAAAATGAGAAGTTGGAGAAAGCAATAGAGTTGCTTGCACAAAAGTCTTCTAAGTGCAATATTCCACAAGCGATTCATCCTCTATTGCCTCCATGTAATCTACCTATTCAAGTCAAGAAAGTTAAGAAGGTACGATTCCAACTTCCCAAGGAGTCTTCCTCTCCTATGGAGAAGGAATAAGGAGTCCAAGCTCAAGAGTCACATGCCACTTCACAAGTGAAAGATTCCACTCCTTTGGTGCCTACTCCCATACAAGCACAAGAAGTGAAACAAGTACAAAAGAACATTAAAGAGTCTCCCCTACCATTTAGTAATGATCTTATCTTTATAGAAGTAGACTCTCTCACTACTTTAACTAATGAAGCACTTCATGATTTGAGTGATGATGAGGTGGATGAGGAAATCATTATTGAATCCCCTCAAATGTTTGAAAATGTAATTGCTTCACGAATTGGTTCTAGTAGTAGTGATTCAATTGTACTTGTTGAAGAGTGTGATCCTACTTCTTTGTGTGATGCTTCAATTGTTGAAAATGCTTCTCTTCATAGTACTAGGGATGATTGTGATAAATTGAATGATATATTTTCATGTTCTTGTGCGAAAGATCCAATATGTGTAGATTGTTATCATGACAAATGCCACTTGCTTGTTGAGTTTCAAAAGACAACATTTAGTGCAGTAGTTGATTATACCATTGATCTTGCTGCACCTCCTTTTACTATTGATGATTGTAAGCATGATAGTTGTGAACATGTTGACTCTTGTGTGGATGCCAATGTGGTTGATGTGAGTGATAAAGACCATAGCCAAGAAAAAGATCTTTCTCTTGATTGTAATGAATTGTATTATAGTTTAAAAATGGAAGATTCAAATTTTTTGATTGATGATTTTGCCAATGAACATGAATCTTTTCATATTATTCTTTCTTGTGATTTGCCACCCGATATAGAAAAAGAAAATGATTCTTTTGAAACTTCAAAAGTTTTGGGTGGTAATGATTTGGAAAATTCTCTTCTTTCTTCCACTCTTTTACCTATCACCTCTTGTGATTGCAATGATGATGTAGTGTACCCCAACACTGAGTTGGATTCCGCACCTTCCACTTTACAAACACACAAGAATTTTCAAAATATAATTACTTGTTTGCCTCCTACTAATGGGACTACCATTGATTTCCTTGGATGTGATAGTTACTTAGAGAGTTTTGTCCCTAAAATTTTTTTACTTCACTTGAAGTCTCTCCATGTTTCTATTTTTGGATAGGATACTACTATTTGTTTGTCTTCTTTATAGACACATTCTGGGAAAGGTCGTCAGAGGAACCAACATCCACCGTACATCCTTGGATCTCTTCTGATTGATCCTGAGCCACCTCCACCAAGGAAATTTAATACGGGAGAAGATGTTCCAAAAGACAAATGCATGATTCTCATCAGGGATAAGAACTTCTCCTTCAAGCGACTCAAGAACTCTAACATAGGTTTTCTCTTTCCTCACTTGTTTTTTTTCCTAAATCCTTTGATTTTTTGAGTTTAATTGTTGTATGAGGAAGATAAGTGTAGGGGAGGGACACAATCCAGTAGAAAAAGGTAGAAATAGTGTAATTTAATACAAAGAATAAGAACTCCCTTTGTATCAAGGTTTTTGAAACCGGACCGGACCGGACCGGACGGTCGGTCCGGTTAGACCGCCGGCCGAAGGGTGAAGCGGCTCGACTCATAAAGTTAGGCCATTCAATGAGTTAAGCCGGATTGGACAGCCCAGAACCAGCTTTTGAGGCGTTAGCCGGAATCCAACCAGAACAGGTATTGAAGAACCGGACGAGTGAAAAGATGACAAAGAAGCAGATCGGAAACATCAGAGAAAAAGGAGGAAGGAGGAAGAAAAAGAAGAAGATGATGCGAAATATAAAGAAGAAGGAGTAAACTCTTATCTATTATACAAAATTGATTATGCTCTTGAGATAAAACAAGAGACATGATCTTTAGTTTATCCTCGAGCTCTTCTCCAATCCTCATATGCCCACATCGTTGGAATTGCAAATGGAGTGAAAAAACAATGAAAGACAGAAGAAGCAGTGACTGGAGGAAGAAAAAGGAACAGAACTCAAGAACAACGCCTCATAAGTTGTGAGTGGGGAAGCTTCTCAAGGAAGCTTTGACCAATTCAAACTAATTAATTATTAAAGGTTAAATATAAATTTTTTAGAAAATAATTAATTCCCCTTACCTTTGGTTTTTTTTAATACAACCTTACTTTTACTTCTTGTAACGCGTGAAGCTTAAAACAATCAAAATGCGTTTAATTGAAAATTTTAAAGAAATGGAAAGCTTTTTTGCGCCTAATAAATACATTGAAGGTATATATATATAATATTTAAAAAATTTATCAACTCAAACTGTCAGAATATATTTTTTAAGTAAACAATTAAACTTTTTATGGATTTATATATGGGAAAATTGCATATAAATATCTTATTGAAATTTATTTGTCAGATGGACCTTATGTGTAAACAATCTTCCCCATATACAAAAGATCTTCTCTTATACGCAAATAATTTTTCTTGTGTTCAATATATCTTCCGTATTTGATCTTCCCTTGTGTGTAAAAGATCTTCCCTTAAATGCTTACAAATCTCATTTGGCAAATAAATTTCTAAACAAAAATTACATCAATGAAATGAAGGTTAGATATTTTAAATTGTAGAGTTAGACTTAGACATGTTACTTGTTTTATTTATATTATATGTTACTAATTTTTATAATTTGTTCATTCCACGCTATTTTATAAAGATACTTTTGAAGAACAAGGCAATGAGATTCATCCTCAAATTCAGGCTGGAATTGGAAGTTTTGGGATTGAAGTTGGAGGTTTTGATTTTGGGTCATTTCCTCAATAAGATGATGATATTTTTGGTCTAAATGCATTTCAAGAAACTCATGCTTGGATCAATCAAGAGCCATCAAATACCAATGTTTGACAAGTCATGAAATCATTATTTTTTGCGCTTTTTGTTAGGTTAGTGGTTGACTTTTATGTTCTTCCTTAAATGGTGTTTTGTGATTTTACTAACTTCATATGAAATTAGACTAAAGACTAATTATTGTAATTTATGTATATATAATATTTTTATATTTAATTATTACGTCACCGGTCCGGCTAAACGGTTCAACCGTTCCAACCGGTTGAACCTTGACCCGCTGACATTTCCGGCTCAATATCCGGTCCGGCTTTTAAAACATTGCTTTGTATACTTTGCATTTTTTGCCACTACCATGCTTAATTCTCATTGTGCCTCTTCATCTTGATTTTCTCTTTTATTATGACTTGTTTCTCCTTCTTTCTCTTTATGTGATGTTGACGTGTTGTGCTCCAATTGCAATTGGACTTCACAACTTTCCACTCCACTGAGGAACAAGTTAGAATAATAGAGTTACTTTCTTCATTGAGGACAATGTGTTGATTAAGTGTGGGGGAGGGAAATACATTTTGAATCCCATTGGTTATTTTAAAATGAGAAAATACCTTAAATTAGAAAATTTTTCAAGAATGAGTTGCTTTAACGCATGTCCTAAGTGGTAAAGGGTTGCATTTGCCACTTTGGAAATGTACTTTATGGGAAATTCTTTGTGCTTTCATAAGATTTAGTGTTTTGGCAACTTTTTAAAACCATTGTTTGCTTTTCAAGTGAATGGGAAGAAAATGAATCCACTATTAGATTTTTGCCTACTCCTTGCTTTAGGAAAAAAGAGTTTTAACATCATTAGTGCATTTAAGGGTTAATCATTATTATAATTGATTGGAATGTTTTGATTAATTGTATTTATAGGGTTAGCACTTGGAATAGTTAAGTAAATGCATTGTGGTTAGTTTACTATGCAATTGATTGTGTTGGAGTAAGCATTAGAGAAAAACCTTGTTGAAAGATTATTTGGGCCTTGAATTCTTTTCAAGTGTGCATGTTCACTTAGATTTTCACCTTCTATAACTTCTTTCAACTCTTCTTCGAAATGACATTTGCATTAGTGTGATGGAAATGAAAGAGACATTCAATTTTAAACCCTTTTACCCAAACAAAAACCTACATTTATTTACCCTTTGATTACCCCTTTGAGCCATTCTTATATTGTATGCATGTCATTTATTTATAATGTTCATGGCATTCTAAAATCAAAGTGATTGAACAATGTATATATTGAAATGTCATGTATATAGAGAAAAGAAAAATAGTAAGTCAAAAAGAAAAAAAAAGTGTATAGTTTTAAAAAAAAAAGAAGAAAAAGAGAGAAGAAAAGTATTTGAAAAAAAAAATAGAGAGTAGAGTTTAAAAAAAAGAATTGAAAAAGAAGAAGAATAAAGGAATGGTATTGAAAAGAAAAAGGAAAAAAGAAGAAGAAAAGAAAAAGAGATATAAAGAAGATATTTGTTAAGTTATTTAGTTGCTATGAATTTTCCCATTAATTTTGACTTGCATATAAACTATTTCCCTTTTCTAATTAATTCATTCCATTTAGCCTTCATCCATCATTATAAGCCTTTTAAGCCCTCTTGATTCATTGCATTTATTTCTATTAGTAGTGGAGATATTAGAGTTGTTACAAGTCTATGGTAAGGTGTTCATTAAGTGAATTAGAGTGAAATTATCCCAATAAGGTGAGATGAGTGAAGCACTAATTCCTTGAGAGTTCTCTTGTGCTTCATTCTAATATTTTGGATTGTATGGTTAGCTAATTTCTTCGCATTGCTTGACTATGACTAGTGTTAACTTGAGAAACTTGATTAATTGATCCATTGCTTTCAAATTATGAAATTGCTCATCCTTAGTGATTCAAATTTAGAAAATTGTACCTAATTGCCTTTGTTCAGGACTACAAAGGTCTAAGTGTGGGGGAATTGATTGAACCATATTTTTACATGATTAATTTGGGATTTTTAATGCATTTTCTGGAGCATTATTGCATGATTAAGCATTAATTTTAGTTAGGGATAATTGTTTTTAATTAATTGCAATTTGGGGCAAAATGGTCATAATTTATTACTTATTTTGTGCAATTATTTCTTGGACTTTTGATGCTACATTTTGCTTAATCTTGCATTGTAGTCACTTAAGAAGAAAATTAGAAATTCAGGAGAGTCAAAATTAATATTTTGGTGATTGGGGAAAACTTCATAAAGGGGCCCCAGAATTTTGGGGAAATTACAAAGTAATGAGGAAAAGGGGTCAAAAAAATTACAAGAAAGGACCCAAAATCTTTGGAAATTTTGGTTTTGCCCATAAATAATTTTAAAAAGTTTCAGTTCAGTCCCTCTGCAGAACTTTTAAAATTGCCAAATAGGTTCCTGGTCAAAACTTGCGTTTTGACCAGGTCACTATTCCCCTCCTTCTTCAAAGCTAAAGACCAGGAGACCCGAGAGGAATTGAAGGGAACTGAGCTAAGGGCTTTGTTTGGAGGTGCTGCACAGGAGGGGGAGCATCTTCTTCACCTCGCATCACCATCATTGTTGTTGGCAGCGTCCACCTCCACTACCAACATCGCCAATGACGTTCGCAAAGCCCCACCATGAACAGAGCTCAGAACAGACGACATAGAAGCATCTGCGGAGCAAAGAAAATGGCGAACCAGAGAACTTGAGAGAGTGGGAGAGAGCTTGTGAGGAGAGGGAAAGAGACAGACAAAACTACCACCGTCAAAGCTTCCCAACATCGATGGAATCGCAGCATATCACCACCATGCTCTGTTCTCCGTCAGCTGCTCACACCACCATCTGTATCCACATCATTGAGCACTTTCACCCATTCCCTGTGACATTCCGGCGTTGTCTCTAATTTTCAGTGAGTCTGCAGTTTTTGGCGAAGCTCTGCAGTTTCCGACGGAGTTCATAATTTTCCGGTGTGATTACCTAGATTCCGGTGCCTCTTCTTTCTCACAGTGCCGACCACCTTGTATTTATCTACACCATTTTCTCTACATTGTCAGACTTTTACCTTCACACCACATCCACCATTGTGTTTTCTCTGCCTTGATTACTCTTCCATAACATCACCATCGCCAACCTCCTCCTCCTCCATTTGCTCTGTTCTCAAATCACCATCAGCTACCACTAGCACCATTCCATTATCAGTTACTTATATTCCTTCCATTCTTTCCTCACCAAATCCGTCAGCCCCATTCCCTCTTCTCTGTGAATTGATTTCTCAATTTCTATGGAATTCTGGTGGTGTTTTGAAGATGCTATGATTGTAATTAAGACTATGAGTGGCTAATTTTCCATTGAGTCTTGGTGGTAGAGGAAGTGACTAGAGCTTCAGTGTGGTATAAAGGGGAGTTTATTAGTTTCCATTGGCTCATTATATCTATTAATTGTGATCTGTTTGGTTTGATTTTATATTGATACATATTTGTGAGACTTGGATAAGTGTTCATCTATCCTTGTTGGTTAACATTTGTGTTGGATTTTACTTTGATGCACTTGGACTATGTATTGAAATTATTTCCTTATGTTTTAATGAGATTATGCATTGTATGTGATTCCTATGGTGTGTAGTTGAATTAATTCATATTGAGTGTCACGATTCTGCTCTCATTCAAGAGGAAACAAGTGCATTAAAATGATTTTTGAAAATGTATCAAGTGGTTTTTAACAATTTATCTAAGAAATCACTATGAATGTGATAGTATGATTAGTCATTAATTAGGTAAATTGGACTCAACGTGATTGCTTGAGATTTTTAATTTGACTTGATGATAAATTAACTCCTAAATTATTTCAAGAAGTTAGGAAAGCCATTGACTTTACTACCAATATTCATTTCCTCATACCCATCCCATTTTATAAAGAAAATATAAAAAATAGTTGCTTTAGGATTTTAATTGAATTGCATTTTCTTTTAGCTATCAATTTGAAAAAAAACCAAAACCAATTTCCCCTTGTTTTATTGCATTTAATTTGCATGGCATATAGATTACTTAGCGTTCAATAAAAGGCTTCTCAAGAAGAGAGAATGATCCTAGATTTTTCTATACGCAATCCTTGGTTAGTTTTTGATATGGACCCCAAGGCTAACGTACGAGAAAAAGTCCTAATCACACGCTCTTTATCTCGTTGTTCCATTGATCTCATTATAGAGGACATGCGATGGGCAAAGGTATCCTTGTGTGACCGCTCCTCATTTATAGTCCGAGTCATTGGATTTTGGAATTCTCTAATGACGTCACTAATAGTAGGTTCTTGGTTTGGCACACATGGTTGAGAATGAGGTCCATAAGATGGTTGAAATGGTGGGCATAAAGACTCATGAGATGGGTGTCAAGGTTGGGAAGGGGTGAAATGAAGAAGGAGGTTTATGATATGAAATGCGGTTATATGACGGAGGATTAGAATGAGGCTTATAATATGGGTTGTATGGTGGTGGAAAAGGTTTATGGTATGATCTATAAGGTGGGTGTGGTATTAAGTTGAAATGAAGGTTGTTGGTAGGGTTTATAGTATGAAAGATGGAATGGACCATGACATTCTTGACCAATTGGGCTATCTTAAGATCCCAACTTGGCTTGAAAAAGCTGCAATGTTTGTTGAATAGAATGGATGCTTTTAGAGATAGACTCTTTTCTTTTAGTTGAATCTCCTATAGAAGAGTGAGATTGAAAAGGTAAACCTTGATTACTATTAAACCAAGCCATGAAAAGTCAATACAAAAAATTCCAAATGAATCACAAGATGACTATTTAACTATAAACTATGAAACTAAAAAAGAATAGAAGAAAATACCAATACAAATTATAAAGAAAGAGAAGTTTCAAAATGACAAAAGATGCAAGTATACGATGAATTAACTTAGAGAGATGGTGGATTCAGATAAATGAATACTATGACGCTTGTGAAGCGCCGTAGCTTTCAGCGCTGTTAAAACAAGCTACGACGCTTCTTGAATATATAGAAACGTCATAGCTTGATTATTATTCACAAGCTCCAGCTATTAGATTTCCTCTACCACCAACCCAGTATGTATAGTTGATTAATTACCCTAAACATCTATATAAGGGGACGTAGAATTAAGGTGATTTAAGTGTCAAGGAAGATCGTTAATTGGAGAGTTGCTTCCTTATCACCTTAATTTGTCTCTCTATATATGGTTTGGGGTTTGTTCAGCATCACTTTCAATAACTAAGGGTAGATCCAATCCATTAGTGTTAAACTCAAATGTTGTATCAGCTTGCCCGTTGCTCTCTTATAATCAAAAAATGTGTTTTCTGGATCCTTTCTTGTATTGTTATTATTGCTCTCAGAATCTGCTTTGTCAACAATCTTCTTATATTTACATTCCTCACTGTTAAAAAATAGCCTGGTTCACCCTTGCCTGATTAGGCTCAAGCCCAATAGTTTTAGGGTCAGAGTATAATATAACAGTTTAGGGGGATATATGTAATATTTCCCAATTACTATGAGTCAAATTATTTAACCAATACAATATGCCTCTACAGGTTAGATTGCTTTACCGATATAATATGTCTCTCTAAGAAAATGATACATTAGTAGAGGAAGCGGTACACTGTAAATATGTATAAGGGGTTTAGTTGTGTATTACTTGAATAAAGATATTAAGACACGCTGATTCCTTTTCCTTCTACTATAACTCTTTTCTTTTCCTTATCTATGTAGTGTATTTGTTGTGTGTCATAATCGCTTCCATAATTATAATTCAATTAGTGCTGGTACTAGACATAAGTAGTCAAGGTATGCAAAATATTCTTACACTTACTGTGGAATTAATTGATATACGTAATCAAATGGTTTAATTAATCGACCAAATGGTTTGCATGCCATAGTTTTCAAGAATAATTGAAATGACGTCCCAATGTTTAATCTCAATTCAACTAAACCACCATCAACAATCAACACGTACGTGAAATTTGGAATCATCAGTGGCCATTTTCATTCTGTTTGAAAAATCTTTGAAACACTAAAATCACATCTGATTTATCATAAAAGCGAAGGGGCGAACAGGAAGGACAAAGGGCTGCGTTCGTTGCTTGTTTATTGATTGGTAAGGAAGATGAGGAGTTTTTAACTGAAACAAGACAAACAAATTAAAGGAACAGCTTTTCTAATTAAATTATACATTAATGGTATACTAAAGCTGGGTGAATCAATCGTTAATTCCAAGCATCATGAATGTGAAAATTATTAACTTACTAAAACGTGAAATTTCTTCTTTTCTCTTTAATTTTTATTTATTACAGAGGAGAAATAGTAGTTGAACCCAGATTCAAGGGTGAGGAACAAGTGGAGGGTTTTGAGTTTTTTCTTAATCTGGCTATTGGTTCATGCTTAAATAGATAGATTTCTGGGTAGGGTTTTCTTCTTCTTGGTTAAATCTGGTGGTATTAATGACAAGGTACATGACGAGCAGAGTAGGATGGAATCGTGGCTGTAGGATTAGGATTTCCGGCAATGGAGGATTATGGTGGACGGTCGTTCTGAAAATGGACTAAAGGGTGCAAATATTTGGTATAAAAGCATATATTTTAGTATTTTCACATTACAAATATAAATATTAAATAAAAATAATGCCACGATTTCATAAGCCTACCAAATACACCTTTAAACTCCATCTCCACGTTCATATTCGTTTTTATTTCTGTCAAAATGATCAATTCCAACGCACCAAATGAGGCCATATATTGCCTTTTGAAGGCTACCTGGATTAGGGGAAGATTTACACACTTCTCTTTTGCTCCTCCAAGGCTGATATCTAAGAAGGATAAAAAAATAGGTAATTCATTGGTTTGAAAGGAT
Source organism: Inga leiocalycina (assembly GCA_963242795.1). NCBI lineage: Eukaryota > Viridiplantae > Streptophyta > Magnoliopsida > Fabales > Fabaceae > Inga > Inga leiocalycina. The sequence continues at coordinate 25,710,613 of OY725322.1, forward strand.
TTTATTTTATTTTATTTTTAAATTAGAGGGGTAAACACTAACAGCCTAAGTATATAAGTATATAATTGAACTTGCAACCTTCCACATACGGAGGAGCTTTCATGTTATTTAACTACAAGCGCTGGTTTCAAGTTTGAATTTAATTAAAAAAAAAAGGCTTCTTTTCCAGCACTCACCACAAAAGGACCTCCAAAAGCGTGGCCAGGAAAAAAAAAAGTAAAAAGGATTTTGATTGTTAAAATGCAAAGGTTGGTTGTATGGAATTGGAAAGGAAGAAGAAGGGTCGTTGTTGACTATACTGTCACAAAATGGCCATATTTCAGAGACTTGACCAGCATGTTTGGTGGGGCTTCTGCAAAGTTAAAATGACTTTGTTTAAGTCAATGAGATCTGTATTTTCTCTGCGACGTCTATAAATCACATCTGAGTCTGGTGCGTTATATTGCGAAGTTTAAGAAACAAGCCAAGTGATACTATTTACTTATTATGAATAATTTGAGTATTTTTTTATAGTATTATATTCTGTTAGGACCCAGCAACATTGTTTGACCTGGCTTCATGTTTATAATATATACAGCAGTACACAGTTTTTGACCTGGCTTCGCGTTGTAAGTTGTATTAACAGACTAATAGACCTTTTTCTACGAAGTAGCATGCTTAAAAAATACGCGCACAAACAGGTTCACAAGTCTATGCATGTATGTGTGGCTTGAAAACTCAATCAATTTGAAAACATTAAAGCAAGAAGCTATAGCTAGCTACTATTGGTTCAACAAATTAAATCCATATCAAGAAAACTAAGAATAGAGATCTAGCCGTATGGGGGTGTCTAATGTGTTTACCATTTAGTGATGGCTGTTTTAATGATTGCCTTCACTCTCTTGTTGCAGTGCCCCCACGCTAGTGCAGGTATATATGTGTCTTTAGCTCTTTTTCTAGCGTATATAATATATATAGTTACTTACAATTAAAGTGTTAATGTGAAAAATAATGAGAAGTCTTATGGTGATGCCGGTTTGACGACGAGGAAGTTGGCTGGTTCTATACCAAGGAGACCGCCTTCACCGATTGGGTCTGATCAAAGGAGTCCAATTCACGATTAATCATATCCCCTCCACCGTCACAACCACCGTGATTTCCTCGACCTCCACCGGAGTCTAGCTAGAAGATTATGAACACATACTTGGTTGAAAACTTACTTCTATAGTCATAGTCAAAACTCAAAATAATGGAGTATGATGTTGAGGCTATTTAAATGTACTTTCTAGTTTCTCCTTTCCAGTTGCTCCCTGCAATACCATATATATATATATATGCACCTTCTTATATTGCTCCCTTGTTACTTCCTTCATGTATCTCTACCCGATAGCCTATACTTAGATTATCCTTATTTAAAATGAGAATGGAGAGTAGATTTAATCCGGCTTTAAGATAATTCACCTGCGTCATAGTTATATGTTAGACTTTGCGAACAATTACAAGAGGAAAAAAAAAAACTCTTTCTCATCAAAATCTATATAAATACACCTTGCTTCACACTCGAACTTACAAGCCGTAAAGCATATATATCATTAGTGCCTGAATTTCACAAACCAGACATAAATGGAGTTTCGTTGATCATAGTCTCTATAATTCGAAGAGATTCCCTCTCAACAGGACTAAAATTAAACCTTCCAGCAAGCACGCGCTCTGACCATGACAAAGCAATGTATTTTGTTTTAACTTTTCAATTACAATTGGGTTTGCTGCAATATATACAAAGTTTAAGAAACAAATCATATTATTTAGTACTACTAATTTTGAATAATTTGAGTATATTTTATAGTATTATATATTTATCTCTTAGTAGACTAGGCCTACCCAGCAACATTCGCGCGGCACTGCCGCAACATCCTTTGATCTGACTTCATTTTTATACTCCTTTGAGTTGTTGATATAAGATTTATTTAATTAATTTGATTAAATTAAGAAAGTTAGTCAAACTAGTTAATATGACATATTTTTTCTAAAACACCCTAATCATCTTTCTTAATTCTTCTATATTTGTCTTACTGATTATTGTTGAGTTACTATCAATAAGGGTAAATTATGATAAGATTGATAAAATTGGGAAATAGGTATTGTATTTAGGATCAAAATCAACTCCCCAATTAATTCCTATATTAAGGACAGGAGGGAATAATAAATACAGCCATTGTTGACAATGAAGAGAAAAATGAAACAAACTTGATGGTGACTAAGAAAGCGCATTGTAACGAGGTAATTACACGTTTTTGAAAATGTGCACAATAATGCAAGCTCAATTCATCACAACTGAGTATTAAAATCCAAGTCTATGCATATACATCTGCTTTTGAGAAGTCTATAAATTTGAGCAACTTGAAACAAGCTAATTAAGCTACACATTTATTACTTATAACTAATATTTTGAATTGAGTGATTTTGGTAGTTGTTCCTTATAAAAAGGAGTAGAACCAATATATGTTTTCTCCATTATTTTGTTCTAATTATTTCTCTCAAATCAGCTTTGTTGACAATTTTTTTATATTTACATTCCCTGCATTATTTGCGGCTCTCATATGTACAACGGACGACTGTGGAATTAATTGAGCTACGTAATGAAATGCGTGTTTAATTAATCGATCAAATGGTTTAGAGGCCACAGTTGTCAAATCTTTGAAATGACATCACATAAAACCCTACTCTTTAATCTCAATTCGACACTTTCCTCTCTGCAACTAAAACTACCATCAACAAGAAACACGTGAAATTGGGAATCACCAGTGGCCATTTTCATTCTCTGTGAAAAACCAAACCCTAAAATCACAACTAATTAAACATAACAGCGAAGATACGAACAAGATGGAAAAAGGGAGCTGCGTTGCTTGTTTGACTGACAAGGAAGATGAAGAGTTTATAGCTGATCACAAGTCACAATTAATTAAAGCGATAGCTTTTCTAATTAAAATCTACATTAATGGTATACTAAAGCTGGGTAATCAATCGTTAATTTCAGGCATCATGAATCTGAAAATTATTGAACTTGCTAAAACGTGAAATTTTCTAGTTTTCCCTTCAATTTGTATTCATCACGAAGGAGAAACAGCAGTGGATTCAAAAGGGCTTTCTTAGCAGGAGATGGACAGAAGAATTAGAACCCTAAGAGGCAGAGGCCTTGAATGAACATGTTTGTATTGATTTGGCCCTTTACTATAATTCCCCCTTAAATCTTTTGTCTCCTTTTATTATAGTCTATCAGCGAAATTTTAAATGTAAATAAAACATTCTCAAATGTTGATTATGAAGTTTAATTTTAAAAATTAATAATGATTGACATAAAAACCATCATTTGAGGCTAAAGGTTTTGGGGTTGGATGACTGGAAAGATATTTTATAAAATTAATTAACCAAATTAAAACATTATATTGTATAAAGTTAGAATTAAAGACCAAATTAAGGTGCCTTTCTTTATTAAGATGAATAAATCGAAATGCGAAGGATACTTAGAATTGGGGAAGATTTTAACCCTTCTCTTCTGATCCCAAGGCTGCTTTCTACCAAGGATTAGCAAATAGCTAATTCATTTGGTTTCAAGGATATTGGGATGTTGTCTTACAACACTAATTTAAGCATCCAAGTTTGAATTCACCGTTCTGTAGAAACGAGTGGCCAAAAGAAAAAACGATATTTAAAAAGCAAAGGTATTAATCAATAATGCATTGGTTGTGTGGCATTGAAAAGGAAGGAGAAGTGGTTTGGTTGTTCACTGTTATCTATGCTGCTATCTTGTCAAACACCAAAATAATGTAAAAATCAAAACAATTAGAATCATTGTGAATCATGTCATGGCTTTGAAAAAACAAACATTGTTTTAGTATTCAACCTGAGACTTCTTTGGGGACTCGCCTACTTACTAACTTTGCTTGACTTGGGCTTTTAGTAATTCAATGTACACATGATCGGCAAGGAGAAAAACAAAATTGAGAAGAAGTTAATTAATTATGAGTAATAATTATTTAGGACCTGCTGTTTAATTAATATTGTATCTAGCTTGTCAACTACTTCACCCCATCCTAATTATAGCGTAAAATTAACTACTTCACGGTTTGTAAGGGGTGGTAGTTGATAACTTGGTATATTTAAACTTGTACAAATATGCACATGTTCAATTTCGCGCTTCACTAAAATTAATCTCCATAATAGCGTGTTGTACTTTGATTAAAAATATGCATGCTAACAAATTGGTGTAATATATGAGGGCAAGATTGGAAAAATAATATAAACGTTACATTTTTGAGGGATTTCTTAGTTTGCTCCTTGTGGTGCATTATAACTAACATTAGAAGCACATGCTTTATTACATCAGTAGAAAGATATGTTAATTTTGTGTGAAAACACTGGCCGCTTTGCCAACTCCAGCACCATCTTAAAAAGTGTATTCAAGCTTTCGGTGAGTAGTACTAAAAAATTGATTGGAAGAAGATCCATGCCTGGTTTGAAAATAACCAAAAAAAGGTGCAATTTTATGAATAGAATAATTCAAAGAAAGTGTTTACAGCTTCCTCTCATGCCCACTTGGTATATAATTTACTCGAATATGAATTTTGCATTTGCCTTGCGTGTTGACAAAGCCATATTGGGTCTTGCGCGTTTTGTCCATTAAAATGACCTTGTCTCTCTCCATTGTTTTTTGCCATCTAATTATGATATATGTTGAAAATTAAATACAAGTATACTAAATTAATTAAAGAAAAAATATCATAAATCAACTTCTTTGAGGACTATATATATAAAATGGAGGTATGCGAGCATGATTGAGAAAGAAAAAGGAAAGGGGAGATCAATGGGGGTGTCCTTGGATTACCGAAGTGTGATATTATTGATTGTACTCATTGCAACCATTGTTTTGATCATTCAGTCCACTCAAGCTGCTTCAGGTAATGTCTTGTCCTTTTCATAAGGCAGTGCTTTGAACTTCATTTGGAATGTGCAAAATTGGCACCTATGTGTGGCGATGTTTTTGCAGAAATGAAGATGAGGACACTGGGTAATTTGCCAAATTCACCTCCTGCACCCATCGGCTCTCATCATTTGTCTCCGGGAAATGGCCACGGCCGCTAAGTCCTTTATCATCATTCATATATATATATATATATATATGTATACATATGTGTATATAAAATTTACCGTAGCATTATTATTCAAGTAATATCCTTTTTTAATAATTATTATTTAGAAATGTTTGTCCTGCATTAACAAGGGTGAGCTCTAGTTATTTTAGGGAGAAATATATGGATGTACTAAAATTCTTACCATACAATTGGAATGTTGGGTTTGCCGACTTCCACTCTTGAGAAATGACCATCCCCGTAATTGAAGACCTGACATGTTTCTTAATTACAAATAGTTGGAGGATTAAGAGTTCGAAATAGTTCCATGGGCCAAAAAGCCCGAGTGACTAGGCCCAAGTAACAAAGGAGTTTGGAGCAAGGAATTGTAGAGCTTTACCCAAACAGGGAGGCCATCCAAAAATCCTCGAGAGAGGGGGTTTGGAAATAGTTTTCGACCAGCGATAGACATTGCCCCAAGCGCAAAGACGAGTTCTCAAGCTCCACGAGTCTCCCTTTTATATCCATTATTGCAACTCTGGCCCATTTTATTACACGATGTGGGACATAAAACGAGAACTTGGTTGCACTACACCACTCTGCAACTCGTCAAACGACACATGTATATCTGACAGCTACGTCTTCAACTAACACAGCATCTCATTTACATTTTAGAATTGGTCCACAAAATTCCGATTTGAGGTGCTGATAGCATTTGAAATTCTCTCGGTAATTAAGAGAGAAGGATCTCCAAAATCTCTCATAGAAATTGGGAGATCATCAAAATTGCTGTAGCACCCTCATTCCTCTCCTGGTCGGATACATTAGAAAAGATAAACCCAAATGGAGCCTTCAGAAGTTATGCGTTGCTTCTTTACCGTTTTCTGATGATTCCTGCCTTGTTTTAGTTACAAAAGTTCTACGTTGGTTGGACAGAGGAAAACATATAAAAAAAGTGATACACTTTGACTTTTAAGAATAAATATTAAAAAGTCTTGGGTCGAGATAACCCCTCACAAGTAAACACTTCTAAAAAAAATAAAATAAATATACACTTATTATATTTACGTCTTTGGGGGTCATGTCATCCGATTATTACCAGCAAATTAATGTTTTTTTTGCCTGAAACAGAAGAATTATGTTGAGTGCTAGGAGATTATTAAAAAAAAAAACACTAAAAATCTGCCATAATAACCTTGCCATTAATCATACTGGTTGGACCAAATTGAACTCTGATCGATCAGAGTAAACAATATCAAGATAAGCACACACACAAAAATAATGGAGCAGGGTTTGAAATTTTAAGCCCATTTATAAATGGAAAAAGGTCTTGATCCAAATGTAGAAAACCCACCCAACCCTAATGAGGCTCAAGCAATTCCACTATATGCTATATCATATAGTGGGCAGGGTAATCTGATCCAACCAAATTCATGAAATAATAATGTCCTTTTTTTATAAAAAATAAAAAAGGATGATTTCATACTTTTAATTAATAAAAAAACTTTATGCGCAATTTTCAATTATAGATAATTTAGATTCTGCCGTTAGGTTCTCGTATTGACTTTAATTAGTTGTGTTGAGCGTTGACCGTGTCAAATACCGTGCTTTTCTGGGCAAAGAGACAGTAATGAACCGAACGCCCCAATTTTAAATTTTCCTCATAATTTGAACCCCGCGCTTCACGTCTGTTGACTTGTGCGTGTATGTTTGAAATATATGCCCATGACCTAAGCTCAATAAAATATATATATATATGAACCAAGGCGAGGAGCAAGAAAAGCATCGATAGAAGTTCAGGGCCATGGCTGTCTCTGCTCTTTACCGTTGTATTGTGACATTAATATTTGTACTTGTTTTCATTATTCTCATCCACTCCACTCAAGGTACTATATGTGCATATAATTCTGTTTGGAAAACATATATAATATGTGTATGGATCCGGTTTTCCTCCTATTCTCTTCCCTCCTTTTTCTTTTTTCTTTTTAAATCTGGATTGTTGGATTAAGATCTTAATGATCCAGATTTAATATTTTATAAAAATATTATAATTATAATATTTTTTTATTATAATATTTTTATAAAATATTATTGTTGTAATATTTCCCTCCTTTTCTAGCATATAGAATATTTGTAGTTACTTACAATTAAAGTGTTAATGTGAAAAATAATGAGAAGTTTTGCGGTGATGCAGGTATGACGATGAGGAAGTTGGCTGGTCCTATACCAGGGAGACCGCCTTCACCGATTGGGTCTGAACAAAGGGGTCCAATTCACGATTAGTCAGATCCCCTCCACCGTCACAACCACCGCAACCTCCACCGGAGTCCAGCAAGAAGATTATGAACGAATACTTGGTTGAAAACTTACTCGCTTCTATATTCATAGTCAAAACTCAAAATAATGGAGTATGATGTTGAGGCTATTTATATGTACTTTCTAGTTTCTCCTTTCAGGTTGCTCCCTGCGATACTATATATATATATATATATGCACCTTCTTATACTGCTCCTTGTTGCTTCCTTCATGTATCTCTACCCGATAGACTATACTTAGATTATCTACCCTAACCAATTTTTTCCAAAGAAAGACAACAAAATTATTATCTTATTTAATATGATAGGAGCGTGGATTTAATCCGGCTTTAAGATAATTTACCTGCATCATAGATATATATATTAGACTTTGTGAACAATTAGAAGAGGAAAAAAAACTCTTTCTCATCAAAACGTATATAAATCAAGGTTTTAAAATCCGGACCGGAAACAGACGAACAGGTCGGTAAACTGGTCCGGTCTGGGAATCAACCCGGTTCGTTATTTTTTTTTAGAATTTCATATTAATAACACTAAAATCTTCAATTTCTCAATAGTTTGATCCTAGGGTAACTCTAGTTTGACTTGTGTCTAACCCATTGACCCTTGATCCAGTACCCCGACCGATTTAGTAGCCAGTCTAGATTTCAGAACTTTAATATAAATACACCTTGCTTCACACTCGAACCTACAAGCCGTAAAGCATATATCATTAGTGCTTGAATTTCACAAACTAGACATAAATGGAGTTTTGTTGGTCATAGTCTCTATAATTCGAAGAGATTCTCTTTCAACAGGACTAAAATTAAACCATCCTACAAGCACGCTCTCTGACCATGTCAAAACAACGTCTTTTCTTTTAACTTTTCAATTACATGTGGGTTTGATGCAATATACACAAATTTTAAGAAACAAGTCATAACATTTGTGTGCCATTGTTGGACCCGCCTTCATTTTTATCCTCCTTCTGATCCTTAATATAAGACTTATTTAACTAATTTAATTAAATTAAGAACATTATTTAGGCTAGTTAATATACATTTTCTAGAATATCCTAAGTACCTTTCTTAATTTCCTCTATATCTGTCATACTGATTATTGTTGAGTAACTATCAATAAGGGTAAATTAGAATAAGATTGACAAAATTGGTAAATAGGTCTCATATTTATAATCAAAATCAACTCTCCAATTAGGTTCTATATTAAGAACTGGAGGGAATAATAAATACAGTACCGGAGTACCCATTGTTGACAATGAAGAGAAAAATGAAACAAGCTTGATGGTAACTAAGAAAGCGCATTGTAACAGACTAATTAATTGACCCGTTTTGTCCGAGTGCGAGGTAATTACACGTGTTCGAAAATATGCGCCATAATGCAAACTCAATTCATCACAACTGAGTATTCAAATCCAATTCTATAAATTTGAGCAACTTAAAGCAAGCTAATTAAGCTACTACAGGTTTAGCATATCCATATATAAAAAAAATTAAGAACAGAGAGATCCATGGGCGTGTCTCGTCTTTTCCATTTTCTGATGGCTCTTTTGATTATTGTCTCCACTCTTTGCTTGCAGTGCCTCAATGCAAGCGCAGGCATGACGATGAGGAAGCTGGCAGAGGTTCATTGCCATGGAGACTACCAGCAGTTCGGATCTCCTCCACCAATTTGCTCTGCCTCCACCGGAGCATAGCTTATTTTCATATTAGTTATTATGTCCCCAAAATTATGAGTTTTCATCTTTGTTGGAAGGATGAACTATTCAGGTGGTCAGTAAGTTAGTTGGATTGAACACTTAGTTATTGTTGGTTTAAGTGCATATGAGAGTTACTCCCTCACCTTTGTCGTTTTTTCATAGTTTGGGGTTTGTTCATCGCACTGGTGGATCCGTTAGTGTTAAATTCAAATGAGTTAAATATATGTTACTCATTATCTATCTGTAATAAATTTTCACTTATTATTTCTTATATACTATCTTTATAAACAAGGTATAGTTTGGAAAAGAAATACATATTTTACACATTTATTATTTATAACTAATATTTTGAATTGAGTGATTTTGGTAGTTGTTCCTTATAAAAAAGGGTAGAGCCAATATATGTTTTTCCCATTATTTTGTTCTAATTATTACTCTCACATCAGCTTTGTCGACAATTTTCTTATATTTACATTCTCTGCATTATTTGCGCTTCTCGTATGTACAAGGGACGACTGTGGAATTAGTTGAGGTACGAATCAAATGCGTGTTTAATTAATCGATCAAATGGTTTGGAGGCCATAGTTGTCAAATCTTTGAAATGACATCATATAAAACCCTACTCTTTAATCTCAATTCGACACTTTGCTCTCTGCAACTAAAACTACAATCACCAAGCAACACGTGAAATTGGTAATCATCAGTGGCCATTTTCATTCTCTGTGAAAAACCAAACCCTAAAATCACAACTAATTAAACATAACAGCGAAGATACGAACAAGATGGAAAAAGGGATCAGCGTTGCTTGTTTGATTGACAAGGAAGATGAAGAGTTTTTAGCTGATCACAAGTCACAATTAATTAAAGCGATAGCTTTTCTAATTAAATTCTACATTAACGGTGTACTAAAGCTGGGTAACACTAAATAAAAAAAAGGACTTTTAGCGGTGACATTTGACGGCAACTTTTAATGTTGCCGCCGAAAGTTAGACTTTCGGTAGCGACAAAAGTGTCGCCGCGGAAAGTGACACCTTCAACGGCGACAACACAATGTCGCCGCTGAAAGTTAGACTTTCCGCGACGACATTGTGTTGTCGCTGTGGAAAGTGTGTTTTATCAGTGGCGACTTTAGTGTTGCCACTAAAAGTCTTGTTTATAATTTTTTAAAATTTTATTTTTTTTAAAACACTTTTAGCTGCAATTATTAAAAGTCGCCGCTGAAACTCACTTTCAACGGCGACATCGTGTTGTCGCCACCGAAAGGGTGTTTCAATGGCGACTTTCGACTTTAGTGTTATAGCTGAAAGTCTTGTTTGAAATTTTTCAAAATTTTATTTTTCTTAAAACATTTTAGACTATCAAAAGTCGCCATTGAAAGTCAATTTCATATTTTTTTTATTATTTTTTTTCAAAAATAATATGTATAAAATTAAAATAATAATTATTAAATAATTCTATTTAACCTTAATTATTAAAATTATATTATTATTTAATGATATTATATTTAATATTTTCTACTAAAATAATATTTATGATATCATTATTTTATTTTATTAAAAAATAATATATATTATTAATATTATATTTATAATTTTATATTAAAAATAATATTGATAATATTAAATTATTATTTATTAAGTAATTTTAATTAAAATTTTTTTAATTTAAATATATAAATATTTTTTTCACTTTTATTAAATTTTTCATTATTTTTAATTAATAATTAATTATATGTATATAATTAATTAAGTATATGCGTGTATGTTTATATATATGATAATATTATATATATAATAATATGTAATAATTTGACACAGGTTCATTTCGGCGCAACTGGCTAAGACTCACGTGCGAAGGCATCAGCTCCCTGAGGTTGTGGGTTCGAATTGGAGGAGAGTCACTTGGAAGAATTATGAGGAGGCGACATGTGGCAGCACAAGGAGGAGGCACTTGGCATTTGTAAATTAAATTTTCTATTTAAAAATTGACACTTTCAGTGGGGCGACAAAAGTGGCCGCTGAAAGTTACATTCAGCGGCGACACAAAAGTCGTCACTGAAAGTCACCCTTGTCGCTGCTGAAACTATACTTTTAGCGGCGATAGAGAAGTCACCACTAAAAGTCACCTTTCTCGGCAACAAAAGTCGCCGGTGAAAGTATACTTTCAGTGACTACAATTTTTGTCAAATTGTCGTAGCTAAAACTTTCAGCGATGGTCGCAACTGCGGCGACTTTTTGTTGCCGATGAAAACTTTGTCACCGTTGAAAGTCTTTTTTTTTTGTAGTGTAATCAATCGTTAATCTCAAGCATCATGAATCTGAAAATTATTGAACTTGCTAAAACGTGAAATTTTCTAGTTTTCTCTTCAATTTGTATTCATCACGAAGGAGAAACCGCAGTGGATTCAAAAGGGTTTTCTTAGCAGGAGATGGACAAGAAGAATTAGAACCCTAAGAGGCAGAGGCCTTGAATGAACATGTTTGTATTGATTTGGCCCTTTACTATAATTCCCCCTTAAATCTTTTGTCTTCTTTTATTATAGTCTAACAGCGAAATTTTAAATGTAAATAAAACATTCTCAAATGTTGATTATGAAGTTTAATTTTAAAAATTAATAATGATTGACATAAAAACCATCATTTGAGGCTAACGGTTTTCGAGTTTGATGACTGGAAAGATATTTTATAAAATTAATTAACCAAATTGAAACATATATTGTATAAAGTTAGAATTAAAGACCAAATTAAGGTGCCTTTCTTTATTAAGATGAATAAATCGAAATGCGAAAGATACTTAGAATTGAGGAAGATTTACACCCTTCTCTTCTGATCCCAAGGCTGCTTTCTACCAAGGATTAACAAATAGCTAATTCATTTGGTTTCAAGGATATTGGGATTTTATCTTGCAATACTAATTTAATCATCCAAGTTTGAATTCACCGTTCAGTAGAAATAAGTGGCCAAAAGAAAAAACGATATTTAAAAAGCAAAGGTATTAGTCAATAATGCATTGGTTGTGTGGTGTTAGAACAAATCCCGTAAGATTAGGAAACGTATTGACTATGTAAAACGATAGGAAACGTAAATCTTACCTGTGTATATAACCATGCATAATTGTACACTAATGATTTAAGGAATTATGAACTTTCATAATATTTCATGGTATAAGAGCATTCAAAATGTCAGAATTTCTTCATTTTTCAGTTAGTTTTTTTTCCTGCCAAAGAAGCCATTTTTTCCGGCAACATACAGCTTCAGATTTCCCTTTCCCATTATCTCATTAGGTGACATGCGCCCCGTCATTGTTCTCTCTAACCCTAGATCGATGCAACCCCTTGGTGGCATCAAGTTCCGGCTGCGTGTGTGACTTAACGAGCCACTGTGCTCTCTGCTGTCCAGTGCACACGCCAGTGCCTGAACAGTTTTCTGGAGAGATTTTTCGGTGATTTCAACTATGGTATGATCGAATCCTCCACCCCATTCCATCCCTGGTGGCTGTTTGGTCCAATTCTCACTTTGAATTGTTGGGTACCTCTTGAGTTTTTGGCCTTCTCTGTGATTTTATGACGTCCAGACGCGATATTCATTGGTTAAGACATTCCACAGTGCAGCCCCCTCAGCTTTTAAGCTCTTGTGCTCTCTTGGACTACCTCTCTCTCATTCCAAACTCATCAAGAAGAGAGCTTCATGATTTTCTGTGGTATTTCTAGTTCCTCCTTTTTTTTTGCCCTTGGTTAAGGTTCGTTGCTTTTCTAATCACAAGTATGCTTCTTTGTTGACTTAACATTTTGTGGCTTGCTTCTGGGTATTGTTAGCATCCGTGACCTAAAATATTTGACCTCTATTTAGTTTGATTGCTATCATGGTTGATTATTCTACATGGATGAATCCAAGACATCTAATATGTTGCCTATGTCTGCTACAATTAATAATTCAAAATTGATTTGGACAAATTATAGTGATTGGAATAAGACTGTTAGGCTATATATTTTGGGTATTGAAAAGGAAGCTCACTTTACTCAAAATCCCGCTTTTGGTGATAATGAAAAGAGTTTGGCCTGGTCAAGAGCTTATGCTCGAATTTTCTTTCAAATTCAGAACTTGATTGAACCACAGATTCTATCCTCTATTAGTCACTGCAACATTGTCAAAGAAATTATAAGTTATCTTGAGTTTATGTTTTCCAGTAAGGGGAATATTACTCGGGTTCATGAAGTATATAAGGGCTTTTATCGCTCTCAGCAATAGGGCTGTCCATTGAAGGACTTCTCCTTGGACTTCAAGGAAGTTATATGAAGAAATGAAGGTACTCATGTCTCCACAAGTGGATCTTCAAACACTTATTAAGAATCTGGAATTACAGGCTATCATCAATTTTCTTGAAGCTCTTGGTCCTTCTTATGAGACTATCCCCTCTTAGATTCTCACTAGTCAGGAGCTTCTATCTCTTGAAGATGTATTCTCACGAATACTTCGTGCTGATAGTGTGGTTCATCCATTTGGCGATTCGAATCCCAGTGCTTTGGTTGGACATGGCTCATTTGAGAACAAGAATTATAGTTCTAAACAGGGATATAACGCTACTCCAAACATGAATTCTGGCAGTATAATATGCAATTATTGCAAGAAGCCTAATTATATTAAGACGAATTGTCTCAAATTACAGAATAAACAACAACATAATCAGCAACGTGGTTTCGCCCATATTGTACAGACACCTGATTAGTCAGATGCTGGTCTATCACTTGCAGGGGCACTAGCTACAGGTAATTTGTCCTCTGGTCTTGCTACTTCCTTCACAAAGTGGATAATAGATTCTAGCGCTACAAACCATATGACAGGTAACCATCATTTATTCTCATCGTATGCTCCTTATGCCAACCCATTTTCCATATTCGTAGCTAATGGTTCCTCTGTCCGTGTGCTTGGTTTAGGCATAGCTAACCCAACTTCCTCTATTTCATTATCCTCTGTCCTTAATACCCCTTATCGATCTTACATTTAATCTTCTATCCCCCAGTAAACTCACTCATTATTTGAACTGTTTTATCTTACTATTCCTTGGCCATTGTGTGATTCAGGATCTGTTGTCGAGCAGATTATTGGTAGAGGCTACGAATCTAGCGGACATTACATTCTTGATGATACAGTCCCACATTTTGTTGCTTGTTCTTGTCGGTCATCCCCTTTTGAACTCCATTGTTGTCTTAGTTATATGTCACTATCGTCCTTAAAGAAGTTGAATCCTCAATTTTCATCTGTGTCTACATTAGATTGTGAGTCTTATCAATTTGTTAAACACCATCGTGTGCACTTGGCATCTCGTGTTAATAAATAGGCTGCATCCCCCTTTGAGCTAGTCCATTATGATGTTTGGGGTCCTTGTTTAGTTACATCTCAGACTGGTTTTCGCTATTTTGTCACTTTTGTTGATGATTATTCACGAACAACTTGTCTTTACTTAATGAAACAACGTTTTAAATTGTTTTCTCATTTTCGCAATTGTTGTACAGAAATTCGTACTCAGTTTGGCATTCCTATGAAAACCCTTCAAAGTGATAATGCGAAAGACTGTTTTTTAGCCCAATTCACAAACTATATGCAACATCATGGTATTCTTTACCAGTCTTCTTGTGTTGATACAACTGCTCAAAATGGTGTTACTGAATGAAAGAACCGTCACTTATTAGAAACATCCTGAGCTCTTATGTTTCACTCCTTTATTCCTTAACTGTTCTAGGTTGATGTCGTGTCTACTACATGTTTTCTTATTAATCGCATGCCTTCGACTGTTCTCACTGGTGACACTCCATATTTTCTTCTGCTCCCTAGCAATAAGTCCTTTCCCATTGATCCTAAAATTTTTGGCTGTGTGTGCTTTGTTTGGGATGTTCGTCCAAGTGTCAATAAACTTAATCCAAAATCTTTAAATGTGTCTTTCTTGGTTATTCTCACGTCTAGAAAGGTTATCGTTGTTACTCTCTCGATCTCCATCATTATCTTATATCTACTGATGTAGTCTTTCATGAATTCTCTCCATTTTTCAAATCTTTGGTATTGTCTAAGTCCCCATCCACCACAAATGAACTTAAGATGTCCTAGTCTATCGAGTCCCTATCTCACCAGTATAGGTAGCTATTTTGGAACCAAATATAATCAATGATGCTGATGTTGCTGCTACTCCGCCTTCACCAATGATTGCCTTTCCTACTCATTCTGTTCCTGATACCTCTGATAGTTTTGGTAACCTTACTCCTGATATCTCTGATACTCCTGATAATGACTCACCTACTTCTGATTCCCCATACCCTGACACTGATGACCTGCCTATTACTCTCAGGAAAGGTTCTCGCACCCCTTGTCTTCCAAAATGTTATGTTGATTGTACCTATCCTATCTCCTCATTTATGGCCTACCATAAGTTGTCTCCTACGTCCTCCTCCCTTGTTGACACTCTTGATTCCATCTCCACTTCTACCACACTTTGCCAAGCCCTCACTACTACAAATAATAGTTTCTACTTCCCCACAAGACGTCCGTTTTTAGAAAAAGAGATGGAAAAAAATACTCGGTGACATTTTTGTAATTTGATAGAAAATTTTATAGCCTTTAGACGTCCCTTTAAGTTTTATAAATGCATAAAGGAGATTTTAGGTTAAAACAAAAAAGGATGCCTAAAGATACCCTTTAGACGTCCTCAAATAAAAAAGGAGGCCTAAATGTTCCTTTAGGCGGCCACAAAATTATTGGGGATGCCTAAAGGACCCTTTTGGAGTCCCTTTACTAGACACAAATAAATACTTAAATCGAGACTACCAAACTTGAACTACAGACTTGTAGGGCTTTACCCAAAAAGGGCGCCCTTCCAGAAATTCTCGAGGGCCAAGGGCGAGCCCAGGCCCAAGAGGGGTTTTGGAAATAGTTTTCAACCAGCAATAGACGCGCCTCGGTTAGAACCTCACTAGCTGCGTCATTGCCCCAAGCGCAAAGATGAAGAGAAAGATGCCACGAACGCCATTTTATAAGTATCCTCGTCACTCTCGTCCCTTTTATTAGATGATGTGGGACATAAAACGCGAACTTGGCTGGCCACACTATATCACTCACTCTGCAACACGCCACACGACACATGTAGATCTGACAGCTACGTCTTCAACTAACACAGCATCTAATTTACATTTTACAATTAGTCCACAAAATTTTGATTTGTGATGCTAATTAATATTTAATATAATTTGAAATTCTCTCGGTAATTAAGAGAGAAGAATCTCCAAAATCTGTCATAGAAATTGGGAGGTCATAAAAATTGCTCTAGTCCCTTCATGGAGCCTTCACAAGTATGTGTTGTTTCTTTACAGTTTTTTTATGGTTCCTGTCTCGTTTTAGTCACAAAAGCCTTTCGTTGGATGGATATAGGGATAAATATTAAAAAAGTGATACATTTCGACTGTGAGAATAAATATTAAAAAGTCTTATTATATACTACTTAGTTACGTCCCTTGGGGGTCATCTCATCCGATTATTACCAGCAAATTTATGTTTTGACTGCTAGAAAAAAGGAACTCAAAAAATCTGCCACAATAACTTTGGCATTCTTCATCATCTGCAATTTCCCTCGACTTGTATACTCGTTGGACCATATTAGAACTCAGATCGATCACGAAAACAAAAGCAAAATACGCGGGGAAAATAATGGGAACAGGGTTTAAATTTTAAGCCCATTTATAAATGGAACAAGGTTTTGATCCAAATGTAGTAAACACCCCAAACTTAATGAGGCAGTTCCAATTATAGCTGGTATGGTGAAACTGGCCGGTCTGGTCCGACCAAATTCATCAAATAATAGTGTCATTTTTTTCTTTTTTGAAAGAAAAGGATGGTTTAGTAATTTTGGTAAACAATCTTAATAGACATTTTTCAAATTTCAGTTATAGATAATTTAGGATCTGCCCGTAGGTTCTCGTTCTATATTGACTCAATGAGTTATAGGTGTGTTTGGAAGAGCTTAAATTTGAGAAATAAGCCCTTATTACGCAAGCCGAGAAAAAACTCCTCTTACATACTTACCTCGTATACCATGAATCACGAATTATAAGCACTTATTGACCGTGGCAAAGACCGTGCTTTTTGGGGCAAAGATACATTAATGAAATTTCACCATTTTTCTTATATTTTGAACCATTTGCTTCACGTCTATCGACTGCTTGCGTCTATGTTTGAAACATATGCATGCACAGTACCTAAAGTTTAGCCATTAAAAACTTTAGTTCTAATTAATAGACAACTCAAGTCCAACACAATATATAATTGACTGGAAACATGTATAAATTTACACGCCATAAATGAAGCCCATAGTTTTATGTAGCCTTAGCAACAAGAACATAGACATGGATTTGTCTTCTTTTTCCCAATTTCTGATGCTTCTTCTTCTTATTTCTTCCAATCTCCTCATGCAGTCTCCCGATGCGAGTGCAGGTATGTCTCTACTTATTTACAAACTTATACGGTATTATTCTCCGATAAATACAGTTGTTCAACACAGAAATTAAATTACTGTACCAATATGTAATGTTTTCAACGTGTACACATTTGGAATGTGCAAAATCGGCACCTAATTTTGTTTGTGGTTTCTTTTTTTCTTTTTTGGGGTTGTTGATTTTTTAGTAGATATGAAGATGAGCAAACTTGAAATTCACCTCCTCTACCCCATCCGCTCTCCTCGTTCTGCTCCGAGATACCGCCACGGCAACTAGTCATTTATCATAAATGAATTAAATTTAATTACCGTAACAGTATTACTCAAGCAATTTCTCTTTTTAATTATCACTATAAAAAACATTAAATTTTTGATGGAATTTGTCACAGAATTTGTTTCCGTGGCAAATTCCGTCAGAAATCTATCGGAAATTCAATTAGAAACTTTTCTGATAGAATTTTTTCTGTATTAGCCACAGAAAATATTATGTGACAAATTCTGTGGCAAAATATTTGCCTTGCCATAGAGTTTCTGACAGAATAACTCTGTGGTTAATTTTGCTATGAAAATTCCGTGGCTAATTCCATCGGAAAAATTTAAAAATTATTATTTTTTAATTAAATTTAATTTTTAAAAAATATCTTTATAAAGATTAAAATTATGATATTATTAGCCATATAAATATTTAAAAATTAGGGTTAATACTATCTTTCATCCCTCAAGATTTTCCTCATTTTAGTTTTGGTTCCTCAAGTTTCCAACCATAGGTTTTGGTTTATTAATTAATATTAATAAAAAATTATTAGTTAGTAATTATTTATTAGTTATTAATTGATGTTAATAAAAAAATTAATTTTAGAAATTAGACAAAAATATAGTCATATGAAATTTATTTAAGATGTAAAGTTTTTTAATTTGAAATTAATTTATATTAAAAATTATAAGAATATATAAAATTATTTTATATTATTATTACATTTATGTATAAGAAACAAATATATATTTATAAATAATTGATTATATATAATAAGATTATATATATATATATAATTGTGTAATAATAAAACGCCAAAACAGTCCAGCCCATCCGGTAAGGCATTGTGCGCATACGGACGAGGTCATGGGTTCGAACCAAAGGAGGGCAAATTGAGTTGCATTTTTAGGAAAAAAGAGGTTGCGACACGTATCGGATCTAGGCACCAGCAATGAGATGGAGGCCGTTGGAGCTGCCATGCACCGCCGCCGAAGTTGTCACGTGGCTTTTTAAAATTAGGAAAATATTTGTCATGTGGCTTTTTAAAATTAGGAAAATATAAACTAAGTTTGCGATGGAATTGAGTCAGAAATTCCGTCATGAATTTTTGACAGAATTTAGTGGGAAATTGGTTTGTCACGCTATTATCAGCGACAGAATCCATTACGTCAGAAATCCATTTCTGTCGGAAACCATGAATTTCGTGGCAAATTCCGTCGAAAATTCAATACTTTTTTGTAGTGTATTAATAATGGGTGTCATGCGTAGATTTGCTAGAGATTTTAGGGGAAATGTATAAATGTCATAAAATTTCAAATATGCAGTTGAAATGTTAAGTTTGGCGATGGCATCATAAGAATTCTCCAATTTCAACTATTAAGGCGTCCAACGAAGACAAGAAATGACGCTCACCTTAATTCTAGACCTGACACCTGCGTCTTGATTCTGCTATATGAGTCGATGGACCTGTAATTTCAATATAAAATATAATTACGAATGATTTTTTCCCAACAATTACAATTACATTACAAATAATTACAAGTAATTAAAGATTAAGACTATCCAAATATCACGTTAGTCATGGGCCCAAACAAGAACGTCAAATATTGGAACAGCCTAAAATAAGTTCTATTTTGCCCAAGGCCCAATATAATGCCCATGAATCATGATACACAACAAGAAAGGTTTGAACTAGGGAACTGTAGGGCTTTACCCAAAAGGGAAACCCTTCCAGATATGCTCAAAGGGCCAGGGTTGAGCGTAGGCCCAAGATGGGGTTTGGAAATAGTTTTCACTTTTCAACCAGCAATAGACGCGCCTCGGTTAAGAACCTCACTAGCTGCGTCATTGCCCTAAGGGTGGAAATAGCCCAGGCGGCCTATCTGGGGCTTGTGGCCTGGCCTGTTTTCGGCTTACTCAGGTCTGGCCTGTCAGAATAAAAGGCCAAGCCCAGGCCTATTTGAAAGCTTGTTTTTCTAAACAGGCCAGGCCTAGGCCTATTGGTAGGCCTTTTAGGCCGGCCTGTTACTATTTTTTTAAAAAAAAAAATTGGGCCATCGAGTCTCAGCCTCACTCTCGCCTCTTAGGTCTCAATCACCCAGACCCCCATTCTCTTCTTTGCTAACTCACTCTCCCAATCGAACCCAAGTACCCAACCCGTTTCTCTCGAGTCTCAACTCTTAGATTTGACTCCGTCTCTCTCAACTCTCAGTCTCAGATCTCAGCTGACACTTGACAATCAACACACACCCACTCTCACTCTCTCAGTCGGGCAGTCGAAGCCAAGTGGCCGCCTTCTTCCTTTCTTCTTCTTCGCCTTGAGCCCTTGATTCTCTTCATTTCTTTGCCTTAAGCCATTGATTCTTGAACCATCAAATCCAAGCCCTAACCAGTCGACCGTCGGCCATCCTTCCTTTGACTTGAAGTTTTTCTTCCTCGGTGACCAGTTGGGAGCAGCCGCAGATCTAAAAAGTTGTGACAGATTCGAGCAGAGATTGGTGCTGTGGCTAAAGCTGACGGGTACAACGAGTTTGCTTTCTTGGGTTTCATTATAATTCGTTCTCAATTCATTTTGAGTGTTTTGACGTTTAAGTTTCATGCCTTTCCATATATGTAATTTTTTACATGTTTCAGAGTACTTGATGACAGGCTTGTTCTATTTTGCTTTTTAGTTCTGCTACTTTTGAGATGGGCAATACCAAAGTGGTTGTCGTCGTTGATGACAGGCTTCCAGATTTTTTTTGCCAAATTATTTCATAGTTAGATTTACATAGTTATGGTGCACTGCTTGGTTAATTGCAAGTAGAATGTGGGGAAATAGCAAGTCATCATTCCAATCCCTCTTGCGTTTACTGTCATTGAAAGTGGACCTTTTTTGTTATAATGGAACGAAGTTAATCTCCAGGGCTACTAAAGCATAAGTTATCATTCTATCATATTTGCATCTTTTTGAGCTTCCACTTCTGCTAATTGGTTCTTTTAATTCATGATGGACCTGGATGAGTTGAATGGGAAGCATACTATTTTATTTAGCATGAAGTAGTATTTTTATCATAGCACAAGTCATTGAGATCTTGTCTTTACTTTGGTTAATTGAAATGGTTTGATTCTTCATTGCTTCACAATTATGTATTCTCAATTATGTGAAGTGTTCTGAATTTTTTCTTTCTATTCTGTGATGACATAGGTAAGACTTCCATTTAAGTTTTGAATACTAGCTATCGGATGTTATAAATGCTTTTAATGAAATGGCCAAAATAAGCATTTGGCCAAATGTTGGTTCATATATGAATTTACTTTCTGCTGTATCAAACTTTGATTGCATAAGGTATAGGGACTTGGTTTCAGGCCTACTTAACAGGCTTCAGACCAAGCCCAGGCCTGAAAATGGCCTCCAACAGGCCGTAGGTTAGGCTCAGGCCATCCTGTGCCTTAACAAGCCAGGCCTGTTAATACAAAAGCCTGGCCTGTTTCCACCCCTTCATTGCCCCACGCGCAAAGATGAGATCTCCAAAAAAAAAGGTAACTCTATCTTATATTTATGATCGAAAGGAGTATAAGATATAATTGACTTTTTTTGGAAATATTAAAGAAGCTAAATAAGTTAGTTAATTATATATAGTATATGTCTTATATTATTTAATTATATATCATTTTATAAGTTAGACAAATTAATTTAATATAAAAATAAATAAATATCAATATTTTAAAATAATTTATTTAGCTTCTTTAATCTCTCTAAAAAATTTAATTATGTCTTATATTAAAAATCGGAGGAGTAGCATGTGAAATTTTTTGGTAATTAAGAGAGAAGGATCGCCAAAATCTCTCTGTAAAACTTGGAAGATCATCAAAATTACTGCCGCACCCCTTCATTTATTCCTAGCCAGGTTCTGGAATACTGGATGTTGCCTTTGAGGTTGAAAATAAAAGCCAATAGAACCCGGGTCCGCAAGATGAGCATGACATGCTCATCACCTCAATTTTGGGATGGGGACCATTTTTTTATGTATTTTATTTATTTGGATTAAATTGTATGCTACTCTAAAAAATTTTTGCCACTCGGCATCTCAAATTAATTAATTTTTAGTCCTACATTTAGAAATATTTTTCCTGCAACACTAATATCCTGAAATATTTTTCTAGCAGCACCCAATATCTGAAATATTTTTTGAACACCCAGTATCTTAAACTAATTACTCCCTCCGATCCTAAATACAAGACATAGTAGATTTTTTTGGGGAGATTAAGAAAGCTGATTAAATTACTTTAGAACATTTATATTTTTATGTTTTTCTCCAAACTAATTAGTTTAACTAATAAACTGATATATAATCTAAGAAGACACAACATATGATATGATTAAGTAACTTATTTAGCTTTTTTAATCTCCCCAAAAAATTAAAATTCAACTTTGTCTTATATTTAAGACCGAAAAAAATAATTTTTAGTGCATGGAGTATTTTTTCGAGAAAACCCCCGGCCCCCTTCATTTGGAGATGAGCATTCCTTGGTCATCTTTTGGATGAGCGGGAATGTGGATTCATAGAACCTTCAGAAGTTATGTGTTCTTTCTCTACCATTTTCTAATGATTCTTCTATTTATTCTCTCCACTCTTTTCATGCAGCAGTCTTACAATGACGTACCTTTTTCCGAATATCTTTCAATTATCTCACCAATTACATAGCACCAAGTTTCTTAACTTACATCAAACGTATAATCCATATATTATATGTTTGACTCAACCAACATTCCATAGTCGTAAAAAGAATTTAATTAATTTGTATGGACAAGGGGATATTATGCCGTTCAAATGTTAAACGCCTGAATTCTCATTTGAATATTTACCGGGGGAGGTAGATGGACTTTGTTAGAACCGGCCGACATCCAAGAAAGGGAGTGAATTGAGTGTAAGATAAAAACTTAAGAATTTTGAAAATCTTTTCACATCTTAGTGAAAGTAATAAGTATGAAAGTAATGAATCATAAATCAACGTTAGATTAAATAATATATGCTGAAAATATAAGAGCTAAGGGAAGAGAATATGCAAACTGTGATTTATCCTGGTTCGGTCCAATCCACGATGACCTATGTCCAGCCCCAGGCTCCTCCTGAGATTTTCAAATCCGCTATCTTCTTGTTTAATCTTAGCATAAGAAAAGCCTTTACAACCCATAAGTTTAGCCGGTCACTTGTGACGCCTGTTACAAATCTCTCACGAAGTTACTCCCCTTTACATACCATAAGGTTATAACCGAGTTGCTCCCCCTTACACACCTAAGGATACAACTTTAATGATGAAAGATTACAATCAATCTTCTCTCTCAGAAGTGAAAAAGATGAACAATGAACTACAATACAAATAATCTCTCTCTCAAATATACAAAATATAAAAAATAGATAAGAACAGAGAGTAGTTAGGTCAGAGTGGATGATACATGATATAAGCATGTTTTCGTTGTTGTGTTCTGCTTGAATCTTCTGCATTTATAGTTGAGTAGGATATGACCATTGTAAGCATTTCAACTTATCTGTGGAGTCCCATTGCTTCGTTTCACTGTTCTTCATATTTGAAAAACTATCTGTTATGTTCAGTGGATGCTCTACTTCCATAAAGTCAAATTTTATCTCTTCACATCATCTTTTCATTGTATACATAGAGAAATACACTAAACACTAATAAATGAAGTATTAGAGTCATTGGAAGCAAGAAGGATGTATTACACAATCATTCCATTGATTTTCAGAAGCTTCGGATACATTGTCTATCGCATTACTCGAGTGGTCACTCAAGTAATCCTGGGTCATTACTAGAGTGATCACTCGAGTAATCCCATTCAAAATCTGGCCGAGAGCATTTCTAACTTTATTACTTGAGGGGTTACTCAAGTGATCACTCAAGTGATCTCTTGATTTTGATTTAAAATATGGCAAATTACATATCATCAGAAAGCTCTCATCGTCTACATTCCAATGCAAGAAGAATCAGCTCCAAACTTATTGTATACAGAAAGTTATGATCCAAGGAGTGTCTATTGTTCCCGAAAGTCTTCAAAGTTTCCAATGTCAACTTCCAAAAGGCATAACTCTTAGTATATAACTTCAAATATGAAAAACTACCTATCCATGGAAAGATATTTAAGTCTACTTTCATATGACACTAGTTCCATCACAATCTGATGTTTAGTTTGGGAGTTATATCCAAAATACCAAAGCTATCCTGGAATATGATGGTGATTTATGTGTCAACTTTAACAGATCATATCTCTCTCATCTAAACTCCTTTTAATATGATTTTTGTGTCCATAGTTTGTGTTGGGAGTCTAGTTTCATATGCCACTAGTTTTAATTCAATTCGATATGTGGTTTGAGAGATATGGCCAAAATACCGGACCTCTATTATGCTGCACAAAAACAGAGCACATCATATTTCTCATCACTTCAGTGGTCACTGGAGTGATTCTGGGTCATCACTCGAGTGATCATCTCCAAAATAAGGCAGTGGTATATAACTCGAGCGATCACCTCTGGAGGTAGCATAACTTTTGTATACATCGTTTAGCTTTGTATTGACCCATTCTAACCTCTGGTATCACTTCTAAGAGCTTGAATCTTGATATTCTCATTTGATTTTGCAAGTTCTTCTTTCTTCAATCCCTTTTTTAATTCTTTTTCTTCTTGATGATCATTCTTTATTACCCAACTTGATATCTTCTTGAATTGATAATCATTCTTCATAACCCAATTAGATGTCTTCTTGAATATCTTCAATCTTCTTTTTTCTTTGGTTGACTAATCTTTCTTCTTGATATTTCCATTAGTTCTTGCAATTTCTTCTTTCTTCAATCCCTTACTTCTTTATTTTCTTCTTGATGATCATTATCCATTTATGAGTTATGACTAATCTACAAGATATACAACATAAATATAGTAGTTAGTCAATGTAAAAGATAAGTATATTATCCAAACTTTTTGCTCTTATTTGACATCATCAAAATGCATCATATCTAACATTCTCCCCCTTTTTGATGATGGCAAATCCTTTAAGAAAAATATTTATGAGTTATAAAAGCATTTTAAGAGAAACATATTTTCTTGCCTTTCTCTCCCCCTATTTGACATCAGGAAAAAGTTTGAAGTATAAAGAAGAAATGCTTGTAGAAAAGTAAATATGAAATCAAATTAGAAATGTCATTCTCCCCATTAATCAAAATAAATGTATCAGGAAAACAATTTTCTCTCCCCTATTTTAAAAGTGATTTCATTTATAATTTGATGCAAATGAAAAATGGATTTGAAGAGGTTTTCAAGAAAACTTTCATAATCAAGGCAAATTGAAATCAAAGATATGAAAGGTATTCTCAAAATATAAAGAGATAGGGTTTAGAAATGCTCATGTAGATTTGAAAAAATGACGATGTACTTCATGAAGTCTGTTGCTGTATTCTTTGGCAATGCTTGTTCATAAAGAGATAGGGTTTAGATATACTCCTTTTAGTATCTTGAGGAATGATTTTACATAGATCAAATTCTCCTACTATAAGTTAAACACATTCTTACAAGGAGAATGGTTAATGCAGTCAAGTATCAACAATTTCCTTTCTATAAGGTATTTTTAAATTAAGATCTTGAAAGGAAAATATAAGAGTAACTAATCATCAAAACTAATTAAGAGATAATGAATTCATATGAGTATGTTAAAAGGATTTTCTTTCAATAAATGAGATGAGCTTTTAAGATATATAACACATGTGAATGTGAAGCTCCCCCTTAATGAATGCATGGCTTAAAAGAAAACCGTTGTAAGTAATACAGTTAATAACTTGCCTGGATTTGTAAAACCATTGGAAATTTTGTAGAGAGAATGAGTATTAAAATCTAAAGATTTAGAGAGAAATCAGGTTTTGAAAATGACGATGCTATTTAGAGTTTTAATGCTGCAACCCCATATCACTCAAGTAGTCACTCGAGAGATTCTACTTGACCATCACACGAGTACTCACTCGAGTGATGTAACTCAGAGAATTTTAATTAAGTGAGAATACAATACCATACTCGGGTAATGTCGTAATCACTCGAGTCATAGTCCTTTAAAGTCCATTGATGCATCGTTGGGTAGTCACTGTCCGATGATGTGATTAGTACTGAGGGATTCTGAAGTATAGTCTCTGTGAGCATTTAGTATTCCAAGATGAGCTCAGAATAAGGCCTTGAAGTTTTGGTTGATCAAATCATAGAGTTGTCTAATCTTGCCATTCACATAAGTGATGAACTTAGTATTGTTAGTAGCAAGCTCTATGTGATTATTGAAGTTCCTCTCTCTTATAGCTTTGGATAGATGGATTAAAGAATGAAGAACTAGGGAGACCAACTCTAGCAAAGTGTGGTTCCTTATCTATCCTTGAAGTCTCAGCTCTCATCCTTTGTGCCTCTTGTGTTAACTTGGAGTGAGGTTTAGTAATTTAAACAAAGTGGTTGCGAATCACTTAGAGTGATTGTAGATCACTTGGAGTGATCTTCATAATTACTTGAAGTGATTACAAATTACTTGGAGTGAACGCTGATTACTTGGAGTGATCCTCAGAATTACTTGAAGTGATCACAGATTACTTGGAGTGATCCTCAGAATTACTTGGAGAAACTTTGAATTACTTGAAGTGATTGTAGATTACTTGGAGTGATCGCATATTACTTGAAGTGATCCTCAGAATTACTTGGAGTAACTACGAATTACTTGAAGTAATTGCAGATTACTTGGAGGTCCAGTGTTTAGTAAACAACATTTGGAAGTTTTAATTTACTACAGTACATAACTTCCTAACTCTTTCATCCACTACCTTAATGAGCTTTCCATTGGTAACATTAAGTGAAACTCAGTCTATTTGAATAGTGGATCTGAGAGAGGCTCCAGCTGATTTAGCTCTAGCTGAGGATTGTACTTCATCATCTCTGGATGCCTTAGGTTCTACTAGTACCGCCAACTAGTGACAAGTGTATATTCACCTTTTGAATGTGCAGCTTCTCAACCATAAGAGTCCTTACAAGGGGTTCATTCGGCTCTTTTGTTCTCTGAAAGACATGATCTCTCCAATGTTCTTCTTCTCTTTGCTAATAATATAGGCCATTGTGAGATAATCATGTGAAGATCACACATAGAGCTAGGATTGAAATCAAGAATCCCTAGTGACTCTTTTGGTTTGATGATTTTTGTTTTTAATGTCTCCTTAATCACAACTCCTTCCTTAGAGAATAACTCAGCAGGCTCCATTTTGCAGTAGAGATGCCTAACTGCCTTTGGCAGTAGTGAAGATGGCTAGATAGCGAAGGCTTATAGTGTTGGAAGTATGAATCCAACTCATGAGGCTTATAGTGTTGGAAGTATGCCAGAAGTTCTAAAGGAATTTCTCTATATCAATGGAAATTTGCCTTAGATGTTTTGTCAGATGCTAGTTTCATTTATTGTAAGCTAGTTTCAATACTAATGGTTAGAAATTTAAAACTCACTAAAGATGCAGGAGCTTTTTAGAAGATGCTACCCCTTATAGGACCTGTATCTAACTAATAGCAGACCTAATTTAGCATTTGTTGTACAACAACTTAGTCAGTTTGTTCAACAGCCTACAAATGTTCATATGAAAGCTTTACATAGAGTTTTACGTTATATCAAAGCTTCACCTGGTCAAGGATTATTTTTTCTAGTAGCCTCATCTTTAAAACTCAGTGCTTTCAATGGTTCAAAATTGGGCCGAATGTTTAGATACTAGAAGATCTATTGCAGGTTTTTGTGGTTTCCTTGATCAAGCCTTAATTACTTGGAGGTCAAAGACACAACATACAGTTTCAACTTCATCTTCAGAGGCAGAGTATAAAACTTTCAGTCATATAAAAGTTCCACACACACACACACACATAGTTGTTATACCTTTCAGTGTTCATATTGTTTTATGGTAATATAATCGATTAGTCATTACAAATTAATACACACATGCAGTTTTTTGGTGATTTTAAGAAATGTACAAGATAGTTTTGATATGTTCAAAGCTTTAATCCATCATTTTAAACAAATCACTAAAATTAAAATTGATCAGCATAAAAAGATCAATCTTACGCTGGTAAAATATTAGATGTATTTTACCACTGACATAGAAATTTCTTGTGAGATGAGGATGTTGAGATAGATGTGTGATCATATAAGAAAAGATAAGATTTATAATGGTCTTATACGAAAACAAGCTAAAGTGGTATCTATTGGGGAGAAAATGGCATAAAATCGTTTGAGGTGGTTTGAACAAGTTCAAAAAATGCCATATTGAATACACTACTACTGAAGAGGGTCCTCTAAAAAGAGATAGAGGAAGACCAAAACAAACATTCAATAAGGTTATTGAGCTGCATTTGATAGAGCACAATGACACCATGTAACCGACCCCACCTAGTGAAATAAGACTTTGTTGTTATTATTGTTGTAATATAGAACTCCTAGGGCATATCTTAGGTGTATTCAAATCTTAGATTAGAATTTCCTTAGGCAGAAAGGTTGAGCTGGTAAAATTAATCAATGTCAACTGCAAGTTTTGTTCTCCTAATTCCAATTCATTTATTTACTTCTTTGGTTTCCCTCAGTGTATGAATATAATAAATTTCTTGTTTGAATATACATGCACAATTGGTTTGAATATAACTTGGAATGACTTCTCCCAGTCAAATTTCTTCCATCCTCTCTAATCTACTTCCTCTCATTACTTCTCATTGGTATATATAATTAAGACCACTACTGAATTAAACTTAGAAAGTTCATAATTATTAACTATTAATTATAAAAAAAATCTAAACCCTATAAATTGGAACCACCATGCAGTAGTGAGGCATATAAACTAGAAAAAGCATTGGAGAGTCTATATGGGCATGGCTTCTTAAACCGTTTTATGATACTGCTTCTATTAATCATAGTCTCCGTTCGTCTTCTCATGCTATCCACTCAAGTTATTGCAGGTTTTTGCGTTAATTTATTCAATATTATATCACTACATATAAAACAATATATATACTAGGAATATGCACGCATATGATTAATACATATCTATATACATCCATATAATCTTGTCTTATGATCAGATCGAATCTGTCTCTCTATTGAATCTTTTTTCCTTCATTTTTACTTTCACACAGAAAAGGCAACATAAAAAGTAAACTTGTTAAATATTGCGTACGGAAGTGTTGGCAATCATTTAGCAGAGATGACCAAGAGGATCAGGAAACTCGGTGCCTTGCCAAGTCCACCGCCTCCTTGGCGCCATCTACTCCATCAGGTCCGGCAGCAGTGTAATAATATGTACGTCCAAAAATGAATAAAAAATGTGTTTATTCACATTCTCAAAGAAAAGGTGGGATTTGGGGCCTCTGCTGCCCCAATCCTGTTGCCCTCTTTTCTACGCGCTCCATTTTGGGGGCTTTCCTAAATATATTTTTTATGGCTCTTTAGATCATTAGATTCTACATAAAATGAGTGAAATTTTGACATATTATGGGCAAAAAATGTATCTATTTTCAATTTTTTATGATTTTTCAGAAAAATATGCTTAAAGTGGGGGAAAAACACCATTTTTCTGAAAAATCTTTGAAAAATCATAAAAAATTGAAAATAGATTCATTTTTAAGCCATACATTACAAAAACAAATGGTGTTCTATAGCGGTGAAATTGTAGTGGTTTGATATAACCGCTACAAATTGTAGTATTTGTAGTTGTTATAAGCTAAACCGCTATAAATTTGTAGCAGCAAGTTACGCGCCAAGTGGCGTGACAGATTAGCAGTGTTTTTTCTAGTGGTTAGGTAGAACAAACCGCTATAAAAATGGCTCGAATTTCCCGCCAAAACTTGTAGCGGTTAAGTTGTAGCAGTTAATAAATAAAAACCGCTACAATATTCCAGCCACTTAGCGCGACCAAGACCCGCCAACAGTGTAGCGGTTATTTGTAGCAGTTTTAGCAGCAAAACCGCTACAAAATCCCAAACGTCAGCTATTTGTAGCGGTTTTTTGCCATAACTGCTACAGAATTTCAGGAGTCTCCAAGTTTGTAGTGGTTTTTTGCCATAATTGCTACAGAATTTCAAAGGTTCTTGTAATTTGTAGCTGTTATTATAAAACAGCTACAAATTTAAGGCGCCTTGGGTGCTTTGTAGCGGTTATGGTAGCGGTTGTTGGAATAACCGCTACAAATGTCTGTCCTATTTAAGGAGGTGCCTTCCTCATTTCTCTGTTTGCTCATTTTATTTCCTGGGGTTTCTTTGAGTGGTTTCTTCAAGATTTGAGCGTTTAGACGTCCGTGAAGGAGTTTTTGCTATAGTATTTCTCAGTATTTTCACTTGAGGTACATATATAACACGTATTTTATTTGTATTAGTATTTTATTAGATTTTTGCATAATAATGTGACTAAAATGTTTTTTTTTTTTACAGTTGATATGGCTTCAAGAGAGGATAAGGGGAAGGCCCCTGAGGTCCCCAGACCGATTTTGTGGGGTGGCAGCAGCCGAGCATGGGGCAGAGGGAGGGGGCCGCGTGGAGGTAGGGCGACCGCGGCATTTTAGCCCATCCCCCAACAAGAGTCGGCCCTACCACAGGCACCGCAGACTATCCCACAGGAGATGACCGCACCAGAGGTGCCTGAGTTTGGGGGGCCAGATATCAGCGTTGAGGACTACGACAAGGAGGACTTCGAGATCCCGATTGCGCTCAGGGAGATGGAGTGGTTCCTCGATGAGGAGGAGGCTCAGGAGCAGAACAACCCACGAGGGTCGTCTTCGTGGTCCACTGGGTTTGAGGTGCATGTCCAAGGTAAATAAATTTTTTAATTTAATAAATTATTTATTTAAATTTGAAATGTTAAATTTGAATTACAATTTATCTAACGTGCGGAAAATTGTGCAGATGAGCAGGGGAACGTGTCGACAAGGAGGCTGGACGTGGCCGGTTTGAATAGCATGGACCGGACCCTGCGAGTTATAGTGCCGTGGAATGAGGGCACTGACTAGCCCATCGACAATGGGGGTCACCTATTCACTCGCTTCCTGAACGACCTGGGCGCGAATTGGATACGGTTCCCCCTTCACTTCAAGACGTGGAGACACGTTCCTAGGGGGTTGAAGGACTAGGCTTGGGAGGAGGTGGTTCAGGTAATTAAAATTATTTAATTAATATATTTTGTAATTAATTCTATTTAATTAATGTTTTTTAATAGGATTTTTTGTAATTAATGATATTTAAATGATTTTTTTGCAGCTGCGGTTTGCCATCCGGGCCAACCAGAAGAGGTACACTCTCATGAAAATGGGTGACGGCTGGAGGAACAGGAGGAACCGTCTCTTCCGCAGGGTGGATAAGGATGGGACGATGCCTCTGGAGCAGCTGATCAAGAGCGTCCCGAACGGCGTGCCGCCGAACGACTGGGCGGGTTTCGTCCAGTTCAGGAGGAACGCTAAGGGGCAGGTAATGTATTTATTAGATTATTTATATAATTTTTGTAATTGTTAATTATTAAATTATAATTTAAATTTAATTATTTTTAATTTAAACTTTATTAATTTTAAATGTTTTTATTGTTTTAATATATTTAATATTGTTTTTTTTCCAGGAGCTTTCTCAGAGAAACACCAGGATCCGTGTGCAGCAGACAATTCACCACACAGCAAGATCGAAGACCTTTGCTGTCACCTATATCGATCTGGTAACTTTTCAAAATATCACTGACTTTTAGTTGGTTATTTCATAATACTAATTAATTGAATTTTGTAATTGTTTTAGGAGAAGAAGGCACAGCAGGAGAATCGTCAGATGGACTATGGGGAGTTGTACGCCATCACACACAGACACCGTGACAGGACTGCGACCTCTCAGTAGGCAGAGGCAGCCATTGTAAGTAATTTTATTATTTTAATTTTTATAAAACCAACTTAATAATGAAAAATGCTAATTAGTAATTGTTTCATAAAATGGCAGGAGCGAATGCAGCAGTCGCAGGCTGAGCTGCGACAGACCCAGGCCAAGGAGTCACAGGGGTCAGTGGACCCAACAGCTCCTTTGAAGGCGAGTCTGGCTTAGGCTGAGCACCCCGGACATGTGCGGGGGATGGGGATAGGCGCCAGACCTAGCATGGTCTACGGTAGGAGCGCTGCCTCTGAGGCTGGCAGCTCTAGAGGGGTCAGACGTCCAAGGGACGAGTCTATTGACCAGCTACGGTCAGATTTAGAGCAGCAGATGGCATAGCAGCAGCAGCAGCAGCAGATGCACCAGCTACATCTGTAGCATATGCGGCAGATGCAGCTGCAGGCTGATATGATCTACACTCAGCAGACACAGTGGCGTGATATCGTGAACAACATGCTCGAGCGGTCATGGAGTCGCCTGTTCCCGGAGGAGCAACATCCACAGGTTCCCCCTATCCCTCGGTACGTCGTCTAGACTACTACTACTCCTCCTCCTCCTGCTGATGATGATGGTGCGGTTCACTCTGCCTAGCGGCCCGATCCAACAGCACCTGAGGGAGCCCAGCTGAGGGAGCACCAGATGATCAACCCCCAGCTACTTAGTTTAGGACATCTTTTTTTTATTTGTTGTTGAAACATTTGTAAATATATATATAAGTTTGTATTTCAGAACTTAAATTCTTATTGTGTTTACCATAATTATATTTATATTATTAGACCGCGTTGTTGAATTTGTGAATTAATTGCAACAATATTATTTATATTTCTAAAATAAAAAAAAGCATATATGTATTTGTAGCGGTTTTATAATAAAAACCGCTACAAAGATAAAATATTGTAGCGGTTCAACAATAAAAACCGCTACACCCATATATATGGCTGTAGCGGTTCCACAACAAAAACTGCTACAACCATATATATTTTTGTAGCCGTTATACAATAGAAACCGCTACACCTATATATATGGCTGTAGCGGTTTTACAATAAAAATCGCTACAAATACTCATCATTTGAATTTTGAAATTTGCCGCCTTTGTCCATATTTATAGCGGTTATGTTATGTATAACCGCTACAAATTAAAAAAATAATTTTTAAATTTGCTATCCAACGGCTTTAATATTAGTAGCGGTTATATACATATAACCACTACAAATACTCAACGTTTAAATTTTGAATTTCCCACCAAGTGTGCAAAATTCCAACAGCTTGAAAATTAGTAGCAGTTTTATACATATAACAACTACAAATATTTTAGAACCGTAGCGGTTAGTGTAGCGGTTTAATAACCGCTACAAAATTTGAAACGTTAGAATTTCAGAATATAAGGTTCTTGGCATTTGTCATTCTCTACTCTCTCATCTTCTTCTCTATACTTTCTTCTCTCTCACTAGTAGCTATGGATAAATCATGGATCAGGTTGTCGCACAATTCTCCAGAATATTTATACAGATTAAACAGTTTCTTGGATTCCACATTCACTCATGCCAGCTGTAACGGCAAGATCGTCTGTCCTTGTCGGAGATACAAGTTTAAGAAGTGGCATGAACGAAATGCTGTGAAGGAACATTTGCTTGTGAAGCCTTTCCCTGAGGACTATACGTTCTGGGCAGTTCATGGTGAGAAGGCCGACATTAGATATGACGATGATCTTCCTCGAAGTTCTCAAGTAAGCGTTCAAGTAGATGAAGATGATCCTGTAAATGATGCTGTGCGTGATGAGTTTGGATTTCAAGGCGACAACTTCAACGAAGAAGTGCACGGTTCCGAGCCGATTTTTATGAGGAATAAAGCATCTCAGGATTTTTTCAGCTTGATGGATGAAGCAGATCGTCCTTTATATTAAGGTTGTCGTAAATATTCTAAATTATCTTTCTTGATCAAATTGTATCATATCAAGTGCTTGTATGGGATCACGGATAAGGGAATGTCGATGTTGCTCGACTTATTACAAGATGCATTCCCCGACGCTGAGATTCCCACAACGTTCTACGAGGCCAAGAAGATTATCAACAGGTTAGGGTTGAATTATCAAATGATTGATGCATGCCCAAATGATTATATGCTGTATTGGGGAGTCGATTCCAGTAGGGAGACTTGTAAGAGATGTCACACATCAAGGTGCAAGACAATTCGGAAGGGGAAAAAGCAGAAGAAGAAACCTGTAAAGATTCTTAGGTACTTCCCTTTGAAACCTCACCTACAAAGATATTTATGTCGTCTAAAACTGCAGAGCACATGAGGTGGCATGCCATTGATAACAATGAAGACGGTAAATTAAGACATCCCTGGGATGCAGCTGCTTGGAAAATGTTTGACAACAACTTTCCAGATTTCACGACTGACCCCAGAAATGTTCGGCTTGTGTTGGTGACCGACGGTTTCAATCCTTTCGGGAATCTTAGCACAAGTTACAGTATTTGGCCGGTAGTTTTAGTTCCCTACAACTTACCCCCTGGATGTGTATGAAACAAAGCTCTTTCATTATGTCTATGATCATTCCAGGCAAAAAGGCATCGGGCAATGACATCGATGTGTATCTCCAACCGCTTATTACGGAATTGCTTGACCTGTGGAATGTCGGCTTGGAGACGTATGACGCTTATGGCAAGACTTTGTTCAACTTGCATGCAGCCTTGATGTGAACGATTAGTGACTTTCCTGGCCTTGGCACATTATCTGGTTGGAATGTGCATACTAGGTCGGTGTGTCCAGCTTGCAATTTTGACTCTGACGCAGTGCTCCTTCCCCACAGCTGAAAGTGGTGCTTTATGGGACATCAGAGGTTTCTCGATGGAAGGCATAAGTTCAGATTGCAACGGAATCGCTTCAATAGGAAACTAGAAAAAAGAGGACCACCTCATATTTTGTCCGGTACAGATATCTTACAGCAGCTTGAGCATGTTGACTTCCAATTTGGAAAAGGCGAAGAATCAACACAAACTCACCAAAAGACGCGTAGGACTTCGGCGCCTCAGCAGTGGAAGAAGATAAGTATTTTATTCACTCTTCCATATTGGAGATCTAATTTACTTCGCCACAGTTTTAATGTAATGCACATTGAAAAGAATGTTTGCAACAATGTGCTGTATACGCTGCTTAATGAAACCGGCAAGACAAAAGATCACCTTTAAGTGAGGAAGATTTACGCGACATGGGAGTTTCATGAAGACGCTTGGCTAGATAAGCATGACAGATTTCAACCGGCAAAGTTTACCCTCACAAAACCGAACAAGGAAGTCTTCCTCGCGACATTGAAGAAATTAAAAGTTCCTGATGGGTATTCAAGCAACATTTCTTGATGTGTTGACTTGCAGGCTCGAAAGGTTGCTGGCCTAAAGAGTCATGACTCACATGTTCTTATGCAGCAGTTACTCCCTCTGGCTATAAAGAATACACTTCCTCCCGATGTTTACATCGTTTTGGTGGAACTTTGTTCTTTCTTTCGAAAGTTGTGTTCTAAGGTTTTGATTGTTGAGGAGCTCGATCAGCTGCAGTTGAAAATCATTCTTACGCTTTGTCATTTGGAGATGATCTTTCCTCTGTCCTTTTTTACTGTGATGATTCACCTCACAGTCCGCTTCGTTCATGAAACAAAGCTCGCTGGACCAGTACAATATCGTTGGATGTATCCGATTGAGAGATACTCATTTTAAATATGTGCTTTAATTTATTCTCCGTATTAAATGTTTTCTAGTCGTCCTTTTCATCATTTTATATCAATTTTCTCTTCTGTACTTCATAGGTTCCTTGGGAAATTAAAATCTTACGTAAGGAATAAGGCGTGGCCAGAAGGTTCTATAGTTGAAGGCTATATAGGGGATGTGGTGCTATATTTTTGCTCAAGGTACTTTGATGATCTTGAGACGGCTTTCAACCGCCCACCTCGTGTTGACGATTGTCCTGAACCTGCGCCGACATCAGGAGAATTTATCCCTCGTGTTGGTAAACCAGTTGGAGCAACTGAGAACTTCAAACTAACGGCAAATGAGAAGTTCCAAGCACATAGACATGTCTTGATTAATTGCACTAACGCCTTTCCATTATTAATTGCAGGGAATTCAGAAGTCATGTTAAGCGTCAACTCAGGATCCGTACACAGACATCATCGGAAGTTGATAGGAGGGTCCACAGAGAATTCCTGAGTTGGTTTGCGCGCAGAATACTAAATGACCACAACCCACACTCACCAGATTTCAGAGCTCTCGCAATCGGTCCTCTTGATCATGCAAAACGGTTTACAGCATACAATGTCAATGGTTTTAAGTTTTGCACGGTTTCACGGGATCAATGATTGCAAACACAGAATTCGGGTGTTTATGGCACATTTGGGACAAGGAGTTATGCGAGCAGCAGTGACACCAACATGCAGTTCGGAGGCGTCCCTTACTATGGCAAGTTTCTTGATGTGGTCTAACTTAATTATCAAGGCCATTTCACTGTGACGCTGTTCAAGTGTTTGTGGGCAAATACCACTACTTCTCGGGGACTAACAACTGACGACTTAGGGATCACATCAGTCAATTTCTCACGGCCGTTTCATACTGGTATTTCTCAAGATGATGAGCCGTATATTCTAGCTTCAGCGGCACATCAGGTTTATTATGTCGAGGACAAGAGGCATAGGGATTGGCACATGGTCGTTCATTTAAAGCCAAGAGACATTTACGACATGGGTGAAGGCGATAACATCGCCCACGAGAGTGAGCCATTTCAGCCAGCTGATTTTGAAAACTACTTCCCTGAAGGCGATGACAATTTACCTCTACTGCGGTGAGTTTTTTTTAAGTCCACGTCATTTGAATTAAATTTTTTAAATTTAGTAATACATCCATAACAATAATTTTTCTACAAAATTTCTGTAGGGATGGCAACGATGAGTGATCAAAATCAAATTATGCTTTTGTCTTTAAAAAAAAATGCAAACAATTTTTTAAAACAAAATGTAAAAAAAATTTAAAAAAAAAGTAAAATAATATTTGTAGCGGTTATTAAACTGCTACAAATATAAAATAAACCGCTACTAAATGAATAACCGCTACAAAATGGATACATTAACCGCTACAAATAGTACGTGGATCACTATAAATATTAAACTACTACAAAAATACAAATAACCGCTACTAAATAATAACCGCTACCAAATAGATACATTAACCGCTACAAATAGTACGTGGATCCTTATAAATACCCTTACCACAACTCATTTCATACACTCCCCAATTTCTTTTCATCTTACCTTTCTTTCATTTTCTCTCATTTACAACTTCTTTCGTATGAGTAGAGGAGCTGAATAATATGATCAAATATGGTAACAAGATTTTTAATGTTTTTTACAATACTTCTTTCCTTTCTATAAAATTTATTCTAACAATTTTGTTTCCAAATATTTCAGAGCTGTATCTCATTTTCATCTATTTTTCATATACAATTACATTATATTAGACAACATAATAATTCCTTATTACCTACCTATTCTTAATAATATTATTAATATAAATTTTATACTAATCCAATTAAATTATATTTTTCCTTTTAATTTATTAATAAGTTAAACTATTGAATAATAAGCTAATTAAAATAGATAAAATAATA
Source organism: Inga leiocalycina (assembly GCA_963242795.1). Taxonomy (NCBI): domain Eukaryota; kingdom Viridiplantae; phylum Streptophyta; class Magnoliopsida; order Fabales; family Fabaceae; genus Inga; species Inga leiocalycina. Next base: position 25,748,040 of record OY725322.1, read on the forward strand.
ACAAAATAAACTATTTAATTTAATATTAAAAAACAGAAACAAATGATCATATATTTTAAAAAAAAATTTTAAATATTTGTAGCGGTTATTAAACCGCTACTAAATAACACGCCTTTTTAAAACTCAAATTCAATTTTTTGGCGCTAATTTTGAATTTCATGAAATTAGTAGTGGTTTTAATAACCGCTACAAATTTCATGAAATTCAAAATTAGTAGCGGTTTATTAACCGCTACAAAATAAAAAAATATCATTTTTTTTCCGCCTTTAAAATTTCAATTTTTTATATTTGTAGCGGTTATATAACCGCTACAAATATCTCTGAAAAAAATTTCGTTCATGAGGGTGTTGTAACGGTTGGGTTGAACCACTACAAAAGATGTAGCGGTTATTTTTGATTGAGTAGCGGTTTTATATAACCGCTACAAAACTGCTTGCAACATACAATTTAGTAGCGGTTCTAGTAACCGCTACTAATGTTATTTGTAGCGGTTAAAACCACTACTAATACCCATTTTTAACCGCTACTAAATCACGTTTTTTTTGTAGTGTGCATAGTCCACAATATAGTGTACCTGTAGTTTAATTAATGCATTTTGTCCTATTTTATCCTTGTAATTAATACTTACTTTCCTACTTTGCCCACTAATTATATCTCCCTCTCTCTAAAATAAAATTTCTATATACAATTATAATGATAAATGGTAGCTCTTCTCTCTCCTTACAATCATCATTTCTCTCATCAATGCTCTTTTTCATATTTTGTCCCTATGATTAATACCCACTTTCCAACTTTGCCCACCTATTATATCCCTCATCTCTCTCTCTAAAATAACATTCTCAATGCAATTAAACATATTTCTTTAGAAGAGTAAAAGTGAAAAAAATTTACATTTTAGGACATATTAAATAACTTAACTGTCATTTCTTGTTTCCTGTGATATAGCTAATGTGCCCTATATTGTAGACCAGAGGGAATACTATGAATGGAAGGGTGAAATTTAGTGATTAATAGTATTGGGAAAAACCATGCATGGTTTTTTAAATAGTTGAAGTTTAATTATTGGTATTGTTGGCAAATTTTCAGGCTTTCTAAAGAAAGAGAAGTTTTGATTAGCCCAGGAGTGATGTAGGTCAAATGTTGGCATTGTAATTTTACATCAATGGTAATACCGAGTGTGTAATAATATATATATTACTTTTAGTTTTTATTATAGGGCACTTCCAACTAATTCTTATATATTAATGAATGACAGTTAAGTGGTTAAATTTGTTTTAAATAGACAAGTTTTTTTAACTTAGCCCCTCTTTAAATGATACTACCTTTAGTCTTTTTTATAAAGAAAACTATCAAAATTACAAGGGTCAAAATATTATTTAAAAAACAATAAATGTGTAACTAATGTACATTCTTTCCAGTTACACCCTTGTTTAGAAAGAATATACATGAGAGATAGTTGGTGGAAACTTATTGTAGAGAGTTAATGAGTGACATATACTTAATGAGAGTAAAAATGGAAAGACCAGTTTAAAATTTCAAACAAATAAGATTTGTTCCTTATATTAAGGATCACCCCTATGTGAGAGAATGCTTCTTATAAAAATGAGTACTAGAGGGAATATGATTTAATTTTTCCTAATTTGGAACTGAAAATTACCTTTAATAAGGAGAAAAGCCAGCATAATATATATGGATATCCATGAGTGGCTAATTGTTAACAAAAGTAATTAGAGAAAAATTATAGAAAAGATGAAAAGTCATGTATTATTCACATAAGAGCAACATGCTCAAACAAAAACCTAACCCACTTGGTTTATCAGTATTCTACCCTCACTTAAGGGAGATAATCAACCCTACTTGGGCCTTAAGAAGGACTTCCTTCTTTAGAGAGTGGCAAATTCATATTTTACTATATATTTTCATACTTTATTTGAGGATTTTATCATAATTATTGAGTTTAAAACGCCTTTCTTATGATAAATTGGAACTAAGAGTAAATATATTAAATTAGAACTAAAAAGAGAAAAAGTGTCATAATTATTGTAATTACTCTTAATTATTGATTCTTGAGAGGATTTAATATTGGTTTAATTGTTTAAATTCTACGTGATTGAAAAATTAGATTAAATCTAAAAATGACAATTTGGGGCTCGAATTTCATAAATAAGATTTAGGTACCATGAAATTAAAAAAATGCCAATGACAGCGTTTTGACAGTGAAAATTAGGTCTGATTTTAGGAGTTTTCAGGGATATAGATTGGGGTGGAAATATGCCAGGCCAGGCTAAGCTTCACCATTAACAGGCAAGGCCTGTTTTGTAATAAGTTGGCCTGAGCTTGGCCTATGGCCTATTATAGGCCTTTTATCCGGCCTAAGCCTGGCCTATATAGAAGTCTGGCCTGGCCTGAAGCTTATTAAAAAAGTCAGGACTTTTGTAAACCTTATAAACAAGCTAGCAGGCCATAGGCCTCACAAAAACAGGCCAAAATTACAAAAATACAACCAAATTATACATCCTAAAATATGTTATAATCTAATTAATCAACAAGATAACACCAAATACAATCTCTTGCTTGTGCTTTTACTGCAATTCTCTAATTTCTTCTGTAAGCTGTCTCACACGACCTTCTTGGGTAAGAGCTTCCTCCTTTGCTGTAAAGTATAGCTGCTCTTTGTCTCTTCTTTTGAAAGGACCTACTCATATGAAACATATAATTAAGGTAATGCATTTTAAGTTTAAGTGCAAAGAGCAACATAGAATGTACATAAAAACAGAATAGTTTGGATCTAATATGAACATTTCCAACCCAACTGAATGAATTGTGCAGTAGTTGGAATTGAACTGAACCTGCACTAGTTAATATCAAAATTGTGCAGTACCTAATTCTCAGCACGTACTATGAATTGTGAAGTAGTTTGCAACTTGGGTCTAATATGAAACACTTATAGCACTTAATTCTCAAAATTTCAAGAAAGACTAAACAAATAAATATAATTAACAAAGAAGATGGAGGCAGACAATCCGTGATTTTTGCAAAATTTTTTCTTTTGCAAGCGTGTACCTAATTCTCTGCTAATTAACAAAGAAGAAAGGCCAACGTGTACCTAATTCTCTGCTACATTTTTTTTATTTCTAACGCATTTTTGTCCATGATAACAAAAAAAACACATAAAAACTTGCAATCTGGGTAATGTTTGATGTGGTTCAACAAATTCGTGATGCAAGTCAAATATTTTAATAAATTTAGGTTGAAGTTCATATCAGAAACACTCGAATTGCTATATGGATTGCATTAACCTAACATTATTTGTACTCAAATTCTCATATCGAAACTCCTCTATACCCTTGTTTTTCATTGAACTAGAGATTCTTTTTAATGAGTAGTGCATTCCATCTCCAAGCTCAAACAAAGCACTAATCCCCAAATCAGTTTCTTTTCTTCGAAAAAGAGGAAATAGCAAGGGAGAAGAGAAAGAGAGTGAGAAGAACTTACTAGAATGGGGAATGGAGAGAACTGTGACGGTGTGGGCGTGCTTCAAGATAGAGATGGTAAAGCAGTGCGAAAGATTGGTGATGAGTGGAAGGGGCGGGGTGGGGCGAGGCAGCGAGAGTTTGAGGGGGGAGCACGATGAAAAAATAAGAAACCTAAGGAGATATAGGAGATTAATTATTATAAAATATTATATAGATATATATATTATTAATTAATATATAAAAGTTTCTAAAATGCATATATATATATATATAACAGGTCAGGCTGGCCTTAGAGGCCTAACAAGCTTCTAAGGGAGCCTATATATGGCCTGATAAGCCAAACATGCCTTTAAAAGGCTTGTGTTTTGGCCTCTTTTGAAACATGCTAAACCAGGCCAGGCCATATGCCCCTGACAGGCTACTTGGCTAGTTTCCACCCTTAGATGCAGAGCTAAGATAAGAACCTGGACCTTCACCTTGGATCATCCATCACCTTCGTTCGGCTTCTCACACTACTCCAAGGTCTTCGGCACCATCCCATCCTCCATTAATGGCAGCGACCTCTACCTTCATCTCTCTCCCTCGCCACCAGAAACAGCTACAAGAAGAACTTGAATAGGAAGATCCGACCTTCATATTCACCAGCATCTTCATCTTCATGCCTTCACCACCTATACCTTCACTCATCGCTAGCAAGCTTCACCCCATTAACCTAGCTTGTCGTTTTCTTTTATTTCTACTCCACTGTCACCACCAATCTCTTATTCTCATTGTCAATCTTATGTTCCAGTGTTGATTTCCATGGGTAGTTTGAATCTAAATATGGCTTTGTTTCTTGAAGCTATTTACATGAGTGGTTAAATTTCTCAACTCTTGAAGATAGAAGCTATGTCATGAGTTCCAAGTACTACAACGGGGAGTTTTAGTTTTAGTTTATTAGCTTAACTATATATGTATCTGGATAAACAAAAAAAAAAGTGTTTTTAGATGGGAAACCATGGTTTTTGAAATTATTACCTAAACACAAAATAAAATTCCAGAATCCCTTTTCTTTTCCAAAACCATGGTTTTGGAGAAGCTGATTTTTTTCCCTTTTCTTGCTTGTCCTTTTTCTCTTTCCTCATTCTCCTGTCTTTTTTTTACCCTTTTTGCTTTCCTCATTCTTCTGTCTGCCATTTATGCCAATCGGAGATCCTTTGGATTCAGCATGTTCGTGCACCGAAGCTCCCATCGTTTTCCTAATCTTTTGTGGTGTTCTAACATTCAAGATGCAAAGAACCCCTTACATTCATTGATCATGGTTTGATTCATGAAATGAAAGAATTATCACTCTTTGTTTTTGGAATCACCCAATTTAGAGGTATGATTTTCTTGTGAATTCGATATTTTTTTTTGGATAAAGGATTCAATAGATTTTAATCTGTATCCAAAGAACAGTTCATTAGATTGTAATTGAATAGGCGATACCTCCTCTGTTCCCACTGTTCTTGAACATAATAAAATTGTTTTTGTTCTTGTTCTAAGCTCTAGCTTTCTGATTTCGCATTTGATGCGAAGGTACAAAATAAATCTTTTTCACTTAAGAAAGGACAAATTCAATGTCACTACATATGAAATATATCTATTTCTAATTATTGCATGCAGACAAATTTATTTCATTTTTTGTATTTATTATGAAATTTAATGTTAACAATATTTAAAATATAATCTTATCCTTTATATGTAATTGTCACAAAAATTAATGTCATTTTTAGTAATTTGACTATAAGAAAGTGATTCTGATAACAATACTCAAACAGTGTCATTTTGTCAAAATCACTTTTTTTTTCCAGAATCTATTCTTTAAAATCACTTTTATCACTTTTTCTCCAAAAACTAATCCAAACACTCTCTATTATATTTGTGATTTCCTTGGTTTTAGGAGATGTAATTTGTAGTTAACACTAATATATTTGGTTTAATATTTATTTGAACCAATTTATCATTTGAATTAATTTATATTGAACATTGTGCTTATCAATTTGTGATTTCCTTGGTTGTAGGAGTTGTAATTTATAGTTAAGACTAATATTTTTGGTTTAATCTTTGTTTGACTAATTCTTGATTTGAATTAGTTTATGTTGAACATTGTACTCATCAATATATATGGTTATATAGATGTTTCATTATAATTCTCTTGATTCTCTATTATCTTGCATAGTGTTGTTTGAATATTGGGTTGATTTTTGATTGCATTGGAACCAATTGCATAATTAATTTATAATCACACGCTAAGAGGGCTTAATAGCATCTTAAAAGTAAGGGTTCCTCTCTTTTAGTGATAGACTTTTTAGTTGATCAGGTTTTGTATTTTAAAAAAATTAGTGATTTCATAAATTGCATACAAAGCGGTTTCTAATGGTAGTTTAAGAAGTGATTATTTTCTAGGTCTAGAAATAATCATTTATTAATGTATTAGACTCAATGATGTTTAAGGTTTGGTATTTTGAGGGACTTTGATTGCAATTACTGGTAGGTGACTTGCCATGTGATAAGGGCCTTTTTGTTATTAGCGTTGGGATCCACAATAAAAAACTAACTAAGAATTGAGTATAGATAAACTTAGGATCGTTCTCTCTTCTCGATGAACCTTTTATTGATTCCTAAGTAATTTAAATGACATGCAAATACAATAAAATAAGAGGAAATTGGTTTTGGTTTTTTAAATTAATAATTAAAAGAGTAAAGCAATTTAATTGAATGCTAAACTTTTTTTTTTGTCTTTTCTATTAAAAAATGAAATGATAAATATGGGGAGATGGAATGGTATGGAGTGAAAAATATGAATGATGAATGCTCTTGTTAATGAAGAAATGACTATCATTGCTCAAAAGGATTATGGGAGTTAAAATTCATTAAGTCTTAAGATAACACTTAAGTCCAATATTCTCAATTAATAGTAGCTCCTACAAATACAACTAACTACTACTTTTTAAAACATTGTTTAAAACTACTTAATGTGCAATTGAAATGGATAACTATAACTTGCTTCCTCTTGATATGAATGTGATAACACAGTACTCAATTGATCCAAGTCAATCATACTATCTAACAATAACACGTAGATAACATAATATCACTAAATTAATAAGGAAAGTGTGTGTGTGTGTGTGTGTGTGTGTGTGTGTGTATAAATCCAACAAGCTACAAAAATCCAATCCAATCACATAAGTTCAATCCACAAAACTATCCAAATGATAATCAAGTCTCAACAATACATGTACATAAAGATAATCCCAAAACTTATGTAATCAAAATATACAAATGAGAAAAGGAATTGAGACAAAAAAACTCCCCTAGTTTTGTAGGCTCAAGCACAAATCCTCGTCACCAATAAGCAAAGGGAATTGGCTGCACATAGCAATTAGAGAACCCCACACAATCTGCAAAACTGAACCAGCCATGAATTGAGTTCACCGAAAACTGCAGATAAACTAGCTTGAATCTAGAAAAAACCACCAAAAAACTGGAAAATCTTGCCGCCGGAGAATCAGAAGTTAGCCGAAATTCACAGACAGATGACCGAAGGTACTCTGAAAGGAGAAAGAAGGTCGGATGAACAACAATGGTGGTGTGAAGGTGAGGTGCAACTATGAAAAATATGGCTCCGACAGAGGTACGGTGGTCTTATCTCCTTCCTTCCCTTTCTCCATTCAATTAGCCAGCGTTGAAGGTTCTAAGGCCGGCAACGATGGTGGCAGACTGAGACGGTGAGAAAAACATCGGGCCTTCTAACTGAGCTTCTCTCTCATTCTAGTCTTGCTCCACGGTGCTGTGAAGGTTCGATCGTGTCAAGGTCGCTCAACTCTCAACCTCTGTTAAGCTCCTGCTCTCTCTCATGGTGTAGGTGGGTCGCCAGTGACAATGGTGAGGAAGATGAAGACTACCGACGGCAAAAGAAGAGGAAGGAAGGAAGAAGTTTCCTGTAATTCTCGGCTCATGGCATTCTAACTGTGTCTATCGGGTCTATGTTGCAGTGTGGTGAAGGGTGGAGGAAACTCATTGGCGAGGAAGAGAGGTGAAGGTGCAAAGCTCCCAAAAGTTCATTCCGCGGCGCTCCTGTGTGTCTCAGGTCTGTTAGAGGAGAAGGTCCCAGGTCAAAACCTATTTTGATCAGGGATCCATCTGAAATTTCAAAAAGTTCTCGAAGAGGGAATAAAAGGAAAATATTTAAAATATTTTGAGGCAAGAATGAAATTTCTAAAAAATATGGGATTTTTTGTAATTTTTACTGGTCCTTTTTCTTCATTGATTTGCAATTTTCATAAACTCTAAGGACCCTTTCTATAATTTTCCCCATCCTCAAAATAATAATTCGGACCCTCCAAAATCTCAAATTTTCTTCTTAAACACCTATAATACAATATTAAACATAAGGTAGCATCAGACGTCTAAGAAATCATTTGTATGTATAATTAACAAATTATGATAATTTTATCCCTAATTACACTTAATTCAATACAAATGTCCCTAACTTAAATTAGTGCTCAATCATGCAATAATATCTCAAAATATGCATTAAAAATATCAATTTAATTATAAAAAAATATTATAAAAATATGATTCAACTAGGGCTGAGTAATAGGCAGGCTGGGCTGACCCGAAGGTGAGCCCATTACCCGCCCGTTTATGTCTTAACGGGTATGGGCTAGCCCGTACCTGTTAAGTACCTGAAATAGCCCGATAATAAACGGGCTGGACATACCCGTCCAAATTTGGGCGGGTAATGGGCAGCCCATTTAGCATATGATATTAAAAAAATCCCTACTATTGCAAAGTGTAAAACAATTCATTGCCATACTTTAAGTCCTATAGTACTGCGCTTTTGCATTTAACAAACATATAATACTCATATAATTGTCTGTAATGTACCTTTTAATTTAAATTAAAATATCACATAGTAACATTCACAATTAGAAATTCAGAATTTAAGCCTTAAATCACAACTAAAAAGAGTATTCAAACTTTGAAGCTAAAGGAATAAAACTGTTAACAAAAGTCATTCAATAAAAGTATTGGCATCTTTCCATAATCAGTTTTCTAAACATGCATCATCCTTATATTTCTATTGAATCTTCAATAAAACCAATAAATAAAAAAAATAAACAAGCAGGTATGGGCAGCCCGAAGGGGTGCCCATAGCCCGCCCGTTTAATGCTTAAATGGGCGGGTAATTTACCCGCCCGTTACGGGCCTGTTTTGGGCGGGGCCCAAAATGGGTAAATTTATTATGAGTGTGGGCGGGCTTATCGGGTTGCGGGCTCCTTGCTCAGGCCTAGATTCAACCACCGCATTCACTATGTTCACCGAACCACATCCTCCAATACATTCACGCCCTCCCACTCCTAAGACTCCTCCCCACTCCTGAATAGAGAAATTTATGTATAATTAGTTGTTTGGGAGTACTTAAAATAAATGTTTTGTGTTTTAATTAGGAGACAACTCTTCTCATTCGTATATTGTAAAATTACATAAATAAGCTAATCCAAACGAGTATGAGTACGCCAGGGGTCATGTCTTAAGTCGCACGTCTGAAATAAAGTTATTGTATTACATATCTATGGTCTATTTTAGGGTTTATATTATCTCAGCTCATCATTTGGGAATGTATGGTTCCCACACAGGCACGCAACTGCCAGCATATGTATAAATTGCTTCGTCGTCTAATATAAAAAAAAAAAGTAAATTGCTTCGTCGTCCACTTCGTTGTAATATATTTCATAAGCTTATTTTTCTTACCACAAATAGTATAGGATTCGCCCAGTCCTTAATTATTTATTAATCAGCTTGACTAACAAATTTGCATTTATTTATATTTATTTATTTATTTAACTATATATTTGCCTTAAACAGTTGTGGTATGATTAATTAATTTTATATCCATAATAATTGAGTATATAAACCCAAAAGATCAATGGGAACCTATTTTATGACTCAATCAAATACTGGAAATTATTAGTAGTTGCTAATCATAACGTTAATTGTAACAAGTCTTTACTCCCTGTGCATTGCGCGAGATAAATATAATTAAATGATGATAAAATTGGAAGAATATTTTGTAACTCTCCCTCTACTCAAGAAAAATCACATAAAGAAAGTAACATAATAAAAGATAAAAATAAATTACATATCCTAAAATTGAGAAATATACTGCTAAAAGGAAATATGATTACTCAATCAATGAATTATGAAAAAAAATACAGCATGCACCTTCACATCAAGAAACATAAATTCAAATAATGTGAGGTCGATTTCATCAAAGCCAGTGTCTCTCCATTTTCAAAACAATCACTATTATGGACCAAATTCTAATATGACATTGCAAAAAATTAGCATTTAGTAACAATTAAAAAGGTGTATTTCTAACAGTTTTAACCGCTATCAACCGCTATAAAATCCACTGTTGCAAAATATTTTGTAGCGGTTATTCAAGTAACGAAGCCGCTACTACATTTGTAGCGGTTTACACAAACTGGTACAATATTCAAATATTATAACTCATCTTCTGTCTACATTGTAGGGGTTTTATAACCGCTACAAATGTTGCAGCCACAATTTTGCGTGGCGGCAAATCAAAAAATGAAAATTTCCTCCATGTTTGTAGTGGATAAAAACCACTACAAAATTGAAATGTAAATTTTAGAAAAAAATGGCACCAAGATTTAGTAGCGGTTGGATAATTGCTACTAATATCAAAAGAAGTTTCAAATTTGGTGCTAGAAATTTAGTCCTATTTTGTTTTTAAATTTGTAGCGGTTTTATTTCTAAAACTGCTACAAATTTTTTGTGAAATTAAAAAAAAATTAATAATTATCTGTCTCCTTTTTTATAATATGGGATTGAATAGTTTATTATTTAAGTAGTTTAGCTTATAGTAGTTATTATTTAAAAAGAATGATTTAATTAAATTGGATAAGTTTAAAATTTATATTGGTAATATTATTGAAGATATGTAGGTAATAAAAAATTATTATGTTGTCTGCTACAATGTGGTTATCATTATGTAAGGAAAATAGGAAATGATGAGAAAGGGCTCCTCAATATCTACAAAAAAGAAAAATAGTGAGAATAATTATTATGTGAGGGGAAAAATATTGAAATGAAAAAAAAAAAAAAACTTTGTACCATATTTCATTACCTTGTTCAGCTTCTCAACTCTTAGAGAAAAATTTGTAAATGAGAGAAAACGAAAGAAAGGTAGGGTTGAAAGGAATGGGGGAGTGTGTGAAATAAGGTGTATGGTGGGGTATTTATAGGGATCTGGTAGCATTTGTAGCGGTTAAGGTGATAGGTTTTGTAGCGGTTTAATTATGTAGCGGTTATTATTTGTTATTAGTAGTGGTTTGTAACTTTGTAGCGGTTTGTAACTTTTGTAGAGGTTTTGGGTGATTTTGTAGTGGTTCTATAACCGCTACAAATAATGTCCTAAATTTTTTTTAAAAAAATATACATCAAGGGTTACAAAAACAAAAGCATAATTTGTTTAATCATTGTTCCTCGCCATCCCTACAAAAATTATGTGAAGAAATTGTTAGTGTGGTATTATTTTATAAAAAGGTTAAATTTAAATGATATGAACTTAAAAAAAAAGCATCGAAGTAGAGGTAAATTGTTATCGCCTTCAGGGAAGAAGTTTTTGAAATTGGTAGGCTGAAATGGCTCACTCTCGTAGACGATGTTTTCGCCATCACCCATGTTGTAAAGGTCTCGAGGCTTTAAATGAACCACCATGTGCTAATCCATGTGCCTCTCGTCCTCAACATAATAAACCTGGTGTGCCTCTGAGACAAGAATATATGGTTCATCATCTTCAGAATGACTAGTGTGAATTGGCCATGAGAAATTTACCAATGTGATGTCTAAGTCATCAGTTGTGAGTCCCTAGGAAGTAGCGATATTTTCCCACAAACACTTGAAGAGCATCACTGTGAAACGACCTTGGTAATTTAGTTCGATGACATCAAGAAGCTTTCCATAGTAAGGGACACCTTAAAACTGCATGTTGGCGTCACTGCTGCTCACATAATTCCTTGTCCCAAAGGTTCCATAAACACTTGAATTTTGAGTTTGCAATCCTTGATCCCGTGAAACCGTGCAAAACTTGAAACCATTGACATTGTATGTTGTAAACCTTTTTGCGTGGTCAAGAAGGCCAATTGCTAGAGCTCTGAAATCTGGTGAGTATGGGTTGTGGTCATTTAGTATTCTGGGTGCAAACCAGCTCCAGAATTTTTTGTGGCCAATTTTGTCAACTTCAGAGGATATTTGTGTACGGATCTTGAGTTGACGCTTCACATGACTTCTGAATTCCCTGCAATTAATCATGGCATAGCGATCATGAAATGCAAATAAAAAATGTTACGAAAGATATAGAATAACATATGTGTGTACAATTTTTATTGAAGGAAAGGTTTAACTTAAGTGCAATTATCAAGACATGTCTATGTGCTTGATCAAGAAAGATAATTTAGAGCATTTACGACAACTTTGATATAAAGGACGATCTACTTCATCCATCAAGCTGAAAAAATCCCTAGCTGCTTCATTCCGTAAGAACACTGGCTCTGAACCCTACACTTCTTCTTTGAAGTTGTTGTCTTAAACACCAAATGCATCACACACAGCATCATTAATAGGATCATCTTCATCTAGTTGAACTCCTACTTGTGAACTTCGAGAAACAGTTGAGAGAGGCAAGCTTCATCTAAGAGGGGGGTGAATTGGGTGATGTGATAAATTTTTTGGTTAATGCGATGATATGACAATAACTATAGATAGAGTAAAGTTGGGAATATTAGCACACCGAGAGTTATACTAGTTCGTCCCAAAACCCAAGCCTACGTCCAGTCCTCAGAGATCAAGACCTACAGAGATTTTCACTATACTTCCAAGATTCAGTGTGCTCTCGAAACGCCGCTAGATAACAATTGTCCTTGAATGGACTACAAGCAAAAATATTCTAACACTTAGAAATTTCTCTCCCCTTCATGACAAGTCTTACGTGCAGGAAAACAAACCTATGACTTTCTCTTTTTCTTACGTATACAAGTCTTATGAGCAGCAACGTTCTCTCCTGCTTATACCACTGTAAGTCTTATGTAACATCCTAAATTTTATATTCACCTAAAATATAATGTAATTAATTGAGAAATTCAATGAAATGGTGAATATTTAAGGCCAAAGGAATTAAATATTGAAAATTAAAAATTGAAAATTGAATAGTTTTTTCAATGAAATCGCCTGTAAGGCAGTGAGTTTTTCATGTGGTTTTGGAAGACCAAATTATGAGCAAAAATTATGAAATTTTACACGATGAAAGTAGACATCCTAAGCTTTAATTTTATAGGTCATACAAATCAATTGAAGCTATGTACAAAATGATATGAATTGTTGAATTTAGCCCAGAAAATCTGGAAAGTTTCTAGAGCAGCAGTCAAAGATTTAAACTCTGGGAATAATATGATCCAAGCTAGTAAAATTCCATATTTTTCCTTGAAACTAGACTCAATAAGGGTTTCATAGCCTTTGGAATTGCTCCAAAACGATGTCTACAAAATTAGTTATGATTTTTCAAAGTTAGGGCGGAAAATCTACCAGAATTGGCATTATTCTGAAAATTGAAAATAAAATGTGTTAGAAATTGATCAATGTAATTAGAATGCCAAGTGTCATGAACATATAAGGAGGGGATTAAATTATAATGGATTTTTATGAGCACATGTCAAATTGCATTAAAATAATGCTACATGGACAAATAGTGATGAAATGGTATGCTACATTAAGCGCTAGTTTGGTTAGTTGGGAGAGAAATTGGTTTGGTTGAGTCATGAGAAGGGGGAGCACGTTTTTTTTTTGAGCAAGACAAAAGATGAGAAGGCATGGCATAAAGTTAAGGGACTATGGCATAAAGGAGAGGGTATGGTGGGAGGTATTGTTGGAGGGATGGTGCATGCAAGATGGAGTAATATCAACCATTGATTAGAAGAAAAGATGACTAAGTTAATACACATTTTCCCTTCCTCCTTCATGTGCATTTCGTCCAACCACAAGGAAAATATTTCATGAAATAAATGATTCCATTGGACTCAGTGGGTAAAAATAGGTGGGGTTACAGTTGGGCACTTTTTCGGTAGAGGCCAAAAAAGCATAATTACGAAAACGCCACTGAAATCCCTAAATAGGGGCTGTCAAGGGTATTTTCATAATTTGGCAGTGAATTTGGTGGTTTCGAGCCTGGAAATGGATTCCTTGGGTGTAAATAAGTCAGAATAGCCTTAGTCAAAATTTTAGGAAAACGTGCCATCGGGCCGAGTACGGCGGGGCCGGGGTCCTTGGGGCATTTTGGTAAATTTTCACCATAAACTAATATAACCACAATAAACACTATCGAAGAGTCTAAAATGATATTTGGATAGTTTATAACACATTTCTTGTACATTTAATATTTTAAGACCGAGTTGAAAGCCGGAACACATGTTTTACGAGACACCGTTAAACAAAGACTTATAAAGCTTTGAGGTAGGGACATTATCCTTCATACATTATGCCATAGTTATATGATTGTGTGGATGCCAATGTTTGTAAATGCCCTTTATTAATCAACACGATTTGCCCAGAGAGGGGCCAGAAGTGTCAGAGGCACTTACACTGGAGTTGGTGAAAACCCAACTGGTGCAGAATAGTGGAGCTGGGCCCTACTCATGTATACATGCAGATGATATGTTCATAATGTTTATTAATTGGTGCATACATGGAATATATCATATTTACTTTTCATATTTTCTATGGACGATAGCATGTCTCTATTTGGGATTCTTTGGAATCTCACCCTAATTTTAAATAAATATCTCAGCAAGTGCCAGTGGATCGAAAGGCAAAGGAGTAGACGCCGAGAAGTAATTGGCTCGTGTCTCGAGGCGAGGACAAGATCATGATTATAATTCGTTGATGTTTAGATATTTTGGATAATTCTGTAAATATTAAGTTTCCGCTGTATTTTCTGTTTTTCATTGAGGAACGACGTCGGGATTGTAACCGAATATTTTTGTCAGTATAATTGTACTTTTCTGTATGCCCATGGAATTACTTCTTTATTACTCTTCAAATATCGAAATGGAAACGAGTGTTGACATCTTATGAGTAGCAACGTTCTCTACTGCTTGTACTTTGTAAGTCTTATAAGCAAAAAGTCCTACTAGAAATTCTCTCAACTGCTTCTCTCGTAAGGATATCTACCCTCTCAAGGTCCCTGTACATTGAGATCAAATGAAAAAAGAATTTTGAAGTGTATACAAACTCTCTTACAAAGCAAATATGATAAACATGAAGAACAATATGAATATAGAGAAAATATGAATAACAGAGACTCGTGAATTTGCTTGTGTGAATTGTTGTCCTTAGTTGTTCTTGATGGTCTCTGAAGCTCTGCATTTATAGTCAGATGATTTTCCCTGTTGAATAATAATCATTGTGGAGCGGAGCATTTTACTGTGGAACATCATGCGTACGTTTGAAATCTTTGAATGAGATATCATGGTAGGTACGTGCTTGGTTGTTTATAATGATTCTGTCTGCTATTGTTTGACTTCTTGTGTGCCTTTCTAATTCAAACGATCAAACTCATGTTTCACACTTGTAATATATGTTAAATGATGTTAAATAATAATTACAAGTAGAATGAATAAATAATATTAAACCATGTTCAGATTGATAGCTATAAGTCTGTTGCGTTTTGGCTTCTGACAGAGGATCACTCGAGTGCAAAGAGGCCTCACTCGAGTGCATCTTCATATTTCCTCTTCTGCTTCTGCTTTTATGTTGCACTTCCTCATGATTTGGAGAGAGTGCATTTTCACACTTACGAGTGATGTGGGTCCTCACTCGAGCATACTTACTCTCACTCGAGTACACCTATATTTTACACTATGAGTCCACATCTCTGGATAACACTCGCATCCCATTTTATCAAGAGTGTGATTTTGCACTTGCAAGTGATATGGGCCCTCGCTCGAGCATACTTACTCTCACTCGAGTGAACAAGATATTATTCTATAAGATACTCTTTTGCTTCAGCACTTGCATCAGAATAGAGAGAGTTAGATTTCACACTCGCGGGTGCTGAGGTATCACTCGGGTGCATGTACTCTCCACTCGGGCACACTTTCTCTTCCATGCACTGCATGACTCTCGGGAAAACACTTCCTGTCCCTCACTTGCTTAGACTTGAGTGCATTTTACATTCTAAGGTTATCTTGCTCTTGGGTAAACACTTCCTCTGCCACACTTGCAAGGACTCGGGTGAGCTTAAGACTATCACTCGAGTAGTGAGTCTGTGCTTGAGTGAGGTGATGATATCCTGTCTCTGCCTTTACACTCTGTCAAACACTTGCACGAGTGTGCCTTCATGCTCGAGTACAAATCATATCATCACTTAAGTGTTATGTCCATCACTTAAGTTGTCCTATTATTTTCAGCTAGAGTTTGCTTCTGTCAAATACTTTCTGTTCAACACTCTCTTGTGCTCGAGTGCAAAATTGGTTAATGCTCAAGTGCTAGCTTCATCACTCGAGTGCATCAGTTAAAATCGCAACAATAACCTCTGAACTTAGTAATATGCATTTGGTAATATTTTGGTAATAGTTTCAACCATTGTCTAAACTTGCAAAACATGATATTCTTGCTATATCCCACAATAATCTTTTGTTATCATCAAAACTTGGAATCTAACAAAAGCATCATCATATCTCATACCGGCCTTCTCACCATGAACTCCCCATAATGTATAGTCTTATGGAAAAGGCTTCACAAGCAAATGTTCTTTAACAACTTACCGTGCATGCCACTTCTTGAACTTGCATATCCGACAAGGACAGACGAACTTGCCATTACAGCTTGCGTAAGAGTATGCGAAATCCAAGAAATTGTTTAATCCATACAAATATTATGGAGAATTACCTGACAACCTAATTCATGACTTATCCATATTTAGTGAGAAAATTTAGTAAAGAAGATGAGGGTGAATAGAGAATGACCGGTGCTTATAAGCTTATATTCAACTTCCCTAACATTTAGCATTTTGTAGCGGTTACTAAACCACTACCATAATTGCTACTGAGTATCAATTTGTAGCAATTATTTTAAAGGAAACCGCTATAAATATTTAGGACTATTGGTGGGATATGAAATTCAAATTTCAAATGTTTAACATTTTGTAGAGGTTATGACATAAAAACCATTACAAACTTTCATGACCGTTGACCATTAAAACAAATATTAGTTTCACTTTGTAGCGGTTATCTTAAATAAAACCACTACAAATTTTCAAGACTTTTAGAGGGAGATGAAATTCAAATTTCAAAAGTTTGACACTTTGTAGCAGTTATTGCATATAAACCGCTACCAAATTTCATGACCGTTGGACATTGAAACAAATTTTATTTTCAATTTGTGTGGTTATTTAACTGAACAACCACTACAAAAACATTCATAGCGGGAGTTAAAAATTTTCAATTTTTAAATTTCAAAATTCCTTTTTGTAGCGGTTTACAAAAATATCTATAGCGGGAGTTATAACTGATAAACCGCTACAAAGGTTCATTTCTTTTGTAGCGATTATGACCTGAAACCACTGCAAAGTTATACCATTTGTAACAGGTTTAATATGTTTAATCGCTTCAAACTTCAAGTTTTTATTATTTTGTAGCGGTTATTTCAATAAAACCGCTACAAATAAATTCTTTATTCATTTATTTTTTGTTAACTTTTGTTTTTTCGAAGTAAAAATATAAATATAATTGTCGTAAATGAAAGAAGAATTTAACAAGACTGTGAAAATATAAATATCGAAGTTTTTTTTATAGATGTTTGAAAAACAATATAACTGTTCTAAAGCTAACTAATCAAAAACATAAACTAACTACCCAGAAGATGATGATCATGTCCTCCCTCAAGAGGGGAAGGATCACGACTCTGATTATTAGGTCCTCCCTTAGGGGGGCTCCCTCAGGTGTTGTTGTATCAGGGAGCTGAGCAGAGTTAACAACACCATCATCATCAGCAGGAGGAACTGACTAGACGACAAACCAAGGGATAGGGGGAACCTATGGATCTCCTCATCAGGAAACAAGTAACTCCATGACCACTCCAGCATGTAGTTCATGATATTCCACCACTGCGTATGCTGAGTGTAACCCCCTCGATAATTATATCTGAAATACGCGATCAAAATGAAATAGAGATCAATAATGAAAAAAACTATTTTAAGATCTCATCTTCACAATAGGGTTTTCACAAATAACTTTCAAAATATAATACACCAGGTCTCATATTCAAATTTTGAATACAATTATTATGCGAAGATAAATCACATTTATACCAATATTAGAGTACGCAACATAATCATCCCGGTAATCCCAGGTTTCATATCTTTGCTAAATAATCATAGGGCACATTAGCCCATACAACTCCTCAAATAGGGATTACACAAACCCATTTGAATACATACTCAATACTCATCCAAATATACAAATACACGTCCCAACTATAATGATAACCAACTACCGAATCTTCAACCCTAAGGAAGTCCTCATTGCCCTTGGTTGCTTGCTCCATCCTTGATCTACTACCCTATCTGAAAGGTTAGTAGGGGAGGGTGAGATTCAAGAGAATCTCAGTAGGAAAAATAGTTACCAATATGCATGCAAGATATGTGTTTAATGCATGACATGCTTGCATCACATAATTCATGTTCACATAATGACAAATCTGTAAGCTCAATGCTTCGAACAACATACTCATGGCCATAGCATAAATTGAAACATAGCTTCAAACCATTCATACATGTATCACATAATCAAGCAAAGCAATAACATGCATCAACACACTAACACAAATATCAGAGCATGTAGGAGAGGTAAGTTCCCTATCCTCTTTCCACGTATGCTCCAGCCCCACTTACTCACGATCAAATGAATATCGAACCACGATCAGGGTGAACATAAACCCTATAACCAAAGCAAGGACATAGGGTTATTCTTTATTCCAAAACCTTACTTTCATATCACTTAGAGTTGGTTACCATTCATGACCTTTAGGTGGCTAATCAAAGCCTAAACACATGCCTAAAGGCTTGGGAAATACTTGACCAAAGATCACCTTTTAAAAGTCCAAAATGTCATTTTTTGGGGGTTTGCCGAGGCCAACAAATCCACTGGCCATGGCCAAAAATAGCTTAGAAACATTTGGGCCGCGGCCAAGAAAATTCTGTTGCTTGGCTGAACTTCCAAAAATCATAACTAATTCCAAAAAATATCAAAATGAGGTGATTCCAAAGCTAAATGAAAGCTATTCAAGTCCTCTACACAAGAAAAATATTGGCCATTACTGGAAATCACCACAAAAATACAGAATTCCCCAAAACTCAAGACTGTCCCAAAACAGTGTTCATTTTCGACCTCAAACTTTGGATAGTCATATGTCCCAATTCCCAAAATGAAATGGCACAAATTATTTGTCCATTTTGAAGCTTGAGATGTGAAATTTAAGACTGAAAATTTTCATAATTTTTTGACATCATTTTCCCAGTCAAAACGTCCACACAAACAAACTGCTCAAAACAGACTTCCAATTGACAGATTTTCAAGTTTTGCACAATTGGCTTCCAATGGTCCCATCTTCACATCAAACACCATTCCCACACAAATTTTCACAAGGAATCCATTGGAATCACCAAAACAACCAAATTCACATCACATTGACATATTTTACCAATAATCATAACATGTCATCACAAAACCACAACACAAACACACATTGCCATTCTTTTCATTCCAAGTTCTCAAACCAATTCCAATGGTTCTATAACACATCAAGACACCAATTGCTACTCAAACACAAGGCAATTCATATATTTCAAAAATCACACAAAATCAGGGCAAATATCACAATTCTCAAAACTCCACCAAAAACCACAATCAATAGATCAAAAGGAGGCAAACACTCACATCTTCCTCTTTTCCAAACAAATTCCTTGATTCTTCATCTTTCCACTTTTGCTCAAGCTCTCAAACACCTCCTTTCACAAATCTAAAACCATAGCAATGAAGCTCTTATCACTATGAATAATATTAAAGAAGGGTATTAGAGCATTAGAGGATAAGAAACAAGCCAAATCTCACCTTATTCTTTTCTCTTTCTTCCCTCTTGATGGACAACCATGGAGACATAAGAGAGAGAGAGATGAGTTGATGAAGAAGGAGGATCATATTTTGGAAGCTAAAGGCCTCATTAAACAGACCAAAAAGGGAGAAAAGAGAGAGGAATGAGGGTACGTGGAAACATTGACCCAAGATCAAGGGTCTATATTATGCCACATGTCACTCTCTTGTTCCATCTTCCATGAGTTCACATAAGCACATCCACACATGATTTCACCCCTCTTGCTCTATCATAAATCAATCTAAACCATTTATCTTGAAGTTACCAATGAGTTTCCTCTTCAGTAACTAACTAATTGGTCGGTAACTTTACCATTTTGCCCCTGATTACGGTAATTCCCACTGAATCACCACAAAACACTTCATATCGTTTCATTTATCGCAATACATGCCTTCCCTCTATTCTAAGTCAATTTAGATGTTAATCCATAATTGAACTCAAATACAGGGTTTTGGCACTGATCGTAACACATTCGAATCACATCCGAAACTCAAATCACATCATATTCTCCAAAAGGGTTATTTATCACTAACCACATCCACTTTTGGAGTTATTAATACTTAATCAAAATTTAGGATCTTGCTAAACCAAGGCTTAGTAATCGACTTATTTCAGGCTTATTCTCTAGCCTCGAGTCTCAAAATTTTGGGTATTACACTGAGCGTAGTAGTAATCAGCCTGCTGCTGCATCAATGGGCCACTACAAAATGTGTCCTAGCAATCTCTGATTGGAGCTCCTTAAGAAAGTCATCCCTCGGACGTCTGACCCCGGACATCCGTGCTCGAGAGCTGCTAGCCTCGAAGGCACCGCTCTTGCCATAAACTATGCTAGGTCTGGTGCCTATACCCATCCCTCTCAAGCATCCAAGGTGCTCAATTAGACCCAGACTCACTTTCAGTGGCGCAATGGGATCCACAGACCCCTGCGACACCTTGGTTTAGGTCTCTCGTAGCTCAGCCTGTAACTGCTGCATCTGCTCCTACCATTTTATGAAACAAGGTAAATATTATTATTATTCACAATAAAGTAGTTTTACAAACAATATAACAATAAATTGTTATTATAAAATAATAAATTAACTCCGATGCGACTGCTGCATCGGAGTCCTGTCACGATGTCTATGGATAATAGCGAATAACTCCTCGTAGTCCGTCTGACGGTTTTCCTGCTATGCCTTCCTCTCCTAAAACAATAAAAAAAAATTAAATTAGTATTATGAACAATAAAACACTAAATTTATAATATGAAATAACCAGCTAAAAGTAATTGACAAAGTAAAAAATTACCAACTCACTGTAAGTGAGAGTAAAAGTCTTTGATCATGCCGTGTGGTGGATTGTCTATTGCCCTCGGTACCTCGTATTCCTATGAGAAAGCGCCTTTAAAAAAACAGTATTAAAAGTATTAAAACAATATAATACAATTATAATTATTAAAAACATAATGTTTATGAAAATTATATTAAAATTATAATTATAAATAAATTACCTGCTCCTCTGCACTCCTCCTGAACTATACAAAACTCGCCCAGTCATTCGGTGGGACGTCGTCTGGGACATTCTCGATCAGCTGTTGCAAAGAAATCTTCCCATCCTTATTCATACTGTGGAAGAGATGATTCCTCCTGTTCCTCCAACCGTCGCCCATCTTCATTAGTGTGTATCTCTTCCGGTTGTCTGGGACGACAAAGCTAAGCTGTAACACAATTGAATAAAAAATAATTAAATACAACTAATTATAAATGATACGATTATTAAATATTAATTAAATAAAATTAATTACAAAATATATAATATAATTAAATATTATTATTTTCCTTCACCGCCTCGTCCCACGCCAGGTCCTTCAGCCCTTTAGGAATGTTCCTCCACGTCTTGAAGTCAAGGAGAATCACATCCAATTTGAGCCCAACTCGTTCAGAAAATGGTTGAACAGGTGATTCATATTGGCGATGGGTTGATCCGTGGCCTCATTCCACGGAACTACAACTCTTAGTGTTAGATCCAGGCTATTCAGACCAGCCACGTCCAACCTCTTCTTGGACATGTTCCCTTGCTCATCTGCACAATTTACCATATACATTAGATAAATTTAAATTCACATTTAACATGAAGAATTTAAATATTTAATTTATTAAATGAAGAAAATATTTACCTTGGACTTGTACCTCAAACCTAGTCAACTGAGAAGACGACTGTCATGGGTTGTTCTGGTACCACGCATCCTCCTTATCCAAGAACCACTCTATGTCACTGAGAGGAATCGGGATCTCGAACTCCTCATTTTCCTAGTAGTCGTTGACACTGAGCTCACCTCCTTCTCCCAGAATAGCATCAACAACCTGTGGTCTGGTCACCTCCTGTGGGGCCGACTCCTGTGGTTGCTATAGTGGGGCCGACTCCTATGGCTGCTATGGTGCGATAGACCCCTGCGACGACATGGGGACAGGCCTGCCCCCACGTTGCCCTCTGCTGCCACCTCTCCCACTACCGCTTCTATTGCTGCTCCCCTGTAAAATAGGTCTGGGGGGAAGTTTAGCCTCCTTGTCCTTCACTTTATCTCGCTCAGAAGTCATAATATATATATACCTGTAAAAAAACAAATATTAGCACAATTTATATCAAAATTATAAAATCATAGCCAAAAAAAGATAAAAAGCAAGTGAGAAAACTAACCTCGCATAGCAAACTCTCTCAAAAGTTTCAATAGAATCTCAAATCTCAAGCAAAATCTCAATAGGCACGTGAGAAATCAAAATGGCAAAATAAGAAAAGAGAAGGCGAGCAGGTTTTATAGCGCCAGGATTTATAGCTGTTACAGTAAAAACCGCTACCTTAACCGCTACAAATCCAAAAACCCTACCTTGGTTAATGTGAACATTTGTAGCAGTTACAAATAATTACTACAAATCAACAAACCCTCTTAGACCGTAGCAATTGTAAACAAATCTGAAATCAACTTTGTAGCGGTTAAGATTAACCGCTACAAATATGAGGCTCTTCACATTCTGTAGTGGTTACTTTGATTATAACCACTACAAAATAACCGCCACAATTGTCGCACCAGCTTCACACCACCAATTTGTAGCGGTTACTATATGTTAACCGCTACCAAAGAATTGTGGCAAATTTGGCACCAGCTTGGTGCCAATTTTTGTGGCGGTTATGAATTGTGAACAGCTACAAAGTTGATTCCCTAACTCGTGCACTACTTGGCGTGAGGAGACTGGTTGCAAATTTATAGCGGTTTGGCTTAAAACCACTACAAATACTAACATCTGTAGCGGTCTTTTTACTGCTACAAATGCACCGTCGCTACGACTTGTTATTTTTTTTGTAGTGTGAATAGAATCATAAAGAGTTGGGTTTATTAAAAAAAGAAAAAGAAATCACCTAAATGAGTATTAATTACATGAATAAATATTTATTGAAACATAATGTCAAGATATTGAGTCCCTTTATGAGCGGATTGAGGAATAAAAGAAAATAGGAAATTGAAGAAGCAATCAAACTTCTTGGAATTAAGGAAAAGTGTAAATATCAGGTAATAATTTATAATAATGTCAAGATTTATTGTAAGATGGAAAATCTGACCCGTGTTTAAATTAAACGGGTTTTAAAGCGGGTATTACAAGTTTACATATATGAAGATTAATTATTGATTGATGATCTCAGCCTTAAGTCAAGTCAATACACGGTTACTCAAGTTGACAAGAGTGGGAGATAAAACTCTTGTCCTGGAAACAAGTGATCAGGGGTTTGATTCTCAATTTCTTTATGTGAAGCAAATCTAGTTAAAAGGAATGTAGTACTAATTTATATTAAAACTTTGGTGTAGATTAGTCGTTTCTATTGTCAACGAACGCATTGCGCATATATGACACGTAATTTTCTTTTTTTTTTTTCCTTTTGTTTATATAGGATGTCTTGTTCCTTTTCTGTCTTTGCATATTTCTTTTGTTAATGATATCAGCAGGATTTTCGACTTAGATCAGAAGACAAGGCAATATATAATGCCCTGGCCAATGAAAAAAAACAGTTTAGACTACACAAAGTTCCTTATCAATTGTCCATGTTACGTTCTGGCCTCATTGACATTTTAGCAAGGTTCATGAACCCAGACTGGGTAATGAATCGGTCGGGATACTGAGTTAAAGGTCAGTTGGTCAAATCGGGACCAAACCAAAGCTAAAAAATAAATTCAACTAGGAATCCGGACCGGACCGTAGACCGGATGGTCTAGTCCATGTTCCATAACCCTGCTTTTTAGTTGCGATGACACTCTTTTCATGAGTATCTAACTCAATTAAGTTTTAAAAGACACAAAAGTAGAAATGATCTTTTAAAATCAAGGTAATTTTTACAATTATGTTAAATTAATCCAAACATCCTTCCTTTTTTATATGAAACCCATTTGTCCTCCCACAATAATTTCTTTATATTATCTGGATGGTTGGATGAGAAGATGAGATAATCTAGACAACCCCAAACAAAACCCGACATCCTCAGCGCGCCTGGCCAATGGTCCCTCATGCATTACTCAAACATTTGAAACTAAAATTCTTGCTTTTTATACAATGCCAAATGTGATTAGATTCGACTTATTACGGGAAGAAATGTAAAACAAAGTCCCATGTTAGATGGATTAGAGGTTCATACAATATATAATTAGAAATAACTATAAATTTACTGCCCTTACAATTTTGAATTATACACGTCTTCATTAATTTATATGTAAATTTTAATTATGGGGTTCTTAAGTACATTGACAAAATAACACCTTTGTTCCTCCATCACTACCAAAAGCCTGTGTGTGTGAATCGTTTCCATATAACACTTGTGTGAAATTATACTGTAACTCAATCCATAAACTTTAACTCGGTGCAACTCATCAGCCTCTGTAGTTTTGACTTGGAACTTTAACTCGATGCAACTTATTTCCTATAATGTAGGCATATAAAGTTTAGTCAAAATAGCTTGAGTCCTTGTAATGCAATAAACAAATGAAGATTGAACCAGTCTGAATGCCCCAGGAGGGGACGTTGTCAATGAACCAGTCATAATGCTATAAACAGATGAAGAACCTTTTCTGATTAATTGGTGTCACAAGTCCACGTCAACTGGGTTTCTGCGAGGTTACGTGGTTGAAGTTGAAGAAATGCACAAAAGATTACTCAAGTCAAACACAATATATAATTGACTTGAAGCATGTATAAATTTACACGCCATATATGAAGCTCATATAGTTTTATCTTAGCCTTAGCAACAACAACATATAGACATGGGTTTGTCTTCTTTTTCCCAATTTCTGATGCTTCTTCTTCTTATTGCTTCCAATCTTCTCGGGATAAGCTTCTCTCCTTTTCTAGTATTGTCTATTACCAACCATTGTCTTAAAGCGTCCCGTTTTTTGTGCAGAATTAACTTGTGTCTTGTGAGCTTTAACTTGGGTGAGAGAAAGTGAGAGACGGTGTAATATGATGCCATGTGGAGAGGCCAAGAGTGAGAACTTTTTTACAAAGAACAAAATTGAAGTAAAATAAGTTTTTACTTTAAAAAAAAGTCAAAATACTCTTTTTGAGAAAATTAATTTTTTTTTAAAAAAAACTTAGCTGAGAAAAATAAGATTTTACTCTAAAAACTCCAAAGAGATTTTGAGAAACTGTGAAACAAAGCTTTTTTAGTCCGAAAAAACTGAGATAATATTCTTAAAAAATTAAATATCCCCTCAATGTCTTATTATAATTCTAAAGGTTAAAGTATACTTTTAGTCCTTTAAGCTTACGTGAGATATATTTTTGGTCCCTTAACTTTAAAAAATATACTTTATATACTTTTAGTCCTTTAAGTTTACAAGAGATATACTATTGGTCTTTTATTTTTTAAAGTTAAGGGACCAAAAGTATATCTCATATAAACTTAAAGAACTGAAAATATGGTTTAGCCTTTCGAGTTATAATAAGAAATAGAGGGGATATTTAATTTTTTAAAAATATTATCTCTGGTTTTTTGGACTAAAAAAGTTTTGTTTAACAGTTTCTCAAAATTTCTTTAGAGATTTTAGAGTAAAATCTTGTTTTTCTCATCTATTTTTTTTTAAAAAATAATAATTTTCTCAAAAAGAGTATTTTGAATCTTTTTAAAGTAAAAACTTATTTTACTTCAACTTTGTCCCATGTGAAAAAGTTTTCACCCTTGGCCTCCCCACATAGCATCACATTATACTGTATCTTACTCTCTCTCACCCAAGTTAAAGGTCACAAGACACAAGTTCATTTTGCATAAAAAACGGGGTGTTTTAAGATAACGAATGACAAACAACAGTAGAAAAGGAGAAAAACTGATCCCAATCTTCTCAGGCAGCCTCACAATGCGAGTGCTGGTATATAAGCCTCTATTTATTTACAAACTCATACATATTATACTCTACTAAATATTCAGTTGTTCGACATAGACACTACTACAAAAAACCAAATCTGTGGCGCTTATAATTGCATTAGCTGTGGCGCTTACGAAATGCCACCTATCTTAACGCTACTAAAAAAAGCTGTGGCGCTTGGAAGCGCCACAGCTATTTAATTTTTTTTTTTTTAAATAACCTCCTGTGGCGCCTGACCAACCAGGCGCCACAGGAGGCTACCTTCCTGTGGCGCCTGGTTGACCAGGCGCCACAGAAGGCCTTATTTTTTTTTTTTTATTTTTTTTTGCGTTTTCTTTTTCTTTCCTGTGGCCCTTTTTTTGCTTCCTGATTGTGAAGCTTTATTTTATAATGAGTTACTTTCATGTTTATCATCTCTCAAATTTTCAATCTTTCTATTTTATATTTCAACCTATTATATATATATATATATATATATATATAATTTTCACATTTAAAATTCAAGTTCCCCAACAATAATTTTCTTACACAACAATATATTTATTGTCATTTCCTCAACAATAATGTTCTAACATTAATACTCTCCAAAGCTAACATAAAAAATATCACAATACAAGAACTTGATATGTGAACACAGTACATCAACAACTGATTAAGTAAATTAAAAGATTACTAAAAAAATTTAAACAAAGCAAGCTAGAATGAAACAATCTTCTTCTTACGTTGGTGACGCTAGCTTGAGTGACGAGGATGATCAAATGTGAGCTGTGGAGTGGAGTAGGGATCAACTGTAGTGGGGTTCAAAAGAGGAAGAGAGACAGAAAGTATGAAGAAAAGGGAACAACTAGAAACAAAAGTGGGGACAGACGAAACAAAATGGAAAAAGGGACAAGAGAATTTAATGAAGAAGACGAGTGTGTGTTTTTGTTGTGCAAGAGAAAGTGATATCTTTTACGGGGGAGAGGCGTCAACATGAGCTAAGGAAGAGGGAATAAAAAGGAAAAAGGGAGGGAAAAGATAAAAAGTAAAGTTAAAGGAGGGAAATCTGATTGGCGGGAGAGTTGAAAAAATTCATTATTCAGCCAATTGTGGCACTTCTTTAAAAAAGTGCCACAGCTGCCCCTTTTTTTTTCTATTTAATTTTTTTTTTTTAGGACCCAATTGTGGCGCCTGGCAAGGCAGGCGCCACAGCTGGCCAATTGTGGCGCCTGCCTTGCCAGGCGCCACAATTGTCCCCACCAGCTGTGGCACCTGGTCCTGGTCCCAAAAATTAAAAAAAAAATAAAATAAAATAAAAAATGGGCAGCTGTGGCACTTCTTTAAAGAAGTGCCACAAAATATGCGCCACCTTTCAATCTTTTTGTAGTAGTGAGAAATGAATTAAATTTAAGTACCGTTGCATTATTATTTATTACACAAGTAATTTCTTTCTTTTTAGTTATTAATGGGTGTCCTGCATTAACAGGGGTAAGCTCTGCTAGCAATTGAAATGTCAAGTTTGGCGATGGCATCATAATTAAGAACTACTCGGATCCAATTTCAATTAATTAGGTGTCCAACGAAGACAAGAAATAACAGTCACCCTAATTCCAGACTTGACGCCTGTGTCTTGACTCTGCTGTATGATGTGCTGGTGTTACAAGACCATTTTCACTGCAAACAAGAATTTATATTAATGACCGGCGCTCATATAAAATAAAATATTGTGTATACGCATTTTTAAAATTATAACTTGTTCAAAGTAAGATGGTCCTGTTGGCCCAAAAAACGAGTATAATTATCACAGCAAAATTAATGATGAATGCAATATTTTTATACAGTTCAACTTCAAACTAATAGTCGATGCATTTTGCCTTGGGCTCAGGCAGCATGTCAATCTGACCAATGGTATCACAAGGCCGGTTTTTATTCGGTCCGGTTCGTCAAGTCACGAAGCTGGATATTAAATCGTCCCAAAAGAACTTCTCTTTCTCAAGTTGAGGCCCAATAAAAGGCCTTTCAAAATCCAAAAACCGTTGAACTAGGGAGTTGTTGGGCTTTACCCAAGAAGGGAGCCCTTTAAGAAATTCTCAAGGGCCAAGGGCGAGCCCAGGCCTAAGAGGGGGTTTGGAAATAGTTTTCAACCAGCAATAGACACGACTCGGTTAGAACCTCACTAGCTGCGTCATTGCCCCAAGCGCAAAGATGAGTTTTCCAGCCGTACAAGTGTCCCTTTTATAGCCATCCTCGTAACTCTCGGCCCTTTTCTTAGCCGATGTGGGAAGTAAAACGAGAACTTAGCAGTAGTATCTATCCCGTCCCTCTGTAACTCGCCACTCTTTATGTATCTGAATCTGACAATTCTGAATTCTCTACGCCTTCACATACCTGTTTTTAACTAAAAAAGCATCTAATTCAAATCTTAACAGCCTACAAGATTCGGATTTGAGGTGATAATTAATTAAGAGCATTTGAAATTCTCTTGGCAACTAACTAAGAGAGAAGGGATGTGCAAAATGTGTCACAAAAATTGGGAGATCATCGAAATCGCTGGTAGTACGTACGTACCTTCGTTCCTAGGTACTGGGCTGTTGCATTTGAGGTTGCCTGGATGACTCTCCTGGTGGCATACATTAGAAAAGAGAGAAAAATTAACTCAGCATATTTTATGGACAATGGGTAAATATTTAAAAGTTTTATGTATATTATACTTACGTCTCTTGGGGTCATCTCATCCGATTAGTTACCAACAAAATTATGTTTTGACTGCTAGGAAATTATAAAAAAAACACTAAAAAAATCTGCCACATCTTCTGCAGAAGAAAATTCATCTTATGCAATTCCCCTTGACTTGTATACACTGATCAACTGGTATCGATCATGTACACAATAGCATGATATGCAGAAAACGAAAAAAAAATTGGAACAGGGTTTGAAATTTTTTTATACATGCAAGGTTTGAAATTTTCACTAGTGCAAAATACTCTTTTAGCATATGTTAAAAATGGCATTTCGATACTGCATATGGACAGTATATGAAATATATACTATCATTTTTGTTCTTTAAGTAACAAACATTAAATTGTGTTAGAACATAATACTCTTCATAATCTTGTATTATTGAATAGAAGTCAGTAGCTGGTCCTTATCTGTATACATGTACATATCACAGCTGTAATATTGTAATATCCTGTGGAATATTCGTTTAGGGTTGTAACCTCAAGAGCTATATAATAAAGCTATAGGCCCAGTATAATTCATTCGGCCTATTCACCCTAAAACCTTTCTTGGTATCAGAGCAGAAAGGCGCCGACAATGTCGTCATCCTCCTATACTTCCTTGTCCGTTTCCTCTGAGTCATCTGCCACCTCTGTTTTATCGTCCTCTGTGGCTTCAAAAACTTATGGGCTATTTAATTCCTCTAGTCAAACAACAACCATTAAGCTTGACCGAACCAACTTCTTGGTATGGGAGTCATTCGTTCTCCCTCTCATCGAAGGCATTCACCTTCAATCGCATATTGAAGGCACAGGAGTCATTCCAGACCGCTGCATTCTTGGAGAAGCAGGAAATACTGTGACTCTGAACCCCGAATATGAGGACTGGTTCACAGTCGACCGAATGCTTGTCGATTGGCTGAGAAATACAATGACTCAAGATATTGGAACTCATCTCTTACACTGCAAAATAGCTCGCGAACTCTGGACTGGAGCACGAGATCTTACCAATGCTTCTAACAAGGCTTGAGTCATGGTGTTCAAGTCCAAACTGCACCAAACTCGTAAGAACAACATAAGAATGGAAGAATATTTAGCAAGGATGAAGAATGTATTTGATCAACTGGCTTTGTTTGGAGCACCGATATCAAATGATGATCTCATTATGCATACTCTAAATGGTCTCGACGCTGACTACAACGCTATAGTTGTAAAGCTCATAGATTAGCCTAATCTCTCATGGATCGATGCTCAAGCTGCTCTATTGTCATTTGAAAGTCCTTTAGAGCAGCTGAATCAATTTTCCTCTTTATCGGTTCAACCATCGGCTAACGTTACATTTCGTGATGCTTTTGATCCACGATCCTTAAATTCCTCTCACCGATTCACTAACTCCAACAAAGGTTTCTGGCATGGTGGATGGAACTTGCGTGGCCGATGCTCGCGTGGGAGAAGAGGAGGCTACAATAGCAACATTTCTTACGACAACGGCACGGGAAGTAAACTGTATTGTCATTTGTGTGAGAAACCTGGACATGATGTGGTTCATTGTTACCATCTGTTTGATCGAAATTTCAAGTCTCCAACCAATTCAGGAAATTACAATGCTCAAGCCTGGTATATGAATTCTCAACCAGCGAATGATTCCTCTTGGTACATGGATAATAGGGAAACTATCATGTTACCCCCAGCACTGACCAACTTGATCAGGTAAGTCACCAGTAGGTAAGTCCTTTTTATCTACCTGTACAGGGGAAAAGGTAAAGATACAGGGCATAGGAACTAAACGTTTTCCTAATTCTCAACTTTGTCTTAATGATGTGCTTCTAGTACCGACTGCCACTAAGAGTTTGCTTAGTGTCAACAAACTTGTTAAGGATAATTCAGTTGAGATTCAATTTACTAATGATAAGTGTCTTGTGAAGGACAAGGTCATTGGACAAACATTGATGGCAAGGAAGTCAAGACAAGGGATGTATCCGATGGAAAGTGACCAAGGAATTCCACAAGCCCAATGGCATGCAGCATCTGCCTCTTTTATTTCTTCTAATAGAGATAATTTTCTTAAATGGCACTACAAGTTGGGACATCCAAATAGTCGTGTCTTGAAACAAGTTTTGGCTAGTTGTAATGAAAAAGTTGAGATCAATGAGAATTTTATTTGTGAAGCTTGTCAATCTGGGAAATCCAAGCTTTTTCCTTTTCCTTTGTCTAACTCTCATGCTAGTACTCCTCTTGAACTAATTCACACTGATGTTTGGGGGCCCTCTCTAATACAGTCAGTTGGTGGCCATCGTTATTATGTGCATTTTATAGATGATTTTAGTCAATTCACTTGGATGTTTCCCTTGAAACATAAAAGGTGAAGTTGTACATGCCTTCAAAGTATTTAAGCAGCAGGCTGAGAATCAATTCAACACTAGGATTAAAATGATTCAATGTGATAATGGCACAGAATATAAACCTCTTGCCTCCTTAGGTCAAACTGAAGGCATAAATATGAGATTCACTTGTCCTTATACTTCCTCCCAAAATGGAAGAGCTGAAAGAAAACACAGACACATTGTTGAGATGAGTTTAACCCTTCTAGCTCAAGCAAAAATACCTTTAACTTATTGGGTGGATGCTTTTCAAACTGCAGTGCACCTTATAAATAGACTCCCTACACCTATTTTAAAAGGTTCCTCTCCTATTTTACGATTATTCAAGATAGCACCTAACTACAAGGAACTTCAACCATTTGAGTGTGCTTGTTATCCTTGCCTCAAACCTTATAATGAGCACAAGCTTCAATTTCATAGTTAGAAATGTGTGTATTTAGGACCAGCCTCTCAACATAAAGGATACAAATGTTTGAGTGCAACGAGAAGAATCTATACATCTTGACACGTTGTGTTTGATGCTGGTAATTTTCCTTTTGTTGCAGGCTTCCTCAATCGTAGGTCATCACCTACAAATGACAATGAATGCCTAATTCCTATGTTTATTCAGAGCTCTACCACTGATACAACAATGCCAAGTTATGATACCAATATCAATAGAAGGGAAATAAATAGCCCAATAGACTATAAGACTGAAAACTCCAATATGGGGACAAGTGAGTCCTTGCATTCTAGCCTAACTCCTAGCCCAAGTCCATCTCATAGTCTAGGTGGTGAAGAAATAGAGTCAAGTTCAAATGATCCCAACATTTCTCCAGTTAACAACACACATCAAATTGTGACAAGATCAAAGGCAGGTGTGTTTAAACCAAAATATCCCTTTGTTGGGCTTATGAAATCAGAAGATCCAGTGACGTTAAAAGTAATTGCTGAACCTAGAAATATCAATGAAGCTCTTGCCTCTTCATATTGGAGAAATGCAATGCAGGAAGAATTTGCAACACTCTTACGCAATCATACCTGGGTTCTTGTACCGCCAAATCAAGGTCAAACCTTAGTTGATTGCAAGTGGATCTTTAAAAACAAGTTCAAAGCAGATGGCTTGCTTCTCAAACCAAAGGATTCTAGCAATAACCAGGACTTGACTATGGCAAGACATTTAGTCCTGTTGTTAAACCAACGACAATCAGAATTGTTCTATCACTTGCAGCCACATTCAGATGGGAGGTAAGACAACTCGATGTTAATAATACATTCTTGAATGGGTATCTTGGAGAAAATGTCTTTATGAATCAACCTGATGGTTTCGAGATCCAAAAAGACCTTATTTTGTATGTAAATTGGTGAAAGCAATACATGGCTTGAAGCAAGCTCCCATGCTCGGTTTGAACGATTAAGACTGACCTTGCTTCTATGGGGTTTTTCAAAATGCGAGAAGTGATATTTCTCTATTCTATCTGCGAGCTCAGGGCTTGACTGTGTTTATACTAGTTTATGTAGATGATATTTTGGTAACAAGAAATAGTTCTTCCTATATGCACAAATTTATTCAAAAACTGAATGCTCTCTTCTCTTTAAAAGACCTTGGTCCTATCTACTATTTCCTTGGTCTGGAGATATATCAGGATTCAACTGGTTTCTATCTCAACCAAGGGAAATACACACTGGATTTATTACGAAAGTTCAATATGCTAGATTGTGCACCTGTACCAACTCCTATGGTTGCTAATCAACAGTTTTTAACTATTGAAGGAAAATTGTCTGATCCTTCCTTGTATCGACGAGCCATAGGGTCCTTACAATATCTCACAACAACAAGACCGGATATTGCCTACTCAGTGAATAAACTCAATCATTTTTTGTCTAGTCCCACTGATATTCATTTTCAAGGAGTTAAAAGGATCGTACATTATCTCAAAGGAACCTACAATTATGGTCTTTACATCAAACCTTTCAACACCCTTACATTGACTGCATTTATAGATGCAGACTGGGCTGCTGACACAGATGACAGAAAATCAACTGCTGGTTGTTGTGTATACCTTAGAAACACTCTGATTTCATGGGCTTCAAGGAAACAAAAGTTGTCTCCAAATCCAGTGCTGAATTAGAATATCGCTCATTATCAAATGGTGCAACAGAACTTAAATGGTTGTATTCATTGTTATTTGAACTTGGTCTCAAATTGAGATAGCCTTCAGTTATCTGGTGTGACAACATTAGCGCAAAGGCACTTGCATCCAATCTAGTCCAACATGCTCGAAGCAAACATATAGAAATTGATATACATTTTGTTCGTGATCTGGTGACATCCAGTTTTATTGATGTTCGATTTATTCCTTCCTCATACCAAGTTGCAGACTGTTTCACCAAGGCTCTCACACACAACAAATTCTCATACTTCAGGAGCAAACTCGGATTGTCTATAACACCCTCTCGTTTGAGGGGCAATGTTAGAACATAATAGTCTTCATAATCTTGTATTAGTGAATAGATGTCAGTAGCTGGTCGTTATCTATATACATGTACATATCACAGCTGTAATATTGTAATATCCTGTGGAATATTCGTTTAGGGTTGTAACCTTAAGAGCTATATAATAAAGCTACAGGCCCAGTATAATTCATTCAGCCTATTCATCCTAAAACCTTTCTAATTGAATAGTTAAATTAGTATTTTGTACTAATGTTGTTGAAGCCCATTTATAAAAGGCTAGTGCAGAATCAATAAAATGGATTACATCTCTGTTGGAATCGAGGATGCATCAAAGTTGAAATTTTGTCAGATTGCCTTGAAGTTATTAATTAACTTGCTAATGAGCAGTAATTAAATAAAGAATAAAATTCTTCCAAAATAATAAAAATTCTCTCCTATTGCATATGTTAAAACATTCTCATATACGGATTGCAATGTTCTTTCTATGTTGTTCGTTTTTGGGTTGTTCAAAAGATTTTCGTTTGAGTTCCTTGCTTCATATATGTTAAGATTTTCGTTTCTATATAAAAATTCTCTCTCTCTCTCTCTCTCTGAAAGATTAAAACTTTCCTGGATATTTAATACTTATGGCATGGCTGTTGTTATTCACTCATGAATAGTTTGATCCAAGAACCTTTAATTTAACCTTGACAACACAATTTTATTTTTTACAACTTTCAATTACACGTGGGTTAGGGACATTATAAAAAGTTAAAGAAACAAGTCATATTATTAACTAACTATGAATATTTTGAGTATTTTATAGTATTATATATTGATCTATGGGACTTCATGAATTTTGTGGACTATGCGTGCCCAGCAACATTGTTTGACCAGGCTTCCTTTTTATAATAAATTGCAGTACACAATGTTGACAAGGAAGAGAAAAATGAAACAATCTTGATGAATAAGAAAGCGCGTTGTAACAGATTGCTACGTACATGTTTGAAAATATGCACAAAGCGCTTCACAATCTCTCTCTCTCTCTCTCTCTGTATGTGTGCGCGCTTTGAAAACTCTATAAATTTGAACACATTGAAGCAAATAGTTATCCCTAAGCTATTATAGGTTTGTTAGCATATTGATATCCAAAAATTAAGAAGAGAGATCAATATGGGCGTGTTTTCTCGTTACCATTTTGCTATCGCTCTTTTAATGATTGCCTCCATTCTTTTGTTGCAGTGCCACAACGCTAGTGCAGGTATATATATGTGCCTTTAATGATCACAAACTTATAGTATAATATACACTCATTGTGTGTTTAGAGTTAAAGTTCTAATGCTTGCCCCTCTGATCTGTTTGAACATAATAGCTAGTTACTTACAATTATAATGTTATTTTGTAAAATAATGAGAAGTGTAGCGATGCAGGTATGACGGTGAGGAAGCTCGCTGGTTTTTTGCCAAAGAAACCACCTCCACCCTATGGCTCTACTCACAGGGCTCCAAGTTTCAGATTCTCTCCACCGCCACGACCATCGGCCCGATTTCCTCGACCTCCACCTGCCGGAGTATAGCTAGAGATTTTCTGGAATGGTCAACATAATTAATAAAGACATGTTCGCGTACCTGTTTCTTTTATTTTGATTTTAGTTACATTATTATGTGTACAATTCTAAGTCAGAATTTGATGGCTTTCATATGTACAAGGACGACTATGGAATATAGTTGAGCTTGTCAAATGTGTGTTTACAGCTAATTGACATGTATGTTTAATCCATCAAGGGTTTAATTTGGAGGTCATAGTTTTCAAATCTCTCAAACTCAAAACTAATTAAAGACCCATTTCCTTGTTAGAGTTAGCTACTTCGATTCTCAAGCCCTTCTCAGTAAACTCACATGTAATTACAGATAACAGGGAAAACACGAAGAAGAACAAGCTGGAGAAGGGGAGCTGCGTTGCTTGTTTGATTGAGACAGAAGATGAAGAGTTTTTAACTGAAGCAAGACAATTAAATTAAAGCAACACCTTTTATTTTGATTATGAGGAATGTTTTGATTAAACCATGATAGACTTCCATACACGATATCATTTTCTATCATATATAGTTAATATTTAAAAACTAATATCACGCTTTTATAAGGGAAAAATCCTATAAAATGTATTGGAAATAGGGAAATCCCAATTCAGTACATTCAAATTCAAAAATCCGGATCAGTCTACTATCAGTACGGATGAACAGTGCTGGCGCCCTCAAAAGACCATTTTGCCCTTCAGCCCTCATTCTTGCCACTTCAGAAATAACAACACCTGGTTCTTAGTTAACAACTCCGGATTCTTGATTAACAACTCTCCTTTCTTATTTCACAACTTCCGAATTTAAGTTTCAAGGCCAATAACAACACCTCTTTTTTTATTAACAACACGCGCTCTTCATTAACAACCCCTCATTCTTGATTAACAACTCAATATTCTTGATTAACAACTCCAATTTTATCTTTTTATTTTCACAATAACAACACCGATTTTGTTATTAACAACACCATATTATACATTAACAACTCTCATTTCTTATTTCACAACTTCGTAACAAAACCAGTGTTATTATTGTGAAAGAAAAAAGATGAAATTGGAGTTGTTAATCAAGAATATAGAGTTGTTAATCAAGAATATGGAGTTGTTAATTAAGAACCAGGTGTTGTTATTTCTGAAGTGGCGAGAATGAGGGCTGAAGGGCAAAATCGTCTTTTACGGGCGCCAACACTGTTCATCCTTACTGACAATGGACTGATCCAGATTTTTGAATTTAAATATACTGAATTGACATTTTCCTATTTCCAACGTATTTTATAGGGACTTTCCCCTTTTATAACCTCTATAGTCCTATCATAAATCGTTTTCTTTTCTATCGAAGTTATCTCAAAAAGTTTTTAAAATTTAATTAAGAAATATTTATTCAAAAAAATTTCAACTGTTGTGACCATGACATCTATGATTGGATAGTTACGGCATCTGTTGCTTGGAGAAACAAACATCATCGGAAGTACAGCTTATGGTGTCTGTTGCCAAGTGTAGCAGAAACCGTATGTCACCCACTTACTGTTTTAATATAACACACACAGGAAGTCCTATCTTTTTGCTTCACCATCTTCCACTACGCTGTGTACGTAGTGAAGATTATTTTGAACCTCCGCCAAAAGTGGTATTTTGTACTGGTGAAACCTTCCTAAATATGTCATTGCTGTGGTTACTCACTCTGAAAGAGTTTGAACCAAGCAAATGTTGACCTTGACAAAAAAATGTATTTTTTTTTTCACTTTTCAATTACATGTGGGTTAGCTGCATTATGCAAAGTTTAAGAAACAAGTCATATTGTTTACTAATAATGAATAATTTGAGTATTTTATAGTATTATATATTGATCTGTTGGACTTAATGAATGAATTTTACAGGCTACGCGTACCACCAAGACTGTTTGACGTGTCTTCATAATAAATACAGGACACAAGGTGGACAAGGAAAAGAAATTGGAACAAGTTTAGTGTTTGTTTGGAATAGTTTGTTTTTGGGTAATAAGTGTTTATAAATCATGATTCACGGTATACTATGTAGAGCCGGGAAAATGGGCCGGCCCTTTTAGGCCCTGGCCCTTTAAGGGCCGGGTTTGCAAATTGTAGTCTCAAAAGGAAGTCGGGCCTAAAAGGGCCGGCCCTGTAAGGCCTTGGGCTGAAAAGGGCCAGCCCTGGAGGGCCTCAGGCCTGCCCTTTAAGCCCGTTTATTTTTTATTTTTTTTGCTTGGATAGGAACCATGTTACATTTTTTAATTATCTTATTGAATCTATATGTCACTCTATCCTCATATTGTATAGAGTATGATTTTTGAGTATATTGTTTTGTCTAATTGAATCATATTGTGATTTTTGAGTATATTGTTCTGCCTATTTAGAATAAATCATATTATATACTATTCTGCCTGATAAAGTATACTTTTTTATGGAAGTTGTGATTATTTGACTACTTGAACCTACTCCTCAAAGTGAAACACAATCAAATGTCCTTGAAATTGATGATAGTGGCGAAGAAGGTGAAAATGATAGTTGTCATACTCATATTGTTTAGAGGTTAGAGTATTGAGCTTCTTGCCTTCTTATACTTTAGCCTTTATGTGAGTTATTTATGGACATGGATTTACCTTTGATTATACATTAGTAACTGTATTTATTTGTTGCAAGAGACGTGTTATTTAAACCTTAATGTTGACAAGATTTATGTATTAAATTAGAACTTTAATCGTTGTTATTTATTAATTATATCTCTCTGGGAAAAATACGCAGAAAAAATAGTTAAATATTGTGAAAAGGACTTCTCGGCCCTGCAGATCGGCCCTGGCCCTGATGCTCTAGGGCCGGGCTTTGAAAAACTGTAATTTTCCTGACCCTGAGCCCTTTAGGGCCGGCCCTGATTCCCAGCTCTAATATTAGGTAAGTATGTGAGAAGAGTTTTATCTCAGCTTACGTAATAAGAATTTATTATCCAAATATAAGCCCAACCAAACACACGCTTAATCACGAATATAAGAAAGCGCGTTGTAACAGACTAATGGACCTTTTTCTACGAAGTTGCAAGTTTGAAAATATGCGTACAGGTTAACCAGTGTACGGCCCCACACTCTCACACATATATGTGCTTTGAGAAGTTTATAAATTTGAACGCATTGAAGTAAAGAGCTATAACTATAGCTAGCTACTACATCCATATCCGGAACTTAAGAATAATAGAGATCTATGGGTATGTCTTGATTTTATCATTTTGTAATTTTCCTATCCTCCCCCATCTTTCCCTTAAACCAAACACATCCTTAGGATGCTAGGGACTGACGTTATATATCCCCCCATATTTAGAACCAATTTTCAATATTTTTTATACAAACGAAAAAAAACATATATTTTATTTACTTTACCTTAAAATTCAACAACTTTTCAATTATTGAATACCACTCTAGCCCTCATTATACATCCACTTTTAAAAGAAATGTGTGGTCCTAAATATAAGTCTACTTATAGGTTATTAATGATTGTTAGCTAATTTTATCTTTATTTAATTTAATTCTTGTTGGAAAAAGAGAAAGGGAAGAGAGATGTGAGAATGATTTATAAATGTAGAGAGAGAAATTTTTTTAATAAGGATAAACTTGAAAAAATTTATCAATTAAGGTATATTTAATAAGTTAACTAATAATCTTTAGTATACGAGAATTAGTTAAAAAGGACTAGAGTGGTATACAATACTATATCATATGAAAACAAAGTCAACATAACAATAAATAGAGTAAAATTATACATTTATATGAAAAATTTAATGATATAACTTATATGATAAAAAAATTTCTTCTCTCCATCTTTGCCCTATAACAATAATAAAACTACATCAGGTCCTTAATATAAGATTCAGTTGACTACACTACTACAAAAAAGGGTTTTAACGTCCCTATTTTGGCACTTTTAACGTCCAAAAACTGGAGGGACGTCTATGTGGGGGCGTAATATGTTTTAAGAAAAGACGTCCGAAAAAAATGGGACATCTAAAGGGAGGACTTTAGACGTCCCAAATTGAGATTTGGGACGTCTAAAGTCCTACACAGGGGGACTTTAGACGTCCCAATTCTTTAGACATAATATGTTTTAAAAAAAGACGTCCTCAACTTTAGACGTCCCAATTTCAAAATTGGGACGTCTAAAGTCTCCACTTTAGATGTCCCTTTTTTTAAAAAGGGACGTCTAAAGTCATTTGAATTTCAAATTTCCTGTAGATGCTGAGGTCATCAATTACAAAAGCAAACACAAGTTCCAGACGAGAATCCTCTGTAATAGTTTTGTTGAACATAAATGCTAGCTTTCTCCATTCTCTTTTTGGCTCCGAAATTTCCTTTTTTGGCATCGCCACACTTCCACCACTTTGCTAGCTTTGTTCAAACTTCTTTTAGTCAAACTTTAAAATTCAAAAAATCCATTTTTCACCCAGATGCACTGTACCAGATCTGATTGTGAAAAAGAGAGGAACTTATATAATAATAATAATAATAATAATAATAAACAAACAAGCATGTAAGATTTGAGAAGTGATAAAGAGAGAGTTACTGTCGCAAATAGGGGCACCGAAGGGCATGATGAGAGGGGGGATGATGGCGAAAACACTGAAGGAAAAAGCTATTTGAATCTATAGAATGTAGGTCTCTCTCTGCAACTCTTATCAAAAGAACTTAAAAAATGCTGTGGGAGCGAAAGAGAAAGAGAGAGAAAGGAAGGAAAACGTCCCTTTATTTAATATAAGGCACGAGCATCCCTTATATTCAATACAGGTCACAAGAAAATTTTTAAATTACTTTAGACGTCCCAAATTCCATTTAGAATGTCTAAAGTCCCAACTTTAGACGTCCCAAATGGAATTTGGGACGTCTAAAGTGTAAAAAAAAAAATTAATTTCTGTTTTTTTCTTTCTTTTGTTTTGTTTCTCATTACCCTTTGTTCAGAGTCTAGAGTGAAAAGGGTGATATAGGTAGAGCACTACAAAAAAAAACCATATTTTTTTTTAAAAAAAATATCACTTTTTAGGCCGGTTATTAGAATAACTGGTCTTAAAAGTACTTTTTAGACCAATTATTTTAAGAACCGGTCTAAAAAGTATGACTTTTAAGATCGGTTATTTTAAGAACCGGTCTTCAAAGTCTTGGAAAAAAATTTTTAGACCGTTTTTAAACAACCGGTCTAAAAAGTATGGACTTTTTAGACCTGATCTTTGAACAACCGGTCTAAAAAAGTGATTCTTTAGACCGGTTGCTTTTTAGACCTGATCTTCGAACAACTGGTCTAAAAAAGTGATTCTTTAGACCGGTTGCTTAACCGGTCTAAAAAGTAACAAACTTTTTAGACCAGCTGTATCAAGACCGGATCCAAAACCGGTCTAAAAAGTCATTTTTAACCGGTCTTAAAAGTCATTTTTCCACCAATGAAGTAGCAGTGGCGATCGCAGGTGGTGACAGTAATAACGATAGAGGATGAGGTGGTGGCAGTGGTGGCAACTGTCATGGAGACGGCGAGACAACGATGGAGGTGGTGGGGATGGGGGTGGCAGTAGCAACGGTGGAGGAGGAGGTAGTGGTGGTGGTGATGGCAGGAGGTGGTGGCAGTTGTGATGTGGCATGGTGAGTGAAATAAGACAAGTAAAACAAAAACAAATGAGATTAAAAGGTAAATTAGACTTTTTTAACAATACAATGGTGTGATAATGAGTATTCATAAAGGTAAAGGTATGAATGAGGATTACCAAGTTTTTGGTAATCATTTTTACCATGGTAAATCCTATTATCATGTTAAAAAACAACCAAACACTCTTTTCTTGATAATACAATCATGATTACTATTATAGACATATAATGGGGTTGAGCCAAACGAGCTTTATAGTTGCCTTAAGGGTAACTGATTTATGGATGTGATAATTAATTTTCCCTATGAAATATATGAGCATCTTTTTAATAATGCATTATTGATATATATATATATATATATATATATATATTGTGTGCATGTGTTGTTAAATAACATATTTATTTTGATTAAATATGAAGGAATAATAAACATTAAGTGTAGTGTAGAAACGCATACCGGTAGAGTCGGATCCGAGTTTGGGAGCCCACACAAGTATTATACTACAAGAGTCTAATATAGGTTTGCACATCAGTGCACCAAAACAAGCAAGATGGTTGATAAGAGGGGATTGCCATAAAGCTCAATGGCAGGGGTGATCTGCAATGCTAGAGGCACACCCTATTTATAGTGATCAAAGTGACCACTAATTAGGAAGTGTGTGCACCCTTTTCTTGCTCTCCAAGTTGGTAATTTAATTTGATTGATTCTCAATCGATTTCTTAATTATGGCGATTTGTTTCTCAATCATAATCCCACAATTAATTGACAACTTATTTACCAAGCAACAATCTATGCTGATTGATTTATTATTTGATAAGGCCACTTATGTCCTTAATCAAATAGTCTGACCCATCAAGGGTGGACTTGGACCCAAAGTCCAACATCTCCCACTCGCACTTGATAGGCCACCTATCGTGCAAC
The DNA here is from genome assembly GCA_963242795.1 of Inga leiocalycina. Lineage (NCBI taxonomy): Eukaryota > Viridiplantae > Streptophyta > Magnoliopsida > Fabales > Fabaceae > Inga > Inga leiocalycina. The sequence continues at coordinate 25,789,767 of OY725322.1, forward strand.
TACATCTTCTTCTTGTTTCATACTTGGTGTCTATCGTGACTGCGTGGGCACAACATCTTCAGAACCTTTGGTGCTTGTGATATTAGAAATCCTTGATATCGGATCAGCATCCAAGGACACCCTTTGTGAACCTGTAAATTGTTGCCTCATATGCCCTAGGTCTGTCCATACACTCAACTCATGGCATATCTGATCCCTCTTGAGTCATAGTTTCTCTTGTTGCTGAACTTGACCCAGATTGCCTACTATGCACGTGGTTGATGCTACTAAATTTTAAATATGCACTGCAAGTGTACGGGTCGTAGAATAGTATAGTAGCAAATCAAGGTCATCCCACAGAGATCCAAGGTAATAGATAATTAGGCATTAAAATTCCCATTTTCATTTAAGTTGAGCAAATCAAAGAAAGAGATTGAAAGACAATTTAAATAAATGTAAAAGAAACAAACCTAATGATTTAAAGGCTTCAATTGATAAAAACAACCTAGAGTGGCTAATCCCTTCTTTAAGTTTTAGAGCATGTATTTACCCAATTAAAAGTATTTAATGTTAACTTGTTAATCTAGAGTTTAAATGAATATAAGTATCTTCCAATCACTTATACTCCTCTCTCAAGTTAAAATTGTTATTCCTAACTAATTTACTCAAGAGGCAATAAATGTTCAAATTCACTCTAATATGATTATATGGGTCCAATAGGTATATTCCTATCCTATTAGCAAATTAGAATAAATTCTAATCCCACATTACTCAATCCCATGGTCCAATTAAGATCCCTCTTCCAAGGCTAATCTAAATTCCCCAAATTCATACTTAGTGGTGATCAAGCACAAAGTAGATAAAATTAATACAAGATTAAGTAAACAAAAATTAACACTAAACACAATTAAATGGTTCATACATGCTCATATCCTTAAATTAGTTCATAACTACTCTAGGTTCAAAAGTAACTAGCCACACATGGCTTTAAACATCATCACAGTAGCAGCAAATCCAGAATTCAGATTGGAAATCATAATGAAAACAAGAAGAATCAGTTTAAAATATAATGGGCAGAAATCATGAACTAATCACTATCCACTGATCCTTGTTTGTTGATTCCGGTTGTTGAAGAAGAATCTTGGAGTAGCAAATGACAATTTCAGTCCAGAATAGCCTCTCCTCTATTTTCCGCCACTGATAATGATCTTCAACAATGCTCAGTCACCACTTTCTCAGCTCCTTGGTTCAGCTCGAGACCTCTTCTGGTTCAGCTCCGATTCTGCTCTGGTTCCAGTCAAGAAGATGAAAACAGAGGATATCAACGACACACCGGAGTTCCTTCCGTCCTCACTCCGGTGGCCGATGATGGAGAAGAAGATGAACGAGATTCTCTCTCTCTCACTCCTGCTTCGCTCCCTCTGGTTTCCTCTTCTCTTTTGTTCTCCCCTCTCGGCTTCCAGATGATGATGCTCCGAGTCAAGTATTGCGGCTCCTCTCCTCTTTTCAGTTGACTGCTCTCTTTTTATAATATCCCTTAGGTCAGATCCATTGCCAAAACGCTGCGTCTACAAACTGATTTCCATTGTCAAAAACGGTGTCGCCCTTCTTCCTTGGCCTCCTTCCCTTTTAAATCAAATTAAAATACTATTAAAAAGAAAGGTTATGGCAGATCAGCAGATGACACATATTCTTTTGTTTTTTTTTTTAAATTTTAATTCTTATTATTTATTTATTTTCTTTCCTTAGATTTAACTATTTATATTCTAATTTCAAACTAAGATATTTAGAATAAAATCCCTAAATAATGCACCAATTGTTTAGATAACTCTCCAATTATCTTTAAAATATCCTTTAAATATGCTAAAAATGGAGAGTTATTAGTGGTAGCCACACTTACTGGTTTTTCTTATAACCTGTAAGGGACATGTCACAGATACCACCGCAAAAGGTGTACTTCAAGATAGACCTTCCTTTTTTACTAGAAACATTGATCTTTCCCAACTTGGTCGCTTTCCTAACTTTTAGTTGTCTGATCGAATCGTTCGTGATCATAAAGCTTCAGCTAAAGTAGCTAGCCCCAAGTCAGGCTTTCAAGATGCCTGCCTAAGTCCTGAGGGCATCGTTTGAAGGATTTCTCCTTCCTGGGACTCACACCGTAGTGAACCAGGGATCTGTCACCTACGTCCTATATTGTAGTTGTAACCCCCGCCGTCATCAAGGTCGTGATTAGTATTTAAATACGTTTTATAGTTGAATAAGAGATCCGAGATAATTAAAAACTTTTTGTAATACTTGTACAGAATGATCTCCATTCATTTTTAAATAAAAAAATTGGCCTGTTCGGTTTGTCACATATACAATATCAGAGTATTAACAAAATTCCCGACATTCACCTGGGATAATATCATTAATCCAAGAGTTTTATAAGGCATTATCACCCATCTCAATTTCCCATACCGGGGATTACACAAAAACTACAAACCTATGGTCAATCCAATATATACATACAGTTGTCCAAATGATAACCAAAAACCAAAAAGAAACTAAGACTACCACTGGCAATCCTAGTCATCCTTGTTCACTTACTTGTCTCGAGATCCACTTGCCCTAGCTAAAAATGTTATTTAGAAAGAGTGAGATTCAAAAGAATCCCAGTAGTAACAGTTTACGAATATGATGTATAATTAAACAAAGTAAGTAAGCATATATCAAAATGCAGCATAACAATATTCAAGGTTGGGCTAACTGCCACGTCCCCTTAATCAATATTCAAGGCCGGGTTCACGCCACGTCACCTCAACAATATTCAAGGCCGGGCTCACGCCACGTCTCCTATTCAAGGCCGGGCTTACTGCCTCGTCCCCTCGCTCATTCAATGATAAATACATACAAGCAATGCATTAAACATGATATAGGATAAAGTGTCAGTACCTTGTTCTTTCCGTCCTTGATCAGGCATAGGCCTTCTATGATCCGGGCAAATATCGAATCATATAGTCATAATTAATGACGACGCGTTATCACTTATTCCAATACTCAAATGACTTCAAAACACTTAGTTTTGGTTATCATTAAAGTCCCTTAAGTAGCCATGAAAGTCTCTAATAATCACCTAAAAAGATTGGGAAGTACTATCTCAAAGACCACCCTTTTTAGTGTGCCTCGTAAAACGTGCCGCTTCCGGCTTCCAACTCGGTTCTAAAGTATTAAATGTACAAGAAATAGGTCATAACCTATCCAAGTATCATTTTAGACTCTACTATAGTGTTTCTTGTGGTTATATTAGCCTATGGTAAAAATTTACCAAAATGCCCCTGGGACCCCAGCCTGGCCCGGCCGTACCCGACCCGATGGCACGTTTTTCTAAAATTTTGACTAAGGCTATTCTAACGTATTTTCACCCAAGGAATCCATTTCGGGGCTTGAAATCACCAAAATCATTGTCAAATTACGAAAATACCCTTGACAGTCCCTATTTTGGGATTTCAGTGGCATTTTCGTAATTATGCTTTTTCGGCCTCTACCGAAAAAGTGTCCAACTGTAACCCCACATATTTTTGCCCACTGAATCCAATGGAACTATTTATTTCATGTAAAACCAGCTCCTACCCCTCAGAACAGTGCTGGCCGAAAGTTTAGACAAAAATTGAAAAAATTAGACTTTTGTGTCTTAGCTTCCAAAAATTATAAATAATTCTAGAAAAATTGAAATGAGGTGATCCTAAAGCCCATTGAAAAATATTTAAGTCCCCTTTACTAGAAAAATATTGACTATTATCATACATTACCACAAAAATACAGAATTTAAGAAATGTTCACACTGCTCCAGAATTGTTCCCAGATTTAACATCAAACTTTGGACAGTCATAACTCCTAGCTCAAAAGTCGAAATTATATAAATTATATGTCCATTTTGAAGCTTGGGATGTGAAATTTAAGACTGGAAAGTTTCATAATTTTCCAACACCATTTGCTATTTTAAAACGTCCATGCAAGACCACTGCCAGCATAGAGTTTTTCACTAACCAAACTTGCAACTTTTCAATCCAAGTTTCCAATCAACTTCTATCTATCCAAGATACATCTCAAAACACCATATCCATGACAACAACAAATCAAACACCACAAGACCCTAATTTTCGAAAATAGGGTTAAATTCCCAAAAATTCCAACTTAACCAAATGACCACAAAACTTATATCAAAATGCTCAACTTACTCACCTCTTTAACTTTCTCAAAGGAGTTCCTTGGTTCACCAAACTCTATATTTCCTCACCACCAATGGCAAATCTAAAATCATAGAATTGAAGCTCTCAACACAAGAAACAAGATTGAAGAATAGAGTTTTTGCATTAGAGATCACTTGGAGGGTCAAAATGGCAAGAACTTACCTTTACTCTTCCTCTTTTTTCTCTAACCTCAAGAGCTTCACAAACTCACTCACTCTCTCTCTCTCTCTCTCTCTCTCTCTATTTTTCTTTGGTGTTGTATGAAATATGGTTTGAAAGAGGAAGGAGAATGTTTTTATTAATTTTGGTCATCTTTCTTCTTAGCCATAGATCTAATCAAAGGTTGAGATCTCTCCATCTTTCATGTATACCATCCCTCCAACCATACCTCCCACCATACTCTCTTGCTTTAGGCCATACTCTTCCAACTTTATGCCATGCCTTCACATCATTTATGTCTTCTTGCCTCTTAGCCCTTGATCTCATCAAGGGACCATAATGTGGCACTTGTCACAAGCACATATCCACCAAGAATAATCCAATTATGCATTTTCCTTTATTTTCCTTAATTAATTGAAATTAACTCCAATTAATTGGAAAATAATTAATCTTGGGCTAAATTGGCAAAATTATGATTTTGCTATCCTCTTTGTAATTTAATTCAATTTTGAATTAACTTGTCCATTTCCTTATGAATATGAATATTTCAAAATTCACAAGATCCAAATTCATGAATATTCACCATTATATCACAAAATATTCTTAATAATTATCATTAGCCCTTAATCAAAATTTGGGGTGTTACAGCAGTCATTCTCTCAAGCACATGAGTATGAATTGCATGCTACAATGATTTCGCAATGGTGTACATCGATTTTACCTTTATCTTTCACCGTACAGACTTTAGTTCAAATGCACTCAGTATTGGAACTAGAACTTCCCTTTTACAATCATTCCCTTTTGGAACCTCATTTGTAAAAGAGAGTCCTTTGCCTGGCTACAGGTCTGATGAGACATTCTTTGTAATCATGCCTCGATCCATGACATATGTATACATGCGGATCTCATCTCAGTTCAACTGAGGCGACTCAAGCACAAAGATCTTCCTTACCCATCTCATGGTGATCATTTGCTCATCTTATCATCCCACGCCCCTGCAAATCGTGGGAAGACGGTTGTTCGTGTAAGTGAACCAACCTTCTTGACCTGTACGACATACGGAATTGCATACCTCGTGCCTATGAATTAATATATACACAATATATTTGAAAAAATGAAAAGGCATCATTTTATTGCAACGTTCAATACATTACATTCTACGCATGCCCAAAGCATTTACATGCTTAACAAAAGGGTTTCTGGCAATGGGCTTCGTAAGGGGATCAGCTAACATCTTATGAGTAGAAGGGTATTGAATGGTCACTTGTTTCTTAGTGATCATGTCTATTACAAAATGATATTTAATGTCTATGTGATTTGTCTTACTGTGATCCTTAGGGTCCTTAGCATAAACTATTGTGGCTTGACTATCGCAATGTATTAGAATAAGACCCTCCTTTCTGCCTTTCATTCCTAGACGTTCTAGAAATCTCTTAAGCCATACAGCTTCTTGAACAGCGGTAGAACAAGCTATGTATTCAGATTCCATGGACGACAGTGCCACACAGGTCTGTTTCTTGCTGCTCTAGGAAATTGCTCCATTGTTTAGGAGGTACACGTATCCTGAGGTGGAGTGTCGTTCATCTATATCTCCTACCCAGTTGGTGTTAGAGTATCCTATTAGATGCATGTCTCTACATTGATAACATAGCTCATAATCCATGGTTCCCTTCAGGTACCTCAAGATTCTTTTCACAGCTTCCCAATGCTTTACTTTATGGTTGGATTGAAAACGGCTCACAAGTCCGACTACGAAGCATATGTCTGGTCTAGTACAGAGCATAGCGTACTTCAAGCTTCCAACTGCACTCGAGTACGGGACTCTTTTCATACGCTTTATTTCAGATTCTTCCATGGGACACATGTCCGTGCTGAGGTGGTGTCCTTTAACCACAGGGGTATCCATAGGCTTGCAGTCTCTCATATTGAATCGTTCTAAGATCTTTCCTATGTATGCCTTTTATGACAAGGATAGCAATCTTTTTAAATGATTCCTCTTTATCTTGACTCCCAAGATATATTTTGATTCGCCCATGTCTTTCATTTCAAAGTTCAAGGATAATCGATCCTTGATTGCTTTGACTACCTTAAAACTCGTTCCGGCCAGGAGTATATCATCTACATAAAGAGACAAGATCCACAAAATCATCTTCAAATCGCTTTATGTAGACACAGTGGTCTTCTTCAATCATCTCAAAGTTGAATGAGGTCACTGCCTCTTGAAATCTTAGATACCACTATCTAGATTATTGTTTCAATCCGTAGATGGACCTTAGGAGTTTGCAAACCTTTTGTTCACTTCCCTTTTCTATGAAGCCCTCAGGCTGCTCCATATATATCTCTTCATCTAGTTTTCCATTAAGGAATGTGGTTTTTACATCCATTTGATGTAACTCTAAGTCCATACTTGCTACTATGGCGAGTATGAGTCTTATTGAGTTAAAACGTACCACTGGCGAGAAGGTATCTTCATAATCTATCCCTTCTCATTGGATGTACCCCTTAGCCACCAAGCGTGTTTTGGGTTTGTCAATTGATCCATCTGCCTTTCGTTTATATTTAAGAACACATTTATTCCCAATTGCCTTTCGGCCTGGTAGCAGGTTAACCAATTCCTAAACTTGGTTAGCTTTCATGGAATTCATCTCCTCTTCTAAAGCCTTTTGCCATATTTCCTTAGCAAGTCTGATTAGCGCTTCTTTAACACTTTTCGGATCTTCCTTATTGTCTTCTAGATTGACAATGAGTACTTCCCCTTCAATGGAGAAGCATCTTTTAGGGATTCTATCCCTTTGGTTTCTCCAGGGTGGGAGTTCTTCAGGATTCTCTTCCTGTGCTTGATTATCATTTCCATGTTGTGAAAATAATTCATTTCTCCCACTCGGGTCAATGACCTGAGGGATGCCTTCAACTTCCTCACTCTCATATAGAGTTTCTGTTTGGTTGAGGCTTCCTTTGCTAGGAAAATATGCTTCTAGGAACACTACGTCCCTTGACTCTACCTCAGTCATTGAGCCGTCCTCATTTTCACCATTTTTACCAATGAAGACATATCCTTTTGATTACTCAGAGTATCTTATGAAGATACATTTCTTGCCTCGAGGTCCTAATTTTCTATGTTTGTGAGACAAATTGTGTATATAGGTTGCTGATCCCCATAGTCGTAAGACACTTAGATCCGGCTTACGGCCTGTCCACAGCTCATAAGGGGTAGAAGTGACTGATTTGGAAGGCACTTGGTTAAGTATGAATGTCGCAGTCAACAGTGCATCACCCCAATATGAAATTGGTAGTTCAGCTTGTGACATCATTGACCTAACCATATCGAGAAGTGTTCTATTTCTTCTCTCGGCCACCCCATTTTGTTGAGGAGTGCCAGGGATGGTAAGTTGTCTGACAATCCCTTTTTCATCACATAGCGTTTTGAACTGTTCTGAGAGATACTCTCGACTTCTATCAATTCTCAAGGCTTTAACATTACAGTTTAGTTGATTTTCAACTAGATTAAGGTACTTCCTGAAGCATTCTAAAGCTTCAAACTTGTGAGAGATCAAGTATACAGTCTATATCGCAAAAAATCATTGATAAATGTAATGAAGTACCATGCTCCATGTCATGCCCTCACACTTATAGGTCCACAGATATCCGAGTGTATCAGTTTAAGAAGATGTTCTGCTCTAGTTGCCTTTCCGAAGGGTTTCCTTGTGCTTTTGCCAGCAAGGTAATGCTCACATAGAGACATTTCCTTTTTCGACATTTCTCCTAGCAATCCTTCATTTGCTAGTTTAGTCATGCGTTCTTGACCAATATGTCCTAATCTGGCGTGCCATGTATCGTAATTATCATTAGATGAAATCATATAGCATTGACTAGAATTAAAATCATAATTCATTAAAATAAAGAAACCATCCGAAATACAACCAAATCTGAAATAATCGGTCTCATTTGAAATGTCAACAACTTGATCATAAAAGTTAACATTAAAACTGAATTTAACTAAAGAAATAAGAGACACTAGGTTTCGTCGGATCTCTGGAGCGTAGAGGACATCTTGCAAAATTAGGGTTCGCTGGCCTTGTAAAGACAATTAACAGGTGCCGATCCCTTTAACTTCTACCATCGCATTGTTCCTAACGTAAAGCCATATGCTTCTAGCTGGTAGCCTGTGAAACTCTGTGAAGTTCTCACGATCTTTACTCACATGGTCTGTGGCCCCTGAGTCTACAACCCATACAGGATTAGCCTCAGCTATAAAGACAGTACTAGAAACAAAAGAAAAATGAGAAGGGTTATCACATAGTACCTTATTCTTCTCAGGGCAATCTTTTGCAAAATGGCCTTTCTTTTTGCAAGAGTAGCACTTGACCTTGGAAAAGTCTTGCTTCTTTGCAGGTTTCTTGTTCTTCTTGAAGGCATTCTTATCCTTCTTTGCCCCTGGGTTCCCCTTCTTCTTTTGGGGTCCCTTGCCTTTATTGGGCTTTCACTTCTGGGATGAAGCTCTTTTTTCTTTAGTTAAGAGTGCTTGACCATTGGTCTTTGCACCGTACATATGGTCATCCTCCAATTGGATGTGACGAGCAATGTCAACAAAAGTCTTGATAGTGTTGTTGTGAGTTATGGTGTGCTTCATGTGATCCCAGCTTGTAGGGAGTGAACTCACAACAGCTTGTACTTGCTGTGCTTCAGAAAGGGTTCCTCCTGCCTCGATAAGTTCCCTTATCATATTCTGCATTTTCCTCAAATGCTGCCTTCTGGTAGTATTTGGACCCAGCTTATAACTGTCAAGCTTGATGGTGATTCTCCTGAGTCTTGCATCAAAAGTACCATTAAACTCTTCTTTCAGCATTGTCCATATGGCAGAGGCAGTGACATGTCCTTCAAATTGACATATCACATCGTCGGTCATTGCCGCAAGCATTGTGATCCGAGCGATGGTATCCTTTCTTTTCCAGGTTGCAAAAGCATCATGTTCCCTTCGTGATGCATTAGCATCATGTTGCTGAAGCACATTGGTCAAGACGTCTATGACATCTTGTTCCTCCAAGACATACGAGATCTTACGGCGCCATATGCCGAAGTTCTCACATGCAGCTTGTCTCCTCTAACGAGATCAGCACCAAAAGTCTTGCTTGTCATTTGAGCCATTTTTCTGTCACATAGACATGCATTTTCATTAGGTATGCAATTTCATTTTGAGATATTATCTCTTTGTTTAAGTAAGAGTAGAAATTAACAGAATGAAAGTTTGCTAGCTTCGTGTTAGGAATCAACTAGGTTGACCCCCATCCCACTCATTCTAGTTTACCGCTCATTTTTCTTAATTTCTATTCTTATTCAAACATATCCCCATGATTTTCTTTCAAGAAAAAAACAACACAATTCCAGAAAAAAAAATGCTCCCACTCAAATAAAGCATCATAAGGAAGTAGAATAAATAATTCCAAAAACAATTTATTCATTAAGCAATAATCCATGAAAGGCTCATATAAGTTGCAATGAAAACAAATTCAAAAACAAGCAAACTAGAACATGGATAATCAAGTTTCAATAACGAAATCTAGAAAGGTTTTTCTAGCCTTAGCTCTATGAGCTCCTTTATCCATATTGTTTATGCCTCTCTTAAAAACATCTTTCCAAAATCCTAGGCCATGGAGATGACCCCTCTTTATCACTTGCTCACGGTATTCCACCATAGCTCTTACATAGAACTCAGCGTCACTGGCATTAGTGACTTGTCTACCATATTCACAAATGACCCTATAGACGCTTTTGATTTGAACATATTTATCAACGTCTTTTTCAACAAGAGATTTGATTAGAGCACTAGTTCTTGGTCTATCGACCTCCTCCTCTTCAAACTCATCAAATATGAACTTTGCTTTCTCTTCTTGCTTCACCTTGTCAGGTGTGTTGGAGTCTTGTTGTGACAAAGGGGGACCCTTCTTGTCGGTGCTACCAACTCCACTTGAGGTCTTTACCTCTTTTTTATCATCAGAAGCCGGAGAATATTCAGGGGGAGTCCCATTAAAGGATTGGTCAGTATGTATACTTGCCATATCTGACCAATAATTGTTCATCACAAAGAAATATAATTTTCAGAACTTATTTTAAATAGTTTAGGGTCAAAAACACTCAAAAAACGTATATAAAATGTTCTGAATAATTTTCAAAAATAGACAAAAAATATATCAATCTGAAGAACATGAATTTACAAATTTTTAAGGCTAAAAAATTTCAAAAATGCCCCTGCACACGCCCCCACGCGCTACCTAAAGGTTTCTGGTTGAAAAAAATCATTTAAAAATAGGAAACTGGGAAGTTCCAATCTCGGGTGGTGGCGTGTATCACTCACGCGCTGCCTTAGGGACCTTATTTTGACACGGAGTCAAAACCACTGGACTTGTCTCGGTGCACTGAGTCCGATGATGTCCTTGATTGGCCCATATGTCAAGGGAAATTTTTTTTAAATGAATAAAAAAAAAATTTGGAAATCGGGTTGGGCCGGTACGGGTCGGTTAAACCGGCCCACTGTCCTTTGAATCGGGTTTCAGGTCACCTGACCTGAAACGCGACGCCCCCCACTGGCCGAAATGACGTCGTTTCGACCAGTGGCTAAACGCCGTTGTTTCACTTAGTGAAACGGCGTGTTTCGTGACCCGCCTGGCTTCTTCCCCTTATATCTCCCTCGTCCGACCTCCGTTTCAATCGATTCCGGTGCCGTTGGAACCGTCTCCTTGAGTACTTCACGTTCATCACCTCGTTTCACACAGAGGCTCACGTTTTTGAAGACCCAATTCTTGAAGCTCGTCGGTGACCGTTGGATTCACACAGAAAGCACGGTCCTTCTCTTTCTTCTTACGTTTTATGATCTCATGCACTTAGTTATATGTTCAAGTTGTTGTTTTTCGGATTCACACAGATTCCAGAACCATAACACCATTGACAAAGAAAACGCGAAGAGGGAGAAAGCATATAGCAATTTAGATCTTTGAGAACTAAGAACATGCTTTAAGGAATAGTATCACACTTATGAATACAAGTGAAAACGCATCGCATGGTCATGTGAGTACATGTGAATCAGAAGCGTAAATGGGAAAGAACAAAAAAATTGTTGCAGAGGAGAGAGAGTAAAGAGAGAGGCACAGGTTCATATAATCATATGCATGCTTCATGGATTAAGACAAAGAACATGCAGATTTACACAGAGTAGTAGCGGAAGAACAAGAAAAACATATGAATATGTGCAAACAGAAAAAAAAATAAATATATATATATATATATGTATATATATATATATATATACACGCAGACGTAGTCATATTCGAACATATATACATATATTAAAAAAATGGTAGAACACAAATTGAATACAGCCACAAGATCAAGCATGCTCTGATACCAATGAAGGAATAATAAACATTAAGTGTAGTGTAGAAACGCGTACCGGTAGAGTCGGATCCAAGTTTGGGAGCCCACGCAAGTATTAGACTACAAGAGTCTAATATAGGTTTGCACAGCAGTGCACCAGAACAAGCAAGATGGTAGATAAGAGGGGATTGCCATAAAGCTCAATGGCAGGGGTGATCTGCAATGCTAGAGGCACACCCTATTTATAGTGATCAGAGTGACCACTAATTAGGAAGTGTGTGCACCCTTTTCTTGCTCTCTAAGTTGGTAATTTAATTTGATTGATTCTCAATCGATTTCTCAATCATGGCGATTTGTTTCTCAATCATAATCCCACAATTAATTGCCAACTTATTTACCAAGCAACAATCTATGCTGATTGATTTATTATTTGATAAGGTCACTTATGTCCTTAATCAAATAGTCTGGCCCATCAAGGGCGAACTTGGACCCAAAGTCCAACAAAATAAAACTTGCAAATTCACTTCAGCTCAGCTGATACGAAAGAGAATGCAACTCGTAAGTCATAACCTCACGTTGGTAATATCTCGTCTGTGCTTTTCTGCTGGCTAGTTGAGTTAAAATGAACACACACACGGGCAATGCTCTTTTTGAAATATTGTCAAGGACTAAATGTAAGCATATTTCCCATCGTGGATTCAAATTTTAGTATGTCACGTTGTGAAAGACAAATCTTTTTCGCTAGACTCAACTTATTAAAGCATGTTTGGTAACTCTAAAACCATTGTTTTAAAAGCCCTTTTCCGCAAACCGAAACAAAACTCCTCTTACATACTTATCTCATAAATCGTAAAAACTATTCTCGAAAAACTAATTCAAACACACATCTAGGTCAAATAATTTGGTGGCAAACCATTCTCCAACTTCCTTTCTCCATCTTCATGGTTAGGCCCACAGTACTTTTAAGTTAAAATATCAATTTTGTTTTAAAAAAAATATGTGCTTGAATAGAAAATGATACATTTTGCTCCTATTTCAATAAAAATATATCCAAATTTTAATAATAAAGTATAGAAATATATATTTTTTGGAAGAAAATATTGAAATATTTGGATCAACCAAACCAATTTTAATTTTTAAGATACAAATAATATACAGTTTGTCCTCTAAATGTACATTAAATTTCAGTTTAGTCTCTTAAATTTAAAATGTGTACTTTTTATTAGTCTCTTACTCTTAAAATTGTTGGTTTAATTTAATGAAAAACACTAACTCAAGTAATTAAAAATGTGACTCTGCAATTAAATATTGATAAAGGATGTTTAAATTTTAATTCTTTAATATATACAATCAAATTTATATTTCAAAATTTAAGAGCCCTCGGTCAGAATTTGATGGCTTTCACTCTTACATGGACGACTTTTCTGTGGAATTAAGCTTTGTCAAGTGTGTCCATGTTGACAGCTAATTGACATGATGTTAGATCCATCAAAGGTTTGGAGGCCAGAGTTTTCAAATCTTTCGAGGTCAAAACTAAAGACTCATTTAATTCCTTGTTAGTTAGCTACTTCAATTCTCAAGCCCTTCTCAATAAAATCACATGTAATTACAGATAACAGGGCGAAGATACGAAGAAGAAGGAAAATAATGAAGAATTTCAAGCTTCATGAATGCGAAAATTATTAATTTAAGACGCTATTCATATATATTTTATAAGACAAAGGTGTATAAATATATTTTCTAGCTATTACAAGTTTGAATGATTTTTCATGTGCATAACAACGGCTCATAGGCCTGCGCCCCAATATTATGAGAATATATGATCTAATCAAGAAAAGTCTTGAGATTTTTCTTACCTCGATTTTCTAAGTTACCCGTGCAAAAATACAAAGGAGTGACTCAACGATTTGATGTTGAAGATTTTGATTTTGTGCTTGTGTATTAATTTTTTTTTTTTTGTTTGTTATTTTGAAAATTTGAGGTGAGTTGGGTTCCGGGTTTTATTAAGGCTAGACATGCATCTAGGCTCACAATTCAATGTTTAAGATATTGATTCCATTTTGACTCAATTAGATTCTCTCATCAGTAGGATTCGAACTCTCAACCTTTTTAGTTATAAACCATTTCTGATTCCAACCGGAACAACTTTTGTTAGATGTGTGTATGATTGAAGATACTAGTATCAAGCATTTGTTTTATAAGGGCCCAATAATAATTTTGAAATGGGTTGAATAAAATTAAATAGGTCGGCCTCATAAGGAATTTCAACCGAACAATTCCTTAACCCACATCCAATTGGCCCACGGGCCTTTATTTATGCACTTTGATTTACTTTTTGGGGGAATTAAAAGGAAGTCTCAAGGAATGAATTTGATTACTCCTAAGTTCCAATGACAATTAAATAGCAGATAATGATAAGTTTCATAATAAAAAATAACAATATCTCATTTATTATTGACACTTCTTAGTAATTAAATTCCTTATTTAAGACTTACTTAATTGTATTTTCCGGTTTTTCTTTTGGTTTCATATTATTAGGTTCAAAATCGTTTTTGTTATTCCCTTCATCCCTGCTTGGTCCCCCCTCCTTCCAATATCTGAAATTCATATATTATCTTTTGAGGATATACTTGGACTTGGGGAAGATTTACACACACTTATCTTATCTTTTGCTCCTCCAAGGCTGCTATAATTTAGTCAAGTGTGTATGTGTCTTTAAGTCTTCCTTTCTCTTGCATGTATGTATGGGTCTTTAAGTCTTTAATTTATTTAGCATAGTATATAAATAGTTAGTTACAATTAAATTAAAGTGTCAATATGAAAAATAATGATAAGTGTGGTGATGCAGGTATGACAATGAGGAAGCTGGCTGGTTCTTTGCCAAAGGAGACCACCCGCACCGATTTGGTCTAATCGTATGAGTCCAATTCACGATAAATCAGATCTCCTCCACCGTGATTTCGTTGGCCTTCACGATAAATAGTCAGTATGATTAAATACAGACATGTTCTCGCTTCTCTGTTTCTTTTATTTTGATTAGTAGGTTGAAATTTTCTGGAATGGTCAATATTATAATAATAATAATAATAAGGGTAAAGGAGCAAAAATGCCTATGATCATTATCAAAAAGAGCATGCAGCACCATAAACAAATTTTAGGTGTAAAAATGCCCATGATGTATACAAATTGGAGCTTAAATGCCACCAACGTTTTCTGCCATAAACGTCCGTTAAACTCCCCCGCTCTCTATATCTTAACACTATACACTTCTCTCTCCCTGTCTCATCTCTCAATCGTTCTTATCTGCAATAACAATCCACATATATTCTCTATTCAAATCTAAACACCACTTTCTTTCCATGGACGGCACTGGAAACCAAAACGACGGGTCGAACAACCGGGAAAAGAAGTGAGGCAAGTTTCTTGCCGGCGATGATTCATCGAAGAGTTTTCCATCCTCTATCGGAACTCCAAATGACAGCGGAGAAGATGAGGTACAGAGCAATTCGAATCCAAGAACAGGGTTAGATTCTTTGGATTCTTTACATGACTCTCTTCCCATCAAGTTAGTGTTCCTTCATTCATTTTTCGTTATATTTTCATAGTTTAGGGTATCTTTATAAATCCCTAATTGGACGAACAACAAGACGACGACGAAGAAGAAGAAAAATGCAGAGAGCAGCTAGCGTCACAGTTGTCGTCGTCGCGGTGACCTGAAGAAATTGAAAAGCTTCCGAATCTGCTTCTTCTTTCTGGTCCTCCTTCCTGCGGCAAAACCTCTCTGCTTTTTCAGTTTGCATTCAATGACGCAATATCACTCACCAACTCCACCACTTCCAAAGTTTTCTTCATTTGTAACCGCCACAAGTTGGATTCTAAACCCCCTTTTCTTTCTCAGGTATGCACATCTCTCTCTAACTGAACTTTACTCTAGCACTGAACGTCTGCCTAATCACGGAATTGGCTGGTTTGATTTAGAATGTGATAAAATAGTCGGCCTTAATTGTTGAAACTAGAGGTAATCTGTTTAGAAGAAGAAATATCAAGCTAAGTATAATAATTACGGTCAAAATTATCGCATTAGTTTTTTTTTTTTTTTTGAAAAAAATTTCAGGGTTAGTGAGTTGTTGTTATCAAAATCACATGGGTTATTGCCATTAATTTTAACCAGGAATTAATGTTTTTGTTTAGGTCCCAACTTTCGGAAGGGTTTATTACATTTTGGAAGATAATATTGCCCATAGTTGGGACCCTCCTCATCCTCATTAACAGAGGGAAAGAAACAAGAAGATGATCAACAACATGACGAAGACATGGACGTACGCAGAGGACAGAGTACACCACAGAAACTAACTACAGTTGTTATTACACTTTTCCGTTATTCACCGAAGGTGCCAATGCCATTTCTTGAATATTTTCGTTTATTTCTTCTTTTTTTTAGCTCCCAGTCAGCAACTTCAGCCATGTTAGGGGGAGTTTAACGGACGTTTATGGCAGAAAACGTTGGTGGCATTTAAGCTCCAATTTGTATACATCATGGGCATTTTTCCACCTAAAATTTGTTTATGGTGCTGCATGCTCTTTTTGATAATGATCATAGGCATTTTTGCTCCTTTACCCTAATAATAATAATAATAATAATAATAATAATAAAATGAGCTTTTTAATAGTTTAACAAGAAATTAAAATTATTAACAAACATGCTTCGTTAAAATGTTACTCGTGTTATAAAATCAAGAAAGTATAAGAGATTGAGATGAAGGAAATGAAGAAATACAAGAGAGAAATAGAGAGCAAGGAGGGAGTGATTCTTATTCATTTGGATGCCCACAAAGTGTAGTATATAGTGCTCTATTTATAGGCCCTCAACCACAACTAAGAGTTACACAAAGTAAATGGTAAACTTTAATCCTCATGAGTGCACACATTGTAACCTTTGAGTTATAGGCATAAAAACTCCTAAAGATCATTCATTGGAGAGGTTATGGGATGTAGAAAATAAAAGGTCAAGAGTTGGGAGTTCATGGACATCCACCTTAGTTAGTATTTTACAACACTCCCTATTGGATGTCCATAAAAAAATATTGAGCCTCATTAAAACCTTACTAGGAAAAACCCAATGGGACAAAAACCTAGTGCAGGAAAAAGAGTACACAATACAAATCGAAATTGCCTCATTAAAAACCTTACTAGGAAAATCCTGTGGGATAAAACCTTGGTTAAGGAAAAGAGTACAGCAAGGTCTCTATTTCACGTAATGATAATATCGTATTTACTCCCCCTGATAATAGCATCAGTTTTACTTTAATTTCCTGATAAGAACATCACTTCTAATGAATTGATGAGCATATCATTCTTTTAGCCACCAAACTATGAATGATACATTGTCACCAAATATTTTGCTAGATGTATTCCTCTTACATATCTTCTGGATATGCTAAAATATCAGTATATTATGCCTTTATCTTATTCATCATAAAAACAATAAAGAAAACTTATTCTGAAAATTATCAAAATATATCTTACATCCACATATTCAATTTGTTTTGAACAAAATAATATTATATAATATGTTAATAGGACTATCACACCAAATTTTATTTTTGTTATCCACTGTGCACTTACAAGAACTAATTTTTATCAATAAAATCATAATAGACACAATATTAGCATAATACAAAAATATTCTCATAAAGTATAAGGTACTTCTGGACCATTAAATTCAATGTATCTTTACAAGAAAATTCACCACGGTAAAAATATGTGATTTTGAAATCATTGATGCATTTGATAACTTGATCTACAAGTCAAGTAAAATGTAAAATTACTCATTTTTCAATATAGTTTTCAATCAATTATATATGCTTGAATTATTTTCAAACTCGCACAATATTTTATATATAGAATGATTTTCTTGTATATGCTTCTGGCATTTTAGATCCTTCAAAAACTCTCATGTAATATTCACTATCCATATGCATATGCTATATATAATGATATCTAATAGACGCATTATTTTGTTTGCATATACTGCCAGACTAATAATATATGCAACAATTATTGTATCCACTACTAAATGTTGTACCTCATCATAATCATCATTAAACCTTGTGAAAATCTTTATTTTCACATGAATATTCATATATCACAAATAACTTAATATTTCAAATGTTTTGGACTACAAGTCCGTATTTAAACTACAGGTCCATAAATTTCACATGCTGAAAGAACATTTTTCATTGCGTCTTGTCCCCTTCTTCAGTTGGCCAATCACCTTTTTTTTCTACAGACATATTTATGTATAAGATCCTCATTTGATCACGTGATATTATTACTAAAACTTTTGTCGACAACTTTATCTTTTCAGTTCTATTTTTCTTGTTGTGACATAATTTATTGAAATCTCTTTATTACTTTCAGGTACCTGAACCTCTTTTGAGGGTTCTGCAAGTAGTTATGTATTGACCTCTTCTAGAGTGTCTGCCTCCTTAATATGATTATCTTGACTATTTGCTTCTTTCTTTTTTCTTTTGGAACTGATTATTCTCTTATACTTCGGGCATGTCTCACTTTCATTTATGCTGATTAGACCACTTATAGCTGGAATATGAGATTTAATAATTCCCATTTAGGTCAGTAATTGCATTTGGCAGATTTTATGTAATATTTCATGAATGCAAACCAAATGAACTTTTGGTTCATATTGTTATATTCGAGGATCTATATTTGATAGTAATAATGCATTCTTTTTCTTTTCTTTTCCAGCTATTTAATTTCTCCCCCTCATGTTAGGAAAACTTTATCAAATGACAATCGACTAATCATGCAGTATAAGTCTCCTAAATCCATTTGTTTCTATTAGAAACATCCCTTTGTTTCATTTAGAGACAAACAAGAATAAAGAGGTTCTTACCCAACATTTATCTTAACTTCCTTTAAATATCCATCTATGTGCATTGTGGTGAATCAATAGGAATGCACATTCAAACTTTTTAAGATGGAATATACTTGACTCCTAACCAAAAGCCAATTTTATTGGGAGAATTTGGTTGGCTAGTATAAGTGCAGCAATATGTAAGATCAAATATGCCAACACTGAAACATAAATTTTGTTCTCATAAGTATTAGTCTAGCTATTTATGGAGGCTTCAATGAATGAATCATATAATCTGGAAATCATGCTTAACATAATAATTTATTCAAACGTTCTTGCAAACTTCAGGTTGCAAACTAATAGTAATATCATATGTAACCATCTTATAGATACATCTGTCAAAATTATTAAACATTGATATGGTTTACATGATATTTGAATTGGCCCATACATGAGTTTATTTATTTCCAGAAATATAGAGATTCATTCCAAATCATAACTTGCGATACTCTCATAATCAAATTTCTTTGAGAACAAGCAGCACATGATAATTCTTGAATTATATAATATGTTGGCTATTCATGAAAAATCTTCTAGTTCTTCAATGGATGTCAAATGTAATCTTTTATATATGACTCGGATGAATCAAACAAGTCATGCCAACATAAATTTGTTTGGATCAGTAAACTGCTGGTTTACTATGACATGTTGCTTAACCAACAACAAAACTTTTCAATTTCCATAAGTATTGATAATAAATGTCAATATGACATCCATTTTTCTGAGATCAATAGGTTTTGTGAGGAAGTATATGAGCAAAACTTTTCAATCACACTTATATTAACTCTTCAATATTAACTCACTTATATTCTAACAATCTTCCCCTCAAATGTGAGTCATATAAATATGCTTTCTTTATTTCTATATTTCAAAGACAAATTTGTATATAGCAAGCTAATAATATATCTTTCATTTCAAAACTTAAATACTTCATAACTCACAACTAATTATGGATTTCAGTCAATTGGACTATCATTTAAACCCTGTAATAGAGTAAAACTCTAATGTAAATCTATGGGTTATAACTTTCCTTAATCAATTCTTCTTCAGGAACTATATCAACTTTGTTACATTTATGTTCTTCAGGAACTAATATATATTATCACATATTTATATAATTTTAATAATAATAATAATAATAATAATATGCTTCAATTTGCCTCTTTTGATGCATATTCAAAATATGAAATGTTTAGAATTTACCACTACATAAAGAAAAATATGAGGAAATCCATAATCAAAATACATAAAGATCTTATTGCAATGAATTCTGATGTTTAGGGGCTAAAATTAATTTGAGAGAAATGTAAAGATAAATGTTTTATAATACATAGTCTTCTTTCAAATATTTCTTACTGTTTGATCATCCATAAATTTGACTTGCACTATATATATAGTTCATGCACATTACGAAAATAATTTTGTCTAACAAATCATAAACTGTTCATAATGAATTTTCTCATTCTCTTAATTCAAATATGATATAGGATTTTTTTCACAAATGTCACTTAAAACCAATTTGATTCCAATATATATCACATTATAACCAATTTGATTCCAATATAAATCATATTATATCATAATTAATGTATGAAACTTGCACATATCATATAAGAATGTTAAGGAGTAGAAGAAATTTCAATACAATGAATTGGGAGAGGAGGCAATAAATTATCAATACTAAAATAAAATATAAATTGAAAATTATTTGCATGCCTTTCAATAATAAAAGTTTGGAACTAAGAAAAATTGCATATATATATATATATATATATATATAAGGCAACATAATAGTGCTCAAGAGGAGAAAAGATATGGAAGACAAAGTTAAAATGAAAAATATGACTAATAATGAAAGAAAGTACCTTGATGTTGAGGTATATGAGTTGAATGTTTGATTTTGAGGTATATAAGTTGAATGTTTGTTGGGAAATCTTTGGTGCAACAGAGAAATACAAGTCCCAAGAAGAAAATAGAGGTGGTAAACTCCATTGATGTATGAATAGTATTTACATACACAATATACTTAAAAGTACAAATAAATTGTACAATTATACATAAAGAAGGTAATTAAACAACTTAACTTTATAATTGAAGGTTATATGAATAAATATTGAAAACCATTTGATATGGGAGTTATAAGGATTAACCATGAGGTAGTTAGAATCTTAAAAGGCTATGAAATCAAAATATATCAATAATTACCAATAATGTTTAAATTTATAAATAAATTGGCACTATACTGAAATTTTAAAATGACCAACCATTACCTTTTTATCTATTTGATTTCATATGTCACTCATGTTGATATCACAATGTTAAATAATAATTTCTCTCTCACAAATTAATCACAATCAATTTAAATTTAAACATAAAGAATCAAAATCATATAGCCTTCAGGGCTTACAATTATCATATAGCTTTTAGGGCTTACAATTATGTTTTTTGGCTATACAAGTTGATCATCTTTCTCCGTAACTTATTGCTTTAAGCATTATAACTATTTTTGATATTTTTCACAATATTTCATGGTCTTTTTGGCTTCACAGCCATTTTGATCTTTATTTTCAATAAATTAGTACATATTAGTCTATATGACTTCTGGTCATATTATACCATTTTTTCCCTATCCATATGACTTCTAGTCATAGTATGATATTTGCTCATAATTTTGATCACCTTAGAAATGTTATTATTTCCACGATTGTAGTTCAATAGCTAAGACAAAGTATTCTCAGCTTTCAACTATCAATTCTACAAATGCAATGTGATCATGTTCATTTTCACTCTTACATATTTTCTTTACTTTCAATAGTATCATCAATTTCTCCAAATATTGGTCTTCAGGACCACAGCAAAAATCTTTGTTTAGTTTGATATTTGAACCTTTAGCCTTCAGGGCTTTGATATTTGTAACAATTAAATCATCAAAGTGCCAAAATTTTTCTTGTCAATCTTGCAATTTAATGAAACCAATAGCGTTCTTTCTCATAAGAGCTAGTACAAAAGTGATGTGACTTCTGGTCATCTAATCACGAAATTAAGGATATTATGGCTTCTGGCCTTTTGATAAAATCAAAATACTATAAAATAAATTAAATAAATTCAAATTCATAATCAAAAATAAATAATAGATAAGCCCATGAACATATAGACCACATTACATGCTCATATATAATACTATTATATATTAATGTAATATAATAAAAAAATGAAAATAAAAGATTGCATAATGATATAACAATAATGTATTAATATAAATAAATGAAATGTAAATAAAATAACAATAAAACAAGATAAAATAAATGACATAAAATAAAGAAACAAGCAATAATATATAACATAAAATGTCAAGAATACTGGAATATAAAATAAATAAATAAATATAAATTTTGCATAATAAGAGATTAACGGAAAACGATAAATAAAAGTGACAGGAAAGAAAACTTGCG
Organism: Inga leiocalycina; assembly: GCA_963242795.1. Classification (NCBI taxonomy): domain Eukaryota; kingdom Viridiplantae; phylum Streptophyta; class Magnoliopsida; order Fabales; family Fabaceae; genus Inga; species Inga leiocalycina. The sequence goes on from OY725322.1 coordinate 25,811,891, forward strand.
AAGGATAATTTAATCTCAAATCTTAGCCATAGAACCCGATGTATAAAACAATCGGTAAAAGAGTTCATTTAATTCCATATAATAGCTTAGATTATCCTAGATATATGTAAAAGATAACAAAATGATGGATAAAAATAGATAGCATAAAAATAATATACAACATAGTATGGAAATGAGAAAGTTAGAGAGTAGAAGAGATAGAAAACTAGACCATAGGTCTTCTAAGCGAATTCGTGCTGATAACGTGTTATAAAATCAAGAAAGTATAAGAGATTGAGATGAAGGGAATGAATAAATACAAGAGAGAAATAGAGAGCAATGAGGGAGTGATTCTTATTCATTTGGATGCCCACAAAGTGTAGTACATAGTGCTCTATTTATAGGCCCTCAACCACAACTAAGAGTTACACAAAGTAAATGGTAAACTTTAATCCTCATGAGTGCACACATTGTAACCTTTGAGTTATGGGCATGAAAACTCCTAAAGATCATTCATTGGAGAGGTTATGGGATGTAGAAAATGAAAGGTCAAGAGTTGGGAGCTCATGGACATCCACCTATTGTACACTGTTTCTTTTTTCGGCTAGGGCATTACATCGGCTCTTATTGATAGCAAAGGAAATATGCAAAGAGGTATCCTAAAAAAAACAAGCAGAATAGAAATTAGAAGCAAATTACTCCTCACGGAGTCACGGGCGTGTATTTTTGGGAAAATGACATATAGGTCTCAAGAATCAAACAAAACAATAAAAAAGTCCCTTTAAAAAGTCATATATTAGAAAAGTCCCTAGAAACTTTTTTGTAATTATTTTTTAAAGTCAAATGACAAAGTTGCCCTTAGTTGATCAGTTATTTTACAATTGACAATTTCATCAGTCATTTATAACTTCATCAGTCATTTTCACAATATGTTTTTATGTAATGAGTTAATTTTAAATTTGTCAAGTCCCTACGTTCACAACTGTCATTGCATGTTATAACAACTATTTAAGTGATTTTTTACACATTCTTTTTGTTGCCCAAATGAAATCACCTTTTCCAAAATTCTAAATATGACAACTGCATATGCCTTGTTTAACAACTGGTTATGCTTGTGTTTACAACATGTTTAGTATTTTTTACAATATATTTTTCGAGAACAATGAAACTACCTTTTTAACAACTGTTCATCATTACAAATTGCTTAGTTTACTACTCGTTAAGCATATTTTCACAATATGTTGAGTCATTTTAACAACTTCTTTCTCATGTTTGAATGAAACTACCTTTTTACATATATCTAAGTTCAGCACTAAAAAATCCTTAATTTACAACTGGTTAAGCGTGTTTATACAACATCTTGAGTTATTTTTACAACTTATTTCTCATGTATGAATGAAATTACCTTTGTTCACATCTCCAAGTTTAACACTACAAGTTGCTCAGTTTACAACTTCTAACGCATGTTTTTTAGCATCTTGAGTCATCTTTACAACTGCTTTTTTATGCTTGACTGAAATGACAAGTTTCAAAACTCTAACTTTTACAACTGCAAATTGCTTTTTTTTAACAACTAGTGATGCTTGCTGTTACAACATCATAAGTCATTTTTACAATTGTTTCACGCTTGACTGAAATGATAAGTTGCACAACTCTAACTTTCACAACTGCATGAATTATTCCCATAGGGTCTGTTACAACAGCTGAATTGGTTCTTAACAACTTCTTCTACCTTGTTTTACAAGTGCATGAGTCATATTTACAACAGTATGAGTCATATTGCATTTCATCTTTTGCACCATTTAAAAACTTCCCCCCACATGAAAGAAACAAAATAGATTCGTCTCCAATCTAGTTCTCATCTTTCATGACAATATGTAACATGAACTTCGTATTAACAATTGCCACAGTAATATTAACAACTACAAATGCCCATATTAACAACACTTTAATAGCACTTTTTTTAATATCATATTAGTATTTTGTAATCAAAGAAACTATAATCACATTTAATCATTCCCACTTAAAACAAAGTCAGTCCTCTGTTACTTTGCCCAAAAACATAGCATTCCCTCTATTATATTACCCAAAACAGAGCATAGGTTCTATATTAACAACTATAACAACCATATTAACAATTACAATTGCACGAATTAACAATATTTTTTTTCATATCAACGTTTTCATGGCAGACAACTACCATCACCTTCAACCATTTCCACTTAAAACAAAGTACTCCTTTTGTAACCTTCCCCAAAAACAGAGCACTATAACATTTACACAACTCAATCACAGTGGAACCCTAACTTCAATGGTCAGGATCATATCTTTAGCAAAATCTTAACATTACTTATCTACCTCCTACCACTTAGTCCACTATTGAGTCCAAACTCCAACCTTTGACTAACCCCTCAATCTCAATCCAGCCAACGTGCACACATAAAAAAAAAAATTGGTTCGTTATTCTACCTCGCTACATCACAACGGAGGCTTGGGCAGCGGAGGAGCTACAAAAGCTTGGGCAATGGGGGAGCGACGGACAAACGCACAACCAACGCTGGGACTTGAAGGAGCAACGTACGACCACTTGAAGGAAGACGCAGAAGCAGATCAGAATGAACGAATTTTTCTGATGACGTTGTCAGCTATAAAATGATTTGGGGGCAGCTTTGTCATTTGATTTTGAGAAATAATCACAAAAAAGTCCCTAGAGACTTTTCTGATCTTTGACTTTTAAAGGGACATTTTTATTGTTTTTTTAGTCCTTGGGACCTATGTGTCATTTTCCCTATACTTTTTGGTATGGGTAAAGAGTATCCGTTGTTAATAGCCACTAATCTAGACCAAGTATTCATGAAAAATGGTACTAGTAATTTTTTTAAACTGGATTTAATCCACATATAAGGATCGAGAATCAAACCCCTAATTACTTACATTCAAATATGATAGTCTCGGTACTATACTCTCATCAACTTGAATTGTCGTATGTTGACTTGATTTAAGGCCAAAATTACAATTAATGCTATGAACGGTAACTAAAGAACAATATTATTCATTAATTGTTGCTAATAATTTCAGATAATATGTTTATTTAGGACCAGCTGGAGGATCACGTGGACGTCTGGGAGGGGATGGTATCGGTGAAGGTGGTGAACGTGGCAATTCACCCGCCAGTTTCCTCATGGTAATAGCTGCATAATTAAATAATATTACTCACTCATTAGTCCACACACACACACACACAAAATATAATATAATATTACCTCTTATTGTTAATATAATATCCAATTGACTTTTTGTTGAAGATGAGGAAGCAAATTAGGTTACATTAAAATGTTTATGTTTATAGTTCTTCTTTAAATTAATTTGCTTAACTTATAAAATACATACTATAATTAAGTAGTTTATTTACCTGCCTTAAAATCCCCAAAAAAAGTTAATTAGAGTTTATATGAAGGATCGGAGGTAGTATTATTTGGCATAATTATGGCAGTACTCCTATGGTCCTTAATATAAGACATATTTGGGGAGTTAACCTTGGTCCTAAATAGAATACAATTTTCATGTTTGGCAATATTTTCCTAATTTACTCCTATTGATTATCTCTTAACAATAATCAAGAAGGAGAGGGAATAGGGGAATTAACGTAGATGACTAGAATGTTTTAGAAAATACATGTCATTAACTTAACTAATTTCCTTAATCTAATCAAATTAGATAAATATATCTTATATTAAAGACATCAGAAATATCATAAAAGAAAGCCGAAGGTACCTGCAAACACTATAAAAAAAACGTGATTTAGTAGCGGTTAAAAATGGGTATTCGTAGCGGTTCTAACCGCTACAAAATAGTTTAGTAGCGGTTTGAGAAACCACTACTAAATCATACGTTGCAAGCGGTTTTGTAGCGGTTTTATAAAACCGCTACTCAATCAAAAATAACCGCTACAACCTTTGTAGCGGTTAATATTAACCGCTACAACACCCAGAGATATTTGTAGCGGTTATATAACCGCTACAAATATCAAAAATTTTATTGACAGCTTAAAAAAAGAATTTATTTTTTGTAGCGGTTAATAAACCGCTACAAATATAAAAAATTCAAAATTTGTTGGCGAAAAAAAATGACATTTTTTATTTGTAGCGGTTAATGAACCGCTACTAATTTTGAATTTCATGAAATTAGTAGCGGTTTTTAAAACCGCTACTAATTTCATGAAATTCAAAATTGGTGCAAAAAAATTTAAATTGAGCCGTAAAAAGGCGCGTTATTTAGTAGCGGTTTAATAACCGCTATAAATATTTAAAATTTTTTTTAAAAATATACAATGATTTTTTTTCTGTTTTTTCAATATTATATTAAATAGTTTATTTTGGTATTATTTTATCTATTTCAATTAATTTATTATTCAATAGTTTAACTTATTAATAAATAAAAAGGAAAAATGTAATTGAATAGGATTAGTATAAAATTTATATTAATAATATTATTAAGGATGTGTAGGTAATAAGGAATTGGCAAAAAAAAAAATGTAGGTAATAAGGAATTATTATGTTTTCTAATATAATGTAATTGTGTATGAAAAATAGATGAAAATGAGATAGAGTTATGATATATCTAGAAAAAAAATAGTTAGAATAAATTTTATAGAAAGGAAAGAAGTATTCTAAAAAAAATTGAAAATCTTGTTACTATATTTGATCGTATTATTCAGCTCATCTACTCATACGAAAGAAGTTGTAAATGAGAGGAAATGAAAGAAAAGTAAGGTGAAAAGAAATTGGGGAGTGTTTAAAATGAGTTGTAATAAGGGTATTTATAGGGATCCACGTATTATTTGTAGCGGTTAATGTAGCGGTTATTAATTAGTAGTAGTTATTTATATTTTTGTAGCGGTTTAATATTCATCATACTATTTGTAGAGGCTATTTATATTTTTGTAGCGGTTCAATAACCGCTAAAAATATTATTTTAATTTTTTTTAAAAAAATTTTTTTACATTTTATTTTAACACAAATTTTTTGCATTTTTTGTAAAGACAAATTTTTTACACTTGAATTTGATTACTCATCGTTGCCATCCCTACAGAAATTTTGTAGAAAAATTATTGTTATTGATGTATTATTAAATTTAAACAATTTAATTGAAATGACGTGGACTTAAAAAAACTCACCGCAGTAGAAGTAAATTGTCATCACCTTCAGGGAAGTAGTTTTCAAAATCAGCTGGCTGAAATGGCTCACTCTCGTAAGCGATGTTATCGCCTTCACCCATGTCGTAAAGGTCTCTTAGCTTTAAATGAACGACCATGTGCCAATCCCTATGCCTCTCGTCCTCGACATAATAAACCTGATGTGCCTCTGAAGCTAGAATATACGGCTCATCATCTTGAGAAATACCAGTATGAATCGACCGTGAGAAATTGACTGATGTGATCCCTAGGTCGTCAGTTGTCAGTCCCCGAAAAGTAGTGGTATTTGCCCACAAACACTTGAACAGCGTCACGGTGAAACGGCCTTGATAATTAAGCTCGACCACATCAAGAAGTTTGCCATAGTAAGGGACGCCTCCGAACTGCATGTTGGCGTCACTGCTGCTTGCATAACTCCTTGTCCCAAATGTGCCATAAACACCCGAATTCTGTGTTTGCAATCCCTGATCCCGTGAAACTGTGCAAAACTTAAAACCATTGACATTGTATGCTGTAAACCGTTTTGCATGATCAAGAGGGCCGATTGCGAGAGCTCTGAAATCTGGTGAGTGTGGGTTGTGGTCATTTAGTATTCTCCACGCAAACCAGCTCGGGAATTCTCTGTGGACCCTCCTATCAACTTCCGAGGATGTCTGTGTACGGATCCTGAGCTGACGCTTCACATGACTTCTGAATTCCCTGCAATTAATAATGGAAAGGTGTTAGTGAAATGAAAGTGAGAAATGTTACGAAAGATATAGATCGAATAACATACATATGAGTGTACAATTCTTACCGTATGAAAGGCTCAACTTGAGTGCAATTAATCAAGACATGTCTATGTGCTTGGAACTTCTCAGTTGCCGTTAGTTTGAAGTTCTCAGTTGCTCCAACTGGTTTACCAACACGAGGGATAAATTCTCCTGATGTCGGCGCAGGTTCAGGACAATCGTCAACACGAGGCGGGCGGTTGAAAGCCGTCTCAAGATCATCAAAGTACCTTGAGCAAAAATATAGCACCTCATCCCCTATATAGCGTTCAGCTATAGAACCTTCTGGCCACGCCTTATTCTTCACGTAAGATTTTAATTTCCCAAGGAACCTACGAAGTACATAAGAGAAAATTGATATAAAATGATGAAAAGGACGACGAGCAAACATTAAATACGAACAATAAATGAAAGCACATATTTAAAATGAGTACCTCTCAATCGGATACATCCAACGATATTGTACTGGTCCAGCGAGCTTTGTTTTATGAACGAGGTGCACTGTGAGGTGAACCATCACAGTAAAAAAGGACGGAGGAAAGATCATCTCCAAGTGACAAAGCGTAAGAATGATTTTCGACTGCAGCTGATCGAGCTCCTCAACGATCAAAACCTTAGAACACAACTTCTGAAAGAAAGAACAAAGTTCCACCAAAACGATGGAAATATCGGGAGGAAGTGTATTCTTTATAGCCAGAGGGAGTAACTGCTGCATAAGAACATGTGAGTCGTGACTCTTCAGGCCAGCAACCTTTCAAGCCTGCAAGTCGACACATCGAGAAATGTTGCTTGAATACCCATCAGGAACTTTTATTTTCTTCAACGTCGCGAGGAACACATCCTTGTTCGGTTTTGTGAGGGTAAACTTTGCCGGTGTAAATCTGTCATGCTCATCTGGCCAAGCGTCTTCACGAACTCCCATGTCGCGTAAATCTTTCCTAGCTTGAAGGTGATCTTTTGTCTTGCCGGGTTCGTTAAGCAGCGTATACAGCACATTGTCGCAAACATTCTTTTCAATGTGCATTACATCAAGACTGTGGCGAAGTAAATTAGATCTCCAATACGGAAGCGTGAAGAAGATACTTATCTTCTTCCACTGCTGAGGCGCCGAAGTCCTGCGCGTCTTTCGGCGAGTTTGTGCTGAATCGTCGCTTTTTCCAAACTCGACGTCAACATGCTCAAGCTGCTGTAAGATATCTGTACCGGACAAAGTTTGAGGTGGTCCTCTTGTCTCTGGTTTCCCATTGAAACGATTCCGTTGCAATCTGAACTTATGCGTTCCATCGAGAAACCTCCGATGCCCCATAAAGCACCACTTTCGGCTGTGGGGAAGGCGCAGTGCGTCAGAGTCGAAATTGCAAGCCGGACACGCCGACCCAGTGTGCACATTCCAACCAGATAATGTGCCAAGGCCAGGAAAGTCACTGATCGTCCACATCAAGGCTGCACGCATGTTGAACAAAGTCTTGCTGTGAGCGTCGTACGTCTCCAAGCCGACATTCCACAGGTCAAGCAATTCCGCAATAAGCGGTTGGAGATACACATCGATGTCATTGCCCGGTGCCTTTTTGCCTGGAATGATCATAGACATAATGAAAGAGCTTTGTTTCATACACATCCAGGGGGTAAGTTGTAGGGAACTAAGACTACCGGCCAAATGCTGTAACTTGTGCTAAGATTCCCGAAAGGATTGAAACCGTCGGTCGCCAACGCAAGCCGGACATTTCTGGGGTCAGTCGCAAAATCTGGAAAGTCGTTGTCAAACGTTTTCCAAGCAGCTGCATCCCGCGGATGTCTTAATTTACCGTCTTCGTTTTTATCAACGGCATGCCACCTCATGTGCTCAGCAGTTTTAGATGACATAAATAATCTTTGTAGACGAGGTTTCAAAGGGAAATACCTGAGAATCTTTGCGGGTTTCTTCTTCTGCTTTTTCCCCTTCCGAATTGTCTTGTACCTCGATGTGTGACATCTCTTGCACGTCTCCCTGCTGGAATCGTCTCCCCAATACAGCATACAATCATTTGGGCACGCATCAATCTTTTGATAATTCAACCCCAACCTGTTGATGATCTTCTTGGCCTCGTAGAAGGTTGTGGGAATCTCGGCGTCGGGGAATGCATCTTGTAATAAGTCGAGCAACATCGACATTCCCTTATCCGTGATCCCACACAAGCACTTGATGTGATACAATTTGATCAAGAAAGATAATTTAGAATATTTGCGACAACCTTGATATAAAGGACGATCTGCCTCATCCATCAAGCTGAAAAAATCCCGAGCTGCTTCATTCCCCATAAAAGCCGGCTCAGAGCCGTGCACTTCTTCGTTGAAGTTGTCGCCTTGAAATCCAAACGCATCACGCACAGCATCATTCACAGGATCATCTTCATCTACTTGAACGCCTACTTGAGAACTTCGAGGAAGAGCCTCGTCATATCTAACGCCGGCCTTCTCACCGTGAACTGCCCAGAACGTATAGTCCTCAGGGAAAGGCTTCACAAGCAAATGTTCCTTCACAACATTTCGTGGATGCCACTTCTTGAACTTGCATTTCCGACACGGACAGACGATCTTGCCGTTACAGCTGGCGTGATTGAATGCGAAATCTAAGAAACTGTTTAATCCGTACAAATATTCAGGAGAATTGCGCGGCAACCTTATCCATGATTTATCCATAGCTACAAGTGAGAGAGAAGAAAGTATAGAGAAGAGAAGAGAATGACGAATGCCTAGAACCTTATATTTTGAAAATCCAACGTTTATAACTTTGTAGCGGTTATTAAACCGCTACACCAACCGCTACAGAAATTCCAACGTTTATAATTTAGTAGCGGTTACATATAAAAAACCGCTACTAATATACAAGCCGTTAATTGGTGGGAAATTCAAAATGTACTTGTTGAGTATTAGTAGCGGTTTATATATATAACCGCTACTAATGTTCAACGAATTAGTAGCGGTTATATATATTAAACCGCTACTAATATTAAAGCCGTTGGACATTAAATATAAAAATAATTTTCTAATTTGTAGCGGTTATACATGAGATAACCGCTACAAATGTGCACAAAGGCGGCAAATTTCAAAATTCAAATGATTTGAGTATTTGTAGCGGTTACTAGTAAATAACCGCTACAAAGTTATATATTTGTAGCGGTTTCTGAAGGGAAACCGCTACAAATATATAAGTAAATTTGTAGCGGTTATAAGTTCAAAACCGCTACAAATATACATGTATAAATTATTTAGAAATGTATATATAATTATTTTTTAAAAAAATATATTTAAAAAAATAAATTATATATATATTTAATTTAAAAAAATAAATTATATATATATTTGTAGCGGTTATGTACTAATAACCGCTACAAATCTATACATTTGTAGCGGTTTTAGGTTAAAACCGCTACAAATATATATATAATTATTTTTTTTAAAATATATTTAAAAAAATAAATTATATATATATTTAATTTATAAAATTATTATATATTTGTAGCGGTTATGTACTAATAACCGCTACAAATATATACATTTGTAGCGGTTTTAGTTTAAAACCGCTACAAATGTATAGATTTGTAGCGGTTATTAGTACATAACCGCTACAAATATATATATAATTTATTTTTTTTTTAAATTTAGATTTAAATCATTTAGAAATTATTTCAATGCGATATAATAATATAAATATAATTATATAAAACACAATAAGAAAATTCTGAAATAAAATCTCATAAATATTTACAAATGTTTAAAAGAAAAGAAAAAGTCCTAAACTAAGGAGCTGGGGGCGGATCCTCTGGTGCTCCCTCAGGTGGGCCTCCCTCAGATGCCGTTGGATCGGGCCGCTGCGCAGACTGAACCGCACCATTGTCATCAGCAGGAGGAGAAGCAGTAGGAGGAGGAGCAGTACTCGGGACGACGTAGTGAGGGACAGGGGGAACCGCTGGATGCTGCTCGTTCGGGAACAGGCGACCCCATGCTCCCTCGAGCATGGTGTTCGCGATCTCACGCCACTGCGTCTGCTGAGCGTACATCGTATCTGCGTGCACCTGCAGCATCTGCTGCATCTGCTGCTGTTGCTGCGCCATCTGCTGCTGTGTCTGCTCCAAATCTGACCATAGCTGGTCAATCGACTCGTCCCTCCGACGTCTGACCCCTCTAGAGCTGCCAGCCTCAGAGGCGGCGCTCCTGCCGTAGATCATGCTGGGTCTGGCGCCTATCCCCATCCCCCGCACTCGTCCGGGGTGCTCAGGCTGAGCCAGACCCGCCTTCAGAGGAGCCGTCGATCCACTGACCCCTGTGACTCCTCAGGCTGGGTCTGTCGCAGCTCAGCCTGTGACAGCAGCATCCACTCCTGCCATTTTATAAAACAATTAATAATTACCATTTTTCATTATTAACTTGGTTTTATAAAAAATATAATAATAAAATAACTTACAATGGCCGCCTCAGCCTACTGAGAGGTCGCAGTCCTGTCACGGTGTCTGTGTGTGATGGCGTACAGCTCCGCATAGTCCGTCTGACGGTTCTCCTGCTGTGCCCTCGTCTCCTGAAACAATTACAAAACAATTAGTATTATGAAATAATCAGCTAAAAGTAAGTAAAGCACTTGAAAAGTTACCAGCTCGCTGTAGGTCACAGCAAAGGTCTTCGATCCTACTGTGTGGTGGATCGTCTGCTGCGCCCGGATCACGGCGTTCCTCTGAGAAAGCTCCTGGAAAAACAAATAATTAAATGTATTATAAAATTTGAAATTAAATACAAATTAAATTGAAATTATAATTTAATATTTAACAATTAGAAAATTATATATAAAAAATATAATAAATACATTACCTGTGCCTGAGGGCTCCTCCTGAACTGGACGAAACGCGCCCAGTCGTTCGGCGGCACACCGTCCGGGACGCTCTCCTGCAGCTGCTCCAGAGGCATCGTCCCGTCCCCATCCACACTGTGGAAGAGACGGTTCCTCCTGTTCCTCCAGGCGTCGCCCATCTTCACGAGGGCGTACCTCTTCCGGTTGGCCCGGACGGCAAATCGCAGCTGAAAAAAATACATTTAAATATCAATAATACTAAAAATCATAATTTAAAAAAATAATTAAATAGAATTAATTACAAAAGATATTAATTAAATAGTTTTAATTACCTGAACCACCTCCTCCCAAGCCTGGTCCTTCGGCCCCTTCGGAAGGTGCCTCCACGTCGGGAAGTGAAGGGGGAACAGCATCCAATTCGATCCCAGGTCGCTCAGGAAGCGGTTGAGCAGGTGACCCCCATTGTGGATCGGCTGGTCAGTGCCCTCGTTCCACGGCACTACAACTCGCAGGGACCGGTCCATACTGTTCAGACCGGCCACATCCAGCCTCCTCGTCGACACGTTCCCCTGCTCATCTGCACAGTTGACCGCACGTTAGATAAATTATAATTCAAAGTTAACATTGCTAATTTAAATAAATAATTTACTAAATTAAAAAATTAATTTACCTTCGACCTGCACCTCAAACCCAGTGGACCGTGAAGACGACCCTCGTGGGTTGTTCTGCTCCCGAGCCTCTTCCTCATCGAGGAACTGCTCCATCTCCCTGAACCCACTAATCGGGATCTCGAACTCCTCCTCGTTGAGGAAGTCCTCAACGCTAATATCTGTCCCCTCCACCTCAGGCACCTCTGGTACAGTCGTCGCCTGTGGGATCGTCGGCGGTGCCTGTGGGGGGCTGGGCTGAGATGCCGAGGTAGCCCTGCCTGCGCGCTGCCCCCTCCCTCTGCCCCCTGCCCGGCTGCCGCCACCCCGTAAAATCGGTGTGGGGACCATAGGGGCCTTCCCCTTATCCTGTCCTGAAGCCATATCAACTGTACAAATTAAAAAAAAAATTAGTCCATTATTATACAAAAATATAATAAAAATACAAATATAAATAAAAATACGTGTTATATACGTACCTCAAGTGCTAATACTACGGAATACGGACCAAAAACTCCTATAGATACGTCTGAACTCTCAAATCTTGAAGAAATCACTCAGAGGAACCTCAGGAAACAAAATGAGCAAAATGAGAAATGGAGGAGGCGAGTGGTTTAAATAGGCCAGTAATTAGTAGCGGTTATTAAAAATAACCGCTACCCTAACCGCTACAAATATCAAAACTTGTAGCGGTTCTACAATAACCGCTACAAATCTTCACAACGTTTTAAATTCTGTAGCGGTTACTGCCCAGAACCGCTATAAATTTGGAGTCTCTTGAAATTCTGTAGCGGTTCTTGCCCAAAACCGCTACAAAATTCTGACCTTTGGTATTTTGTAGCGGTTTATGTGCATTAACCGCTACAAAATAACCGCTACAAGTTTTGGCGGGAATTTCGCGCCAAATTAGTAGCGGTTTTTTGTAGGAAACCGCTACAAATATTCTTCCCGCTACAAATTTGTAGCGGTTTAGGAAAAAACCGCTACAAATACTATAATTTGTAGCGGTTTAATATAACCGCTACAAGTGCACCGCTACGAAATACCTTTTTTTTTGTAGTGAAAACCCATTTACAACCAATAGGTTTTGCTTCTGGAGGCAAGTCTACCAAAACCCATGTTTTATTTTGATTTAAAGAATCAATTTCAGCTTTTATTGCTTCTTTCCAAAAAGATTTATTTGGAGAAGAAATAGCTTCATAAAAATTTTTGGGTTCATCTTGCACCAAATAAGTATAAAAATCATCTCCGAAAGATGTTTGTTTTTTTTGTCTTTTACTTCTCCTCAAATCTTCACCCAAAACTTCATCTGAATTTTGTTCAGAAGGAGCAGAGGTATTTTCAACTCTTTTAGGAATATGCTCAATCTTCAAAGGAAATATATTTTCAAAAAACTCTGCATCTTTTGTTTCAACAATTGTGTTATGATCTAAAACATCTCTTTTCAAAACCAGAAAACGATAAGCAGCACTTTGTTGAGCATATCCAATAAACATGCAATCAGAGGTTTTAGAACCAATTTTCCTCTTTTTAACATCAGGTAGTAAAACTTTAGCAAGACACCCCCACACTTTCAAATACTGAAGATTAGGGACAAAACCTTTCCATAACTCATAAGGTGTCTTTTTAGTTTTCCTGTTGGGTATTCTGTTTTGTAAAAAACAAGCAGATAACAAGGCTTCACCCCACAGGTTATTAGGTGCTGCAGAACTTACAAGTAAAGCATTCATCATTTCTTTTAAAGTTCTATTTTTCCTTTCTGCAACACCATTAGATTCAGGTGAATAAGGAGGAGTTACTTTATGAATTATCCCTTCTTTTTCGCAAAAACTATTTAATAATAAATATTCTCCTCCTCTATCTGACCTGACCCTTTTAATCTTTTTATCTAATTGATTTTCTACTTCTGCCTTGTACAAAAGAAATTTTTCAAAAGCATCATCTTTATTTCTCATCAAATATACTTTGGTATATTTTGAAAAATCGTCAATAAAGGTAATATAATACCTTTTACCACCTCTAGTCTCAGTTTGCTTTAAATCTCCCAAATCAGAATGAACTAAAGCTAACAACTCAGATTCTCTTTGAGTAGAAAAATGTGGTTTTTTAGCTTGTTTAGTTTCTGCAAAAACTTCACACTTTTGAAAATCATCTTTAGTTTTAGAAATCAGCCCTAGATTTTGTAGCCTCTTAATATAAGATTTATGAACATGTCCTAATCTAGCATGCCACATATCATAGGAATCAATTAAGTAAGTAGAAGAAGATGCATTCTCATTCATTTCAGAAACACTAAGAACAAACAGTCCCTTATTACAATAGCCCTTCCCAATAAGAACATTGTTCTTAGTCATGACAATCTTGTCAGATTCAAAACATACCCTAACCCCAGCTTTCCCAAGCAATGCCACAGAGACTAAGTTAGCTCTGACCTCAGGTACATATAGCACGTCACTCAGTGCCAAGGTCTTTCCAGATGTGAGCTTCAATACCACCCTCCCATTTCCATGAACCTTAGCGGTTCGGGAGTCAGCCAGATAAACGTGGTCTTCCCCTTCTTCAAAGGAGGTAAACATCTCTTTGTTTGCACAGATGTGCTTGGTAGCTCCTGAGTCTACCACCCATTTCTTCACATCAGAGACAAGAAGGGCTTGTGACACCACAGCAACAATGATTTCTTTATCACTGCTATCATCTCCTTTAACCAAATTCACATTTGGCTTAAGAGGATTTTCACCCCTTTGAGAGTTATCTCCCTTAGCCCTTTTCCTGCACTGTGCTGCATAATGACCTGGTTTTCCACAGACAAAACAATTGCCCTTCTTCTTCTTGAGGTTAGTGTCTTTGGGCTTATAGTAAGGTTTCTTATTTTTATTATTTTTGTTTTTGGGATCGTACCTCTTGTTGTGCGGCTTTTCCTCAACTAGGTTTGCTTTAGCAACCAATTCCTTTCCCTTTGCAGCTTGTATTGCCTTTCTGTTGGTATCTTCAATGATGATATGAGTGATCAGATTATTCAGGGACAACTGTTTATGTTTGTGTTTCAGTTGTTGCTTGTAGTCATTCCATGAATCTGGCAGCTTTTCGATCAGTACACCGGCCACGAACTCGTCTGGCAAATTGATCTTCTCAACCTTGAGCTCCTCATTCAGCTTATGGTACTCGTTGATCTGGAGCTTGATGTCTTTTTCATCTGTCATCTCCCACTTGTAAAAGTTTCCTATCACAAACTTCTGCTTTCCAGCATCCTCAGCAGTATACTTGAGGATAAGTGATCCCCATATCTCACTTGCTTCTTTATAGACATGGTACACATCGAACAGATCGTTAGATAAAGTAGTAATAAGAGTGTGTCTGCAAACCTTGTTGGCATAGGCCCAAACATCTTTCTGGGCTTGGTTAGCATCTGGGGATGGTGCAGACTGTGTAAGCGCATCAGCAACTCCATGCATGTCAAGAATAGTGTAGACACGTTCCTGCCAGCGTCTGAAGTTCTTCCCCTCAAACTGTTCAATCTTGGAAATGTCTGGAAACTGCCTGGGCATAGGAACCGGCATCGGAATAGGACCAGAACCAGCATTGTTGACTTCGGGAACAGCAGCACCGTCAGGTTGAGCACCAGCTCCAGAACCAGTAGGAGGAACAGAAACAGAAGCCATAATAGCTCTTAAGATTGTTGGCGAACTCCTGCAAATGCACCGTAATCCGAGTCACGTTCAAGGACGCTGTCCTTAAGAGCTATTCCGCAACCACCAGCTGATTGGAAGCGGCACTCCCCAGGATAAAACGGATTCTTCCTGTAGGCACAGGGTGAACAGAACAGCAAAACGAGAACAACTAAAAGGCAGAGAGAACAGAGGAACGTCAGAGAGGAAGAGAGAGCTCGATATGTCAGAGCTGGGTGCCTGAACCTCTTGCAGGCAGTGCCTTTTATAGGCCTCCATGCATCTGAACGTTGGGCAACATTTTACTCCTCATAAACACCATTAAGCCGCCGGTTACATAATAATAAAAACCCATGATGAGGCCGTTTCTGAACATTGAAGGACCAGATTACGTTTGGCAATTAAAATTTCCGTTTGAGAATTTAAAACATACGTTTGGTAATTTAAAATCTGACCCATGACCTCTGTAACGGAAATACTGATGCTTCAAAATTCAGATGCCTCAAGACTTGGTTTTTTCGGTAAGCTATTTTCACAAAAATAAATTATAGATTTTTCCAAAAAAGCATTTGATAAAAAGTGCCCAGTTCGCATTTAATTCACGCGCAGGGGGGGAAATCGCCGGATTTCCACTACGTTTGCCTCTTGGTGGCCCTTTGTTGTGCACGCGAGCCCACTCTTCCTCTTGGCCTATTTACTAGCCCAACTTCACAAGGTGTAATATATACACTAATATTCTCTCTTTCCCAAGCAATGTGGGACTTGTTCCATTTGACACACCCACATGTAGCTTGTATCTCCAACACCATTCAATCCAAACACCACATCTCCGTGTTGTAGGGCAATGTCCTCCTCATCTTCCTCTTGTAGGTCCATATCCGCATTGAGTAGCTTATCTTTGAATGAAGGAACTGCATCTTCATGGAAGGCCTGAGCAACCTTGCTTTCAGCCGCCAGAAATTCACGGGCAATTGTCTGAGTCTCAGGGATGTATTCTGGTGCTAAGGTTGCCGAGACATGAGTTTTAGCAATGGTGTCATCCATCCTACAGTCTGTGTCCATATTCTGACTCTATTTTGATGAATCCCCTAACTTAACTTTTTTTGTATTCTGGCCTTCACCTGGGTGAGGCGGAGGCTCTGGTTTGGCGCTGCTCTCAAAAGGAATTGGGTGTTGCATGGGTGTCTAAGCTGATGATGAGATGATTCTAGTGAGAAGGTGGAGCTTCTCTCTCTAGATAAGCCATAGGTCTCAATTGGTTTTCCTCTTCCTTCGGGGACATCCGATAAAATTGGAACGATACAGAAAAGATTAGCATGGCCCCTGCGCAAGGATGACACACACAAATCGAGAAATGGTCCTCTTTCTTCATTATTAGCAAGCATGCGAAACCACATATTGCATGAATGAATGTATTTCAGACTGTTGGTTTATGCATCTAATAAATACTAGCATGTGTGTGATCTTCGTAGCGATCTAAGATTGTAGCAATAATTTAAAACAAATTGGATAGGGCAAGGTATCCATGCATATTTAGAAGTTTGTGAAGCTTAATATGTAATTCGCTAGAATATGTAATTGTCATTGTACGTTGACCTAGCATCTCTCAGGTCCTTCTTGTTTGGCTCTTCCAATCGATCATGGCCGCACTGCTTTTGTGTCTCTCCCACTCTGAGGTCCCTTTAATATCAAATCCTTTTTTCATATATTCCTTCCCTTCTTTTTTACCTTTCGCAAAAAGCTTCACTCAAGCTTTCCTTCTTTTACTTGAATGGGGTATATTTATGTACCTTCTTCACAGTGAAGGTTTCCTTTCTAAAGTAGTGGTGAAGCGCTGCTATAATGGGAGGAGTTTAATTTATTTGAATATTTTTACTAATGCTGCTGCTTTCTTCCATGGAGGACGAAGACGGCGGCGAGTGAGATTTAGGTAGGGGAGAAGAGAGAGAATTGATTCTAAGATTCAAGATGCCTTTCGAAGTTAGTTAACTCATCTTTTTATAGTACAAAAGGCGTCGTCTGGGCTGAACAATCCAGTTTTACGAACCCAGAACAGCTACGTCCAGTCCCAACAAACGGCATTTAAGAATCCAATAAACATAAACAAAGAACTAAATTAAAGGCTTGTAGGGCTTTACCGAAAAGGAACCCTTTCAGAAATTCTAAAGGGCCGGTGGCTAACACATAGGCCCAAAAGAATTGGCTATTGTCCTCTGCTCTTACTGTTCTATTATCATTATCTTTCACTACATTATTCATTTTAACCTTGAAATTGAAATTTGAACGGTTTAGATTTAATATTTTATAAAAATATTAATAAAATATCAAATTATTAAAAAATAAATAATAAATTCAAAAACTACTATATTTTAATTATAATAATTTAAAATTGTAATACAACATTACAAAAAATTATTTTTATAAAACATAAAATTTGAACCATCTAAGTTTCAAAATGAGCACTACTCTGGTCCTATTTATAAGTCATTCTTGACAAAAAATTTGATCATATTTATAAGTTCAGTTTCAATGTAGTAAATGAGATTGTGACAATTTTGCCCCTATTTATTGTACCAATGAAGAAATAATTTAAAAATAGATAGAAAAGAAAGAGTTGAAAAGTACTCATTCATAAATGATGACATAGTTAAAAATTGACTTCATAATCATTGAGTTAACTACTCCTCCTTAATCTTGATACGTGAGGATTAATTAAAAAAAATTATAAATAGGACTAGAGTAAGAAGACGGTAAAAGGCAAAAGCAAGACACGGTAGTCAAACCCAAACCCAAAGAGGGGTTTTGGAAATAGTTTTCAACCAGCGATAGACGCGCATCAATTAAAACCTTCCTAGCTACGTCACTGCCCCAGACACAATGGCTGTGTTTGGAGGAAGCGTTTGGGCCCCCAAAAACTCAATTGCCCCCAAAATATCAATTGACAATTGAGCTTAAAAAAATGCGTATTTGGTGAATAAAGTGAAGTTTTTGCCACAAGCTCTATTTCCTAGCTTTTGGGGAGAGTGAGAATGGTTATAATATTTTTTTAGTTGTGTCCAGTGTGATATCAAACTGATTGTAATTCTACCCTTAATGTACTTTTTTTGTTACAAAAATTAATTTCAACTGTACTCAGTGTGTTATTAGACTAATTGCAATTTTATCTTTAATGTACTTTTTCAGTTCCAAAAATTATTTTTTAGTATTTTTAACCTTTTAAAATATTTTTTCACCCACTCTCTTTTACTATTATCACAAAAGTCACTTGTGCTTAAGCCAATCCAAACAAGTTTTACTTTTGTAAAAGTCATTTATACAATTGCTGTTCCAAACATAAATCACATTATACAATCGGGCTTTTACCAAAAATAAAATTACCAAAATTTAAATTGAAAAACTCCATTTTTCATAACGCTGTTCCAAACACACAAAAGATAAAAAAGGTGGACGCTACAAATCGCTCTTTTATAGGCATCCTCGTCACTCACGTCCCTTTTATTACACGATGTGGGACATAAAACCTGAACTATGTACATCTACGTCTCCACTTGCGCGTTCTTAACTACAAAGCATCTAATTTAATTTACCCTTTAAAATTAGTGCACAAGATTCTGATTTGAGGTGATACTTAATACGAGTAGCATTTGAAATTCTCTTGGTAATTAAGAGAGAAGGATCACCAAAATCTGGCCGAAAAAAGTTGAATGATCATCAATATTGCTGTTGCACACCCTTCATCATGCTGCATGTGAGGTTGAAAAGAAAAGCCAATATACCCTTAACTTTCTACACTTATCACAAGGCTCTGGGATGTATAGTGCTCACACAAGCTGGAAATTAAATAACATTTCTTTTAAGGTCGGATGGAAATATAAAGCAATTGAATTAGATGTAGTGCTCATTTGAAATAGTTTATTTTTTGTCAATAAATGTTTATAAATCGTGATTCACGGTATACGAGCTAAGCATGTAAGAGGAATTTTATCTCAACTTACGTAATAAGTGCTTAATCAGTTAGCTCAAATGTGGTGCCTTGAGCCTCAACTCACCTCTTTTTATAGACACTTCAATGTCTACTGCACATTTACTTTGCTCTTCTGATGAAATGTTCAACTTTGAATGTTTCGTATGATTTCTTTAATTATTGATATATGTCGATCCTAGCTTCCATACAGGTTGCCTTGCCGGGCCAAACATTTCCGCTACCATCTTTGTTCTACAACAATATTCCATTAGAGTTTTTGGAGTTTTAAGTGGATTAGGGAGGGTCAATGTACAATTTAATTTTTTATTTAAAAAAGTGTAATTTTAATAAATGTAAAAGGAATTTTTACATATTCTAATATCTAACTGGACATGTTTTCTTGTACGATATTACACCTTGATTTTAAATATTTAGTCTTAATATTAGACCATTTACAACAAATCGATATTTCCTAAAATTATAGGGTTGTTCGCGCAACGCGGGGGATAGAAGTCTTGTTTTTACTAAACATTGTTTTCTTAATAATGTAGATCAATTTTTTTTATTTTTTAAAGCAGGTTAATTTTTATTAAAATAAACGAAAGTAAAGAAACCCAAGATTAGGGTGTGATATAGGGCCAATAGAATGTTATAACAAAATAGCATTAACACCCCATTTGGTCTTTGTAAAAGCTGTTATACATGGTATTAGGAGTCATCAGTTTCCAGATTTTAATGAAGTCAGTTAGTGCTGTGGAACAAAAGAAAATCGAACAGCTCCATGCTACAAAGTAACAATCTGATAACCATACTGTTTTTACACAACTTTCCCTGAATGGTTCTTTTCCATGCTTATCATGCAAATCCTAAATCTTTATCATGAAGTTCAGGAGTCAGGACCATACTCCCAGAGGAATCTTATAAAAAAAGGTGAAAATGAAACTAGGACCATACTCTGAATATGTTGTGTTTATCTGTTGTTCTATTTGAACTGATCATTGAAAAGTTTGTTCTATTATTATTTCACATTACATTCCTTTTCAAAAAATTCATGGGGCCGGGAGAAATAATTTGGAACGTGTTCGTGGTCTAAACGCTACCTCTTTATCAAGTATTTTTAAGGTAAGCTTGGGTGTGTTTGGTTTGAGGGAAGGGGAGGGGGGGAGGGATCATCTTTTTGGGCGGGTCCCTTCCACCCTACACCTTAAACCCTAAATCTTTTAATAAAAAGGTAAATTTTGAAGGAGACCCGCCTAAAAAGGTAATTTACCCACCCTCTCATTCCCCCCCTCCCTTCCCCTCAAACCAAACACACCCAAAAGAATGATAGATTGTGATTTGAAAAAGAGTAATAAGAGAATGTAAAAAAATATGTGAGACTGCTGGAGCTTCAGCGGCCCGTCTCCGGCAAGGGCGCCGGAGCTCTGGGGACGGCCACCGCTAGTTACTTGTACTGGAGCTCGATCTGGCAGCCGGCGGTTGGTAAGGGAGATGATAATTTTTTATTTAAAAAAAACTAAAAGTAATTAGGTAATTTCTCAAATTTTACACTATTTCAAAATTCTAAACCAATCGTATTGGAATTGTTTAAATTCAATATACTTATTTTTCTTTTACCAATTTTAACAGTATTTTTCTTTCTTTTTACCATTAATAATGGGATTTTCCTTTGGTTAACCTTACGTGTGTTTTGTCCATCACAAAGGCCATGGTCTTGATGTCTCTCAAACCGTACACACGACTAAAACTAATAGGAAGCTGGTTCAATCATGTTGTTTTGGAGTTGAAAGCAAAGAAAATCCACACCCACATTAGTTTTTTAAAAAAAAAGCCTCCCCCTGGAGTACACTATGACCAGATCGGGGATAATCCTTATTAGTCATTTCTTTCTTGAGTTGCTTGTACGTTATCCAAAAAAGGAAGAAATTTATTTTAAATTAAATAATCAAACTCTTCAATGGGTATTATATATTGCATTCCGTTTCCTCCTTTGAAGTTTGAAGCACGCATGTTCTTTGTTTTGGTTGGCCAAGTCTTGTAAAAACATATCCAAGATGACACAGACACCTAAATTAAAGAAAATCTTATAAAATAGTGAGAAATTTTAAAACCCTGGAACCAAGAAATACAGGGCTTTCCGCCCAATACAAATATGAACATACAATGTTTAAATTAAAGACTTTAAACCTCCCAAATGGAGAAAATGGATGTTTAAAATCACTGTGTAGGGACTTTAGACGTCCCTTTTTAAAATAGGGACGTCTAAAATCTCTACTTTAGATGTCACTTTTTTCAAAAAGGGATGTCTAAAGCCATTTGAATTTCAAATTTCTTATAAATGTTGAGGTCATCAATTACGGAAGCAAACACAAGTTTCAGATGAGAATCGTCTGCAATAGTTTTGTTGAACACAAATGCTAGCTTTCTTCATTCTCTTTTTGGATTCAAAATTTCCTTTTCTGGCATCACCACACTTCCACCATTTTGCTAGCTTTGTTCAAACTTTAGAATTCAAAAATCCATTTTTTTCATCTCCAGATGCACTGTACTAGATCTGATTGTGAAAAAAGAGAAGAAATTATATAATAATAACAATACACAAACAAGCATTTGGATTTGAGAAGTGATAAAGAGAGAGTTACTGTCGCAGATAGGAGTATCAAAGGGCATGATGAGAGGGGGGAGGATGGCGAGAACACCGAAGGAAGAAGCCATTTGAATCTATAGAATATGGGTTTCTCTCTACAACTCTCAAAGAAATTGAAAAATGTTGTGGGGGGAGAGAGAGAGAGAGAGGAAAACGTCTTTTATATTCAATGCAACTCGTAATAAAATTTTCAAATTACTTTAGACGTTCCAAATTGAAAAAGGGACATCTAAAGTCCCACTTTAGACCTCTCAAATTCAATTTGGGACATCTAAAGTGAAAAGAAATTAAAATTTAATTTTTTTTCACTTTAGACGTCCCAAATTTAATTTGGGATGTCTAAAGTAAAAAAAATTAAAAACTGTTTCACTTTAGACATCCCAAATTCAAAAAGGGACGTCTAAAGGGCGCATTTAGGTGTCCCAATTGCAAAATTGGGGCGCCTAAAGCTGTCTAATTTCCACCCAAAATTACAAAAATTCCACCGCCTATATTTTAAATGTCCCTATTTTAAAAAGGGATGTCTTTTAGAGTAGCAGAATCTATACTCTGTTTTAGCGATGACATGGCATGGCATGGCATTTTCTTCCGTTGTATTTGGAAAATAACTTCATCAGTCTCTGGAGATATTTGGGAACGTTTTGATTCTTTGTTTGGGAACAGGGTTATGGAAAGGTCAGTATATGGGGAATATCGGAAGATCCATGTGAAATTTGGACTGAAGAAATGTACTGATAACACAACTTGGGGCGGCGGTCAAATGTCAAACCGCTCAATTTTCCTATGATTTAACCTTGTGATTTCCGTGTCTTTTCCATGACAATGACCTTGCATGTTTCTCAAACTACTCCTTAGGTTTGTTCACTTTTTTTTTTTGATAGATTAGGGAAGTTTAATAAATTATTTTAATATATCTATATTTATTATTTTTTTTAAATTAATTTATCTGACTTATAATCTAATAATACATAGCAAATGCTACAATTAAGTAATTTATTTAGTTTCCTTAATCTCTCTGTAAAATGTTAATTGGGTCTTATATTATCTTATATTAAGGACGGAGAGAGTAATTAAGTTGGAAATTACACACAACTAGTTAAACCAATAATCCGAATGAAACTGCTTCAATCATGTTCCATGCTCCTGTCTACTTTGATTGCGGTCATCCTCTTGGGCACGGGCTTCACGCCTCCGGTGGGTTGGTGTGGTGGCCATCATGTACGTCAACGGCCAGCATTCTGTTAGCAGTGACTAGCTGCACATAGCACGTCACAGACTCCTGAATAAATTGACAGACAATAGGTTTGCTTTTGTGTTTGAAAGTTTAGACTTTACCTAACAATCCCTTATTATCATATGTATTTACGATTTGAGTTACCTATATACCAGATTTGTTCACTAATTTATATTCTTCTCCTTTGAATCTAATTACTTTTTATCCATTCATCTTAATATGTAAGCGTGTAAGAGAAGGAAACTTGTATAGAGAGATCCCACACACATGCAAGTGTATAATTATCTTATTTTTCTTTATAATAAATAACATATTTAGTGTCATCAAATGTTAAATATCAAATTTAAATAAAAAATATAAAAAAATAACATTTGTAAGTGAAAAAAGAAATGCATAAAAAAAATTAAAATTGACTTTCCACAGTGACTCTTAAAGTATTATTTTTAACGGCGACATTTATTGTCGCCACTGAAAATGGCACATCAAGTCTCCGCTGAAAGTTTGAGTTTGAGCGGCAACTTTTTATTGTTGCCACTAAAAGTACCATTTTTAGTGGTGATAATAAATGTCGCCACCAAAAACCATTTTTTCAGCTGTTACTTTTAAAATCGTTGCTGAAAGTCAATTTTTTTTATAGTAAAAGTGCGTGAAATCAAGGACTACACCCAGTACGTCGTAAACCTGTACACTCATGCACCCGATTTCTGCCACGTGGCTTGGAGTAGAGAAATTGACGAATATTATATATATATAAACGTAACAATAAGTAAAAAAGAGTTTAGTTTACATAGCTTGGAAATAACTTGAGCCTCTTTTGCTGTAAGATCTGAGCTTGCCGAGTGATGTGTTTTGAATACATAATAATCCTTCTCCGAGATTGTTGTGTCATAGAAAATGTAATATTGTGGGAGGTGAAAAACCAGAAAAATTAGCTACATATTTTGTGTGATAAAGAAGTAAGAGAAAAAAGGCGCTTCTTCTTCCTGGGTCTCCCTTCGCACTGAGATTTTGAAATGGATTCTCAGCCTTACTCGGGGCTTTAGAACCTTGACAAAACATTCAGGGTAACCTTTGATTTCATTCTCATCTCTCACCCACTTTGTACTGGAGAGACTGGAAATGCTGGAGGGAGAGAGATGAAGGGATGAGGAGAGAGAATCAAATGAGGGATAATAAAGTAAAATTACTAAATTTTGAAATCTTATTTTTAGAATATCTGAGCTGATTTATGATTTATTAAATCTAAAATTTAATTTGGCCAATTTAGTTGTTTTTTATAAGGGATTTTCCCTTAAAAGAACAAATGTAGTATAAATTATGTATAAATTTCAGGGATCAGGGATGTATATATGATACATACATGTAATACTAATTCTACTTTTCAATAAAAGAGATGGATAACTAATTTACAGATATTAAAAATATTAGTTAAGTTGATTATTAGTAACAAATGTGTTCTAGTCATCATAAAGTATCATCTTTAATAATCATGTGCATTAGCACTACTCTTTAATACAACCCCTATAATATGTAGAATCAAGAAGGAAAGTAGATTAGGGTCTTATATAATATATACTCCTATATATATGACCAAATTAAACTCTTTGAGAAAACTTTTACATTAGAAATTAGAGCAAGCATGAAGAAAAGTCGAAAAATTTTAGGGAACAAAGACCCCATGAAGTCCTGGCCCCACTCCTGCAACCACTGGGAACAGTATGCATGCCATCTCTCTTTTCGCTAGTTACCATCAAAATTTGGGAAAAAGAAAAAGAAATTGGAAATTTCCATTGCAGGGTGTACTCTGTGCGTGTGTGTGTGTGAGGAGGGAATTAAACTAATGTGGGTGCTGATGTTTTTGCAGATGTGAAGATGAGGAAAGTGGGTGAGTTGCCACGAAGTCCACCTGCCCCCAAAGATTCTCCTAGTTCGGGTCCGGGTCATCGCCGCTAGTAGTTTATGATCTTTATCATTTGCTTCCTCAAATCTACTTTAATAAAAAAAAAAAAATTACAAAGTAGATGTTATATATATTAAGGATCAGAGAGAGTATTAGTTACACACAATCAGAATTTGTGATGAAAATATGTATAAAAAAAAGAATATGTAATGAAAACTAATCATTGAGATAGTTTATTTGGAAAAGCTTATCAGATTGAATTTGTCTCGCTGTTGAGTATAATACTACCCAGGCAATAAATATAATTTTTTCTCAAAATCAACACATGGTCGTTACAAATAATTAACTTCATTTATTTTCTTAATATCTATAAATTAATTATCCAACTCTTATATTAAACACCAGAGAGTATAATGATTATAATTGGCTCATAACCCATAAGATTATGAGTTCAAATCTTGTTATCAATGTAAGGATCTTATTGGTGAGTGTCCTATAAATACTTTCATAAGTGTTATATGAACCATAAGCATGCCTCGACCTTAATGAGCAATTGGGATTCAACTCTGCTCAACATTTTGAGCAAGAGGATTAGGAAAATGGGTGCCTTGCTAATTAAACATTTTCCTGCTAATTAACTTGACTTGGACTTTTTGTACTGACACAGTAAAGGAGAGGAAAAAAAGTCAATGGAGAAGAATTACCCACCAAAATTATTTGTAAATTGCACACCAACGAAGTGCTCGCATTGAGGACTTTACGGAACAACACTTTATTTACAAAGCAACTATCAACGAGCGAGGCGCGTCTAGCCAAATGAAGATTTCTTATGCGGGATAGGGGAGATAACTTGTGAAAATATTTTTAGAACAAATAAATTGACTGACTCAGTTTATGCCTCTAATATAGACTAAAGGGAAAATTTTATTTAGCCCCTATTGAAGATACTGCCCGTTTGGTTTAACCACATTACATGCCTATAATGGTAATCATAATTGCATCATCAAGAAAAGAGTGTTTGGTTGCTTTTTAGTATGGTAATAGAGGTTACCATGGTAATGATTGTTGGGAATTGGGTTTAATCCACCCTTGGTGGATTAGGCCCAAACCCATTAAGCTTTAAGGTTTGGGGCCAAAATAAAATACCTAAATAAATGTGGGGTATTTATTGGTAATATTCCCCCAGGGTTTAAAATTGAAACTTGGTGGAAACAGTTTCCCCGTATGTTTTGGGGGGAACGGTTGTCTGACTACGTGGGTGAGTGAATAAGAAAAACATGAACTGCACATAACAACAACACAGAGAAAATATTTTTCTACAGAATTCTCTTTTCCTCTCTTCTCTCTTAGTGTATTTGCTGTGTGATATAGCCGGTGTCCAGGGTGATCTAGTTCGCGTGGGTACCGTAAGAGTTCGAAATAACACATCAGGTACCCCGAAACCCTACATTGGTATCAGAGCGAGGTTTTTAACCTGTCTGGAATGTTGCTTCTGCTATACTGTATGAACTTTTGATCTGCGCATGTTTTATATGTTGATGAACACATGAAAAATTTGCTATTGTAAATTCTGAGTATATGGATATATGAGAATTAAATGATTCTGACTCAAATACATGTTTTCTTGGATGTATGAGATTAGTTTCATATGCTAGGCTTTGCTATTCAGTGTTATATCAAAATTTTTGTTTTTTCGTTTTTCCACAGTGCAATACGATATGTTAAATTTAATGTTAATTCCTATTTATTCCTTTTATTTTATGAGTAAGAGTGTATTTATATGCCTCATAATACACATTATAATTGGATTGAACGGAATAAAACGAAGAACTGAAGAAACCGAATGGGAAAAACGAAACTTTGAATTGGGTCATCATAAAACAAGTGATTTAGGATTTAAAAATAATCCCATTACGTAGAGCTCGAAAAAAAGATGAAAATGGACACCAAGAACTCACAAAACGGATGCCCAAGGTGAAGTTACGGAGGAGAGAAGGTACCAGGTCGACGGACCCGACCCACACCTGCAACCAGGTCTGGGTCAACCCGGCTGGAGGTTCAAGACAACCTCCAGCACCCCGAAATGGCATCATTTAGCCCTATTTTTTTAAAAAAAAACTGGATCGGGTCTATGGACTACCAAATCCGATGCAATAGTTTAAAAACAACCCCAGATCGGTTCAAAGCCCAAAAGGATTCTATGCAAAAAAAGATAATAAAAAAATTGGGCCATCGGTGGCTCAAACCCAAAAAACAGATCGGGTCAGTGGGTAAAGGCCCAACCCGAACCACAACAAATTTTTTTTTAAATAATTAAAAGGGACAGAAATGCCACGTGGCGCGTGTGGCCACGTGGCATACCGGTTTGACATGTGGCGGACATAGACCAAGAGTAGGCAACGCATGGAGTCCAACTAGCCGGTGCATGTGACGATCGGACGACTGCAGTATGGCGCGTGTGCGACACGTGCTTCCAGCGAGAGTGGGCTTTATGCAATTTTTTGATTTTCCCTCGATTTTTTCTTCTCGGGGCGCGTGAGGAAGCGTGGGAGCTCCATTTAAGAAGTAGTTTGTTCCTAAAAATCTCTAAATTCGAGATCTTCATAATGATATGCTATTTGCCTATTTTTGTGGCAATTCAGGATCTGTTTGTGAGGTTTTAGTGCTTATTTAAGTGTTTTTTATACATTTAAAAATACCTAAAATCATGATAATGACTTACATTTGTTTATTTAGGTAAAAAATGAAGCAAGTGGCTTCTAATAGCACTGAAACACTTGAGTACGGGTCATTGAGCATTGAATTTGTGGACGATCAAGTTCATATGGATGCTCCTGAAGAATATGAATTTTTTGAAGAAGATCCCGAGGACGATCTCCATCTTATCCCTGAAGAAGATTTTCTGGAGCCTGTTCCAGAGGAACCACAAGTGGTCTACTCTGATTCTGGACCAAAGTTTATGCCCTCTTATCCTGATGAACCTCAAAATTTAAAAGAAGAGGTCGACCAACCCTATTCTACTGCTATGGCTGAGAAGATAGCGGAACTTGACGCGGAAAAAACAGCTAGAATACATAATATATAAATCATATACTTAATTATTGTGAATTATGTTGAAAGCATAAAAGACAAAAAGAGTGTAGAGTTCTACGTGAGCGTAATGATGAAGTATCGCGCAGCTGTAAGGGTAAAGGGCACATTCTCAATGACTGTTGCTTGGGTTGATGCTGTGACGAAAGCAACAAGATTCATGAAGAAAAAGAAAAGATTCTTTAGGAAACTAAGGAAAGCCATTATTGATTACTGTTGCTCTGACATTTAATGGTGTATTATGTTCCTATTTCCTTTTATGCTGGTTGTATTGAGAATATGACTCTAAATGTTATTGTTTGTATATTTATGTATGGACATGGTATTTTTCTTGTAATGAATTGTGTTTGTTAGTTAATGCTAATGTTTTAATTGTGCATTATAATACCATGTATCCCTGATGAGTAGGAGTTTTTAGAAGGTGAAATTTCTAAAAGATGATGACTTATTTAAAGTACTTATGTGAAGTTTTTTGATAAAAAATAATAAAGTTGCTAGTATTTGTGTGATGGGAGGCATAAACGTATTCTCCTGATCATGGATCTAGTAATAAACTTATTTTTTGGTCAAGAATGATATAAGTACAGATGTTGTATACCATGATATGCTATATAATCGTTTGGTTATGTTCTTTTAAAGAGAACAGCATTTCTAAATGTGAAAAACGTTGCTTCAGAATTGACAAATGGCCACGAAAGGCATCATTGCTGAACTAAATAAGGGGCAGAATTTGAATGGCGACAACTAGGACATCTGGCATCGTAAGATGCAGTACACTTTGGAGGATTAGGAGGTTGTTGAACCATTAACCACTGTTATGGTGGAACCTGAAGCTGGGACGACTACTCAGCATAGCAGAAACTTGGAAGTTTACCAAGCGTGGAAGAAAAAGAACAACAACATTGCAAAAGTCGCCTTATTGAGCACAATGGAGAATGACCTGATGTGCCAATATGAGAAATACTAAACTGCTCAGGCTATGTGGGTTGCACTCAAGGATAAGTTTGGTGGCACATCAACCACTAAGCTTAGAAGGTTGACAATTAAGTTTGATACCTACAAGCTTAGAGCAAATACTCCTATGAAGCAGCATCTGAGAGATATGTCCAACATGATAAGAGAACTTCATGAAGTTAGACACACTAACTAATGAACAGCAAGTTCAGGCTGTGATCATATCGCTTCCTTCTAGCTGGGAGCACATTAAAGTGAACTTGACTTATAATAACAACATTGTCACTTTTGATGATGTAATGAAACATCTTGAGCTTGAGGATGAACGCCTAGAAGCATATAAGGCTTCTGGACAAGCCTACTACATTGAAAATGCTGGTCCTTCTAATGTAAAGCCCGATTCCAAAAAGGGCAAGAAATCTCAGAAGAGAGGCAAGAAGGATGGCTCTAAGTTCAAAAAGGGCATAAAGAAATTCAAGAAGAAAGGTAAGAAGGGCGGAAAGAAGAAAGTTGACCTGAATAAGGTCAAGTATTATGGCTACTAGAAAATGGGTTACTTCACACGGGACTATACTGAGCGAAACGACCTTGAAAAGGTACTAGTGGATTATGTGAATTCACACATTTCTTTTGTTTTAAGTACTTCTTTTCTAACAGAACCTGTTTGTTCTTCTTGGATTTTGGATTCGGACTCAACAGACCATGTGATAAGGGATCGGGGATCCTTCGTGGAATGCTGTCAGTTGCCGCATCTAAGCAAATGGCTTTACATGGGCAACAATGCAAAGATCGAAGTCCAAGGAATTGGCACCTGCAAGTTACCTTTACGTGGTGGGAAGACTTTGATCCTACATGATATTCTTATGCACTTGACATCCGACAGAATTTAGTTTTAGTACTTTGTTTATTAGATTACAGGTTTGATGTAAACTGTCATGGCAAAATTGCAGACATTTTTAGCAACAAAACATTTTATGGTTTAGCTTTTCTTTCTAGAAAGTTCTTCGTTATGAATATTGTTGTTAATTTTAATGTTCATGACTGTTTCATTATTTCTTCCAATACAACTGTTGATATGAATATCTGACACGCTAGACTAGGGCACCTTAACCAAAATAGAATGATTAAACTAGCTAGAGAAGGTTTGCTAGGTGAAATTTCGAATATGGAAATGTCCTTATGTGAGAATTGTCTAGCTGGTAAGGCAACTAGGAAACCTTTCGGTAAGGGAACTAGAGCTAAGATTCCGGTGCAATTAGTCCATTCTGATATATACGGTCCAATGAGTGTGAGGGTGAGACATGGAGCTTGGTATTTCATTACCATCATTGATGACTATTCGCGATATGGTCACATCTATTTGATCTCACTCAAGTCTAAAGCTCTTGAATGCTTTAGACGATACATGAATGAAGTAGAGAATCAAACGAATTGTAAAATTAAAGCGTTGCGCACTGATCGGGGTCGTGAATACTTATCTGATCAGTTTAAGGAGCTCTGTGAAGAAAAAGGGATAATTAGACAACTAACTATCCCTGGCACTCCACAACAAAACGGAGTTGTTGAAAGGAGAAATAGAACTCTTCTAGACATGGTTAGGTCAATGATGGCTCAAGCAAATCTGCTAATTTCATATTGGGCTTATGCTTTACTAACGACTGCCTTCATTCTTAACCATGTGCCCTCAAAATCAGTCACTTCTACACCCTATGAGTTATGGACAAAATGCAAGCCAGATTTAAACATCCTAAGACCCTGGGGGTCAGCTACGTACATTCATAATGATTCCCATAGGTATGGGAAATTAGGTCATAGAGGAAAAAAGTGTATCTTTATAAGATACTCACTGTGGAGATGCTCATTTTCAGAGAAGATCAAATCTTTTATATGGTTAGCCTCTCATGATTGACTACATACGGCGAAGTTGAGAACCCAGAGAGGCCTCCTGGATTCGGCAAGTTGTTCCTTCGGCTGTAACCAAGAGGAGGACATGATGCACATGCTTAGAGATTGTGGGAACGCTTGGGAGCGATGGATTGCTTTAATTCACCCGACCTTGTGGGATAAATTCACATCATTACAAGGGAGAGAGTGGGTAAATTGGAATCTTAAACATAGATTTGGCAGAGATTTCACAAGAAAAGTCCAATGGGCTTCCTTGTTTGATTATGTCTGTTGGGATATATGGGTAACCAGATGCAAGAAAGTCTTTGGCGAGGAGCTTGAGTTTTATTCACAGGATGCACAGGCCAGTTCTTTTGCACTAGCTGGGATCAGGATCTCCTTTCCCATTGTCAGTTTTACTCTCACTAGTCATCTGCAGATCAGAGTACGAGGGACAGGCAGGTAGGCTTTGTACACTTGGAGGTAGATGGATCGGCTATGGACTCAGGTCAATATAGCTGTGGGGGAGTTTTACGTGATACGGAAGGATCTTGGCTTGGTGGTTTCACCTGTAAGCTGTTGACAATTCCTCCTGCAATCACAGAGATTTCAGCAATTATCCAAGGATTTCAGATTTGTTGGAGCAGAGGCTACAGAAACATTCTGATTCACACTGATTGTATTGAGGCTATCAATTTGTTAACGAGAGGTGGAAAGCAATACCACCCTTTCAGTGTTATTATTGTAGAAGCTAGATTATGGTTATCTAGGAATTGGCATGTTTTGTTGACTTATATTCCTAGAGAACAGAATAGGGATGCTGATCATCTTGCCAGGTTAGGGCATTCTAATGCGGGGTTTTTTGTCTTCTTTGATCAACCACCACCTTCATTGGAGGATGCGGTCGTTGATGATTGATTTGGGGTTCCCCTTTTTGTTTTGTATTAAGTTATTAGTTGTAACTTAATGAATTCCAGTTTTCATTCATCCAAAAAATAAGATACTTTGAGCAATTAAAAGGATATGTTTTCATATGTGAAAATGAAAATGGAACTATGACTGAAATTAAATCAAGAGATACCGTATTTCTAGAAAATCAATTTCCAAGTAGGGGAGATATTGATGGTACAGTGTCTCTTTATGAGACACAAGAACAAGACAGTACAGAACAAACTCAGACTAATGATCCTCAATCATCTCAATACATTGACTTGAGTGGGAGCTCAGAAAGGTCTTTACAAAAGCCTAGATAAGAGAAGCGAAAGAGACAAGAAGTTCCCACAAGAAGGAGTGACAGGGGAAATGTACCTAGGAGACGCTTCTCCATAGAAGGAGAAGCACTTATTGTTACTCCAGATGAAGATGATGAGCCTCATTCTATCTAAGTAGCCTTATCATGTGTGAGAGGAAATAGAGCACATATAAAATGCACCGTTGGCACAAAAGAAAAGGTAGACCTAATTGGATTGGAGATAGGCTGGGTCTCTTGGAATGGAAAGCTACGCGTAAGAATATAAATAGAGAAGAAAAGCAGAGAGCGGCTGACTGAAAAAAGAGGAGGACGGCCGCATAATAAACAACAGTCATCTTCATCTATCGAGAACCAGAGAGGGGCAGCAGCGAGAGAGGTTGAACGCTGGACCTGGGGAGGTGACCATACTACTGTTCATCGTCTTCTTCCCCATGTCCACCGAGAACCAGAGTGCCAAAGAAGAGGGAGAGATTATTCTGAATCACGAGCTGATAACAGAGAAGAGAGATCACGAGAGCTTCGGTGGTGAGTCTCTTTAATCGGAGCAACATTCGAGCTTGACAGGAGCAGTGAGCGGTGGAAGCAGAGAAGGCAGCACCACTGTTCAATTTTTACTCTGTTGCTTTAGTATGAGTTTGACTTTGAATTTGATATGCTGTTTTGTGAACTATGAGGCGTGTGCACAGTGATTTCCTCTGTTTCAATTGTCTTTCTGAATTTGGCTTTTGGTTTTGCTGAGATGATGACTTTGTTGACAGCAATGTGTGGCTAGTTGTTTTTGAACCTAGAGTAGTTATGAACTAATTTAAGGATTTGAGCATGTATGGACTAATTAATTGTGCTTAGTGCTATTTTTGTTTACTTAATCTGTTTTGTTTTGTCTACTTAGTGTTTGATCACCACTAAATATGAATTTGAGTAATTTAGATTATCCTTGGGAGAGGAATCTTAATTAGACCATAAGATTAAGTAATGTGGGATTAGAATTTATTCTAATATGCCAATAGGATAGGAATATACCTATTGGACCCATATAATCATATTAGAGTGAATTTGAAAATCTATTGCCTCTTGAGTAAATTAGTTAGGAATAACAATTTTAACTTGAGAGAGGGGGGTATAAGTGATTGGAAGATACTTATATCCATTAATACTCTAGATTAACAAATTAACATTAAGTGCTTTTAATTTGGTAAATACATGCTCTAAAACTTAAAGAAGGGATTAGCCACTCTAGGTTGTCTTTATCAATTGAAGTATAAATCATTAGATTTGTTTCTTTTGCATTTATTTAATTTGTCTTTTAATCTGTTCCTTTAATTTGCTCAACTTAAATGAAAATGAGAATTTTAATGCCTAATTATTTATTACCTTGGATCTCTGTGGGACGACCTTAATTTGCTATTATACTATTTTAACGGCCCGTACACTTGCGGTGCGTGTATTTAAAATTTATTAGCATCAAATAGCCGCATAATTAAATAATATTACCCACTCATTAGTCCACACGCGAGTTCGCGCACACAACATATAATATTATCTCTTATTCTTAATATAATATCCAATTGACTTTTTATTGAAGATAAGGAAGCAAATTAAGTTACATTAAAATGTTTATGTTTATAGTTCTTCTTTAAACTAATTTGCTTGACTTATAAAATACATACTATGATTAAATATTTTATTTAGCTTCATTAAAATCTCCAAAAAAAGTTAATTAGATTTTATATCAAGGACCGGAGGTAGTATTATTTGGCATAATTATGGAAGTACTCCTATAATCTTTAATATAAGATTTATTTGGGGAGTTAATCTTAGTCCTAAATATAACACATAATTTTTACGTTTGTCTATATTTTTCTAATTTATTCCTATTAATTATCTCTCAACAATAATCATAAAGGGGAGGGAATGAGAGAATTAACTTAGATGACTAGAATATTTAATTTTAGAAAATATATATCATATTAATTCATATACTTAATCTAATTAAAATAGATAAATATATTTTATATTAAAGATATTAAGAAGTATCATAGAAGAAAGCAGAATGTACCTGCAAACACATGCCTGCGCCAGCATGGGTGCAGTGCACGAGGAGCGTAGAGGCAATAAGCAGAAGAAGAAGCATCATAATATGGAACAGAAACGACGCTCCCATCTTCATCATCTATCTCTAATGCTATAGCTATTAATTATCTCCATCGGCTTCCAATTTATATATGTTTACACAATAATAATATAATCAACTTGCTTATTTGAACAATCAATCAATCCCAAGGCCCAGGAAAAAAATAATAATCAATGCACATATTTTCAAATCGTATAGTTTCGCAGAAACCAACTAACAACAATATATAAATAACTAGGTGAATGTAATAATAATTTGACAATACTGTTATTTTAATAATTTGAACTCGTTATGAAACCGCGTATATGATGATAGCATCATAAATTTCGCGCCCTTCCATTCAAATTTTCCCCGTTAAATTCAGCGAAACAAACGACTTTGCCTGTTAGTACAATATTAAAAAAGGTACAGGAACTCTATTTATTTATTTATTTTGAGTTCAGCTTTATGGTTTTAGTGTGTGTTTGATATAACTTATTTTTGAATAATAATTCTTTATTGTGTAAGTCAAGATAAAACTCCTCTCACATACTTACCTCATATACCGTGAATCACGATTTATAAGTACTTATTGTCTAAAAATAAGCTATTTCAAAACTAACACTTAATTGTTTAATTTTTTGGGCTTGCCCAACTTTGCTCAATTAAAACATGGACTCTAATTTTTTTTTTCTTTAAAAAAAAAAACAAGTAGGGTAACTAGAATTTGGTCTGATGAAAGACGACGTAACAAACTAAAATTTAAATAACTATTAAGAGAGGTACTTAATTATATTTAACATCCAATCATATTTTGGACAGAATTGTCTCCGGCTGCAGAAGGACATTTATGTGCAAGTTACAAGATAAAAAATAAAAAAGACAGAGTTTGAATAGAAATACGGTTCACATACATGAAAATGACAACAGTAGTTGAACTTTAGTTTATAAGGCGAGCAACTATACAACATAATACAGTATACTACGGTTCACATGCTTGAAAATGACAAAACTAGTTGGACTTTGGTTTATAAGGCGAGCAACTATCCAATATAAATACAATAATAATCCTTCATGGTCCAATCCAATATTAGTAATTAATAATATAATATATATTTGCTGTCAGTGCAAAACGACATAATTAATTAATTATATTATTTTGGCTCCTTTCAAGCATAATGCAATTAGAAACGGTAATTCTGAACATCAAGAATAGTTTAATATTCAGTTCAAAATAACTAAAGCCACATATATACGAACATTATAAGCTACATTATCACAATACAAACACATCTAGTTATGTGCTATATACATGGAGTTTGAAGAATAAAATACACTACCTTTAATCCTAAATATTAAATCCAGTTGCACTACAAAGACTTGACGTATCTAGTGAATGTCAGCATATAACTTGGGATTCAAAATGTCAAGACATAAAAAGATAGGGGCTATGTCCAAAAAAAAAAAAGGTAGGGGCGCCCGCTAAGAAATTGAGTCAATTAATTTTGAGTCCCGTATACAATGGGCCTATATATGGACCATTTTGTACGCAGTTAAGTTCTTTCTCCGTCCTCATGGTTAGGCCCACAGTACTTTTAAGTTAAAACCAGTGTAATTAGAGCCGGACCGGACCGGTCGATCCGGCCCGAAAGCTGCCGAACTGGGCAGTAGACTAGTCCATCAAGTCTAGTGACGCAGCTCGGTCTGATTTTTTTAAAAAAAAATCAATTTTTAAATTTTTTTTTCTTTTAGAATTTCATATTAATAAACTTAAAATCTTCAACTTCTCATCGGTTTGGTCCCGATTTAGCTTCGGTTGACTCCGATCTAACCTACTAACCGTTGACCTAGTACCCCGGTCTGTTCATTGATCGGTTCAGATTTGATTACCTTGGTTAAAACATCTTTACCAATAAAGAATTGGTTTAACAGTGTAATGCCCTATTAAATTTTTGAGTCTCAAGTTCCAGTTCTAAGGAAGACACCAGTGATAGGAGGGATAACTACGAACACTCGAACTGAATAGAGGATGATAATATCAAAAAGTTAAAACATTTTTTTTTAATTAAAAAGTTTGTGTCTGATAAGAAAATGACCCACTAATTTGCTCCTATTTAAATAAAAATATATCAAAATTTTGTGCCTGATAAGAAAATGAAAAATTAATTTGATCCTATTTAAATAAAAATATATCAAAATTTTAACAATAAAATAAAGAAATATATATTTTGGAAGAAAATAATAAAATATTTGGAGCATGCAGTTTTAATTGTTATCATTTTTTATTTAAAATGAGAATGGGAGCTAGATTTAATCCTGCTTTAAGATATTTTACCTTTATCAATTTTTTTTTTTTTTTGAATTGGAATGGCAAGCTACTGCTAGTAAGAGGGCATATCGAAACTGCTACCAATCACCACAAAGGTGATGCACTGATGCCTGTGCCACTAAGCAAACAAGGCTTTCACAGTTTCACTCCTGTATCAAAGTTATACATTACACTTAGCGAAAAATTAAAAGAGGGAGAAAAACTCTTTTTCATCATACACACCTTGCTTCACACTCAAACTTACAAGTCATAAAACCTATATCGTTAAATCTTCATGGACCTTTAATTTACGTAATTGCTTTAGTTATTCTCTCAGGAAGAGTTTGATCCAACCATGCAAGCTTTTGACCCTGACCAAACAATGTTTTTTTTAAACTTTCCAATTACATTTGGGTTTGGTCGACACTTCTCAGTCCATGGAGGGATCATGCTTTGTGATTTTGTGATGAAGATGGACAAGGATGGCCGGAGAGATGACCGGATCAAAGACGAGGAAGGATGATTATTATGGTATGTTTGGAATAACAGTGGGAAAAGTGTCTTATTTGTAATCTGACTTATATAAAAGTAAGATTGGATAAAAGTCAGATTATGTAATGTGATTTAATGAGTGTTTGGAGGAGCGAAATAATAGCTTATAAGCTGTTTTTCACGTAAATCGAGATAACACTCTTCTCACATACTTACCTCGTATATCGTAAATTACGATTGAAAAGCTGATTTTAAGCATTTTCATCGCTATTCCAAACACACTTATATTTGGATTGGCGAAGATAAAAATGACTTTTTCAATCTGACTTTTAAAAATTTATTTGGATGGTTATGTTGAAAAGCAAGTTTATATGAAAATGACTCAAAAGGACATGGATCTTATTAAATAATATATATCGTTTTAAATGAAATATATATATTATATGTACATTAATTTTAAGAAAAATATTAAAATTATATAACTTTAAGAGGAATATTTCTCACAAAAAATCTTTAAGAGAAATTTTAAAATTAAAATAATAAAAAAATATTTTATTGTGTATATATTTAATAATTCATTAATTATTCATATATTAAATGAATAAAGGTGATGGTGTTGGGAAAAAAACCAATTTCCAAGTAAATGAAAAGTGATTTGGGGGGGATGGAATCAGGGGGAGTCAAGGGCATCATGGGAGAAGAGGGCTAAGAGAGAGAAGAGAGAGAAAATAAAGGGTTGGTGCCCTTTTTCCGACATACCACATACCAATTGTGCTTTTCTTTTTCTATAAACTCTAAATTTTGGCTTATCAAAATAAATAGCTTATATCATATAAACCCAATAGACATTAAACTGTACCAAACATAAATAAAAAATTTCAAAAGCTCCAATCTTACTTTCACCAAGTTTATTTTAAGGGCCTCTATAAGCCATCCCCAATATAGGGTGTGTTTGTTTTGGCGATTGGATAAGTAACTTATTTTTACTTAAACTTATGAAATCTTAAGATTGGAAAAAAGTTAGATTGGGTAAAATGATGAGTGCTTGGATTAGCGATTGGATAAGTAACTTAAAGTAATTTATGTAAAAGTGAATGATGTTTGGTTTGACTTTTGCATAAGTGATTTTTGTATTAATTAAGAGAAAAAATTGTAAAAATTATGAAAAATGAAAAAATGAAGGGATAATTGTGAAAAAAGTTCTCATTGGCAACTTAATTGCCAATGGGACCTGGGAAGATATCTACATACGGAGGGATTTTTTCACAATTTTCTCAAAAATTAACTTTGAAAATTTGGTAATGGTATAATTGTAATAAAATTATATCAAACTCTAATTTAAATTGGTACACTCCAAAAGTCTTTTTTATTGTGCACCTCAAGCTTAAATCTTTAAAATTATATCAAACTCTAATTTAAATATTAAATCCTAACTCATATTTTCACATAGCTCAAAATCTAACAAAATAAACTGATTAAAACCTCAATAATACCTCCAATAATCCAAATAAATTATTTACAATAATTTTAATGGGTAAAAACACTATATAGAAACCAATTTATGATATGTTTATAAAAAAATTGATTATAAAATCATAAAACAACTAAATAATAAATCTAAACTGCTTAAAATTAATTATTAAGTATTATCTACATTTCTACAATTATATATTAACAAAACTCAAAACTTGTCTAAACTCTTATCTAGAGCCGGTAATTTGGGCTGGGCTGGCGGGTTGGCCCGCCAGCCTACTCAAAAAACCCTTAAACGGGCTGCCATTTTGGCAGCCCGTTTAAATGTGGGCTAAACAGACTCAGCCCGTTTAGCCCGCGGGCTGATGCGGGCCAGCCCACTTTTTTTTTTAAAATAGTTTTTAGGTTTTTTTTAAAAAAAAAATAAATTCAAATACCCATATTATTACCTTTCATTTGATGTAGTGTTTAATTAATTTCTCATACTTTTTATTTGACATTTTTATTTTCATATTATATTTATTTATTCTATTATTATTAAATTTAAAATAGATGTGTTTATATGTTTTTGTTATGTGAGTAGATGAAAAAAAAGGAAAGTAAAAATAAAATTGACTTCACAACACAAATGTATAAAAAAAAAAAAAGAAATGTGATATGAGTGGGTGAAAGAGAAAGAAAGTAAATATTTTTTTAAAAAAACAAAATTAAAAAAAAAAAAGAATGGCCAGCCCGCCTAAACGGGATGCTAGCCCGTGAAGGGGCGGGCTGCACTAGCCTGCCCCGCAAAACACTCTAGCCCGCGCCCGCATTCCCAGTGATACTCTTATCCCAAAGTATTATCTAATTAGCAGAAGATTACTATCTAAAGAAAGAAAAAATTATTTAGAACATTTTTCATAAAAGAAGTTTTGTGATTAGAAGTGATTTTGAGTACTTCATTGATCCCAAAAATATAAAAATACTCCTATCAATATTATTTTACACACACATACACATAAGCTCCATTTTGAGACTTATAACTTCTTCCAACTTATGACTTTTTTTACTTTAAATCCAATCATCGAAACAAATACCCATTATAAGTTTTTTACTATTCAAGTCCGTTTATAATACTATATAAATCCGATTTGATGCTGAAACGCTAAAACAAACAAGCACATACTCTAGATCGAATAGAAGGGTACAACAACAGGGTGTCTTGGAGAAGGAACAAGATAAGGCTAGGGTTAGCAGAAAATTAAGGGGAGGGTATTTTCGGCATACATTGTACGGGATCTGACACGCCTCATTTCATTATTACTCCAACGACTTAAATAAATATATAGGCTCCATGAAAAGGTGTTTTCGGTGAGCGGGTGCATGTCAAAATCAAGGCTTTGACAAGTCTATTAATTTTCATTGAAGCAAATAGCTGTAGCTAGCAATTATAGGTTTTGCATATCCATATCCAAAAATTAGGAATATAATAGAGAGACGTATATGGGTGTGTGTTCTCTTTACCATTTTGCGAAGGTTCTTTTAATGATTGCCTCCACTTTTTTGTTGCAGTGCCACAACGCTGGTGCAGGTACATGTGTGTGTCTTATTGATCACAAGCTGATACTGTACAGTATTATTAGTGCGTGTACGCGTGCATTTAGAGTTAAATCTCTGGTGCTTGCGTCTCTGATCTGTTTGAACATAATACTAATAGATTAATAGTTACTTGATTTCAATTAAAATGTTTATTTGAAAAATAAGGAAAAGTGTGGTGATGCAGGTATGACGATCAGGAAGCTGGCTGGTCGTTTGCCATGGCCACCACCTCCACCGTATGACTCTATACCTAGGCGTCCAATGCCATTTCCAAGGCGAATTATCAGGTCCCCTCCGCCACCGGGGCCAAGTGTCGGATCCCCTCCACCACCGGGGCCAAGTACCGTCGAAACCCCTCCTCCACTGCGGTCAAGTGTCGGGTCCCCTCCGCCACCCGGGCCAAGTACTGTCGGATCCCCTCCTCCACCGGAGAATAGTTAGAGATTTTCTGGAATTAATGATCAATATATACAAAATTAATGATGAACCATTCGCATTTCTGTTGTTTTCTTTCTTCAAGCAGTGAGTATGTTTTCTTTCTTCAAGCAGTGAGTATATATGCTTATTTGATACTACCTCCGGTTCTTTGTATCATAAATTTTGTCCTATATTTAGGATCGGAGGGAGTATATTTTAGTTATCATGTGTCCAATCCAATTATAAGTGTCCATCGTCTTCTTATATGTACATTCCTTCTCAAGCTTTTAAGAGTCTCGTCTGTAATTATACTTAATTATAATGTGTAGTGATGGCTGCATTTTCATTTTTAATCCATGAAAAAAAATATACTTAAAACTCATTTTTGGGCCATTATCAAAGTAAGCATTCCAAAAGGGTTATAAGAGAGACTCGATTAAATGCATAAACAAGTGCAAACAGCAAACCAAATACCAAAGCAACAAGACTACAAGGGAGGATGAAGTTGAAAAATACACCCAAAAAACATAGTCAAGTATAAATTGAGTTTCTCTTATACCGGGCAACAAATCAACAATCCCACTGTTGTAAATGATGTATTGGATATCCCAAACCTGTCTACCAAATTTCAGCATGATCCTACTGTTAATGAATCTGGAAAACTGATTTACCAAGATTGACATGTGAACATACAAATTAAAAATGGCTTTCTTTAGCTTCTTCTCTCTCAAATGGCTGCTCTTCCACTTTGAATAAGACCTTACACGCTTGGCTTAATATGACCTTTCTTCACTTTAATTAGTGAGACACAAGTGGGTTTTAAATATTCTCCCCATAGGAAGAGAGCCCACACCCAACAAATTAGGCTCATCAAACAACGTTATTTTTTTTTCAAAAACATTTTGTTTTTATTGATTTATTTTTTTCATTCGTAACCAACAGTGTCTACACACGAAGATGAAATATATTCCTACATTTCAATGATTAAGATGAATAAATTAAAAATGTCAAAGATACTTGGAATTGGGGAAGATTTACACCTCAAAAAGCAAACTAAAGGTATTATTAATGCGTTGTCTGTGTGGAAGTGGAAAGGAAGGAGAAGGTGGTTTGGTTGTTGGCTGTTATTATTCAAGACTGCCAGAAAATGGCCCTACCTCAAAAACTTGACTTGCATGTGGTGGGGTTTCTTCAAAATTAATCTGCACGTTTGTGTTAGTTCATGTGAGGCTGTATATATACATATATATTCTAATAGAGACTTCTAGTTAGTAAATTTTTGCAATGAGGAAAAAAATAATGGACTATATGTTGAGACTATTCATATATATGCTCCTTCTTGTTTTCTTTATTAGATTGAAGGTATCTAATTTTAAAATTTAGATCTCAAAGAAATTTTGTCACTTCCCTCATGTATCTCTACCCAATACCCAATAGTAAGATTCTCTACCCCTAACCAATTTTTCCAAAGAAAGTTAACAAAATAAAGAAGAAAGACTGAAATAAAGCACTCTGTTCCAGGTTTGGATCTATCAGAATCTTTTATTTCATTTTCTTCTCAGAATCTCATTATCACCATCAAATTAAAAAAAAAAAGTTTATATTTCATATTTTATAAAACAGTTATTTTAAACATAAATAAATAAATTTAAACTGTTAAAACCCGGTCTATACAAATCATAACTACAATGCAAACAAAATTTTTAAAAAAATTAAATTATAAAATACTATAATAATAGCTCTAGAAAATATTAAATCTGGATCATTCATTTTTTCAGTTGAGGGTGGAGATGAGATTCTGAGAAGAAAATAAGAAAAAAAATTTTGAGAGTATCTTCTTCCCTCTATTCCTTAATAATTGTCCACATTGTTAGGTTCACGTCTCATTCACTTATTAGCTGCGCTTACAGGGACTGATTTAGGGAAATGATTAATTTTTCTTATAAATATGTATGTGTATTTTTTGTAATAATATATTATTAATTGACACATTGTGTGTGTATGTGTAGTTAAATGACATGTTTATTTTATTATATTACCTCTAATCTTTAATATAAAATTTCGTTTGTAGTGCAATTAACGACCAAAGGTAGCATACAAATTGCAAATTCATTTTAACTCAACCGATAAGAGAGTGAACACAACTCATGACTTGTTAATGTTTGTGTTTTTCTTTTGGCCACTGAGAAATCAAGTATATGTTATTTAACTTCACGCATAAAATCAAATTATAGGTATTCGACGTTCGTAAATGTATGAATTTTCAAAATACCTATCCCTCTCTTACACTCTCGTGATTTGTTTTTCGGCCGTATATTTCATTATTTTGTCATGAATTACATCCTG
This sequence comes from Inga leiocalycina, assembly GCA_963242795.1. Lineage (NCBI taxonomy): Eukaryota > Viridiplantae > Streptophyta > Magnoliopsida > Fabales > Fabaceae > Inga > Inga leiocalycina. Next base: position 25,854,617 of record OY725322.1, read on the forward strand.
CACAAAATAAATATGTTACCCCAAATATTCGGCAACTTCCCCAGTTTACGTTGCTCCCCAAATAAAGATGTACGGGGCGCCCATTAAGAATTTGGGTCAAATAATTTTCCGGCCCGTATTCAATGGGTGTGGACCATTTTGAAGGTTTCATTTTTGCCGAACCTCCTTTCTGGCTTTCTCTGTCTTCAAGTTTAGGCCCACACAAATTTTAAGTTAAAGCATCTTTTTTTTTAAAAAAAAAAGGTGTATGTTTGAAATGATACATTTTGCTCCTATGAAATTAAAATATATCAAAATTTTAATAATAAAATAAAGAAATACTCGTACATACTTTGGCTGAAAATAATAAAATATTTGGACCATCCAATTTTAATTTTTTATTATTCTGATTTAAAATGAGGATGGAGACTATATTTAATCCTGCTTTAAGATAATTCACCTGCATCAAAGTTGTATATTAGACTTTGCCAAAAATGAAAAGAGGGGAAAAACTCTTTGTCATCAAAATGTATATAAATGCACCTTACTTCATACTCACAAGCCATTATTGGAGTGCCTGAGTTTCACATACTGTATATAGAATAAATGGAGTTTCGTTGAACATAATCTCTATAATTAATTCGAAGAGATTCTCTCTCTCTCTCTCTCTCTCTCTCTCTCTCTCAAAAAGATTAAAACCGTCCTGCAAGCACGCGCTTTGACCTTGACAAAGCAATGATTTTTCTTTTAACTTTTCAATTACAAGTGGGTTTGGTGCAATATATATACAAAGTTTAAGAAACAAGTCATATTATTTACTAATTTTGAATAATTTGAGTAGTTTATATAGTACTTCATATTGTTGATCTCTGGGACTTAATGAGTGACTTACTGGACTACGCCTAACAAGCAACATTTGTGCGCCACTGCCAACATTGTTTGGCCTGCTTTCATTTTCATACTAATAAATTCTGTACCCAAACGTTGACAAGGCAAAAATATTAAATATGAAACAAGCTATTGGTGATTGACAAGAGAAAGCGCGTTGTAACAGACTAATAATAGACCTTTTTGTCCGGGGTAATTAATTATATATATGTGTTTGAAAACATGCATAATGCAAGTTCACAACTGAGTAGTATTCAAATCCAATAGTCTATGCGCAGCTACATATGCTTTGAAAACTATAAATTTGAGCACATTGAAGCAAATAGCTATATAGCATAACCATATTCCCCCAAAAAAAAAAAAAAGAATAGAGAGATCTATCAATGGGCCGGTCTTGTAGTTCTCTTTACCATTATGTGATAGTTCTTTTGATTATTGCCTCCACTCTTTGGTTGCAGTGTCCCAGTGCTAGTGCAGGAATAACGATGAGGAAGCTGGCTGGTTCAACGCCAAAGGGACCACCTACACCCAATGGCTCTAATCATGTGGGTCCAGCTATTAGATTTCCTCCACCACCAACCCAGTATGCATAGTAGATTAATTACCCTAAAAATCTATACAAGGGGACGTATAATTAATGTGATTTAAGTGTCAAGGAAGATCGTTAATTGGAGAGTTGCTTCCTTATCACCTTAATTTGTCTCTCTATATATGGTTTGGGGTTTGTTCAGCATCGCTTTCAATAAATAAGGGTGGATCCTATCCATTAGTGTTAAACTCGAATGTTGTATCAGCTTGTCCGTTGCTCTCTTATATTATTCCTCTCAAAATCAGCTTTGTTAACAATCTTCTTATATTTACATTCCTCACTATTTAAAATTAGTCTGGTTCATCCTTAATCGATTAGGCTCAAGCTCAATAGTATTAAGGTTAGATTATAAATATAATAACAGTTTAGGTGGATATATGTGATATTTTCTAATTACTATGAATGATATTATTTAACCAATACAATATATCTCTACCTGTTATATTGATTTACCGATATAATATGTCTCTTTGAGAAAATGATACATTAGTAGAGGAAGGAGTACATTATAAATATGCATAATAGATTCAATTGTGAATCATCACTTGAACAGAGATATTTATACACACTGATTCCTTTTCCTTTTACTATAACTCTCTTCTTCCTCCTGCCTATATGTAGTGTGCATTAATCACTTCCCTAGTTCAATTAGTTCAGTTACTAGAGATAAGTAATCGAGGTTGCAAAATATTCTTACACTTGCTGTGGAATTAATTGAGATACGTTGTTACAGTAAAGTGGAGAAAAATGAAGTGTATATTATTGAATAATAACTCTATTTATATACAAATCAATGCAACGCGAATAAGCAACTGTCCTATAACTAATTACATTTAGCCATACAACAAACTAACAGAAAGTGGTTATAAATAATCATCTAACTAAACTATAGTTGTCACCCCCCGCAAGCTGGAGCATGGATGTTCAGCATGCCAAGCTTGGAGATGAGCTCATGAAAACGAGTAGGACGAAGGGATTTAGTGAACACATCAGCAAGTTGGTCCTGTGTGCGAACTGGCAATAGCTGAATGACTTGAGCCTAGACCTTCTCATGTACTAAATGACAGTCTAGTTCGATATGTTTGGTTCTCTCATGAAAAGTTGGGTTAGAAGCAATTTGAATGGCAGATAGGTTGTCACAATAAATGAAAGTAGGATCAATGTGGGAGATGTCAAAATCATGTAGCAAATAAAGCAACCATTGAACCTCACAAGTGGTGGAACCAAGAGCCCTATATTCGGCTTCAGAAGAAGAGCGAGAAATAGTAGATTGCTTCTTAGCTTTCCAAGAGATAAGGGAAGAACCAAGAAAAACAGCATACCCGGTGACAGAACGACGAGTGTCAACACACCCGGCCCAATCATAATCACTATAAGCTCTAAGTTTTAAATCAGAGTCAGCAGCAAAATGAATACCAGCACCAGGATTAGACTTAAGATACCTCAAAACACGAAATGCAGCCTGAAGGTGAGCATCCAAAGAGCAGCCATAAATTGGCTCAATTGCTGAGTGACAAAACTAATATCCGGTCGAGTAGTAGTCAAGTATTGGGGTCGACCAACCAAACATCTATATTCTTGTGGATTGGCCAAGAGAGTGCCCTTCAAGCTGGAAAGTTTAAGATGTGGGTCCATAAGGGTAGAGGCTGGCTTACAAGCCAAATAACCTGCATCTTTAAGCAATTCAAGACAAAATTTTCGTTGAGACAAGAAAATTCCAGATTTGGACTGAGCTAATTCAAGGCCAAGAAAGTAACGTAGATCACCAAGGTCTTTAATGGTAAAAGCTGTATCCAAGTTTTGCTTTATGAGATTAATTTCAGCTAGATCATTACCAGCCAATACAACATCATCAACATAAACTAGTATAGCTGTAAATGAAGTAGAAAAGACCTTTAAAAACAATGAATGATCAGATGCAGACTGTGTATAACCATAAGAAACTAGGGCAGAAGACAACTTAGAGTACCATTGCCTACTAGCTTGTTTGAGACCATATAAATATTTCTGAAGTTTGCAAACCATGTTAGGTTGAGAAGGAGTAAAGCCCTTAGGTAACTCCATGTAAACCTCCTCATGTAAGTCACCATGGAGAAATGCATTATTAACATCAAGTTGATGTAAATGCCAGTTCTTAGTAGCTGCAATAGAAAGAAGCAAACGCAAAGTTGTCATTTTAGCCACAGGAGAAAAGGTGTCAATATAGTTTATGCCCTCAACCTGAGTGTAGCCTTTAGCTACTAAACGTGCCTTATGTCGTTCTATCTCACCACTGGCTTTGTATTTGGTTTTAAAAACCCATTTGCAACCAATAGGTTGCTTTCCCGATGGTAAAGTAGTGAGTTTCTAAGTCTGATTTTGCTCAAGAGCCTTAATTTCTGAAGCCATAGCATCCCTCCAAACAGAATCTTTAACAGCCTTACTATAAGTGGTAGGATCAGAATTGGAAGAAACAGAAAGAACAAAATTCTTATAAGCAGGAGTTACGATGGAATAAGAAAGGACCGAAGAAAGAGAATACCTAGGAATGCCATGTGATGATGATTGGGCAGTTGAGGTTGAAAGAGCATAATGGTAATCATGCAGATAAGAGGGAGGCCGATGGGTTCTGGTAGACCGGCGAGGCATAGGGGAAGAAGGAGAGGAGATAATGGTGGAGGGGGGAGGACAAGAAACAAGGGGAGGCTGAGATGGAGAGAGAGGTGGGGAATCATCTAAGAAGGTAGGAAAATCCTGAATAGTAGGATCAGGGCGATGAGAAGAAGGTGATAAAACTGAATGGGGAGTGGAATGGAAAGGATAAAACACAAGCTCATGAAAGTCAACATCCCTAGATATAAAAATTTGATTTGTAGATAAATCTAACAAAGTGTATGCTTTAGAACCCGTAGGAAAACCCATAAAAACACATTTCTTTGCACGAGAATCAAATTTGGACCTATGGGAAGCCAAAGTAGTAGCATAACATAGGCAGCCAAAGACCTTAAAATCATAGTACAGTGGTGCTGTATTGAACAAACGTTCAAATGGAGTAGTGTTATGCAAAACAAGAGTTGGTAAGCAGTTGAGAATGAAGACAGCATGTTGAATAACAAAAGACCAATAACAAATGGGAATATGAGAGTGAAAAAGCAAAGCACGTGCGATGTTGAGAATATGTTGATGCTTGCATTCGACCAGACCATTTTGTTGTGGAGTGGCCACACAAGAAGTTTGATGCAAAATTCCTTTAGAAGCAAAATAAGATGGCATAGAAAATTCAGCACCATTATCAGAACGTATGATTTTAACAGATGTTGAAAACTGATTTTCCATAAGAGTCAAAAAGGTCTTAAGATGGCCATGAGCCTCAGACTTGTCTTTTAGCAAAAAAACCCAAGTAAAATGAGAATAATCATCGACTATAGTCAAAAAATACTTATAGCCCTGTATAGAAGGTACGGAAAAAGGTCCCCAAATATCAATATGTATTAAATCGAATGTTGCATTACAAGAACTTGTGCTTAAAAGAAAGGAAAGGCGTTTTTGCCTAGCAAAGTGACAAGTATCACATGGTAAAGTCAAGGGAGTACAAGAAATGTCTGTAGCAACATTATTTGATATAGTAAGAGTAGTATTAGAAAGATGGCCTAATCGAAGATGCCACAGTGTATATTGAGAAGATGTGGTACTAGCTGCCAAATGCACTTGAGAAATAGGAGATGAAGGAGACTTATCTGCATGAAACATGTATAACCCGTCAATGGAACTAGCTGTACCAATCATCTTCGAAGGCAAGGGTGAGTGTATCTGACAAGAATTGGCAGAAAAAGTCAAGACACAATCAAGAGACTTGGTAAGCTTAGAAACAGAAACTATATTATAAGCAAAGTCAAGAAGGAAAAGGACATCATGTAAAATCAAAGAAGGTGATAATTGAACAGAGCCAGAAATTTGAGCAGTAGTACGAGCACCTGTTGGTAAATGAACACCAAGAGGAGCGATGGAAGAAGATGACGTGAACAAATCTAAGGAGCAACAAACATGATCTGTGGCGCCTGAATCAATGATCTAGGTGTCAAGACTATTAGAGGAAAGATTGTTGCATATACCTGCGGATTGGAGAGAAGAAGAAATGGAGAGATGATTGACGGAAGAAGGAAGTGGTGGCTGAAGCAAAGTGAGAAGACGTTGGTGCTGCTCTGGAGACAGGGAAGGTAGCAAAGAGGCTGTTGAAGAAACCTGAGAGGGAGGTGCTGACTTCGTGGATGAAGAGTCAGGAGCATAATGTAACTGAGAGACAAAATTGTTCACCGATGAAGATTGATTGCGAAACTTAAAACCTGGGGGGAAACCGAGTTTACGGTAACAAGTGGCCTCCGTATGTCGAGCTTTGCCACAATAAGTGCACATCTTGGATTCCGAAGAGGAAGAAGTGGTCCGGGGAGCCGAAGAAGAATGAGGTCGTGCCGATCGAGTCATAAGCACTGTAGAGGAATCAGGCGAAGGTCGAAGCTCTCGTTCTTGTTGAAGGACGAGCGAAAACACTCGATTAATCGGAGGAAGAGGATCGAGCAGGAGAATCTGAGATTTGACAGAGGCATATTGCTCGTTAAGACCACGGAGGAAACGGATAACCTGATCTTCATCACGGTGGGTAAAAGCAATCGCCGTTGAACCACACGCACAAGCTTTGAGAGGTCGAATGTTAGCCAATTCATCCCAGAGAATCTTCAAGTGAGTGTAAAAATCACTCACACTCAAACTGCCCTGCTTCAAAGAATAAATGTCCTCCTGGAGTTCAGCAATCCGAAACAGATCTGATTGTGAATAGCGAGATTGGAGATCGGACCAAATCGCAGCAGCGGAATCAAACCATAGAATACTTTTATCAATGGTAAGAGAAAGAGACTTGAGCAGCCAACCTTGCACCAAATTATTACACCTTTCCCATGCCGGAAAAGAAGGATCAGAAGTCGCCAGCTGTGGAAGAGAACCGTCGATGAAGCGAAGCTTGTTTTTCGACAGCAACGCCATACGCATCGCCCAAGCCCAGGTGTGATAATTGGATCCATCGAGAGGCGGCGCAACCAAGACTAAGGCAGGATTTTCGCTTGGGTGCATATAGAAATGGCTCGACTGATCAATAAGCAGATCTGAAGCCATAGAGAAGAAAGACGGAGCAACCAAGACGTGGCAGAGAAAAAGATCAAGGAGAGAGGACAAAGTGAAGAGAGAGAAAAAAAAATCACATGGCTCTGGATACCATGTTACAATAAAGTGGAGAAAAATGAAGTGTATATTATTGAATAATAACTCTGTTTATATACAAATCAATGCAACGCGAATAAGCAACTGTCCTATAACTAATTACATTCAGCCATACAACAAACTAACAGAAAGTGGTTATAAATAATCATCTAACTAAACTATAGTTGTCATACGTAATCAAATGCGTGTTTAATTAATCGACCAAATGGTTTGGATGCCATAGTTTTCAATAATCTTTGAAATAACGCCCGAATGTTTAATCTCAGTTCGACACTTTGCTCGCTACAACTAAACCACCATCAACAACCAACACGTACGTGAAATTGGGAATCGTCAGTGGCCATTTTCATTCTGTTTGAAAAATCTTTCAAACCCTAAAATCACATCTGATTTAACATAACAGCGAAGGTGCGAACAGGAAGGAAAAGGGGAGCTGCGTTCGTTGCTTGTTTATTGATTGATAAGGAAGATGAAGAGTTTTTAACTGAAACAGGACACAAACAAATTAAAGCAACAGCTTTTCTAATTAAATTATACATTTATGGTCTAATAAAGCTGGGTGAATCAATCGGTAATTCCAAGCATCATGAATGTGAAATTTATTAACTTACTAAAACGTGAAATTTTCTTCTTTTCCCTTTAATTTTTATTTATTACAGAGGAGAAACATTACGTGAACCCAGATTCAAGGGTGAGGAACAGGTGGAGGGTTTTGAGTCCCCCCCCTTAATCTGGCTATTGGTTCTTTCTTGAATAGATAGATTTCTGGGTAGGGTTTTTCTTCTTCTTGATTAAATCTGGTAGTATAATGGAGAGGTACATGACGAGCAGAGTAGGATGGACTCGTGGCTGTTAGATGAGGATTTCCGGCAATGGAGGATTGTAGTGGACGGTGGTTCTGTTTATGGACTAAAGGGTATAAATATTTGGGATAAAGGCATATATATTAGTATTTTCATATTATAAATATAAATATTAAATGAAAAGAATGCCACGATTTCATAAACCTACTAAACACACTTTTAAACTCCATCTCCATCTCTACATCCATATTTGTTTTTATTTCTATCAAAATGATCAATTCCAATGTACCAAACAAGGCCATATATTGCCTTTTGAAGGTTACTTGAATTAGGGGAAGATTCACACACTTCTCTTTTGCTCCTCCAAGGCTGCTATCTAAGAAGGATAAACAAATAGGTAATTCATTGGTTTGAAAGGATTTTATTTTATTTTTTAAATTAGAGGGGTAGATACTAAACAGCCTAAGAAGACAAGTATAGAATTGAACTTGCAACCTTCCACATACAAAGGAGCTTTCATGTTATTAAGCTACAAGGAGCTTAGTTTAAAAAGTCTCTCTTGTCTTGTGATTGTGCTGTAGGCCATGTTCGCGAAGGCATTTACAGCTAAAGTCACAACACATGAACGCGAAGCATTGGAGGATTTGTTCAAGATAGAAGATGCTAAATATCCTGTCACTGGAGAAAACTCTGGCTTAGGAAAGCAAGGTCCAAGATCTTCATTTGGAAGACCACTGCGAAAAGCAGCAGAGAAGGTTCAATCTTACAAAGGAGATTCCTCTAAATGTCAAGATGCGCCGACTTGAATAACTCAAATCAACTCACAGATGCAGAGAAGTTGGAATTATTTTCTTATTCTTCAAGTGTGTTCACCTGTTTTTCTGATCATTTGAATGTCTTTTTACTATTTTGGGTCAAATGTTTGGGTCGTTCGCGGAAGTTGGTTCCATGTGGTGTTGCCTCGAAATTGATTTGGTGTACATGTTAGTGCTTGTATGGGATCACTTTGGAATCCTCAAAAGGTGCTTACTCACGTAAATTGAGATAAAACCCCTCTCATATATTTACCTCATATACTATAAATCACAATTGAAAAACTATTTTTGAAGACTATTTCAAACAAAAAATGCATTAAGATGTTGGAGCTGGGCTTTCATGAAAATCTGGAAGGGGCTAATTTTAATAGGACTAAGCTTTTGAGACCCAAATCAAAAGACGACAAACAACTTTGAAAAGAAAGGCACTAGAGATTAGAATAGAAACATGATTTCTGAAGAGGCGAACTTTATCTGCAAAAAGTGATTAGGGAGCAAAATGTGCAGCCATTTGAAATGGGGGTGATAGTCAAATATCACAATGGGTGGATGGATACAGAGGAAACCGCGTGGAGCGCACTCTTAAGAACCTTATCTTTCCAAATATATGCCTACTTCGGGTACTAATCCTTTCTTTTTGGTGTGTTTTGTTTGGACAATCATGTGAATCCACCCCACAACCCATGGTTTCAAGTTTGAATTTAATAGAAAAAAGGCTTCGTTTCCAGCACTCACCGCAAAAGGACCTCCAAAAGCGCGGCCAGAAAGGAAAAAAAATTTAAAAGTATTTTGAATTTTAAAAAGCAAAGGTTGGTTGTGTGCACAATTGGAAAGGAAGGAGAAGGGTGGTTTGGTTGTTGATTATACTGTCACAAAATGGCCCTATTTCAGAGACTTGACCAGCATGTTTGGTGGGGCTTCTGCAAAGGTAAAATGACCATGTTTAAGTCAATCAGATATGCATTTTCTGTGCGACGTCTATAAATCACATCTGAGTTTGGTGCGTTATAATACAAAGTTTAAGAAACAAGCCAAGTGATAGTATTTACTTATTATGAATAATTTGAGTATTTTTTATGGTATTATATTCTGTTAGGACCCAGCAACATTGTTTGACCTGGCTTCATGTTTATAATATATACAGTAGTACACAATGTTTGACCTGGCTTCGCGTTGTAAGTTGTTGTAACAGACTAATAGACCTTTTTCTACGAAGTAGCATGTTTAAAAAATCCGCGTACGAACAGGTTCACAAGTCTATGCATATATGTGTGTGTTTTGGAAACTCAATCAATTTGACACATTAAAGCAAATAGCTATAGCTAGCTCCTATTGGTTTAGCAAATTAAATCCATATCAAGAAAACTAAGAATAGAGATCTAGCTATATGGGGGTGTCTAATTGTGTTTACCATTTAGTGATGGCTGTTTTAATGATTGCCTTCACTCTTTTGTTGCAGTGCCCCCATGCTAGTGCAGGTATATACGTGCCTTTGACTCTTTTTCTAGCATATATAATATATATAGTTACTTACAATTAAAGTGTTAATGTGAAAAATAATGAGGAAGTCTTGTGGTGATGCAGGTATGACGATGAGGAAGTTGCTTGGTCCTATGCCAAGGAGACCGCCTTCACCGATTGGGTCTGATCGAAGGAGTCCAATTCACGATTAATCAGTCCCCTCCACCGTCACAACCACCGTGATTTCCTCGACCTCCACCGAAGTCTAGCGAGAAGATTATGAACACATACTTAGTTGAAAACTTACTCGCTTCTATATTCATAGTCAAAACTCATAATAATGGAGTATGATGTTGAGGCTCTTTATATGTACTTTCTAGTTTCTGCTTTCAGGTTGCTCCCTGAGATACTATATTTATATATATGCACCTTCTTATATTGCTCCCTTGTTACTTCCTTCATGTATCTCTACCCGATAGACTATACTTAGATTATCTACCCTAACCAATTTTTTTCAAAGAAAGACAACAAAGTGATTATCCTTATTTAAAATGAGAATGGAGAGTAGATTTAATCCGGCTTTAAGATAATTCACCTGCATCATAGTTATATATTAGACTATGCGAACAATTACAAGAGGGAAAAAAAAAAATCTTTCTCATCAAAATGTATATAAATAACGGTTTTGAAACCTAGACCTGAAACCGACGAATCGGTTGGTACACTGGTCCGGTCTAGGAATCAACCCGATTCTCTATTTTTTTTAAATCACTTTTTTTTTAAAAAAAATCTCTAGAATTTTATATTGATAACACTAAAATCTTAATTTCTCACCGATTTGATCCCGGGTTAGCTCTGGTTTGAGTCCGGTCTGATCTATTGACCCTTGAACTAATACCCCTACCAATTTAGTGGCGGATTTGGGTTTCAGAACCTTGATTTAAATACACCTTGCTTCACACTCGAACTTACAAGTCGTAGAGCATATATCATTAGTACCTGAATTTCACAAACTAGACATAAATGGAGCTTCGTTGATCATAGTCTCTATAATTCGAAGAGATTCTCTTTCAACAGGTCTAAAATTAAACCTTGCTGCAAGCACGCGCTCTGACCATGTCAAAACATTGTCTTTTCTTTTAACTTTTCAATTACATGTGTGGGTTTGATGCAATACATACAAAGTTCAAGAACCAAGTCATAACATTTGTACGCCATCCTTTGACCAGCCTTCTATTTTATCCTCCCTCCTATCCTTAATATAAAACATATTTAATTAATTTAATTAAATTAAGAACGCTATTTAGGCTAGTTAATATGACATGTTTTTTTTAAAATATCCTAATTATCTTTTTTAATTTCCTCTATACTTGTCTTACTGATTATTGTTGAGTAACTATCAATAAGGGTAAATTAGGATTGTTGGACTTTGGGTCCAAGTCCGCCCTTGATGGGCCGGACTATTTGATTAGGAAATAAGTAGCCTAATCAAATAAGAATAAAATCAGCATAAAATGCAGATTTGAGAATATTTCAGCAATAATTATGGATTTGTTAAAAGAGGAACAAATCACCTAATTAGAGAATTAATTGAGGGACAATTAATTGCTGTCTTAGAGGGCAAGAAGGAGTGCACACGTTTCCTAATTAGTGGCCTCCATAAACCACTATAAATAGGGTGTGCCTCCTCAATTGCAACTCGCCCCGCCATTGAGTTTTCTGGCAATTCCCTTCTCTCCTACCATCTTTCTGGTTCTGGTGATCTGCTGTGCAAATCACAATTAGGCTCTAGTAGTCTAATAATTGTGCGGGCACAAGTATGGAGTATTGGAGCTTTGACCCGGATCCGAACATGGATTCGTCCAGGTACGCCTAATCTCCTTTTTAGTTTAATACTTTTTCCTACATTGGCATCAGAGCCATTTGATCCTTGAGGCTGTGGTTATTCTATGTGAATAAACATGTGTTATAATTTTTTAATTATATCCCATCATGATTTTTATTTCCGCTGTGCAATCATATATATGAGATTATATGATAAAAGAATATATGATGGTTCAATTTATTTTCGAATGCATACATAGATATACCATGAACAAGTATCTCGCATATGTATATATATTTGGTCAAGCATGATATTTGTTTTTGTTTTATATATACATGTTCATGAATATGCCTCCTATGTTTTTTCGATTATATGCGTGTCTATGTGTGCTTCCCATATTTGTTCAACATGCACACATAAAATACTAGTTTCATACGTTTGCTCCTTTTGGTTAGTTTATATATATATAATAACCGTATATATATATACTATGTCATGCGATTTCCATCGTTTCTTCTCCTCCCTTCTTGGATCTCTTTCAAGTTGATCTTTTGGAACCTATGTGGATTCAAAAACGAAAAGACTTGACCCCTCAAAGGTTAGAAGAGCCTTTTAAACCCAAAGGACACACATCCACGTCGGTTTACGTCGCGCCGACAATGTTGAGAAAAATTGGGTGTTTTGAAACTCGGTGTTTTGCCCAAAGTAAGGACATGGATGTGTAGATCTCGAAGAGACGATTCCAACGATGCTTAGAACGCGTCAAACGGAGTCCGGATGAGGGAGAAATAAAGGAAAGAAGTTCGCGGGTCATTAGTCGCCGCCGCAACTTCACTCGTGATTTGATCAATGAAACAGAGGTTTTTAGATCAAATAAATGCCATGAATTTGTAGTTCGCTGAACTACGATTCCAACGACACCAAGAACGCGAAAAACGGAGCTAAAACGAGGGAGATATGGCCTCCTGAAGTTGGTGGGTCGCGATGACCCGTCGGAGCTCCAACCGGGTCGGGTTGACCCGGCTGGAGGTTAAAGACGATGACGTGGCAGTCAACGCCACGTCATCGGTCAACCAATGACACTTGGAGCCAATGAGCGGTCGCCACGTTAGCGCCGAATGCCACGTCAGCATCGGTCAACGTGGCCACATCATCCGTTGACAGAGACACGTCAGTGCCATGTCACTGACACGTCATCGATGACGGGTCACGGTTGACCCGTCAACGTTGACCGGTCAACTGTCAAATAGTCATCCGTTGACTGTTGACAAAAAAAAGGGAAAGGGGGACACATGGCGTGTGGGGCCCATTAGGGTCTCCGTTTGACACGTGGCAAGCACCGTCGGAGAGATGACGGCGCGTGGATTCTTGGTTGCCGGTGCGTGTCACCGGCAGACGGCCGCAAGGCGGCGCGTGTATGTCACGCGCCACCACCGAGAGTGGCCAACGCTGGAATTTTCCAATTTTTCAAGATTTTTGGATTCTGACATCTTCTTGGGGCGCATGAGGGAGCATGGAGCCTCCAATTGAGACTTGGTTGGTTCTTAAAAATTCCTAAATTCGAGAGCTTCAATTTTGATATATAATTTGCATATATTTGAAGCATGTTTGGATCTGTTTTGAGTCAAAAATATGCTTATGTGTACTTAGAGGGTCCCAAAAACATTGGAATTGAATCAATGTTGGTTCTATTATTTCTTGGGATAAGTTGGCTTATTTTTTAAGAGTATTCTTCAGTTGCAACATAAGGTTAAATGCTGAATGATTCTTTAAAAGTAAGGGATTATTCAAATGAGTTTTTGAATATAAAATCTTATCCAACCTTGACTCAAACTCTTAGAGATAAAACCTGAAAAATTGCAGCAACTTAAAATTATTCAATGATTATTGAATAATAATAAGTCTTCCCAAATGTTGAAGCAATGACTTCTAAAAGTCAACCTTTTATCACATGTGTTGTGACAAAGAACAAGAGAGATAAAGATGTGAGAATCATCTCATCAAGTGGAAGGTATGCTGCAAATACATCTAAATGAGAAGATGTAGACATGGCAAATAGGAGCTAGACATTGTAGCTAGAAGCTACATGAGTTAATATGGTCAGAAGGGCCTATGAGAAGGAGAACCTAGTTAAGAGACAATGATATGAGGCTTAAACTTTTGAATGTTCTTGTTTTTACATTGAATTTAAGATTAAATTCTCTGTTAGTTTATATAATTGAATTCAGTATATTCTCTTCTTGTTTTCTTGAACATTCATGCTAGTTTGATGATAATGTGTTATTATCTTGTTAATATAACTGCTCTTTGATTGAGTGGGAGTTTCTGGAATGCGTCTAGAAATCCAAAGGGGAAAGTGTTCAAATGAAGACTGTGGTTAAAAGGGTGATGAGCTAACTAGTATGATTGGGATGGGAGTCAACATAGTTGTCTCCTGAACATGAAACTAGTGAACTTATCATCTAATTATCCTTTGTCTTATTTGAACAACTATGATTTGTATACCATAATCGTCTAAGTGACCAATTATGACCAAGTCTATTTGACTGAGCTTATGAAGACAAGCTCAATAGAGATATATGTGGAGTTAGAAACTCTCAAATCTCTTTCATTCAAGAAGAATGAGATGTCAGGGACATCCTATCAACTAGTCTTCAGCATTTAGAGGCTGAAGCAACTGAAGGATACAAGAGGTTTATGCTATCACGCATAGAAAGAACAACATTGCTTAAACTTATGTTGGTTTGAGCAATGTAACCTTATCCAAGCCGTGTGGATAGTGTTGGAAGATAGTGAAATAAGTTATCTTCTTCCATAAAGTTAAAACTAAGTTAAGTTTTAACATAGTGTACTAAGTCCTAACATGTTGTTTAGGCAACACTTGAGGCAGATGTCAAACTAAGAAGTTGAGACAAAACTAAATGCCAAGTTCTTTCTAACAAACAACAAATGTATGTTGTGATAAGACATCTCCCAATGAGTGGGAGGAAGCTATGTCTCCCAGTGAGTGGGAGTAAGCCATGTCTTCCATTGAGTGGGCGTATACAAAAGTATAAATTGCCCCTGATATGCATATTGTAACCTTCAGCAATGTGATTCACCACATTGAACTTGAATGTGAAAGACTGAAGGATTCAAGATCCATAAGTCAGACGAACTTAGCTAAAGAGTGGGAGGATTCATCCTCCATGCCTAAGGGCAAGGAACCTATGAGGAAAACTTGATCTAAAAGAGATCAAATGGTTTCAGCAAAAGATGAAATGCTACATTGATAAACCACTAAGGGTTGTAAAAGTAGCAATCCACATAAGTTGTGGATATTTCACAGAAGCATATGGCTTCATGTCAAAAGCAAAGCAATAAAGAGATAGAATCAAGGGATTGGAACTTGCACGTTAACTCTGCATAGATAAACCACCCTGATTCACTCCATGCAATTGTAACTGACAGAATCACATCTTTGCTATCTCTTTAGTTAAGGATCGATGGGACTATGATTCTCAAATCCTTTGTTGGATTTTGATATTTCTTTTCTAGGGATAAAAGATTCCATTTCTTGCCAGATATACACCTTGATCAAAGGGAATGATCAAACTAGCAAAAGAGTATTTGCTAAATAACGTGTGCTAAAGGGTTAATACCCTTATGAACAAGTTGAAAACTTATTCTACCTGGCAAGAAAGACAAAGAAACATATTTTTGAGAAAATCCACTGCAATTGGCAAATTATGACGTTAGTGAACCAATGAACGTGAGGGCAAAACACAAAGAGCTTGGTGTTTCGTTAACGTTATGGACGTTTACTTAAAATACAGTAATGTTTACTTGATTTTTGGCAAGTGTGAAGCTGTTAGATAATGGCTAAACTAGTCAGGAATTAGTTAAACTAAAAGGAAAAGACCTTTTTTGAACTAACAAGGGTTAGAGACACCCATGTGATTAGTTCAAGCTGCTTTGTGTACAAGAAAGGCATTGTTAGGCAACTATCAATACCTAGAACCCTTCAACATAATAGAGTTGTTGAAATAGAGAGTTAGACCTCTCCTTTGATTTGATTGTGAACATAATGGCATCAATAAGGCTATCAGCCATATGTTGGTACGTAGACTTGCATCTATTATATTCACACTTAACCAAATGCCCTTTATGTCTGTCACGACCTTACCCTTTGAATCGTGGATGGGCCTTAGATTAGGACCAAGCTCGTTAAGACCATAAGAGTCATCAACTTTATATTCATAATCTTCCTATAAGTAAGGAAGATTGGGGTCAAGGTATACAAGGTATCTCTTTATAAGATGACATGAGAATTTGACATGACACGTCTTCATTAGTGAAAATGATGGCGGTTCAGTGACTGAGAGAAAACCTTAGGACACAATGTTCATAAAACCCAGATTTCCTAGCAGGAAATGAGCATTAATCGCAATAAATCTCTTTAAGAGGTTTACAAGTGACAAGGAATAACCAAGTGTTCCTAAGTTCACTAATCCGAGTGGGAGGATTGAGACCATTTTCATAATGGAAAAAGTAAGAGGTAAGTTACGAGAGAATTACCTCACTCATACATAGGAAAAGAATCCTATGAAATCCACCTTGGAGCAAATTGTCATCTAACGAATGACTATAAGGGATAGATTCCCTAATGGATTGAATGCTCTCTTCATCATTTGGAAGGTAATGATAAGTACCTATAAATGTCTGAAAGACACTAGAAGGACCTGCTAAGATGAATTGCAAAGTGTCATGCAGGAGGTTTTGGATTCTTTTTTAAGCCGAATACATGTTTGGGTAATTTGTCACCTAGCCAAGAGGCGATTGGGAACAAGTAGGTTCTCAAATCTGTTGGGGGGCATGTAGAACCTAAAACACTTAGTGGCTAAGGGGTAATACAATAGAAGGTTGTCCATTGTGTGTTTTAACTCTGAACTTTGGCTATGACAATAAGCTTAGTCTTGAAAATTGCATCAAGATGACGTAAAGACCACCTTCCAATTTGGAATATTGGAAATTGGATGATAAACTCTGCATGAAGCAGCTTAAGGGCTTCGTAGAAACAATCACCCAAATAGTAGTATATGAGGTTTTTCATAAAGTGAAAGCCTCACCAACTTCGAAATAATCGAAGAACACTACATAAGTCCCAAATGGTCTAGTGATGATTCTTTGTGAAGTCATCTTTTGTCAAGTGACAAATGAAACAAGTGTCAAGGGAGTCAAAGGAATAAAGGATAAGAGAATCCTTAAATTTTGAGTTGAGAAAGTCATGGGTTGAACAAATATCTTGATCGACAAGATAAACGGAGTTGCACAAGAAAGATATAGTCTTTTCCACCTAAGACATGCACAAGTGTAATCCTTAGACATCTTAGGATGTCAAAGTGCGAACCCATGGACACCCCTGAAGTCAAGGGCATAAACCTAAAGAGGTTACATGTCCTATGAAGAATCCAACATAAGAAAGGTGGATAGAGTCCCATGTGAGACTATAGTTGGTAATATGAATGTACACATTGGTGTACATAAGACCAAATGTTTTTTGTCAGACTTGGAAGTTGTTTTTGGTCCAGCTGTGAAATGGGTTATAAGAATAACTATGGATTAAGTTGTCAAGACAACAACTTTCCTTTTTCAAAGGATACTCCAATACAAGACCTTGGCAAATGGTGATGGAGTAAGGAAATATACATAGTATTTTTCCTGTTATCCATGGAAATAGAACGCAAAGCGTGTTCTGCCATCATTCAAAGTGCCATATGGCTAAAGTAATTCCTATGAGAGATTGGGAATGAATGGTGGATAGAAGGATCCAAACGATAACATCTTATGATGAGGATCCTAAGTATCACAGCAAGGCGAAACATACCTTTTTGATACATCTCTATGAGAGACATGCTTCCAAAGAGGGAAAGCGATAGTTCAATGACCTTCTACTGACAAGATGTTGGCAGATCCCCTTATTGAGCCCATAGCTTGATTTTCATTGAGTTGGTGAAAATCTAGGGGCGCAAATAAAATATAAGGTCGTGAACTTCTTTTATGTAAAGATAAAAGAAATGGTATGTATGTTATGAGTAAATACATAAACGTATACAGCTTTGTATGTCGTACAGGTCAAAAGAGGTTGGTTCACTCACACGAACAACCGTCTTCCCATGTTTTGCAGGGGCATGGGAAGGTAAGACGAGCAAATGATCACCATGAGATGGTTGAGAAGAATCTTTGCGTTTGAGTCGCCTTAGTTAGACTGAGATGAGATCTACATATGTGCATATACACAGAAAATGGATCGAAGCATGAATATAGACCTGTAGCCAGGCAAAGAACTTTTTTTCACAAACGAGATTGTAAAAGAGATATTGCGAAAAAGAAAGTTCTGGTTCGAATGTTGAGTACATTTTGGAACTAATGTCTGTACGGTGAAAGATAAAGAAATCGACGTACACCTCAAACCATTCACCGTAGCATGCAATTCATACTGCATGTGCTTGAGAGTTAAACTGCAACACGGGATGTAGGTGAAAGATCCCTAGTTCACCACAGTGTGAGTCCCAGGAAGGAAGAATACTTCCATGATGCTCTTAAGACTTAGGCAGCATCATGAAAGCTTGGTTTGGTGACAGCTACTTTAGCTGAAGCTCCATGTTCACACTCGATTCGGTCAGACGAGTGAAAACTAGGAAAGCGACCAAGTCAAGATGGATTGATGTTTAGTCAAAAAGGAAGATTTACTCCTAGATACATAAGATGTACTAGTATCTGTGGTTGACCCCTTACTAGCTCTATGTGTAGCTAGTAAGTGCGGATACTATGTACGTGGAAGGCAATCTGAGTTAATCAACATATTAACTCGAGAGGGATTAGATATGCCATGAGTAATATGTATGGGAGAATCTGGGGCATATGAGGCAATGAACATATAACTTACGGTTATATATAAAGGGTGTCCTTAGATGCTGGTCCGATATAAAGGATTTCTAGTATCACAAGCACTAAATCTGAAAGACGTTTTTTGCCCACGCAGTCACGGCAGACGCCAAGTATGAAACAAGAAAGAGTAACGCACGCACGATGGGAGGCCTATCAAGTGCGAATGGGAGATGTTGGACTTTGGGTCCAAGTCCGCCCTTGATGGGCCCGACTATTTGATTAGGAAATAAGTAGCCTAATCAAATAAGAATAAAATCAGCATAAAATGCAGATTTGGGAATATTTCAGCAATAATTATGGATTTGTTAAAAGAGGAACAAATTACCCTAATTAGAGAATTAATTGAGGGACAATTAATGACTGTCTTAGAGGGCAAGAAGGAGTGCACACATTTCCTAATTAGTGGCCTCCATAAACCACTATAAATAGGGTATGCCTCCTCAATTGCAACTCGCCCCGCCATTGAGTTTTCTGGCAATTCCCTTCTCTCCTACCATCTTTCTGGTTCTGGTGATCTGCTGTGCAAATCACAATTAGGCTCTAGTAGTCTAATAATTGTGTGGGCACAAGTATGGAGTATTAGAGCTTTGACCCGGATCCGAACATGGATTCGTCCAGGTACGCCTAATCTCCTTTTTAGTTTAATACTTTTTCCTACAAGGATAATATTGACAATATTGGGAAATAGGTCTTATATTTATGATTAAAATCAACTCCCCAATTGGGTTATACGTTAAGGACCGAAGGGAATAATAAATACAGTACCGGAGTACCCATTGTCAACAATGAAGAGAAAAATGAAACAAGCTTGATGGTGACTAAGAAAGCGCATTGTAACAGACAAATTAATAGACCCGTTTTTTTCGAGTACGAGGTAATTACACATGTTTGAAAATATGCACAATAACGCAAGTTCAATTCATCACAACTGAGGATTCAAATCCAAGTCTATGCATATACATCTGCTTTTGAGAAGTCTATAAATTTGAGCAACTTGAAGCAAGCTAATTAAGCTACTACAGGTTTAGCATATCCATAACCCAAAAATTTAAGAATAGAGAGATCCATGGGCGTGTCTCGTCTTTTCCATTTTCTGATGGCTCTTTTGATTATTGTCTCCATTCTTTGCTTGTAGTGCCCCAATGCAAGTACAGGCATGACGATGAGGAAGCTGGCAGGTTCATTGCCATGGAGACCAACGGCACCAAAAGGCTCTGTTCAAAGGTCTCCAAAGTCCGGATCTCCTCCATCAATTTGCTCTGCCTCCACCGTAAGCATAGCTTATATTCATATTAGTTATTATGTCCCCAAAATTATGAGTTTTCATCTTTGTTGGAAGGATGATGAACTATTAAGGTGGTTAGTAAGTTAGTTGGATTGAACACTTAGTTATTGTTGGTTTAAGTGTGAAGGGAGATCATTAGAGAGTTACTCCCTCACCTTTGTCTTCTCTCCATAGTTCGGGGTTTGTTCATCACACCAGTGGATCCATTAGTGTTAAATTCTCAAATGACTTAAATATGTCACTCGTCATTATCTATCTGTAATAAATTTTCACACATTATCTCTTATGTTCCCTTTTTATAAACAAGGTACAATTGAAAAAAAAACACATGTCTTACACATTTATTACTTATAACTAATGTTTTGAAACTTGTGATTTTGGTAATTGTTCCTTATAAAAAGGAGTAGAGCCAATATATGTTTTCTCCATTATTTGTTCTAATTATTACACTCAAATAAAATTTTCTTACATTTACATTCCCTGTTGATTAAACCATATTTTTACATGATTTTTATGATTAATTTAGGATTTTTAATGCATTTTTTGGATTATTATTGCATTATTAAACACTAATTTTAGTTAGGGACAATTGTATTGAATTAATTGTAATTAGGGGCAAAATGGTCATAAATTTTTTTAATTATTCATATAAATATTTTCTTGGACTTTTGATGTTACCTTGTGTTTAATTTTGTATTTTAGGTGTTTTGGAAGAAAATTGGAGATTTTGAAAAGTCAGAATTAATAATTTAAAGATTGGGAAAAGCTACAGGCAAGGGCCCAACAATTTTTGAAAATTACAAAAATATGAAGAAAAGAGCTAGGAAAAATCATGGAAAAGTTCCCATAAGTTTTGATGATTACTATTCTGCCCTACAATGGTTTCAAAACCTTGTAGTGCACTCCCTCCTTAAGAACTTTTGGCATTTTAACATAGGTCCCTGGTCAAACCCTATTTTGACCAGGGCCTTCTTCGGTAGAGAACAGACCCGAGCTGGGAGATATAGATAGTTGCGCCACGCGAGCTGGGATTTGGGCTGACATGCTTTCATCACCTCCAACATTATATCTCCGTCGCCGGTGACCTCATCTCTTCCACCATTGTCACCGTCGACATCCCTCCTTCCTCCACTACCACCAATTCGAACAACACAGATCGTGAGTAGCATTGTGAGTTGATGTCGAACAGAGAGACCCAAAAGCT
Organism: Inga leiocalycina; assembly: GCA_963242795.1. Taxonomy (NCBI): domain Eukaryota; kingdom Viridiplantae; phylum Streptophyta; class Magnoliopsida; order Fabales; family Fabaceae; genus Inga; species Inga leiocalycina. Next base: position 25,875,646 of record OY725322.1, read on the forward strand.
AAGAGAAAGAGATCTTGATTAGCATCGTGCATTGAAGACAAACCAGAGCAGAGAGCTTCAACCTTGGCGAGGCCAGAGCTTTAACGAGAGAGAGAGAGCTTGGACGGGAGTTTTAGAAGGAGGAGGAGTTGAACACCGTGATTGTGCTGTGAACAGCTCCTTCACCGTCAGCCATTTTTTTTACTCCCTCTTCGTCATTTTACCACATCGCCACTACCTCCATTAAGATCAAAACCTCCACCGTCCTTCTCTTTCATTTTCTCCATTACAGATTTTGTTCTTCTCTCACAACACCACAACATTTTCCCTCTGCCATTGCCTTTGTCTTCATAGTTTCGGCTACTCATTCTGTCATAACCCACCACCGGCCACCTCCTCCTTTTCACCACTTAGCCACGTCCTTGAAAGCTCAAACCTAGGGACACTATTTTGACAATAGATAAGAGGAGGAGGAAGACAATCACATTCTCCCACTGAATGCATATTGGAATTTGATTAATTTTCCCACGAGCTAATTCTAGATTCCGGCAAGATCATGATTTTTCCGGCGAGTGCTCAGATTCTAAGTTATGATTATTCCAAGGCAATGAGTAAGTGATTAAACTTTCAAATTTTGAGGATTATGGATTTGGCTTGAGTTCAAAGAGCTTCAAAGGGGAGTTTTTCTTAGTCCTTTATGAATTTTCTATTGTTATTGTAATTCCTAGCCATGTTCCAAGGTAGTTTTAGTAGGATTTTATTGGGAGTATTTGGACTCCATAATGTTGAACTAACATTGTTTATATTATGTTTGGATTTGAATTTTTGTAATTGGTTTATTTATGGTTATATATTTCTTATTAATTCAATGAGATTATTCTTGCTATGTGAATACTGGTTTGTGTAATTGATTTGGGTTAATTTGAGTGGCGCGTTTGTGCATTCATATTAGAGGAAACAATTTCATTAATTTAATATATTTCACACATCAAGTGGTTCTTGAATAATACTTTTAAGCAATAGCTATGAATACGATCGTATGAGTAGCTATTGATTAGGAGTGTTAGACCCAATGTGATTACTTAGGGTTTTTAATTAAAACTTGATGAATTTCAACTCCCATATCATTTAGTGAGCTTGGATAGCCATTGAACTAATTTCTCAAGAGAATTCACTTCATTCATATTTCATTAATCATCCCATTTTTATAAAAATACCAAAAATATTAGTCTAGCATTTAATTAATTTGCATTTTCTTCTAGCTATTAATTTGAAAAATCGAAACCGATTTTCCCTTTGTTTTCATTGTATTTGCATGACATTTAGATTACTTAGGATTTAATAAATGGCTCCTCGAGAAGAAATAATAATCCTAGATTTGCCTATACGCAATCCTTGGTTAATTTTTGATTGTGGACCCTAAGGTTAACGTACACAAAAAAGTCCTAATCAATGGCGCCGTTGCCGGGGAGCTAAGTTATTGGCTCCCTAGGTAATCTAATTGTCAAATTCATTTCTGACAAGGGGTTACTCGGGTGAAGCTTGTTAGTTTTGCATTTTTGTTTTTTTTTCATTGCATATAGTTTAGGATTTTTGCATTTAGGTAGTTTGCATAGCTTTGATTGTATTTTTGCCTTGATTTGACATGTTAGCTTCTGTGTGGTGTTTTTGAATTAAATTTGATATGATTTTGAACTCGATTGAATTCACCATGTCTCCAAATTAAGTCATAGCATACTTGCAACTTTTGTCATTTTGAAATTCTTGTTCACCTTTTTCACTTGTATTTGTATTTTTGTAGATTATTTTTCTTAGTTTTTAATAGTTTATAGTTATTTGTCATCTTGTGATTCATTGGAAAGTTATTAAATTGAATTTCTTATGGCTTGGTTTAATGGTTGTCCATATTTACCTCTCAATTATCATTCTTCCACAGGCAATTACACAATGAAAATTGATAATATCTCTCAAGGATCTCAATCGGTGCAACAACAACTAGACCTCATCTTAGTCTGATTGGAGAATCCAACAAGAGGTTTGGATTGTCAAGAAAAGTCACCCTTTCAATCTCACTCTTCGGTAAGAGTTTCAATTGGAGATGAAGATTTTATCTCTAAAAGCACTTGTTCCACTCTACATACTTTGCAACTCCTTCAAGCTAAGTTAGGAATTTAAGGTAGAAGTCCATTTGATCAAGAATGTCATGATCCATTCCACTTTTCATACCTTGAACCCTACCAACAACCTTCATTCCAACCTTATTGTCCACCACACCCACCCTATAACCCATATTATGAGCCTCATTTTAATCCTCCACCATACAACCACATGCCATCTCATGAATCCCTTCCTTCATTCCATCCTACTTCCCAGCCATTTCATCTATCTCCTGAGTATTTATACCCACCATTTGAGCTATCTTATGGATCTTCTTCCCAACTATGTGTGCCAAACCAAGAATCTTCCATTTGTTAAGTCATTAGAGAGCTCCAAAACCAAATCACTCATACTATCAATGAAGAGTAGCCAGACAAGGACACCTTTGGTCATCAAATGGAAGTTATTCAAGAGTTTCAAACTCAAATGGATGACCTTACCAAAGAGCGGCGGTCACAAATGGACTTTTTTATCAGAAGAATGGAACAACAAGAGAAAGAGAGTGAGAGATTGCAAAAGGAACTTGAGCTTCTCATCAGCAATCACCAGTGTTGAAGAATCCCTAAGAAAATCCTCCTTCCATGTTCTTATATACACATGAAGTGGAATATCTAAAAGGAAGCAATGAGGAGCTGGAGGAAGCACAAAAGGCTTCTAAGTGCCATACTCCACCAAAGACTCGCCCACCACATATCCTTCTATATGAACCACCTTCTTCACCACGCCACGAACATTCACCCCAACCCCCTACTCCTCAAGCTTCTAGACTTGATGCATTTCTCACATTGCCATATATGGATGCCCAAACCCTTTACCTGCGAAGAATGTATACCAATTAAAGGTTTGGCTTCTAGAATTATTCATGCTCAAGGATGCTCTTGGACTCTCTGAAGAAATGGAGGGCATTGAAAGCTTCATCAAGGCATTTGTTGACCGTATGCTATGGATAAATACTAAAGGCAAAGAAGGAGCTCCATGGTCCTATAATACCAATAGTGATGGGGAAACCGAAGAGCAAAACCCACTTGCCACTTCACAAGTAGAAGATTCCAATCCTTCGGTGCCTATTCCCACACAAGCACATGAAGTGAAGCAAGTTCAAAAAAGCATTGAAGAGTCTTCTTTACTATTTGGTAATGATCCTATCCTTATAAAAGTAGACTCTCCTACTACTTTAACTAGTGAAGCAATTCATGATTTGAGTGATGATAAGGTGGATAATGAAATCATTGTTGAATCCCCTCAAACGTTTGAAAATGAAATTGCTCAACCCATTGGTTCAAGTAGTAGTGATTCAATTGTACTTGTTGATAAGTGTGCTCCTACTTCTTTGTGTGATACCTTAATTGTTGAAAATGCTTCTCTTCATAGTACTAGGGATGATTTGTGATCAATTGGATAATATATTTTCATGTTCTTGTGCAGTAGATCAAATATGTGCATACTGTTATCATGAAAAATACCACTTGCTTGTTGAGTTTCGAAAGAAAGCATCTAGTGAAGTGGTTGATTCTACCATTAATCATAATGCATCCTCTTATACTATTAATGATTGTAAGCATGACACTTGTGAAAATGTTGAATCTTGTATGAATACTACTGTGGTTGTTGTGAGTGAGAAAGATAATAGCCTAAGAAACGATCTTTCTCTTGATTCCAATGAATTTCATGATAGTTTCATAAGGGAATATTCAAATGTTTTGATTGATGATATTGAAAATGAAAATAAATCTTTCCATATAATTCTTTCTTGTGATTTGCCACCCGATATAGAAAAGGAACATGATTCTTTTGAAGATTCAAAAGTTTTGGGTCGTAATGACTTGAAAAATTCTCTTCCTTCTTCCACTCTTTTCCCTTTCATCTCTTGTGATTGCAATGATGATGTGGTGTACCCCAATACTAAGTTGGATTTTGCATCTTCCACCTTACAAACACAAGAGAATTTTTAAAATATAATTGCTTGTTTAATTTCTACTGATGGGAGTGCCATTGATTTCTTTGGATATGATAGTTACTTGGAGAGTTTCATTCCTAAAATGTCTTTAATTCACTTGAAATCTTTTCATGTTACTATTTCTGGATGTGATGCTGTTGTTTGCTCGTCTCCTTTACAGGCACATTCTTAGAAAGGTCATCGAAGGAACCAACATCCATTGTACATTCTTGCACCTCTTTCGATTGATCCTAAGCCACCTCTACCAAGGAAATTCAATATGGGAGAAGTTATTTTAAAAGACAAATTCATGCTTCTCATCAAAGATGAGAACTTCTCCTTCAAGCAACTCAAGATATTCTAACACAAGTTGTCTCTTTCCTCACTTGTTTTCTTCCTAATTCTTATGATTCTTTGGGTTTAATTGTTGTATGAGGAAGATAAGTGTGGGGAGGGACATAATCAAGTAGAAAAAGGTAGAATTCGTGTAGCTTAGTACATAGAATAAGAATCTCTTTGTATGCTTTGCATTTTTTGCCACTACCATGCTTAATTACCATTGTGCCTTTTTATCTTGATTCACTCTGTTATTATGACTTGTTTCTCCTTCTCTTTCTTTATGTGATATTGACATGTTGTGCTCCAATTGTAATTGAACTTCATAACTTTCCACTTTACTAAGGAACAAGTTAGAATAATAGAGTTGCTTTACACATTGAGGACAACGTGTTGATTAAGTGTGGGGGAAGAGAATACATTTTAAATCCCATTATTTTGTTGTTTTTAAATGAGAAAATGCCTTAAAATAGAAAATTTTTCAAAAAATTTTTCAAGGATGACTTGCTTTGATGTATGTCCTAAGTAGTAAAGGGTTGCATTTGCCACTTTGGAAATGTAATTTGTGAGAAATTCTTTGAGATTTCATGAGATCTAGTGTTTTGGAAACTTTTTGAAACCATGTTTTGCTTTTCAAGAGAATGGAAAGAGAAATGAACCCACAATTAGATTTTTGCTTACTCCTTGTTTTGAAAGAAGAGAGTTTCTATATCATTAGTGCATTTAAGAGTTGAGCATTGTTATAATTGATGACAATGTTTTGATTGATTATGTTTGTAAAGTTAACATTAGAAATAGTTAAGAAGATATTTTGTAGTTAGCTTGCTATGCAATTGATTGTGTTGGAGTGAGCATTAGAGAGAAACCTTGTTAGAAGGTTATTTGAGCCCTAAATTCTTTCCATGTGTGTATGATCGATTAGTCTTTCATCTTCAAGAACTTGTTTCCACTTTTTTTTCAAAATGACATTTGCATTAGTGTAATGGAAATAAAAGAGACATTCAATTGTAAACCCTTTCACCCAAACACAAACCCTCATTCATCACCATTTACTTACCCCTTTTGAGCAATTCCTATGTGGTATGCATGTCATTTATTCATAGTGTTCATGATATTCTAAAATCAAGGTGAATTGCTAATAGAAAATTGAACATTGTATATATTGAAATGCTATGTATATAGAAAAGGAAAAGAAAGTAAGTAAAAAAATGAAAAAAAATGTTTATAGTTTGGAAAAGAAAAAAAAAGAGAAAAAGTATTGAAAAAAAGGGAGAAAAATAGAAAATTATTTTGTAGATAAAAAGAAAAGGAAAAGAAATATAAAGAAGGCATTTGTTCATGAATTTGGAAAAGAATTGGCAAAAGTGTGTTAAGTTATTTAGATGCTATGTGTAACGCCCCAAATTTTGATTAAAGGCTAATAATGATTATTGAGGATAATTATTGAATTAAAGTTGGAATTATTTAGTGATTTGTGGTAATTGTAATTAATATGCCATAATTAAGGGGAAAAATTGAAAGAATGGAATTATTGGCCATAGTTGGTGATTAATGGGGAAATTAATTACTAACTAAAAGAAAAAGAAGAAGGGTAATTAAATGGCTAATGGAGGGATTAAATAAGTTAATTGGGTGTTTACTTTATAAGAACCAACGAAAAGGTGACACTTGGCAAGCAATCAAGTAGAGAAATGGATGGGATAAGTCAAGTGCAATTCTTTAACATTCTTTCTCTCTCTTCCTCCCCTCATTTTCGCTGAGCAAGCATGGGTGTTGGACAGATCATGATTTCTTCTTCTTCCTCACTTCTCTCTCTCTCTCATTCCTTCCTCCATTTTTCGTCTGCCATGGTTGCCAAGTGAGAGAAAGAAAAGCTTGTGATTAAGGTAAGCAAATGACCTCCATTGCTCAAACTCTCTTCTCTAAAGTTGTTCCTTGAGTTAAGAGCTTCTTTTACGTGGTTATAGACTACATAAAAAAATGGTATTTTGTAGTGGTTACAATTAACCGCTACAAATGTTAAGATTTGTAGCGGTTAAAGCCTAAACCGCTACAAATTTGTAGCTGCAAGCTACGCCCCAAGTGGCGCGACAGATTGGCAACGTTTTTTGTAGCGATTAAGTATAAATAACCGCTACAAATATGGCGTGCAATTCCCGCCAACATTTATAGCGATACCTTTGTAGCAGTTAGTAAATTATAACCGCTACAAAGTTGGCGCCATTTGGCGGGAACAAAATGAGTCAACAGTGTAGCGTTTATTTGTAGAGGTTTAATCAATTAAACGGCTACAAAATGCAAAAGGTCGCGTATTTGTAGCGGTTATAAATCTATAACCGCTACAGAATTTGAGAGGTCGCTAAATTTGTAGCGGTTTTGTACTATAACCGCTACAGAACTTCAAACGTACGTTTTTGTAATTTGTAGCGGTTATTCTATAACCGTTACAAATTTTAGCAACCCAAGGTTATTTGTAGCAGTTGATGTTGTGGTTATTTTAAGAACCACTACAAAGGTTGCCTCTATTTAAACCTACCTCCCCCCTTCACTTTTCCGTTTGACCATTTTGTTTCCTCAGATTCCTTTGAGTGTTTTCTTTTAAATTTGAGCGTTCAGGCATATGTAGAAGAGTTTTTGCTATAGTGTTTCTCATTATTTGCACTTGAGGTACAGAGACACTACTTATTTTATATGTATTTTTATTTTTATTATATTTTTGCATAATAATGTGACTAAAATGTTTTTTTTTTGGAATTTTGTAGTTGATATGGCTTCTAGAAGGGATAAGGGGAAGGAGCCCGAGGTCCCTATACCGATTTTACGGGGCGACAACAGTAGATCTGGGGGCAAAGGGAGGGGGCAACATCGAGGGAGGGCGACGGTGGCATTTCAGCCCATCCCCCCACAGGAGTCGGCCCAACCACAGGCACCGCAAACAATCCCACAGGAGATGACCGCACCAATGGTGCCTGATTTGGGGCAGGCAGATATCAACGTCGAGGACTATGGCCCCAATGAGGACTTTGACATCCCGATTGGGATCAGAGAGATGGAGCAATTCCTCGATGAGGAGGAGGCGCAGGAGCAGAACAACCCACGAGGGTCGTCTTCGCGGTCTACTTGGTTTGAGGTGCAGGTCTAAGGTAAATAAATTTTTTTATTTAATAAATTATTTATTTAAATTCAAAATGTTAAATTTGAATTACAATTTATCTAACGTGCGGTAAATTGTGTAGATGAGCATGGGAACGTGTCCACGAGGAGGCTGGACGTGGCCGGTCTAAACAGCATGAACATGACACTACGAGTTGTAGTGTCGTAGAATGAGGCCACGAACCAGCCGATCAACAATGGTGGTCACCTGTTCAACCACTTCCTAAACGAGCTGGGCTCAAATTGGATGTGTTTCCCCCTTCACTTCAGGACGTGGAAGCACGTTCTGAAGGGGCCAAAGGACCTGGCTTTGGAGGAGGTGGTTCAGGTAATTAATTATATTTAATTAATATTTTTTGTAATTAGTTCTATTTAATTAATATTTTTTAATAGGATTTTTGTAATTATTGATATTTAAATAATTTTTTTGCAACTGCGGTTTGCCGTCCGGCCCAACCGGAAGAAGTACACCCTGGTGAAGATAAGTGACTGCTGGAGGAACCGTCTCTTCCATAGTATGGATAAGGACGAGACGATGCCTCTAGAGTAGCTGATCGAGAGCATCCTGAACGGCGTCCCGCCGAACGACTCGGCGAGTTTCATCTAGTTCAGGAGGAGCCCTGAGGGGCAGGTAATGTATTTATTATATTATTTATATATAATTTTGTAATTGTTAAGTATTAAATTATAATTTAAATTTAATTAATTTTAACTTGAAATTTATTAATTTTAAATTTTTTATATTGTTTAATACATTTAATATTGTTTTTTTTCCAAGCGCTTTCTTAGAGAAACACTAGGTGCCATGGGCAGCAGACGATCCACCACACAACAGGATCGAAGACATTTGCTGTCACTTACAGTGAGCTGGTAACTTTTCATAATATCACTGAATTTTAACTAGTTTTTTCATAATACTAATTGAATTTTGTAATTGTTTTAGGAGAGGAAGGCACAGTAAGAGAATCGTTAGACGGACTATGGGGAGTTGTACACTATCACACACAGACATCATGACGAGACTCCGACCTCTCAGTAGGCAGAGGCGGCCATTGTAAGTAATTTCATTATTATAACTTTTATATAACCAACTTAATAATTAAATATTCTAATAAATAATTGATTCATAAAATGGCAGGAGCGAATGCGGCAGTCGCAAGCTGAGCTGCGAGAGACCCAGGCCGAGAAGTCACAGGAGTTAGTGGACCCAACGGCTCTTTTGAAGGCGGGTTTGGGTCAGGCTGAGCACCTCAGACGAGTACGGGGGATGGGGATAGGCGCCAGACCTAGCATGGTCTACGGCAAGAGTGTCGCCTCTGAGGCTGGCAGCTCTAGAGGGGTCAGATGTCTGAGGGACGAGTCTGTTGAGCAGCTGCGGTCAGATTTGGAGTAGACACAGGCTGTAGTGGCACAGCAGTAGCAGATGCAGCAAATACAACTGCAAGATGATTTGATCTACACTCAGCAGACGCAGTGGCGTGAAATCACGAACAAGATGCTCGAGCGGTCATGGAGTCGCCTGTTCCCTGACGAGCAGCTTCCACAGGTTCCCCCTATCCCTTGATACGTCGTCCAGATTACTCCTCCTCCTCCTCATGCTGATGATGATGGTGCGGTTAACTCTGCCCAGCGCCCCGATCCAGCAGCACCTGAGGGAGCCCCACCTAAGGGAGCACCGGATGATCAGCCCCCAGCTACTTAGTTTAGGACATATTTATTTTTTATGGTTGAAACATTTGTAAAAAAATATATAATTTTATATTTCATAAATTATATTCTTATTGTGTTTACCATGGTTATATTTATATTTTTAGACCGCGTTGTTGAATTTGTGAATTAATTAAAACAGTTATATTTATATTCTTAAACTGCGTTTACCACAGTTATATTTATATTTATATTTATATTTCTAAAACTTAAAAAAAATTATATATTTTTGCAGCGGTTATATTATAAAACCGCTACAAATATAATAAATTATATTTGTAGCGGTTAATAAGAATAACCGCTACAAATATATATATTAGTAGCGGTTAATAAAATAATCACTACAAAGAAAGAACTCTTTATATTTGTAGTGGTATAACCGCTACAAATATATATAATTTTTTTTTAAGTTTAAGAAATATAGTTCCATATTTGTAGTGGTTAAGGCTGAAACCGCTACAAATTGAAAGACATGAGCATGGCAAAATTCAAAATTGAATAGTTGACTATTTGTAGTGGTTATATAAATAACCGTTACAAATACTAATTTTGCAAATTTAAATTTCCCCCCACTTTTTGCAAAGTTGTAGCGGTTATTTATGTATAACCGCTACAAAGTATTATTAGTAGCGGTTATAAGCAAAATCGCTACAAGGTCAAAACAAATTCTTCAATAAGGTTACCAACGGCTTGATAATTAGTAGCGGTTTTATACATATAATCACTACAAATTCTATCACAGTAGCGGTTACTATAGCGGTTATGAACCACTACAAAATATTAAATATTGGAAATTCATAATATAATATTCCAAACACTCGTCATTCTCTATTCACTCATCTTCTTCACTATACTTTCTTCTCTCTCACTAATAGTTATGGATAAGTCATGGATCAAGTTGCCACACAATTCTTTGAAATATTTGTACGGATTAAATAATTTCTTGGATTTTGCATTCACTCACACCAGCTATAACGGCAAGATCATCTGTCTATATCGGAGATGCAAGTTTAAGAAGTGGCATACACGAAATGTTGTTAAGGAACATTTGCTCCTGAAGCCTTTCCCGGAGGACTATATGTTTTGGGCAGTTCATGGTGAGAAGGCCAACATTAGATATGATGATGCTCTTCCTCAAAGTTCTCAAGTAGGCATTCAACTAGATGAAGATGATCCTGTGAATGATGTTGTGTGTGATGCATTTGGATTTCAAGGTGACAACTTTAATGAAGAAGTGCACGGTTCTAAGCCAGTGTTCATGAGGAATAAAGCAACTTGGGATTTTTTCAGCTTGATGAATGAAGCAGATCTTCCTTTATATCAAGGTTGTCGAAAATATTGTAAATTATCTTTCTTGATCAAATTGTATCACATCAAGTGCTTGTGTGGAATCATAGATAAGGGAATGTCGATGTTGCTCGAATTATTGCAAGATGCATTCCCTGATGCTAAGATTCCCACAACATTCTACGAGGCCAAGAAGATTATCAACAGGTTAGGGTTGAACTATCAAAAAATTGATTCATGACCCAATGATTGTATGCTGTATTGGGGAGACGATTCCAGCAGGGAGACTTGTAAGAAATGCCATACATCGAGGTATAAGACAATTCGGAAGGGAAAAAAATAGAAGAAGAAACCTGCAAAGATTCTCAAGTACTTCCCTTTAAAACCACGTCTACAAAGATTATTTATGTCGTCTAAAACTGCGGAGCACATGAGGTGGCATGCCGTTGATAAAAATAAAGACGATAAATTAAGACATCCCGGGGATGCAGATGCTTGGAAAACATTTGACAATGACTTTCCAGATTTATTGACTGACCCCAGAAATATTCGGTTTGTGTTGGTGACCGACGGTTTCAATCCTTTCAGGAATCTTAGCACAAGTTACAGTATCTGGTTGGTAGTCTTAGTTCCCTACAACTTACCCCCTGGATGTGTTTGAAACAAAGCTCCTTTATTATGTCTATGATCATTCCAGGCAAAAAGGCACCGGGCAATGACATCGATGTGTATCTCCAACTACTTATTGTGGAATTGCTTGACCTGTGGAATGTCGGCATCGAGACGTACGACGCTTACGGGAAGACTTTGTTCAACTTGCGTGCAGCCTTGATGTGGACGATTAGTGACTTTCCCGGCCTTGACACATTATCTGGTTGGAATGTGCATACTGGGTCGGCGTGTCCAGCTTGCAATTTTGACTCTAACGCAGTGCGCCTTCCCCACAGCCGAGGATTTATGGGGCATCGGAGGTTTCTTGATAGAAGGCATAAGTTCATATTGCAACATAATAGCTTCAATGGGAAACCAGAAAACAGAGGACCACCTCAGACTTTGTCCGGTACAGATATCTTACAGCAGCTTGAGCATGTTGACTTCGATTTTGGAAAAAGCGACGATTCAGCACAAACTCGACAAAAGACGAGCAGGACTTCGGTGCCTCAGCAGTGGAAGAAGATCAATATTTTATTCACTCTTCCATAGTGGAGATCTAATTTACTTCGCCACAGTCTTGATGTCATGCACATTGAAAAGAATGTTTGCGATAATGTGCTATATACACTGCTTAACGAACCCGGCAAGACAAAAGATCACCTTCAATCGAGGAAAGATTTACGCGCCATGGGAGTTCATGAAGATGCTTGGCTAGATGAGCATGACAAATTTCAGCCGACAAAGTTTACCCTCACAAAAACAAACAAGGAAGTCTTCCTCATGACGTTGAAGAAATTAAAAGTTCCTGATGGGTATTCAAGCAACATTTCTCGATATGTTGACTTGCAGGCTTGAAAAGTTGCTGGCCTGAAGAGTCATAACTCACATGTTCTTATGCAACAGTTACTCCCTCTGACTATAAAGAATGCACATCCTCCCGATGTTTCCATCATTTTGGTGGAACTTTGTTCTTTCTTTCGGAAGTTGTGTTCTAAGGTTTTGATCATTGAGTAGCTCAATCAGCTGTAGTCCAAAATCATTCTTACGATTTATCACTTGGAGATGATCTTTCCTCCGTCCTTTTTTACTGTGATGGTCCACCTCACAGTCTACCTTGTTCATGAAACAAAGCTCGCTGGCCCAGTACAATATCGATGGATGTATCCGATTGAGAGGTACTCATTTTAAATATGTGTTTCATTGTTAGTTCTTATATTTGCTAGTCGTCCTTTTCAACATTTAGTATCAATTTTCTCTTCTTTACTTCGTAGGTTCCTTGGGAAATTAAAATCTTATGTAAGGAATAAGGCGTGGCCAGAAGGTTCTATAGCTGAAGGCTATATAGGGGATGAGGTGCTGTATTTTTGTTCAAGGTACTTTGATGACCTTGAGACGGCTTTCAACCTCCCACCTCGTGTTGATGATTGTCCTGAACTTGTGACAACAATAGGAGAATTTATCCTTCGTGTTGGTAAACCAGTTGGAGGAACTGAGAACTTCAAACTAACGGCAACTAAGAAGTTGCAAGCACATAGACATGTCTTGATTAATTGCTCTCAAGTTGAACCTTTAATACAGTAAGAATTGTACACTCACATGTTATTCTATATCTTTTGTAACATTTTTCACTTTCATTTCACTATCATTTTTCCATTATTAATTGTAGGAAATTCAGAAGTCATGGTAAGCGTCAACTCAGGACCCGTACACAAACATCCTCGGAAGTTAACAAAAAGGTCCACAAAGAATTCCCGACCTGGTTTGCTTGTAGAATACTAAATGACCACAACCCATACTCACCAGATTTCAGGGCTCTCGCAATCAGCCATCTTGATCATGCAAAAAGGTTTACAGCATACAATGTCAATGGTTTTAATTTTTACACGGTTTCACGGGATCAAGGATAGCAAACTCAAAATTCGGGTATTTATGGCACATTTGGGACAAGGAGTTATGCAAGCAGCAGTGATGACAACATGCAGTTCGGAGGTGTCCCTTACTATGGAAAGCTTCTTGATGTGGTCGAACTTAATTATCAAGGCCGTTTCACCATGACGTTGTTCAAGTGTTTGTGGGCAAATACCACTACTTCTCAGGGACTGACAACTGACGACTTAGGGATCACATCAGTCAATTTCTCACGACCAATTCATGCCGATACTTCTCAAGATGATGATCCGTATATTCTTGCTTCATAGGCATATCAGGTTTATTATGTCGAGGACGAGAGGCACAGGGATTAGCACATGGTCGTTCATTTAAAGCCACGAGACCTTTACGACATGGGTGAAGGCGATAACATCACCTACGAGAGTGAGCCATTTCAGCCAGCCGATTTTGAAAACTACTTCCCTGAAGGCGATGACAATTTACCTCTACTGCGATGTGGTTTTTTAAGTCCACATCATTTAAATTATATTTTTTTAAATTTAATAATATATCACTAACAATAATTTTTTTACATAATTTCTGTAGGGATGGCGAGGATGAGTGATCAAATTCAAATTATGTTTTTGTCTTTAAAAAAACTGGAAAAAAATATTTAAAAAATAAAATAATATTTGTAGCGGTTCTTTAACCGCTACAAAAATACAAATAACCGCTACTAATTAAAAACCGCTACAAAATGGGAATATTAATCGCTATAAATACTACGCGGATTCCTATAAATACCCCTATCACATCTCATTTCAAACGCTCTCCCATTTCTTTTCACCTTATCCTTCTTCCATTTTCTCTCATTTACAAATATCTTTGTATGTGTTGAGGAGCTTAACATACAATCAAATATGGTAACAAATTTTTTAATTTTTTATTTCAATACTTCTTTCCTTCGCATAAAAATTATTCTCACCATTTTCTTTTTTCAGATATTTCAGAGCTTTATCTCATTTTCATATATTTTTCATATACAATTACATTGTAGTAGATAACATAATAGTTCCTTATTACCTACGTATCCTTAATAATATTATCAATACAATTTTTATACTTATCCAACTAAATTAAATTATTCCTTTTAATTTATAAATGAGATAAACTATTGAATAATAAGCTAATTAAATTAGTTAAACTATTAAAAAAATAAACTATTTAATTAATATCAAACTAATAGAAGCAAATGATTGTAGTTTTTTTAAAATTTTCTTAATTTTTGTAGCGGTTATTAAACCGCTACTAATTAACGCGCTTGGTTCAAACCGAAATTAATTTTTTTTGCGGGAATTTTGAATTTTGATGAAATTAGTAGCGGTTCTAGAACCGCTACTAATTTTAGAAACTTCTTATTAGTAGCGATTCTTAAACCGCTACAAATGAGAAAAAAATTTCATTTTTCTTTTCCCGCCTTGAAAATTTTCTTTTTGATATTTATAGCGGTTATATAACCGCTACAAATATCCCAGAAAGAGCTTTCGGCTTGTGGTGATGTTGTAGCGGTGGGATTGAACCGCTACAAATAAAGTAGCGGTTATTTTGATTGAGTAGCGGTTTTTTATAACCGCTACAAATACGCTTGCAACATGCGATTTAGTAGCGGTTTTGTAAACCGCTACTAATGTTTCTTGTAGCGGTTAAAACTGCTACTAATGACCATTTTTAACCGCTACTAAATCACATTTTTTTGTAGTGATAGTTTTCCATTTGGTGTTGGTTTGTGACTTCAAGGAATTTTGGAGGTTGGAAAATCAAGAGGCTCCTTTGAGAAAGTTGTTAAGATTAGTAAAAGAAACCTTTCCATCTATGTTCTATGCCATTTGATTAAACTTGAAAATTCTGGAAATTATTGCCTATTTTTGAAAATAAGGGTCATTGGGTATTTGGCATGTTATTGGTCTGGGATTGGTAGGTTTGGAATGTATGTGGATAGATAGAAAGGAATTGGGATTGAATGATTGAGTTTGGTGATTTTGGAATTTTAATGTTTAATGTTGCCCAAAACTAAAGCATGATAGTGGAGTAAGATTTCAGTGGTTTTGGCATTTCCATTGGATTCCTTGAGTGATTTTGTGTGGGGATAGCTTTGGTTGAAGTTTTAAGTTCATTGGGAACTCTTGGAAAAATTCTGGGAAATGCTGTTAAAGTTTCTACGTTTTCTGGTTTCTGATGTATATCTCTCGAGTGAGGGGGTATCACTCGAGTGAGTTAGTGAAATTCCTCAGTTTTCCCTTCAGTTTCTGCGTTGCACTTCTGTGAAAGGGGTATGAGTGTCGCCTCACTTGTGAGTGTGGTGGCTTCTCACTCGAGTGATGGTGTATTTGACACCCAAAACTTGCCTCTCGGGTTGTCACTCACCGTTAAAGTGCAAGAATGTGTTTTAATACTCTCGGGTATTCAGCCTTCACTCAAGTGCAAAGGCCCATGCTTGAGTGCTCTTCTTCCTTGAAAATTTCATTTGCTCTCAGGTAAACACGTCCTTCACCTCACTTCCTGGTACTCGAGTAAGCATTTGGTATCACTCGAGTGTTGCATTCTATGCTCGAGTGTTCTCATTCTCTGAAAGTTTCTTGTGCTCTCGGGTATGCACTCACTGTCCTTCACTCTCTTGTACTTGAGTGCAAACTGTACCATCACTCGAGTGAAGCCGTCTTCACTCGAGTGAAATAATGAAAAATATCAGTGTTTGTGCTTCCAAAAGGGGATCCTTAGGGTAGTTCCTCCACCCCTTTAGGGCTTTTATTAGAGGCATTTAAGGGTGCTTAAGAGACAATAATGATAACCAATTTAAGTGTTGTGAAGGTATTGAGTATTGGACTAAGTGATAACACATCGTCCTTAATTATGACTTTAGGATTTGATATTTGTCTGGAGTGTAGAAGGCCTGTGCCTGCTCAAGAACGGAAAGACCAAGCTAGTGACACTTTATCCTATATCATGTGTAATGTATTGCTTGTTAGTATTAGTCATTGAATACAGATACAGTTGAGGGGATGTGGCGAAATCTCGGCCTTGAATACAGATACAGTTGAGGGGACGTGGCAGTATGCCCGATCTTGAATATTGATTGCTACATTGTGATATATGCTTACTTGCTTTGTTTAATTATGCATCATATACGTAAACGGTTGCTACTGGGATTCTTTAGAATCTCATTCTTTTTAAATAACATTTTTAAACAGGGCAAGTGGATCAAGAAGCAAACAAGTGAGCAAGGACGATTAGGACTTCCAGTAGTAGTCTTAGCTACTATCTTTTTGGTTTTTGATTGGTTATCATTTTAGATAAATGTATATATTGTTGATCATAGATTTGTAGTATTGTGTAATCCCCGGTTTGAGAAACTGAGATGGGCAATGATGCCCTACAAACTTTTGGATTAATGATATTATCCCACGTGCATGTCGAGAATTTTGTTATTATTCTGATATTCTATTTGTAACAAACCGAACAGGCCAATTGTTTTCACTCTGAAATGAATAGAGATCTTGTTATACAGATTTTGTAAAAAAATTTTAATTACCATCGATCTCTCATTAATTATAAAACATGTTTAAACACCTAATCCCGGCCTCAATAGTATCGAGGGTTACACTATGAACTTATTCATTAACTTTGACTTGCATATCAACTATTCCTTTTCTAATCAATTCATTTCATCCAACATTATAAGCCATTTAAGGTCTCTTGATTCATTATATTTAATTGCCATAAGTAGTGGAGATATTAGAGTTGTTACAAGCCTATGATAAGGTGTTGATTAAGTAAAATAAAGTGAAATTATCCCATTGAGGTGAGATGAGTTAAACACTAATACCTTAGAGTCTCTAGTGCTTCATTCTAATATTTTGGATTGTGTAGTTGGCTAATTTCTTTGCATCGCTTCACTATGACTACTGTTGACTTGAAGAATTTGATTAATTGATTTATTGCTTGCTAATGATGAAATTGCTTGTCTTTCAATTGCATTGATGATTGAAATTTAGAAAATTCTGCTTAATTGCCTTTGTTGAGGAGTACAAAGGTCTAAGTGTGGGGGAATTGATTAAACCATATTTTTACATGATTTTTCATGATTAATTTGGGATTTTTAATGCATTTTCTTGAGTATTATTGCATTATTAAGCACTAATTTTAGTTAGGAACAACTGTATTGAATTAATTGTAGTTAGGGGTAAAATGGTCATAAATTTGTTAATTATTCAAATAAATGTTTTCTTGGACTTTTGATGCTACCTTACACTTAATTTTATATTTTAGGTGTTTTGGAAGAAATTGGAGATTTTGAAGGGTCAAAATTAATAATTTGAAGACAGGGGGAATGCGAAGAAAAGAGCCTAAGAAAAAATCACAGAAAAGCTCCCATAAGTTTTGATGATTACTGTTTTACCTTATAATGATTTCACAACCTTGCCATGTACTCCCTCCTTGAGAACTTTTGGCATTTTCACATAGGTCCCTAGTCAAACCCTATTTTAACCAAGGCCTTCTTCGGTGGATAACAGACCCGAGCTGGGAGATATAGATAGTTGCACCGCGCGAGCTAGAATATGGGCTGACATGCTTTTATCACCTCCAACACTATATCTCTATCACCGGCGACCTCATCTCTTCCACCATTGTCGTCGACGACCTCATCTCTTCCATCATTGTCGCCAGCGACGTCCCTCCTTCCTCTACTACTACTAGTTCGAACAACACAGACCGTTAGCAGTGCTGTGAGTTGAGGCCGAACACAGAGACTTGAAAGCTGAGAGTGAGAGATCTTGATTAGCGCCATGCATTGAAGACAAACCAGAGCAGAGAGCTTCAACCTTGGTGAGACCAGAGCTTCAACAAGACAGAGAGAGAGAGCTTGGACGGGAATGTTAGAAGGAGGAGTAGTTGAACGCTGTGATTGTGCTGTGAACAACTCCTTCACCCTCAGCCGTTTTCTTTACTCCCTCTCCGTCGTTTTACCACATCGCCACTACCTCCATTAAGATCAGAACCTCTACCGTCCTTCTCTTTCATTTTCTCCATTACAGATTTTGTTCTTCTCTCACAACACCATAACATTTTCCCTCTGCCACTGCCTTTGTCTTCATAGTTCCGGCCACTTATTCTGTCATAACCCACCACCGGCCACCTCCTCTTTTTCACCACTTAGCCACGTCCTTGAAAGCTCAAACCTAGGGACACTATTTTGATAGTAGATAAGAGGAGGAGGAAGACAATCACATTCTCCCACTGAATGCATATTGGAATTTGATTTATTTTACGACGAGTTAATTCTAGATTCCGGCAAGATCATATTTTTCCGGTGAATGCTCAAATTCTAAGTTTTGATTATTCCAAGGCAATGAGTGGTTAAACTTTCAACTCTTGAGGATTGTGGATTTGGCTTGAGTTCAAAGAGCTTCAAATGGGATATTTTCTTAGTTCCTTTATGAATTTTCTATTGTTATTGTAATTCCTAGCTATGTTCTAAGATAGTTTCAGTAGGATTTTATTGTGAGTATTTGGACTCCATACTATTGAACTAAGATTATTTATATTATGTTTGGATTTGAATTTTTGTGATTGGTTGATTTATGGTTATATATTTTCTATTAATTCAATAAGATTATGCTTGCTATGTGATTACTAGTTTGTGTAATTGATTTGGGTTAATTTGAGTGGAGTGTTTGTGCATTTATATTAGAGAAAAAAATTGCATTAATTTAATTCATTTCACACATCAAGTGGTTCTTGAGTAATACTTTTAAGGAATAGCTATGAATACGATCGTAGGAGTAGCTATTGATTAGGAGTATTAGACCCAATGTGATTACTTGGGGTTTTTAATTAAGACTTGATGAATTTCAACTCCCATATCATTTAGTGAGCTAGGATAGCCATTGAACCAATTTCTCAAGAGAATTCACTTCATTCATATTTCATTAATCATCTCATTTTTATAAAAATAACAAAAATATTAGTCTAGCATTTAATTAATTTGCATTTTCTTCTAGCTATTAATTTGAAAAACTCAAACAGATTTCCCCTTTGTTTTCATTGCATTTGCATGGCATTTAGATTACTTAGGATTCAATAAAAGGCTCCTCGAGAAGAGAAGAAAGAAAGATAGCGAGAGAAATGAATAATGCTGAGGTGAATTTACCTCAGGCCTTTCCTGGTATACATAGCACATGACTCTAACAGAATTTGTTATAGATTGTTACAGATATGATCTACACCCTTCACGTATTATGTAGAAGATATTCTACAGATATTACAGCTGTAAACATTACACCTATACACAAATACTAATTATGCTTTTGCACTAACATTCCCCCTCAAACGAAGGGGTGTAGGACACAGACCAAATTTGCCTCTTATCTGTATGAATTGTGAATAGGACAATGCTTTTGTTAAGCCATCTGCAATCTGATGTGGTGATGGAACATAGCGAACATCTATCTAACCAGATAATACTTGATCCCTAATGAAATGTACATCTATTTCTATATGCTTGCTACGAGCATGATGAACAGGATTTGCTGCTAAAGCACTTGCACTTAAGTTGTCACACCAAATAACAGAAGGTCTTTTGAGGAATAAGCCCAGTTCAGTTATGAGAGAACATAACCAATTTATTTCTGCTACTCCATTAGACAGAGAACGATACTCAGATTCTGCACTAGACTTTGAAACAACTCTTTGTTTGCTAAAAGACCAGGAAATAAGAGTACTGCCTAAATAGATACAAAAACCTCCCATAGACTTTCTGTCATCTATATCAGTTGCCCAATCTGCATATGTGAAGCCTATTAAATAAAGAGATTTAAATGGTTTGATATGTAGACCATAATGATAGGTGCCCTTTAGGTATCTTAAAATTCATTTTACCCCTTGAAAATGAACACTTGTAGGTCTGGACAAAAATTGGCTAAGTTTGTTCACAGAATAAGCTATATCAAGCCTGGTTGTCGTTAGATACTGTAAGGATCCTATAGCTCTTCTATAATCAGAAGGATTAGCCATAACTTCGCCATCCAAAGCATAGAATTGTCTTCCAATTACCATGGGAGTAGGTACAGGGGCACAATCAAACATGTTAAATCGTTTTAGCAAATCCAAAGTATACTTGGCTTGATTTACATATATACCTGTATGATCTCGATGAACTTCTAATCCAAGAAAGTAATATAGAGGACCTAAGTCTTTTAAAGCAAAGATAGAATTTAATTTAGCAATGAAGGTTCGAATGAAATCTGAGTTATTTCCTGTAATGAGAATATCATCAATGTAGATGAATATAAATACTAGCAGATTTTGTGTTCTGAGAAAGAAAAGTAAGACATCACTTCTGGAGTTTTTGAAACCCCATTCCAACAGAGTGCATCTCAAACGATCGAACCAGGCTCGAGGCGCCTGTTTAAGACCATAGATTGCTTTAACAAGTTGATAAACATGAGTAGGCTGCCGTGAATCTTCAAACCCTTCAGGCTGATGCATGAACACCTCTTCCCGCAGATAACCATTTAAGAGCGCGTATTGACGTCTAACTGTCTGATTTCCCATCAGAAAGTGACCGTAATTGTCATAATCAGTCGAATAGTGGTAGGCTTCACTACTGGGCTAAATGTTTCTCCATAATCAACTCCAACTGCTTGTTGAAACCCTTTGGCGACGAGACGAGCCTTGTGTTTAAGGATGGAGCCATCAGTTTTAAACTTGGTATTGAAAAGCCACTTACAGTCCACAAATTTTTGACCTTTGTAAGGAACTAAAAACCATGTTTGGTTTCTTTGGAGAGCTTCAAATTCAGCTTGCATCAATTTATGCCAGTGGGGAGAGGTGAGAGCTATAGAAATCATTCGTGGCTCTGCAACCTGTGCTAGTAAAATAGGGTTTTCTTATTTGAGTAACCCGACAAAAGGATATTTAGGTTTGGTAATACCCACTTTAGCCCGAGTAACCATATGATGTCTATTTTATGCTGGACTAACAACCTGGGCCTCGTGCTAGGCCGGTAAATGATCTACAACATGAATAGCCTCTGGGGACGACGAAGCTGGACTGGAGTTAGGTGTAAGTCCAACATTAGAAGGCTCATTAGCTGATGAATTCATGGAAGTTGGAGAATTCATGGCTGATGTGAAAGAACTCAGAGGAGAGGACAAGCTAACTATGGACTTGCGGACTGGTGCATCAATAACTAATGAAATAGATGACAGAACCTCAGTAGCAGGAGAGCAATACCGATTAATAAACCCTGTGACAAATGGAAACAGAGTCTCATCAAAAACAATATGGTGCAAAATGTAAATATGACCTGTAGAACTTAGGCATTTGAATCCTTTTCGTTGAGGAGCTGGACCCTGAAAAACACATTTCTGACTATGAAAGGCAAGTTTGTGAGCATTATATGGCTTCAAACAAGGATAACATGCATAGCCAAAGGGTTTCAAACTTTGGTAATCAGGCTCTGTGTTATACAAGCAAAACAGAGGTGACATTCCATTAAGTACAGGTGTTGGAAGTCAATAATCAAATGAACAGCCATTTGAAATGCTTCAGTCCAGTAAGCCAAAGGCATTTTCACCTGTGCTAATAGAGTCAATCCCATTTCAGTTATATGTCTGTGTTTTCGCTCTGCCCTGCCATTCTGTTGAGAAGTGTATGGGCATATCAAGCGTAAGAGTATACCAGCTTTCATGGCTGCTGAAATGAGTGACTTATATTCAGTACCATTATCATACTGAAATTCTTTAATTTTAGATGAGAATTGATTTTCAGCCATAGCGCGAAAATGATTAAATGCTATAACTGCTTCTCCTTTGTGTTTAAGTGAATATAACCAAGTGAATCGACTGTAGTCATCTATAAAATGAATGTAATAATGATATCCAAGAATTGATTGAACAGACAAAGGTCCCCAGAAATCAGAATTGATAAGTTCTAACGGACAAGAGGCATGAGATTTAGAATTAGAAAAAGGTAAACGTTTTGATTTTCCACATTGATAGGCTTCACATACAAAATTGTCATAAATTTTGACAATAAGATTACAATTATACAAAAATTCCTTTAAAATCCTATTGTTTGGATGACCGTGCTTGTAATGCCAAGTGATAAAATCATCATCTGTTGAAGTTACTGCAACATATGCCTGAGCCTGAGAAATCACATTACTCATTAGATACAGCCCCTATTTTGGTGTTCCTCTCATCAAGAGACATCCTGTGACTTTGTCCTTCACAGTACAACCAGTATTAGTGACGACCTCGTGGCCGACGACCACCATGAGATCCACGATTTCCACACTAGGAACCACGAGAATGTGAATGGTCAATGTCCCGAGTGGTGACATTAGCTGAAGGTTGCAAAGTGAGAGAAGAAAATTGATTTAACTAATCGAGACAAATCTCAAAGGCAAGCAAAGCAGATTGGGCTTCTACCCAAGTGAGTCCAAGTTGATCAACAAGTTTAACAACAATGGCATTATAATCGGCATCCAAACCATTCAGAGTGTGAAAAATCAGCTCATCGATAGTAATTAGAGCTCCGGCAAGAGCCAACTAATCTGCTATTGTTTTCATTCGAGCAAAATACTCTTCCATTTTGAGAGCATTTTTCCTAGTCTGATGGAATTCAAACTTGAACACCATGATACGTGACTTAGAAACTGTCGAGGTCAAAGATCTAGCACCAGTCCAAAGATCAAACACTGTTCGGCAATAAAGCAATTGAGCGCCGATGTCCTATGTCATAGTGTTCTAAAGCCATCCAACAAGCGTTCTATCAACAGCATACCAATCCTCGAATTCAGGATTGGGAGCACTCTTGGGTGCCTGAAATCACACTAGTCAGAGATGGAACAGAGCATGTGCCGTCAATATGCGACTGCAAACTGTTTCCTACTATCAGTAGAAGAACGACAGATTCCCAGACCAGAAAGTTAGTCCGATTCAACTTGATGGACGTGGTTTGGCTAGAAGAATTAAACAACGAATATGATCTAGTGTTGTACACATAATTGGCATCATCGGTAGTATGAGAGGAGAGCGACATTGCAGAAGCGAGCTAAAGAATGCTCTGATACCAAGAAAGAAAGACAGCGAGAGAAATGAATAATGCTGAGGTGAATTTACCTCAGGCCTTTCCTGGTATATATAGCACATGACTCTAACAGAATTTGTTATAGATTGTTACAGATATGATCTACACCCTACACGTATTATGTAGAAGATATTCTACAGATATTACAGTTGTAAACATTACACCTATACACAAATACTAATTATGCTTTTACACTAACAAGAGAGAACGATCCTAGGTTTGCCTAAACGCAATTCTCAGTTAATTTTTGATTATGGACCATAAGGTTAACGTACGCAAAAAAGTCCTAATCACCTGCATTATTTGTGCCTCTCATATGTACAAGGGACAACTGTGGAATTAATTGAGCTACGAAATCAAATGCGTGTTTAATTAGCCGATCAAATGGTTTGAAGGCCATAGTTGTCAAATCTTTGAAATGACATCATATAAAACCCTATTCTTTAATCTCAATTCGACACTTGGCTCTCTGCAACTAAAACTACCATCAACAAGCAACACGTGATATTGGGAATCATCAGTGGCCATTTTCATTCTACATTAATGGTATACTAATAAAGTTGGGTAATCAATAGTTAATTTCAAGCATCATGAATGTGAAAATTATTGAACTTGCTAAAACGTGAAATTTTCTTGTTTTCTCTTCAATTTGTATTTATAAAGAAGGAGAAACAGCAGTGGATTCAAAAGGGGTTTCCCAGTAGGAGATGGACAAGACGAATTAGAACCCTAAGAGGCAGAGGCCTTGAATGAATATGTTTGTATTGATTTAGTCATTTACTATAATTCCCCCTTAAATTTTTTGTCTCCTTTTATTATAGGCTAACAGTGAAATTTTAAATGTAAATAAAACATTCTCAAATGTTGATCATGAAGTTTAATTTTAAAAATTAATAATGATTGACACAAACCATCATTTGACGCCAACGGTTTTAGGGTTGGATGACTGAAAGGATATTTGATAAAATTAATAAACCAAACTGAAACATTTTATAAAGTTAGAATTAAATACCAAATTAAGGTGCCTTTCTTTATTTTATTGGAGGTCACGTTTATTTTTTGCATTTGTAACCAACGGCTGCTTAGAATTACGAACTTGAAATTCCTCCATGATTAAGATGAATGAATCGAAATGCAAAGGATACTTAGAATTGGGGAAGATTTACACCGTTCTCTTATGTTCCCAAGTCTGCTCTCTACCAAGGATTTACAAATAGCTAAATCATTTGGTTTCATGGATATTGAGATTTTGTCTTACAATACTAATTTAATTATCCAAGTTTGAATTCACCGTTCAGTAGAACCGAGTGGCCAAAAGAAAGAAACAAAATTTAAAAAAGGAGTGTGAAAATTAAAAAGCGACGGTATTGATTAATTAATAATGCATTGGTTGTGTGGAAGCGGAAAGGAAGGAGAAGTGGTTTGGTTGTTCACTGTTATATATGCTGCTATCTAGTCAAACTCCAAAATAATGTAACAATCAAAACAATTAAAAGCATTGCGAATCATGAGATGGCTTTAAAAAAACCAAATCATCTTGTTTTAGTCTTCAACCTGAGACTTCTAGTTAGTAAATTTTGGGACTCACCTTTTTAATTTATGTTTGGAATAGTGGTGATAAAAGTGACTTTTTCTCAATCTGACTTTTACAAACTTAAATGGATAAAAGTCATATTATATAATGTGATTTATATTTGAATTGGCGTAGTATAAATGGTTTTTCTGAAACTAAAACCTATTTAGATTAACAGTGGCATAAGTAACTTTTATGATAATTTTAAACGAAAAATTAAATTATAAAAAGGTAGTTAATTTATTACTTAGGAAAATTTGAAAATATTAAAATACTTAATTAAATATATTTAATGAATAAAAACTCATATAAATTAAATCATTTAAATGCAAAATTTTTAGTCAACAAATCTAAGATTTCCAGAGGGATCCACGTTTTTCTGTTTTGTAAGATTTTGGTAAAACCCATAAATATAAGGAGAAATATTTACAAACTTCAGGAGTAACTAAATAAAATATAACAACTTATCTTATTTTAATTCTACATGGCAGATGAGTCATTTGGAAAAATTTGAATTTTATGAATTTTAAGAAACAACAACTCATGGAAGGGAATTGTGCCTTTTATTTTTCTAAATTATGAAGTTTATTTTTTAAAAAATTATAAAATTTGAATTTTTCCTGATGACTCATCTACCATAGAGAATTAAAATAAAATGAACTATTATATTTTAATTCGCCTAAGCATAGATAAGATGGCACTCTTGAAGTATTTTTCAAATATAAGATATTATCATCTAATTACAAACCATAAATCTAAGATTTTGATTAAAAAAACCATAAATTTCAGATATTGAAGGGATTATCTCAACAAATAGTGCCTGATCCAACTACACGGACGGGGGAACCATTGGCAACGTAGATGGAAGATGGGTTAGCATAGGTGGCATACAATGAAAATAAACGATGGTTACCTATCATGTGGTCAGTAGCACCAGAATCAATGACCCACTTTGAGGAAGTGGTAGCAAGACCAGAGGGCAGAGTACCTATAGATAAGGCTGCGGTAGATGACGAACCCAGGGCAGACGGATCAAAGGTCTGGGCAACATGAGCAGAACCACGTTGCTAATCATGTTGTTGTTTAAGCTGCAATTTTTGACAATTTTTCTTGATATGGCCAGGTTCCTTGCAATAATGACAGATAATACCGCCAGAAGTCATGCTCGGGGCACTAGAACCCTGTTTGGAGCCAGAATTCCTATTGTCAAAGGGGACCCGACCGGCCAAAGCACTCGCATTGGGATCCACAGACGGGCGGGTCATACCATCAGCGCGAAGGACGCGTGCGAACACATCTTCGAGGGATGGGAGCTCCTGACTAGACAGGATCTGAGAGCGGATGGTCTCATAAGATGGATCAAGGGCTTCGAGAAAACCAATGATAGCCTATAGTTCCAGATTTTTAATGCGAGTCTCAAGATCTGCTTGTGGCAACATGAGAACTTTCATTTCCTCATACAATCGTTTATAATCCAAAAAGAAATCCTTCAATGGACGACCCTGCTGCTGAGAGCGATAAAAACCTTTACAAATTTCATGAATTCGAGTAAGGCTCCCTTTACCAGAGAACATAAATTCAAGATAACCCATTATTTCCTTAACCGTAGTACAATGACTCACTGAAGACAAGATCCGGGGTTCAATAGAATTTCTAATCTGAAATAAGATTCTAGCATCAGCCCTTTTCCAAGCAACCAGTTTGTCTTTGTCACTATGGGGTTCATCAGTTAAATGTTCTTCCTTCTCAATACCCATAATATAGATCTTAACAGTAGTGCTCCAATCACTATAATTAGTCCAGTTCAATTGTGAGAAAGTAATCTTAGCCGACATGGGTAACATTTCAGGAGTCTTAGGGTCAGCCATGAAGTCCAGAATCGAAGAACAATAATAAAGAAATCCAACAAATGAGAAAATCTCCAAATTTAGACCAAACAGTACCAAATGTCCAAACAGTGCAAAAACAGCGTCAAAACAGTGAAACAGTACCGAAACAGTGTCACGCTACAGTGATGCACAGTGACAAGCTACAGTACCGCTACAGCACGATGAACAGTGACGCGCTACAGTGCGCGATGAACAGGGACGAGCTACAGTGCCGATACAGTACTCGATGAACAGCGCCGCTACAGTGTTTTGGAACAGTGCCGCCGTCCGATGAACAGTGCCGCGGATGAATAGTCACACCGGACAATAATTTCAAAGAACGCACAATACGCTGCCGATGAACAGTGCGTGCCGGAAAAAATAATTTCATAAAACCCTACGCTCTGATACCATGTAAGAAAAGTATCTGAATTGTGTCATATTATTCACAGAAAGATACAATATATATATATACAAAGGGTGAGGAGCCTGAGTATTAATTGCTCCTAAATGAGGGGATCGTAACGGTCACTCAATCCCGCTAATTATGCTAATTGATAATGATAAAATAATTCTAATAATGATATAATATTTCCTTAACAATTACAGAAGTAGAAAAATATGTTAACTTTGTGTGAAAACACTGGCTGCTTTGCCAAGTCCACCACCATCTTAAAAAGTGTATTCAAGCTTTTAGTGAGTAGTACTAAAAATTTTATTGGATTGGAACAAGATCCATGCCTGGTTTGAAAATAAGGAAAAAAAAGGTGCAATTTTATGAATAGAATAATTCAAAGAAAGTGCTTGCAGCTTCCTCTCATGCCCACTTGATATATAATTTACTCGAATATGAATTTTGCATTTTCCTTGCGCGTTGACAAAGGCATATTGGGTCTTGCGCGTTTTGTCCATGAAAATGACCTTGTCTCTCTCCATTGTTTTGGCCATAAAATTATGATATATGTTGAAAATTAAATACAAGTATACTAAATCAATTAAAGAAAAAAAATCATAAATCAACTTCGTTGAGGACTATATATATAACATGGAGGTATGCGAGCATGATTGAGGAAGAGAAAGGAAAGGGGAGATCAATGGGGGTGTCCTTGGATTACCGAAGTGTGTTATTATTGATTGTGTTCATTGCATCCATTGTTTTTATCATTCAGTCCACTCAAGCTACTTCAGGTTTGTCTTGCGCTTTTCACAAGTCAGTGCTTTGAACTTGTACATATTTGGAATGTGTAAAACTGGCACCTAACTTTTTGTGTGTGTGTGTGTGTGGGGGGGGTGATGTTTTTGCAGAAATGAATGAGGAAACTGGGTAATTTGCCAAATTCACCTCCTGCACCCATCGGCTCTCATCATTTGTCTGCGGGAAATGGCCACGGCCGCTAAGTCATTGATCATCATTCGTGTATATATATATATATATATATATATTTACCATAATATTATTATGCAAGTAATTCCCCTATTTTATGATTATTATTGAGAAAAATTTCTCCTGCATTAGCAATGTTGAGCTCTAGTTATTTTAGGGAGAAATATATAAATGTATTAAATCGACATAACGATCACCGTAATTCAAAACCTGATATGTTTCTTGACAACAAATAGTTGGAGGATCAAGAGTTTGGGATTTCGTTCCATGGGCCCAACAAGCCCAAGCGACTAGGCCCATGAATAAACCTAGGGAATAACAAAGTTCGGACTAAGGAATTGTAGGTCTTTACCCAAAAAAGGGAGCCCTTCCAGAAATTCTCAAGGGCCAGGGGCAAGCCCAGGCTCAAGAGGGGGTTTGGAAATAGTTTTCAACCAGCAATAGACGCGCCTCGGTTAGAACCTCACTAGCTGCGTCATTGCCCCAAGCGCAAAGATGAGTTCTCAAACTCTACGAGTCTCCCTTTTATATCCATTCTCGTAATTCTGGCCCTTTTTATTACACGATGTGGGACATAAAACGAGAACTTGGCCGCACCACACCACTCTGCAACTCGTCACACGACACATGTATATCTGGCAGCTACGAGTGTGTTTGGAACAGCGATTGTCAATTGGGCTTGTTTCAATTGGGCTTGTTGTGATATTACTTTTAATAAAAGCTAAATTATGTAATGTGATTTATGTTTGGATTGGCGATTGTCAATTGGGCTTTTGCAAAAATGAAAAAAATGGTGTGTTTGTAACAACGATTGTCAATTGGGCTTTTGTGATAATGATAAAAGAGAAATGTAATTAAAAATTATAAAAAATTTATAATAGTTTAAGTTGGGAAATTAGACAATTAAAAAATGCACAATCTAATTAGAAATTATGAAGAGCCATTGTTGCATGGATGACATTGAAACGATTTTGCTTTTGCTTTTTTTCCAAAAAAATTATTC
This sequence comes from Inga leiocalycina, assembly GCA_963242795.1. Lineage (NCBI taxonomy): Eukaryota > Viridiplantae > Streptophyta > Magnoliopsida > Fabales > Fabaceae > Inga > Inga leiocalycina. The sequence goes on from OY725322.1 coordinate 25,904,704, forward strand.
AAATGTGTACAAAATCTAATATAGAGTATAGACTGTGAAATTTTCGAAAAATAATTTTTATTTAAAAATCATTAAATCTGTATGATTGAAATTCTTTTTTAACTGTGTAGGTTTCACTGCAATGGTGCTCATCATCCTGACACGCATTTAATCGGGTTGCCTGGACGGAGTGGCCATCATTCCTTCGATGGTCGAGCTTTTGATTAAAGCTCAAGTGGAGAACTTGTTCCAATTGGGCATATTTTATCACAAGCCCAACATCACATTTGATCAACCAAACATGGAAAAAAAAATCACAACTACTAATTGGGCTTTTGCATGTCCAATTGGGCTTAAGGGTGGCCAAAAGCTGCACCCAAACACACACTACGTCTTCAAGGAACACAGCATCTCATTTACATTTTAAAATTGGTCCACAAAATTCCGATTTGAGGTGCTGATGGCATTTGAAATTCTCTCGGTAATTAAGAGAGAAGGATCTCCAAAATCTGTCATAGAAATTGGGAGATCATCAAAATTGCTCTAGCACCCTCATTTCTCTCCTGGTCGGATACATCAGAAAAGTAAAACCCAAATGGAGCCTTCAGAAGTTACGTGTTGCTTCTTTACCGTTTTCTTCCTGCCTTGTTTTAGTGATTGTTTGGGTAAGCCTCAAATCACGGTTTTAAAAGTCATTTTCGTAAATCGAAACAAAACCCGTCTCATATTTTATTTCAAAAATCATAAAAGTTATTCTTCAAAAACTAATACAAACACACGTTAATAATCACAAAAGTTTTACGTTGCATGGATAGAGGAAAACAAATAAAAAAGTGATACATTTTAACTGTGTGAATAAATATTAAAAAATCTTGGGCAGAAACAACTCCTCTTACGTAATTATCTCGAATATAAAAAAATATTTTTAAAAATTTAAAACAAACATACACTTATAATATTTACGTCTTTGGGGGTCGTGTCATCCGATTATTACCAACAAATTTATGTTGTTTTTTTTGTTTGGCCTGAACCAACAGAATTATGTTGAGTGTTAGGAAATTAAAAAAAAAAACACTAGAATCTGCCATAATAACCTTGGCATTAATTATAAGGAAAATTATGAAAAAAATCCCTCATTGGCAACTTATTTATCAAATGGGACCTTCACGTGCAAATTATCTTCCATGAGTGTAAAATATATTCCCTAATGTGCAAATGATCTTTCCTGTGCGTAAAATTCTTCTTTATACGTGTGTAAAACTCTTCTCCCATGTGCACAAAATCTTCCTCTGTGTGGAGATGTCTTCCCTCCGTGTGCAGATATCTTTCTAGGTCCCATTTGACAATAAAGTTGCCAATGAGATTTTTTTTCACAATTCTCCCTTAATCATACTGGTTGGACCAAATTGAACTCGGATCGATCATGTAAATAATAGCAAGATAGGCACACACACACACAAAATTAATGGAACAGGGTTTGAAATTTTAAGCCCATTTATTAATGGAAAAAGGTCTTGATCCAAATGTAGACAACCCACCCAACCAAATGAAAAAGGGTTCAACTGGCAAAGGGGTCGTACACTCTCACCAATGGAAGAGAGTTTGATTCTGGGAAAGTCCACTTAGTTGTGGTTCAGTCGAGACGTTGGCGGAGGCATCCCACCTTAAAGCCATACCTTTAGATCATGGGGGAGCTTAACCCCTTTCCTAAAATTTATGCATAAAAAAAAAAAAAGAGGCTCAAGCAATTCCATTATATGCTATATAATATAGTGGGCAGGGTAATCTGATCGAACCAAATTCATGAAATAATAATGTCCTTTGTTAGAAAAAATAAAAGAGGTTGATTTCATACTTTTAATTAATAAAAAACTTTATGCGCAGTTTTCCATTATAGATAATTTAGATTCTGGCTTTAGGTTCTCGTATTGACTTTAGTTAGTTGTGTTGAGCGTTGACCGTGGCAAACACCGAACGCGTCAATTTTGAATTTTCCTCATAATTTGAACCCCGTGCTTCACGTCTGTTGACTTGTGCGCGTATGTTTGAAATATATGCCCATGACCTAAGCTCTATAATATATATATATATATATATATATATATATGAAGCAAGGCTAGGAGCAAGAAAAGCATTGATAGAAGTTCAGGGCCATGGCTATCTCTGCTCTTTACCGTTGTATTGTGACATTAATATTTGTACTTGTTTTCATTATTCTCATCCACTCCACTCAAGGTACTACATGTATATATAATTCTGTTTGGGAAATGTATATAATATGTGTATGCATATGCATGCAGATATATATATTTATATATATTTGAATTAATTGTTTATAATTATGTTGTTGGGTTAATGAACAGGTATGAAGTTGAGGACACTACAGGGTGTGTTACCAACAGGACCTCGTTCCCCCAATGGTTCTCCCCATGCGGGTCCAGAAACCCCATCCAATTAAGTAGTTGTATTAGTATTAGTACAAGTTCAAGTTATATTACTCTTCGTAATAAATAAGCTGCAGTTATATATTGTTCCAACTTGTATGAGATTTATACGGTCGTTCTAATTGAATTAAAGTAGCTACTCTCGTATGCATTTTACAGCCATAATTTTCTCAATTAACAAAATACAAAATAAATGTCATCGATCTCGAATCTTCCCCCTCTACCCAAGTTTATGTTGTTGTTCCACCCACTTAATAAATTGGCTATAAAATAAATATCTCTATTTCCATTCATCTCTTGTACTCTAAACACATGCATGACAGTAAAAAAACCAATATATTGGTCCTCAATACTGTGAGTCTCCTCAATCAAATGACCCGCATTTATTTCTATCTTAATTTCTACAATCTTCAATGTGCTGCTTACATAAGATGAACTTTTCTTAGACCTTGTGTTAAAATTGATTACCACAATTACTGTTTTGGGGCATAATCTTGTAATAATGCAAATTCAAGTTCTTCCTCTTCCTTCATTATTAACAAGCATGCGAATCCACATATTGCATGAATGAATGTATTTCTGACTGTTGGTTTATGCATCTAATAAACACTAGCATGTGTGTGATCTTCGTAGCGATCTAAGATTGTAACAATAATTTAAAACAAATTGGATCGGGCAAGAAATCCATGCATAGTTAGAAGTTTGTGAAGCTTAATACAGACGGAGTTGACTTTTTTAAAAAAATTAAAAAAGTTAATTAAATTATTTTAAAATATTTATATTTATCATTTTTTTCTCTAAATTACTTTGCCTAACTTATAAACTAATATATAATCAAATGATACGTAATATATGATACGATTAAGTAATTTATTTAGTTTCCTTAATCTCTCCAAAAAAACCAATAACTCTGTTTTTTATTTAGAACCGAGAGGAGAAAGGAGTATATAATTACGTAATTTTCATTGTCCATTGGCCCAGCATCTGTCAGGTCCTTCTTGTTTGGCTCTTCCAATCGATCGTGGCCGCACTGCTTTTGCCTCTATCCCACTGCGAGGTCCCTTTAATTTCAAATTCTTTGTTCATCTATTCCTTCCCTTCTTTCTACCTTTAGCAAAAAGCTTCACTCAAGTTTTCCTTCTTTTACTTTAATGGGGTATATATATTTACCTTCTTGCTATAGACACAGTGAAGATTTCCTTTCTAAAGTAGTAGGGAGGCGCTGCTATAATGGGATGAGTTTAATTTATTTAATTATTTTTACTGTTGCTTCTTTCTTCCATGGAGGACGAAGACGGCGGCGAGTGAGAGTTGGGAAGGAGGAGGAGAGAGAGAATTGATTCTAAGATTCGAGATGCCTTACGAAGTTAGTTAACTCGTATTTTGATGCTTTGTTTGGTTGGAGGGGAGGAGATGAAAAATGACTCCTCACCTTATTTGGTATAAAAAGTAGGAGGGGAGGGGCCTAAAAAAAAGGACCCTAAATCCCTCCCACTCCTTTAAATTGGTTCCCTCTAAATTGGGGAGTTTTGGAGAGAGCCAAAAAATTGGGACCATTCTACCCCTATAGTCTTTTCATAATTCCAATTATACCCTGAGTCCAAAATAAAAATATCACTGCCAACCATCAGATTGTTGTTAGTTATTGATGAGTTTTGGTGAAAATTATTAGAGTGTGGCCAAGAACATACTCCATTTTTCTGTATTCTTCAGGTCTGTATGCTTACCCAAATGCAAGCACATGCACAAGCACTTTAGTTATGTGTGTGCATGCGTGTGTAAAATAGGGAAAATTTAGTCATACAAATGAAAGGATATGGCTTCTAAATTATATTACTCTTATTCAAACTAAACTTAATTATTACTTTTCATAGGCTATAGGAGTATGCTCAATCGCTTTTCATCCCTATGAATATGAAGTTATAAATTTATTCCCTTTTCTCAACGTAATCATCTCTTCCAAAAAATTTCCGTTGCCATTTTACACCTAATTTAACATTGCCACTTAGAAACAGTTTTTTAAAGTTTTTCTACCATTTTTTTTCAAGTCCTCTACATTTTTTTTTCAGAAGGAATTTTCCATTTAATTTAACATGATAATTGCTGGAATATTCATATAACGAGAAATTAAGTTGGGGGAAATTGAAAACTATTTTCATTTTATGTCTTCATCTTTTTTTTATAAATTATATAATCTATATTGAGGTGTAAACTGATTTAAATCATTTATATAAGGAAAAATATATAAACGATGTTTAAGGTTAAATGGTAAATTAGATATTATCTCATCTACCCTCCTCTCTTAAACCAAACAAAGAATCATTAAAAAAACATTTCCCTTTCTCCTCCTCCAACTAAATCAAATAAGATAATCATCCATCCTCCCCTCTCATCCCCTCCTTTTAAACCAAACAAGCCCTTAGAGCACAAAGAGGCGTCGTCTGGGCTGAACAATCTAGTTATACCAGCCCAAAACAGTTACGTCAAGGCCCAACAAATTGCATTTAAGAATCCAAAAGCCATACACAAAGAACTAAAGACTTGTAGGGCTTAACCCAAAAGGGAACCCCTTTCAAAATTTCTCAAGGGCTAGTGGCTAACACAGACCCAAGGGGATTGGCTATCACACTTTGCCGTTACCGTTTCTTTTCCCGTCTCATTCCTTTCCACTACTTATTTTAATCTTAAAATTAATAAAAATATTAATAAAATATCAAATTATTAATAATTAATAAATAAATTCAAAAACTACTATATTTTAGTTAAGAAAATATAAAACAGTAATAAAATATTAAATTAAAAACAATTAAAAACAAATATTTTTATATATCGCTGAATCTAAATCACTTAAATTTCAATCAACCAACGCGCCTTGGTTACAACCTTCCTAGTTCCTACTACGTTATTGCCCCCAGCGCAAAATTTTATAGGCATCCTCGTGACTCACGTCCCTTTTATGAGATGATGTGGGACATAAAACCCGAAACTCTGTGCAGCTACGTGTCCACATGCGCGTTCTTAACTAACCAAGCATGTAATTTAATTTACCATGTAAAATTAGTGCACAAGATTCTGATTTGAGGTGATAATTAATACGAGTAGCATTTGAAATTGATCTCTTGGTAATTAAGAGAGAAGGATCACCAAAATCTGGCCGAAAAAAGTTGAATGATCATCAAAATTGCTATTGCACACCTTCAACATGCTGCATGTGAGGTTGAAAAGAAAAGCCAATATGCCCTTAACTTCCTACACTTATCACAAGGCTCTGAGATGTATAATGCTCACACAAGCTGGAAATTAAATAACATTTCTTTTATGATCGGATGGAAATATAAAGCAATTGAAGTAGATGTAGTATTAATCAGTTAGCTCAAATGTGGTGCCGTGAGCCACAACTCATCTCTTTTTATAGACACTTCAATGTCTACTGCACATTTACTTTGCTCTTCTGATGAAATCTTCAACTTTGAATGTTTCGTATGATTTCTTTAATTATTAATATATGTCGATCCTAGCTTCCATACAGGTTGCCTTGCCGGGCCAAACGTTTCCACTACCATCTTTGTTCTACAACAATATTCCATTATAGTTTTTGGAGTTTTAAGTGGATTAGGGAGGATCAATGTACGGTTTAATTTTTTATTTAAAAAATTGTAATTTTAATCGAATGTAAAAGAAATTTTTACATATTCTAATATCTAACTGGACATGTTTTCTTGAACAATATTACACCTTGATTTTAAATATTTAGTCTTAATATCAGACCATTTACAACAAATCGATATTTCCTAAAATTATAGGGTTGTTCGCGCAACGCGGGGGATAGAAGTCTTGTTTTTACTAAACATTGTTTTCTTAATAATGTAGATCAATTTTTTATTTTTTAAAGCAGATTAATTTTTATTAAAATAAAACGAAAGTAAAGAAACCCAAGATTAGGGTGTGATATAGGGCCAATAATGTTATAGTAACAAAATAGCATTAACACCCCATTTGGTCTTTGTAAGAGCTGTTATATATGGTATTAGGAGTCATCAGTTTCCGGATTTTAATGAAGTCAGTTAGCACTGTGGAACAAAAGAAAATCGAACAGCACCATGCTACAAAGTAACAATCTGATAACCATACTGTTTATACAACACTTTCCCTGAATGGTTCTTTTCCATGCTTATCACGCAAATCCTAAATCTTTATCATGAAGTTCAGGAGTCAGGACCACATTCCCAGGAATCCTATATAAAAAAAAAAAAGGTGAAAATCAAACTAGGACCATACTCTAAATATGTTGTGTTTATCTGCTGTTCTATTTGAACTCATCATTAAAAAGTTTGTTCTATTATTATTTCACATTACATTCCTTTTCAAAAAATCCATGGGGGAGAAATAATTTTGAACGTTTTTATGGTCTAAACGCTACCTCTTCATCAAGTATTTTTAAGGTAAGCTTTAAAAGAACGATAGATTGTGATCTGAAAAAGAGTAATCAGAGAATGTAAAAAATCCGTGAGACCGTCGGAGCTTCAACAGCCGGTCATTGGCAAGGGAATCAGAGGTTCAGGGATGGTCGCCGCTAGTTACCTGCGCTGAAGCTTTGGCAGCCAGCAGTTGGTAAGGGAGATGGGGATTTTTTATTTAAAAAAAAACTAAAAGTAATTAGATAATTTCTCAAATTTTGCACTATTTCAAAATTTTAAACCAATCTTTTTGAAATTGTTGAAATTCAACATACTTATTTATCTCTTACCAATTTTGACGGTATTTTTCTTTCTTCTGTACCATTAATAATGGAATTTTCCTTTGGTTAACCTTGCGTGTGTTTTGTCCATCACAAAGGCCAAGGCCTTGATGTCTCTCAAACTATACACACGACGAAAACTAATAGGAAGCTGCTTCAATCATGTTGTTTTGGAGTTGAAAGCAAAGAAAATCCACACCCACATTAGTTTTATAAAAAAGCCTCCCCCTGGAGTTCACTATGACCAGATCGTGGATCATCCTTATTAGTCATTTCTTTCTTGAGTTGCTTGTACGTTATCCAAAAAAGGAAGAAATTTATTTTAAATTAAACAATCAAACTCTGCAATGGGTATTATATAGTGCATTCCATTTCCTCCTTTGAAGTTTGAAGCACGCATGTTCTTTGTTTTGGTTGGCCAAGTCTTGTAAAAACATATTCAAGATGACACTAACATACACCTAAATTAAAGAAAACCTTATAAAATAGTGAGAAATTTTAAAACCCTGGAACCAAGAAATACAGGGCTTTTCCCCTCAATACAAATATGAACATGGCATGGCATTTTCTTCCGTTGTATTTGGAAAATAACTTCATCAGTTTCTGGAGATATTTGGGAAGGTTTTGATTCTTTGTTTGGAAACAGGGTTATGGAAAGGTAAGTATATGGGGAATATCGGAAGATCCATGTGAAATATGGACTGAAGAACTGTACTAATAACACAACTTGAGGCGGCGGTCAAAGGTCAAACCGCTCAATTTTCCTATGATTTAACCTTGTGATTTCCGTGTCTTTTCCATGACAATGACCTTGCATGTTTCTCAAACTACTCCTTAGGTTTGTTCACTTTTTGGATATATAAGGAAATTAAATAAATTATTTTAATATATCTATATTTATTATTATTTTTAAACTAATTTATCTGACTTACAATCTAATGATACATAACAAAATATTACAATTAAGTAATTTATTTAATTTCCTTAATCTCTCTTTCAAACATTAATTGGGTCTTATATTATCTTATATTAAGGGCGGACAGAGTAATTAAGTTGGAAATTACACACAACTAGTTAAACCAATAATCCGAATGAAACTGCTTCAATCATGTTGTTGGACGTAAGGCTCTATATATACGAATTGGTGGGCGATACGATTGGAATCAAGAAGCATTTATTATAACTTACGTACCAAATGAAGAGAAGTTATTGATATATGAGATTCATGGCTGTGCCTTGTCCTTACCGGTGTATGATATTATTGATTGTGTTCATTGCCTCCATTGTTTTCATACTCCCTACTCAAGCTTATGCAGGTTTGTGTCACACAACATATTACTTTAATTTGTGGTTAACTTTTTGTGTTCTGGGTTCATTCAAGGGCGTTGCTGGCATAGGATTTAGTGCAGGGGGGGTAGCCTGTGATTGGTGGGAAAAAAAGCTGAATTGCCCAAATTCTAAATTAGTTTATTAAATTTAACATATAGTAAATCAAGCTAAGTAAGATATTTTGAAATGGAATTTCAGAATTGATAATCTTGTTTTACTGCCTCTTATTTGATTTTCTTTCGTGGTTCACACATCTCTTGCCCTCACTTGATAATTTTACATTATTACCGCTCGTTCTCATTCTTGTGCGCCCGTCGCGGGTTTGAGTTTGACCATTGTCACCCCTTGTTCGCTATATATTCAGTCCTGTGCTCCTGCCTGCTTTGATTGCGGTCATGCTTCTGGGCATGGGCTTCACCGCCTCCGGTGGATTTGGTGTGGCGGCCGTCATGTACGTCACCGGCCAGCATTCCGTCAGCAGTGACTAGCTGCAAACAGCACGTCACAGACTCATGAATAAAGCGCGTGAAATCAAGCACTACGCCCAGTACGTCGTAAACCTGCATGCTCATGCACCCGATTTCTGCCGCGTGGCTTGAAGTAGAGAAATTGACGTATATTATATATATAAGCGTAACAATAAGTAGAAAAAGAGTTTAGTTTTACAAAGCTTGAAGTAACTTGAGCCTCTTCTGCTGCAAGATCTTAGCTTGCTAAGTGATGTGTTTTGAATATATAATAATCCTTCTCCAAGATTGTTGTGTCATAGAAAATGTGATATTGTGGGAGGTGAAAAACCAGAAAAATTAGCTACATATTTTTGTGTGATAAAGAATTAAGAGAAAAAAGGCGCTCCTTCTTACTGTGTCTCCCTTTCGCACTGAGATTTTGAATTGGATTCTCAGTCTTACTCGGGGCTTTAGACCCTTGACGAAACATTCAGGGTAACCTTTGATTTCATTCTCATTTGTCACCCACTTTGTACTGGAGAGACAGGAAATGGTGGACGGAGGAGAGAGATAAAGGGATGACGAGAGAGAATCAAATGAGGGATAATAAAGTAAAATTGCTAAATTTTGAAATCTTATTTTTAAAATATTTGATCTGATTTATGATTTATTAAATTTAATAACTCAATTTAAATTTTAATTTGTCCAATTTAGTTGTTTTTTATAAGGGATTTTCCCTTAAAAGAACAAATGTAGTATAAAGTGTGTATATATATATATATATATATATAAATTTTAGGGATCAGGAATGTATATATGATACATACATGTAATTAGAGCCGGGAAAACGGGCCGAGCCCGTCGGGCCAGCCCTTTTAGGCCCTGGCCCTTCAAGGGCCGGGCTTGTAAATTGTAGCCTCAAAAGGAAGTCGGGCCTAAAAGGGCCGGCCCTGGAGGGCCTCGGGCCGGCCCTTTAGGCCCATTTATTTTTTATTTTTTATACTTGGAAAGGAATTATGTTACATTTTTGAATTACCTTATTGAATCTATATGTCACTCTGTCCTTATATTGTATAGAGTATGATTTTTGAGTATATTGTTTTGTCTAATTGAATCATATTGTGATTTTTGAGTATATTGTCCTGCTTATTTAGACTAAAATCATATTATATACTATTCTTCCTGATAGAGTATGATTTTTGATAGAGGTTGTGATTATTTGACTACTTGAACCTACTGCTCAAAGTGAAATACAATCAAATGTCTTTGAAATTGATGATAGTGGCGAAGAAGGTGAAAATGATAGTCGTCATACTCATGTTGTTTAGAAGTTAGAGTATTTAGCTTATTGCCTTCTTATACTTTGGCCTTTGTGTGAGTTATTTATAGACATAATTTTACCTTTGATTATACATTAGTAACTGTGTTTGTTTGTTGCAAGAGACGTGTTATTTAAACCTTAATGCTGACAACATTTATGTCTTAAATTAGAACTTTAATCGTTGTTATTTACTAATTATATCTCTCTGAAGAAAAAACGCAGGAAAAATAGTTAAATATTGTGAAAAGGATTTCCCGGCCCTGCGGGCCGGCCCTGGCCCTGATGCTCTCGGGCCGGGCCTTGAAAAATTACAATTTTTCTAACCCTAAGCCCTTTAAGGCCGGCCCTGTTAGGCCCTGGCCCGTCAAGGGCCAGCCCTGTAGGGCCGGGCCGGCCCTGATTCCCAGCTCTACATGTAATACTAATTCTGCCTTTTAATATAAGAGATGGATAACTAATTTGTAGATATTAAAAATATTAGTTAAGTTGATTATTAGTAACAAATGTGTTCTAATGATCCTAAAGTATCATCTTTAATAATCATGTGCATTTGCACTACTCTTTAATACAACCCCTATAATATGTAGAATCAAGAAAGAAAGTAGATTAAGGTCTTATATAATATATATTTATATATATATATACTCCTATATATATATATATATATGACCAAATTAAACTCTTTGAGCACATTTTTATATTAGAAATTAGAGCAAGCATGAAGAAAAGTCGAAAAATTTTAGGGAACAAAAACCCCATGAAGTCCTGGCCCCACTCCTTCAACCACTGGGTACAGTATTATGCATGCCTTTTCTCTTTTCGCTAGTTACCATCAAAATGTTGGAAAAAGAAAAAGAAATTGAAAATTTCCATTGCAGGGTGTACTCTGTGTGTGTGAGAGAGAGAGAGAGGGGGGGGGGGGGAATTAGGAGGGAATTAAACTAATGTGGGTGTTGATGTTTTTGCAGATGTGAAGATGAGGAAAGTGGGTGAGTTGCCACGAAGTCCACCTGCCCCCAAAGATTCTCCTAGTTCGGGTCCGGGTCATCGCCGCTAGTAGTTTATGATCTTTATCATTTACTTCCTCAAATCTACATTAATAAAAAAAATTAAATTACAAAGTAGATGTTATATCTATTAAGGATCAGAGAGAGTATTTGTTACATACAATCAGAATTTGTGATGAAAATATGTATAAAAGAAGAATATGTAATGAAAACTAATCATTGAGATAGTTTATTTGGAAAAGCTTATCAGATTGAATTTGTCTTGCTGTTGAGTATAATACTACCCAGGCACTAAATATAATTTTTTCTCAAAATCAACACATGCTCGTTACAAATAATTAACTTCATTTATTTTCTTAATATCTACAAATTAATTATCCAACTCTTATATTAAACATCAGAGAGTATAATGATTATAGTTTGCTCATAACCTATAAGATTGTGAGCTCAAATCTTGTTATCAATGTAAGGATCTTATTGGTGGGTGACCTATAAGTACTTCCATAAGTGTTATACGAACCATAAGCATGCCTCGACCTTAATGAGCAATTGGGATTCAACTCTGCTCAACATTTTGAGCAAGAGGATTAGGAAAATGGGTGCCTTGCTAATTAAACATTTTCCAGCTAATTAACTTGACTTGGACTTTTTGTACTGACACAGTAAAGGAGCGGGAAAAAAAATCAATGGAGAAGAATTACCCACCAAAATTATTTGTAAATTGCACACCAACGAAGTGCTCGCATTGAGTACTTTACGGAACAACACTTTATTTACAAAGCAACTATCAACGAGCGAGGCGCGTCTAGCCAAATGAAGATTTCTTATGCGGGATTGGGGAGATAACTTATGAAAATGTTTTTAGAACAAATAAATTGACTGACTCAGTTTATGCCTCTAATATAAAGACTAAAGGGAAAATTTTATTTAGCCCCTCTTGAAGAGACTTAGAGCCCGTTCGGTTTAATCGCATTACATGCCTGTAATGGTAACCATGATTGCATCACAAAGATAAGAGTGTTTGGTTGCTCTTTAGCATGATAATAGAGTTTACCATGATAATGATAATTACCAAAAAAATAGATAATCCTTATTCATACCTCTCCCCCTATAAATACTCATTACCACCCCATTGCATGATTAGAAAAGTTCAATTTACCTTTTAATTTTATTTATCTCATTTCACCTATTATACTATGACACAACCGTCGCCGTCGCTACCTCCTTCTCCTCCACCATTGTCGCTAATAGCCCCTACTGCCGCCACCTCCACCATTGTGGCCGCTGCCACTACCTCCTCCTCGTTCTCCACTGTTGTCACCCCACGTCACCACCGTCACCCCATGCCACAACCGTCATGTCCACCATTGTGGCTGCCGCCACTACCTCCTCCATTGTCATCGTCACCACCCCATGTCACATCCGTCACCCCATGCCATTGCCATCACTTTTACCATTGTGGCCGCTGGCTATCACCACCCTCACAGCCACCACCTTTGCAGCCGCCGCGGCTAACCTGCTTCTCCTCCGCTATTATCACCCCACCATTGTTGCCGCCACCACTACCTCCTCTTCCTTCAACGCCATCATTGCTACCCCCGCTACAGCCATTGCCTCCTCCTCCAATGCCGCCACCGCCACTGCCACTTCCACCGTTGTTGCCGTTGCCCCCACCACCGCTGCCGCCACCTCCACTGTTGCCATCGTCACCACCATTATGTCCTCCTCCTCCACCATCGTCACCACCACCCCCCACTGCCACCACCTTCATCGTTGTCGCCGCCACCACCACTATATCCTCTTCCACCGTTGTAGCTATCACCACCTACCATCGCCGCCGCGACATCACTATTACTACCGCCTCCACCACCAGAACCATCAACATCGGATGATCCTCGGTGAGATAGCATACCAGTTATTATGAGGCAACGTAATGGTTCTTAACTATGTTTTTTGCAAAGATTATATTAAGGGTAAAATATACTTTGTGTGATATATTAATTTTAAATAATTATTAAAAAAATAACTCATTGCACCTTGCTTAAAAATCAAACCAAATACTAACCCTGTAGTTAATATTGCATCACATTACCATCGCATCACATCACACTGCACTACATGGTGTAATGAGATCGAACCAAACGGGCCCTTAGTTTCAGTCAACATCCAAAAGATTATGAAATTTCACTATACTCCCTTAGGTCAAAATGAAATAAAGTTTTGTGAATGAAAAGACAATGATATCGTTGCTTTATTTTTTTCATAAGAGTATTTATAAGACAAATAAAGATATTTACAAAACAAATAAAGGGATTCAAAAGAAACCATAGAGTTAATAAGAAAATTTTGGTTATTTATAAGATAAATTAAATAAGGGAATTCAAGAGACAAATAAGAGCATTTACAAGATAAATAAAGGTATTCAAAAGAACACAGGTTTCACAAGACAAATAAGAAAATTCACAAAACAAATAAGAACATTTACAAGACAAATAAGGGATTCAAAAAATAAAGAAATGGTATCATTGTCTTTTCACTCACAAAACTTAATTTCATCTTAATCTAAAAAGATGCAATAAAATTTCAGAATTTTTTAGAGATTGATTAAAATAAGCCCTCTTCCATAGGCTAACTGAAAATTTCCCTAGACTAAAATGTAGATCAAGACGAAACCTCTAGCCAAAAGCAGAAATACTAGCAAGATCTGTCCAATAGGTTTATATATAGACCGTGCTGAAATATTATTAAACCACTGAAACACAAAATATAAAATAATGAGATATTGAGATTGGATTCGGTCTGCGTGTCAAATCAAATAATACCACACTACACATAACATTTGTCATTCCATATCCACTGTATACCATCGTTGGAGAATATTAAAATTGGATTTGGGAAGAGTATCAACAACACGGGATTGCAATCTGTGAAGTTCCACATAAATATGTAATTTTTTTTTCTAAAATGTTTGACTCAATAAGTCAATATTCAAATCCAATAGCTGCAAACAACGGCGATTATAATATTATTTGGATGAAAGAAATATATATAGACCACAATTAGTTTTCCTTTGATTAACCCTTGCGTGTGTTTTGTCCATGACAATGAATGACCTTGATGTCTCTCGAACTGATAACGTTGTTAATTATACACACAACTAACTAAAACTAATCGGAAACTGCTTCAATCATGTTGTTGGATGGCTCTATAAATTGGTGGACGACCCAAAGAAACAAGAAGCATATTAATTAATTATATAAAGTACTACCAATAAAGAGAATGTTGATGAGATACATGGCTGTGTCGTCTTGTCTTTACCGGCGGTGTGTGATATTATTGATTGTGTATGTTTATTGCCTCGATTCTTTTCGTACTTTCTCCCCAAGCTACTGCAGCTTCGTGTTTTGTTTGTCACATAACACAATACTCTCCAGTTAACCTTTTGTTTTGGGTTTGGAGACGAGAGGGCTAAGATTGAATATATATATATATATATATAGAGAGAGAGAGAGAGAGAGAGAGAGAGTACATTCTAGGGATTAGGGAGGGATGTATGTATAACAACTACTTCATTCCTCCGGTCCTTAATATACTCTCTCATGTTCTAATTGTAAGATAAAGTTGATTTTTTTAGAGAAATTAAGGAAGTTAATTAAATTACTTCAAAGTATTTATATTTATATTTTTTTCTTCAAACTAATTAGCTTGACTAATAAATTAATATATAATTTAAGAATACATAACATGATATGATTAAGTAACTTATTTATCTTCCTTAATCTCTCAAAAAAAAGTCAACTTTGTCTTATATTTAATACCGAAGGTAGTAATACTTAGTTGACTTTTTTTTTAGAGATTAAAAAAGCTAAATAAGTTGTTTAATCATAGCATATATTGTATATTACAACCCCGGTCTTAAATATATGACTCAATTGACTTTTTTGGAGAGGTTAAAGAGGCTAAATAAGTTACTTTAAAATATTTATACTCATCGTTTTTCTCCAAACTAATTTTTTTAACTTATAAACTGATATATAATCTAATGATACACAATATATTATATGATTAAGTAACGTATTTAACTTCCTTAATCTCTCCAAAAAAATCAACTTTATCTTATATTTAGGATTGAAGGTAGTAATACTTAGGGAAAATTCCAAAAAACTACAAACAAAAATAGAAAAGGACAGAAAGGTTGGGTGAAAATAAGAAATCCCAAATCAGTGAGGCATGAGGAATCTGGCATTTGAAATGTTAACAAAATGACCTAAATACCCTCGTAATAGACAGCAAAAAGGAAAAACGACAGCATAACGAGTGTGCAGTCTTGTGGTGCCAAAAAGTGACAAAACAGGAGGAAAAGCTATGGAAATCAGAGGCAAGCCATGGGTAAGTAAATTTGAGAGAGAAATGATCATTATGCTGTATTTCTTGAATGTTAATGGAAAAATGTTTATGTGGTTTGTGGTTGCGATTTACGAAATCGGAGCGGACGCATTGTGAGTAAGGGGGTGTTAGATGATCGAACATAAAAGTAGTGGCTTTAAGGTAATAGGACAATGTTGATGGTTGTGCGATGGATTCGATTGCGTTTTGTTGAGTGATTGATGAAGCTTGTGCCATTTTTGTTCACTATGAGTGCTTACGGGATGGGTGTTGAATCAGGGGAAAGGTGAGCTTGCTGTGGATAGTAAGGTTGGGTGAGAGTGGTGTTATTAGTGAGTATGAAGATGTAAAGACGTATTGGCTGGGTGTTAATAATAGAGGCATAGTGACGACATGGGCAGAGTGTTGTTATTTGTGAATATGGAGATGTAAAAGTACATTATGTTGTTGTTAATATGAGATACATGGTGATGATTTGTTGGTGTTGTTAACAGTGAATATCGAGATGTTAAAGAACATTATGTTGTTGTTAATAGGACATGCAGGGTAAAGATTTTTGGGTGTTGTTAACAGTGAGGATGGAGATGTTAAAACATATAATATTGTTGTAAATTGCAGGTGGTAGGTGATGGTAGGGAAGTTAGTTGGTGTAATAATAAATTTTTGTCCAGACAAGCTTACTAGTGTGAGATTATAAAGAGTGGTGTAACTTTAATTTAATTATTTTTTTGTTTTTCAGGTAAACATGCAAAATGACATGTAATAAAGGTTCATCATCTTTGAAGGAACTATTTTATTTTTTTCATGTTGGAGGCAAATTAGTGTGTAATGATGAAGGTAAAATTCAATATATTGAAGGTTATGTGAAGCCGAAGTGGCTAAAACAGCTGATAACACTGAAAGATTTGAGGTTGATGATATCATCATGGCTTGGGATTGATTGTAACATGTGTGAGATGAAATATACAGTGAGCTTTGATGAGAAAATACTAATAGATTTAAATGATGATGGTGAAGTTAAGAACTTGTATGACTATAATGAAAGGAGTGTGCATGTGTATATAGCAAAAAAAGGGAATAATAATGTGTCAGATATATCAGTTGAGGCAGACATGTAAGTGTAAAATTTTGTAAGTTTTATAGTTGGTATTTATGAAGCTCTTGTTGGTTATTAACGAACTGCAGTTGTTATTCACTACAAGGCTGAAGATTTACTGGGGCTGTCACAACAAACATCCACTCAGTGTCCAAGCATTGTGGAAAATGATTATGAACCAGTCAGTTATGAAAGTGTTGCTGCTTGTTTGATGGCTGAAATTGGTGGAGGATGTAATAGGCTGCCCTGTGGAGTAAAGAGTGCACCTACACCAATGCCAGAGTTGAACTGTACGAAATGGAGGGGATTACTTTCAGGAGTAATGCAGAGTTTTACACATGCAGAAGCTTTTAAGAAGGCGTTGTACAAGTACAGCATAGCATACAAGTTTGAGTTTGAATATGTGAGAAATAGTAAGGATAGTATTTCAGTTAAATGTAATATTTTTGGATGTCCTTGGAGGGTAACAGCAAATGCTATCGGTAAGACAAGCCCATTACTACGGGTAACGACATTCAGAGATGAACATTTTCATAGTGCCCAAGACAATATTCAGGTTAGTCATGGTGGAAGATCTAACTTGACATCGTCAATTATAGTTGATGAGGTGAGAAATCACATTGAGAAATGTCCAAATGAAATAAGGAAGACGTTGCAAACAGAATATGGTGTAACTCTTACGTACAAGCAAGCATACCGGGCGAAGGAAAAAGCCATGGAAGACATACAAGGAAGACCGTAAGATTCGTATATGTTGATACCTTGGATTTGTGACCGTTTGAAGGAATCAGATGAGAGGACTGTTGCTGAATGTGAAGCAAGCATGAATAACATATTTGATCGAGTATTTATTGCATATGGTTGCTGTATTGACGGATTCATGATTGGTGCTAGACATGTGCTATACATTGATGGCACCCACTTGTCTGGACCATACAAGGGAATGATGCTTTCAGCTTCTACGTATGATGCGGACAATGAAATGTTGCCATTTGCAATCGCTATTGTGAAGGGGGAGACATTAGAGGATTGGTCATGGTTTTTACACAAGATAAAAGAAATAGTTGGGTCAATTGAATCAACAATCGTGTCTGACCGTCACAATGCAATGAAAGGGGTGGTGAGGACAATTTTTGGGGGGTAAAGGCATGCTTATTGTTATAGGCATGTGAAGGAGAATTTTAGTTCTGAATTGCTGAAAGTAAATAGAGGCAAGAGGAAGACTAGTGGGTGTTCAAAGGAAGATGCACTATGGTTGCTTGATAATATTGCATATGTAAGGTTGGATGCCGATTTCAATAAGGCAATGGACTACATGCAAAATTCCAATCCAGAGATGTATGAGTGGCTGAATCAGCAAGGGGATATTGATAAATAGGCATTGAGCAAGTTCTCCTTCCGAAGATGGGATAAGATAACTACTAACATTGCTGAATTATTTAACGCGTGGATGGTGAAGGAGAGGAAACACAATGTTGCCCAACTTATTCATGAACATCGTGAGAAGGTTGCCAAGAAGATGTATGCATCTAGTATGGCAATGAGTAAGTGGAAAAATGGGATAGGCCCCAACATAGAGTCAATGTTAAAGCAAAATGTTGCTCATGCTGAACATATGTCCCCTGAAAATTATTGTAGGGGAAGCCTTCGTGTTCATACCAAATATGGATCATTAAGTGTTGATCTTTGTTTACGTCTTTGCAGTTGTCAAGTGTGGCAAATGTCGAGGATCCCTTGTGCACATGCTTGTGCAGCCATAAAGCATGTTCATACCAATGTGTATAAGTACGTTGAAGAATGCTACAAAATCACATCCCAACAAAAGATTTATAGCCGTAGTATGGTTCCAATTGTGACAATCAACAAACCTGACACAAACAACTATATGTTGGAAAATTTTGCAAGTCAAACTTTTTTGTTGCCCCCAAGGACCAGCCGATCTTCAGGTAGGCCCAGAACCAAAAGGCATGAATCACAATTCCAAAACAAGAAGATATACCACTGTGCAAGTTGCCATGAAGCCGATCACACTAGAAGGACATGCAAAAATCCAAACCTAGGTTGATATTGGATGAAGTGAAATTGTCAACATGAAGGAGTTGCAATATTGTGAAGTGAAACTTTTTTATTATGGTTTTGTAAAGTTGTTGTCAACCCACTCATGGTTTTTTTGGTAGATGAGTTGCTGTCAGTTGTGTACTCCAGTAGGTAGTTACTGTAATTAGTGTTTGATGTAATCCAATGTTTGTGACAATGAAACATTATGTACTAGTCCACAGATAATGTTCCCTTGTCATGAAATATGTCAATGTGTACAAGGGGCAGTGTGTAACTCTTTTTTGGGCTTTATATGGTTGCTGAATGTAATTATGCAGATTGTGATCTAACAGAAACTTATACATATATGAAGGTGTTAATCAACATAACCTTGTTGTTATTATAGAGGCACATGGTGTTATTATGCTGGTAACATCTTTTTTTCCAAACTTGTTGCTACACATGTCTTCTGTTGTCCGTGTGAATAGAAGATGTGAAAGGTGTTGCGTTAAGGCAGCGATGCTAAAAAGTTCACATTTCTTGTTGGGCAAATGTTAATGAATGAAATAATGTTGTTAAAAATGAACATAAAGTTGTTAATAAAGAAAAGAATGATGTTATTACGGGGATAAATGTTTTGTTTTCCCATCAACATGACAACGTTCTTGTTCGTTGGAAGATGTGAATAGACGAGGCATAGTCGTTACCAGCGAAAGCAAAGATGTTATTACGTGGACACAAGTTGTGTTTTCCCATCTACATGACACTGTCTTAACTTGTTCGTTGGAAGATGTGAATAGACGAGGCATAGTTGTTACCAGCGAAAGCAAAGATGTTATTACGCGGACACAAGTTGTGTTTTCCCATCTACATGACGCCGTCCTAACTTGTTCATTCGAAGATGTGAATAGACGAGGCATAGTCGTTACCAGCGAAAGCAAAGATGTTATTACGCGGATACAAGTTGTGTTTCCAATTTACATGACGCCGTCCTAACCTGTTCATTTGATGTCCTAACTTGTTCATTCGAAGCTGTTAATGGGCGAGGCCAAGTCGTTAATAACGAATGTAATGATGTTAATAGCAGGCAGAGTTGTAAACTCAACATGTGATGTTATTTTAGAGGTTTGCGCTGTTAATGTACGGTTGCTGGTGTTAATAAAAAATGTACATCAGGTGAGACAGTAAACTCAAAGAATGAACAAACATGTGACATGTCATCACATTGCACTTTCAATAGCGGCAAAGTAGCGTCCAAACTGGGTGACAAAAAGGCACAACATATGCACACAACGTAACTAGCATGCTTTTCACAAAATAACGTTGCCCATAACAAAAAGGAGAATGTCAACATGTTCCTATTGTGGCAGACAATATCACTAAAGTCTACTGTGTCGACCGTTGTCGTTTAGTCGGTGGCTTTGCCAATAGACTAAGAGCATCAAGTCGAGATGAATTTCGAGGATGATTCACCAGCCACCATAAAATATTCTTCCTGTACTGTGTAACTTGATCCTACAGAAAATAAAGTATGCATCAAAAGTAGAGAACATTTTCATGAAAAGTAAAGTGCACATGAAAAGTTTAGTGCACATGTAAAGTGCACATGTAAAAGTACATACATTTGTGTAATCGAGTGTCACATTTGGGCTCCATTGAAACAACCATATCAACACATGGACACCACAGTCTTTCCTACAATTGCAAACAACAGTCACTTCGTTCGTAACACAAATGGAAAAAGTAAAAGTGTGATACACAACAGATAAGGTAAGACATACAGATTTTTTTGTTGTGGTATAGGCGCCTGAATGATATCAGCCTTTGGATTCTTGCCATGTCGATTGTGACTGACAAATTGAACTATATCATGAAACCTGTCCCGCTGAACTAGAAAAAAACAATAACATCAGTGGAGTTGTGATATGTACATATTAAATGAAAGGAAACAGTCAGTGATCAAGCACAGTATACATGTCTCCACTGCATAGACTTGGGGATTTTCAAATATGCTATTTTTCTTCGTTTTTTTTGTCATAACTGTCGGTTGCATAAAGTCCAGAACAAAGAAATTCATGGTTTTCGGCTCTAACGCAACACAAAACCAATGTTCACGCACAAGTACAGGACCAATAACCAATTCACAATCCGCTATATTGTAGCCTATTCGCTCCGGCAATAAGTGACCCTTGTAATCTGACAATCTCCAATTCTTATCTTTCCCGACAACGAGCGTTTACAAAATATACATATTAGTATCAATAAAAAAAAAGCACAACCCCTGATTTCCTCATAATATGCTGACCATAAAGTCGGCATAAAAAATGTGCCTCTTAATAACTCCTTGTTCCTTCATATCTGCCATCAAAGTCTTGCAAACAAGCGACACCACCTGCAGTCCAGAATGACATAATCAAACCTTGACCATTTACTCAACAATATACAGCATATCATCTACATTTGTTCTAACTTACCCGATTGTTCACCTTATGAATTCCACTTAAAGAGTATAGCTCTTCTCAAGTGACATATTCGTCACACATGGTCATTATTTCCCTATCATTACATTCAATAACAAGGCAACAACAAAACAAATGTTACAAAACATTATTAAATTGCTCTAAAATACAAATGACAAGTAAGGCAAACATCGATCACTCACATATCTCCACCTATGCTTGGAGGGAGCTAGGAAATTATATGGAAAAACCTTTTCTTGTCGTCCACTTCCTTCTTTTTTCGCTTAATTTCCTTAGGCATAACATACGGGGATTCTATTTTCTTCTCTTTTCTAACCCTACATGATCTGCACAACACTTTACTCATGCCAACCTTTTCGTCCTTTACAACGTCCCCTCCTTTTCCTCCATTATCTGATACGCTAATGGGAGAATCACCAATATCACTTTCTGAGGCCTTCTCTTCCTCGTCATCATTTTCTTCTCCTTCAGTTGAAACAATGTTATCATTATCGTGTGCATAAGGTTCCATTTCCTTCTTGTGATCTTCCTATCCTTCAATCTTTTCCTGCCCCTCTCTCTTCACTTGGACTTTTATCAACTCCTCAGCAATGACCCTCGTCAATCTTCTATACATATCTTTCAGGTCCTAATCACGACAAATGAAATGTCAACGTTATGAATTTGTTTGTAACGTACAACTACGGGAAGTTAGATACAAATACCTGGTCTAAATGGTCAATTCCTATGTTGTCCTCTGGCTGCACATATGTTTAGGAGGCCGTTCCTCCAAATAGTATGCCCATATTGCTTTCCCTCTCTAATTTAATCATTTCTTTTAATCTCTCCTCAGTCCAATACTTAATAGCATCGCCATATTGGTGTCTCTCAGTTGTCACCATTGCGAAGTGCTCACCAAAATATACCTGCCCATTCAATCACATATTATCAGCTACAGCAATTGGCAATTGAAGCATATAAATTGGAAAAAAAATATAAATACGTACCAACAATAAGTACACGCATCCACCGACATTCGTGTTGGTAGTGTTCTTCTTCCTAACAGCTCTAACATAGTCTTCCATCTCTTTCCACAACTCTTGAATTATGAAGGTCGCCTAATCAAATTTCTGAAAGCCCTTTATGGTCGCACTCATCACCTTCAGTACCCAATAACTAACCTTTGGCCTTGCAGTGGGAGATAGAAATGTTCCAAGTGTGTACAACATGAACAAGAACTCGAAATTATCATTCTCTCTCCCCCCATAATGGCCTTAAAAATCTTGCTATATAGGCGTCTTGAATACTTACTCTTAAGCTTTGTGTACATTGGGTCATCATCATCCACATTAGCACAAATAAGTTCATCTCCGTGCGGGACACCAAGTAACTGGTGCACATCAACCGCTGAAATTTCCCTTGTCTTGCCCCTAATTCGGAATTGGTGAGTTAGTGGATCATATGACCTGAGCATTGACGCAATAAGATCTTTCGGTAACCGATTGCAACCTCCAACCTCAAGCAACTTGCTGAAACCTAATCTCTTAACCCTATCCTTTAGACTTGTGTCTTTGCTTATGAAGTCAGCCAATTGCTTGAATTGCCAGATTGAGGAACGTGTGATAAAAGGTATTTTCCTCTTCGTACTCTTCTTCTCTATTATTGATTTCTTTTCATTTTGAGTATATTTTGCCTTCTCACAATATTCCTTTCTCTCTCTGTCACTTAATGCTCTCCATGCTTGTAGCACATCATTGAAGGGTAGAACACATTTATCACCTTTTTTCCCCTTCAATTTATTGAAAAACTCTATTTTAAACAACACTAAGCCATTTTTCAATGCTTTAGTTGTCTCCCCTTTTCCCACCTCCTTATTCCCTTGTTCATCCAAATTCTGCCCTCCTCCTACAACCTTATGCCCTTCTTCAACATTCTCATAGCCTTCTCCACCAACGTTTTGCCTTTCCCCTCCCCCCTCCTGCCCTTCTTCAACCACCATGTTTTGCTACAAAACAACTTTCAACATCCAAGTACAGGGGCCTTCACAAAATAGACCCTAAACCAAACATGTATCCAATTATACAATCCAATCAACTCTCTATGCATGAGAATACAAACCTCTACAATGTTACACTCAATCAAATTAGTCATATTCATAAACACATTCAAACCTCGTGGCCATCAATCTAATTTATATTTCTGCCACTACAGGAATAACTTCAAAGCCTACAGTTTTCAATCAAAACTTTGAAGTTCTTTGTTATGCCTGAAAACAACATCTCTCTCACTATTAACAACATCCCTCTCACTATTAATCTAATGATTGAACTATAGGGACAACAACACATAATTGCTACTAGTCACATTTAACACAAGGAAGATACTTAAAAAAATAATCCATTTCATCTTTTCTACCTACACTCAACCCCTCATTATTACTACTTTGCTTTGTAAGATTAGAAAAACAAATGTACTAACAGAGACACAAAACTTGAGGACAGAAGCACTCGTTATCAATAGATTTAGTGTGAAGCCGGAAAACAATGATATGAAAGGGTAGCTTTGCAAGAGAGGTATGGTGATAATATGCTTATGGCACCCAAACAATAAAGTACAGTTAAAATAACGAACACTGCAAATGCCAAAACCATAGCACAGTCGCATGAAAGCAAAAGCAATAATAAGTGAGAAAATAATGAACACTGCAAATGCCAAAATCATAGCACAGTCGCATGAGAGCAAAAGCAATAATAAGTGACAAAATAACGAACTGCAGAAGGGCTCCACCCTACCTTACCACACCCCACCCTCACCGGACTTTAGCCTTGCCATGCCGCGTCGCCTCGCCTTCCCAAACCCCACACTCGCCAAAAGCAATAATAACTGAGAAAATAATGAACTGTAGAGGGGCTCCACCCTACCTTCCCACAACCCACCCTCGCCGGACTTTAGCCTCGCCGAGCCGCACCACGCAGCTCCACCTTTCAAAACCCCACACTTGCCCGACCTTCGTCTCGCCGCGCCGCTCCAATCCGCCTTCCCACACCCCACACTCGCCGGACCTTCGTCTGGCTTCTCCGTGCCACCCCACTGTTAGCCCGAGCTCGTGTCCCCTCGTTTCCCTCAGCCCGCGCTCGTGTCTCCTGGTTTCCCTCCGCCCGACCTCCTGTCTCCTCCTTTTCGATTTCCCTCGTGTCTCTTCCTTTCTCACCCATTCTCCGTCACTCGTGTAGTCTGTATGCCGCTCGTGTCTTTAGTCCCCCCTTTTTAGAGGGTATTTAGGTCATTTTGTTAACATTTCAAATGCCAAATTCCTCATGCCTCACTGATTTGGGATTTCTTATTTTCACCCAACCTTTCTATCCTTTTCTATTTTTGTTTGTAGTTTTCTGGAATTTTCCCTAATACTTAGTTGATTTTTTTTTAGAGATTAAAGAAGCTAAATAAGTAGCTTAATCATAGTATATATTGTATATTACAACCCCAGTCTTAAATATAAGACCCAATTGACTTTTTGCCGAGATTTCTAAATCCTATATTCCTCCTCCTGTCTGACAACAAATTGATTCGTCCTTTCCCAATTTCAAATGTATTTTTTTAGAATCTTCCCTTCTCTCTTTGTCATCGCAAGGGGCTCTTGTTTTTCTGTGAAATTAAGCATATTCATGTGGTGAATTTTAATTACTTATAGTATGTTTGTTTGAGCGATTCGATTGCTTATAAGTTGCTTTTTAATAGTGATTTACGGTATACGAAGTAAGTATGTGAGAGGAGTTGTGTCTCGATTTACGTAAAAAGTAACTTATAAGTAAATTTAAGCTCAAACAAACATGCTTTTAATGAACTCAAGTTGGCATCCATGTCCCGGAATGTCCAATTGACTAGGCCCAAAAGACTATAAAGAAAGCATGTATAAGCCTAATAAATATGAAAGACAACGGGAGCTCATGCCCATACTGTGGGCCCTAATAGCCCAATTGAATCGGACCAAAGGATGACCTTCACATATAAGAAAAGGAGATAGGTGTCACTTCCCCATCTTAATGAAATTAATTAGCAGTCAACTAGTAAGCGGAAAATAAATCAAATAGTACCATGCGACAAAGTAAAAATATGATTCCTAGTATAGTGTTTCTTTTCACCTTACCTTTCTTTCATTTTTTCTCATTTATAATTTCTTTCGTATGAGTAGAGGAGCTGAATAATACGATTAAATATGGTAACAAGATTTTTAATTTTTTTAGAATACTTCTTTCCTTTTTATAAAATTTATTCTAACCAATTTTTTTTTCAGATATATCATAACTGTATCTCATTTTCATCTATTTTTCATACACAATTACATTATATTAGATAACATAATAATTCCTTATTACCTACCTATCCTTAATAATATTATTAATATAAATTTTATACTAATCCAATTCAATTACATTTTTCCTTTTTATTTATTAATAAGTTAAACTATTGAATAATAAGCTAATTGAAATAGATAAAATAATAACAAAATAAACTATTTAATTTAATATTGAAAAAACAGAAACAAATAATTGTATATTTTTAAAAAAAAATTTAAATATTTGTAGCGGTTATTAAACCGCTACTAAATAACGTGCATTTTTACAACTCAAATTAAATTTTTTGGTGCCAATTTTGAATTTCATGAAATTAGTAGCGGTTTTCAAAACCGCAACTAATTTCATGAAATTCAAAATTAGTAGCGGTTTCTTAACCGCTACAAAATAAAAAAATGTCATTTTTTTCCAACAAAATTTCAATTTTTTATATTTGTAGCGGTTTGTTAACCGCTACAAAATAAAAAAAAAATTCTTTTTCTTAGCTCTCAAAATTTCAATTTTTTATATTTGTAGCGGTTACATAACCGCTATAAATATCTCTGAAAAAAATTTCGTCCATGTGGGTGTTGTAGCGGTTAAGTGGAACCGCTACAAAGGATGTAGCGGTTATTTTTGATTGAGTAGCGGTTTTATATAACCACTACAAACTGCTTGCAACGTACGATTTAGTAGCAGTTCTAGTAACCACTACTAACCTTGTTTGTAGTGGTTAAAACCGCTACTAATACCCATTTTTAACCGCTACTAAATCATGTTTTTTTTGTAGTGAGCACTACCTCCTCTTCCTTCACCGCCATCATCGCTACCCCCACTACCGCCATTACCTCCTCCTCCAATGCCGCCGTTGCCACCACTTCCGCCGTTGTTGCTGTTGCCCCCACCATCGCTGCCGCTACCTCCACCGTTGCCATCGTCACCACCACTATGTCCTCCTCCTCCACCATCGTCACCACCAACCCCCACTGCCGCCTCCGCCACCACTATCTCATCTTCCACCATTGTAGCTATAACCACTTGCCATCGCCGCCTCCACCACCACAACCATCAACATCGAAAGATTCTCGGTGAGATAGCATAACAGTTATTATGAGGCAACGTAATGGTTCTTAACTATTTTTTCTGCAAAGATTATATTAAGGGTAAAATATACTTTGTGTGATATATTAATTTTAAATAATTATTAAAAAAATAACTCATTGCACCTAGCTTAAAAATCAAACCAAATACTAACCCTGTAGTTAATATTGCATCACATTACCATCGCATCACATCGCACTGCACTGCATGGTGTAATGAGATCGAACCAAACGGGCCCTTAGCTTCAGTCAACATCCAAAAGATTATGAAATTTCACTATACTCCCTTGGGTCAGAATGAAATTAAGTTTTGTGAATGAAAAGACAATGATATCGTTGCTTTATTTTTTTCATAAGAGTATTTATAAGACAAATAAAGATATTTACAAAACAAATAAAGGGATTCAAAAGAAACCATAGAGTTAATAAGAAAATTTTGGTTATTTACAAGATAAATTAAATAAGGGTATTCACGAGACAAATAAGAGCATTTACAAAATAAATAAAGGTATTCAAAAGAACCCAGGTTTCACAAGACAAATAAGAAAATTCACAAAACAAATAAGAACATTTACAAGACAAATAAGGGATTCAAAAAATAAAGAAATTGTATCATTATCTTTTCACCCACAAAACTTAATTTCATTTTAATATAAAGAGATGCAATAAAATTTCAGAATTTTTTAGGGATCGATTAAAATAAGCTCTCTTCCATAGGCTAACTGAAAATTTCCCTAGACTAAAATGTAGATCAAGACGAAACCTCTAGCCAAAAGCAGAAATACTAGCAAGATCTGTCCTATAGGTTTATATATAGACCGTGCTGAAATATTATTAAACCACTGAAACACAAAATATAAAATAATGAGATATTGAGATTGGATTCGGTCTGCGTGTCAAATCAAATAATACCACACTACACATAACATTTGTCATTCCATGTCCACTGTATACCATAGTTGGAGAATATTAAAATTGGATTCGGGAAGAGTATCAACAACACGCGATTGCAATCTGTGAAGTTCCACATAAAGATGTAATTTTTTTTCTAAAATGTTTGACTCAATAAGTCAATATTCAAATCCAATAGCTGCAAACAACGGCGATTATAATATTATTTGGATGAAAGAAATATATATAGACCTCAATTAGTTTTCCTTTGATTAACCCTTGCGTGTGTTTTGTCCATGACAATGAATGACCTTGATGTCTCTCGAACTAATAACGTTGTTAATTATACACACAACTAACTAAAACTAATCGGAAACTGCTTCAATCATGTTGTTGGATGGCTCTATAAATTGGTGGACGACCCAAAGAAACAAGAAGCATATTAATTACTGGCAAAAAAAAAAGGAAGCATATTAATTAATTATATAAAGTACTACCAATAAAGAGAATGTTGATGAAATTCATGGCTGTGTCGTCTTGTCTTTACCGGCGGTGTGTGATATTATTGATTGTGTATGTTTATTGCCTCGATTCTTTTCGTACTTTCTCCCCAAGCTACTGCAGCTTCGTGTTTTGTTTGTCACATAACACAATACTCTCCAGTTAACCTTTTGTTTTGAGTTTGAAGACGAGAGGGCTAAGATTGAATATATATATATATAGAGAGAGAGAGAGAGAGAGAGAGAGAACACATTCTAGGGATTAGGGAGGGATGTATAACAACTACATCATTCCTCCGGTCCTTAATATACTCCCTCATGTTCTAATTATAAGATAAAGTTGATTTTTTTAGAGAAATTAAGGAAATTAATTAAATTACTTCAAAGTATTTTTATTTTTATTTTTTTCTTCAAACTAATTAGTTTGACTAATAAATTAATATATAATTTAAGGATACATAATATATGATATGATTAAGTAACGTATTTAACTTCCTTAATCTCTCCAAAAAAATCAACTTGATCTTATATTTAGGACCGAAGGTAGTAATACTTAGTTGATTTTTTTTTAGAGATTAAAGAAACTAAATAAGTTACTTAATCATAGCATATATTGTATATTACAACCCTGATATTAAATATAAGACCAAATTGACTTTTTTGGAGAGGTTAAAGACACTAAATAAGTTACTTTAAAATATTTATACTCATCGTTTTTCTCCAAACTAATTTTTTTAACTTATAAACTGATATATAATCTAATGATACACAACATACGATATGATCAAGTAACTTATTTAACTTCCTTAATCTCTAAAAAAAAATCAACTTTATCTTATATTTAGGACCGAAGGTAGTAATACGTAGTTGACTTTTTTTTTCGAGATTAAAGAAGCTAAATAAGTTGCTTAATTATAACATATATTGTATATTAACAACCCCGGTCTTAAATATAAGACCCAATTGTCTTTTTTAGAGAAATTAAAGAAGCTAAATAAATTACTTTAAAAATGTTTTTACTCATCGTTTTTCTCCAAACTAATTTGTTTAACTTATAAACTGAAATATAATCTAATGATACACAACATATGATATGATTAAGTAATTTATTTAGATTCATTAATCTTTTCAAAAAGTAAACTAAGTTTTATATTAAGGACTAGAGAGAGAATTAGATTATATATTAGTTTATAAGTAAAAAAAATTAATTTGATATCAAAATGATAAATATAAATACTTAAAAATAATTTATTCATATTCCATAATATATAAAAAAAATCAATTGATTCTTATATTAGAAACTAGGCAGCGTATACTACCAAGGAAAAGCTGAAAACTCTGACCATTTCATGCATGCATGCCCTTCTCTTTTTATTAGTTACCATCAATTTTTTTTGGGGGGGGGGGGGGGGGGGGGTTTACAAGGTTTGTGTAAAGAGTGAATTAAGTTAATGTGGGTGGTGATGTTTTTGCAGATGTGAAGATGAGGAAACTGCGTGGGTTGCCAACAAGACCACCGTCTCCCTGAGGTTCTATGCCTGTCTCTCCGTCTCCCGCCGATCGTGATTAATGACCGCCAGTCGTCAGTTATCATTTAGCATATTCTCACACGCACACAATCAAAATGTTTGGTGATGGCATTATCTGGCATATTCATTTTTAATTAATAAATGGTTTGACATACTTTTTTACTATTGAGTGTCAAAACTAATCATTCTAATAAATTCCTTTCCTTTTTGTTTTGAGTTCGCGTTGTTTGCTTTTTTTTTTTTTTTTTTATCGTTCTTTCTTGGGAAAATTCCAAAACAATACCTTCAAAATTGAAAAAGGACGATTTAGTACTCTAAAATTAGGAAAGGACAAATCAGTTCTCTGTCAGGCAGGAGGAGGAATATTAGATTTTGAAATCTCGGCAAAAAGATGAAAATGCCTTTCAGCTCTCCCTCTCTCCATTTCCGAATAACAACATAGTCTTCTTAATTAACAACTCTAGATTTTATATTAACAACTCTATTTTTTTCTTTCACAATTAATAAGTTTCAGGGTCAATAACAACACCTATCTCTTTATTTACAACACTGTATTCGACATTAACAACTCCACTATTTTCTTTCACAGTTAACAAGTATGGACTTTATGGGGGATTTTAGTGCTATTAATGTCAAATCCGGAGTTGTTAATTAAGAGGCCCGTGTTGTTATTCCGAGGGAGGGTAGAAGGGGATTTTTGTCTTTTCGCCGAGATTTCCAAATCCCATATTCCTCTTCCTGTCTGACAGTGAACTGATTCATCCTTTCCCAATTTCAAATGTATTCTTTTAGAATTTTCCCTTCTCTCTTTGTCATCGCAAGTGGCTCTTGTTTTTCTGTGAAATTAAGCATATTCATGTGGTGAATTTTAATTACTTAATGAACTCAAGTTGGCATCCATGTCCCGGAATGTCCAATTGACTAGGCCCAAAAGACTATAAAGAAAGCATGTACAAGCCTAATAAATATGAAAGACAACGGGAGCTCATGCGCATACTGTGGGCCCTAATAGCCCAATTGAATCGGACCAAAGGATGACCTTCACATATAAGAAAAGGAGATAGGTGTCACTTCCCCATCTTAATGAAATCAATTAGCAGTCAACTAGTAAGCGGAAAATAAATCAAATAGTACCATGCTACAAAGTAACACTATGATTCCTAGTATAGTGTTTACATAGGCAAA
This sequence comes from Inga leiocalycina, assembly GCA_963242795.1. Lineage (NCBI taxonomy): Eukaryota > Viridiplantae > Streptophyta > Magnoliopsida > Fabales > Fabaceae > Inga > Inga leiocalycina. Next base: position 25,935,488 of record OY725322.1, read on the forward strand.
ACATGCAACCATATCAAAAAATTTTTAGAACAGTCAGACCTGCTACACACAGCAATTTTCATACTTAGCCTCCCTTTTTAGATAATGGCTTCCTTTTCAGTACATGCATCTAGTTAAGCTTGAGGTTTTGATTCATGATTCTGGTTAAAAGTTGAAGGACACTTAATTCCATTTGTAAGTTCACTAAGGGTAAGGATGCAATTATAAAATAACCAAACTTTAAGGACTGAGTTGTAACCAGTTAAGCTTGAGGTTTTGATTCATGGTTTTGGTTAAAAGTTGAAGGACAAAATAATTAATTTTTCCTTTAATCAAATATAAAAAAAAAATTAAGGGCAATTACTTATAAGATCACAAGAAATGGACTAATTACAAAGAAGTTCTAATAACAATTAAGAAGTATAAAATAACAAATTCTAGTATAAGACATAACAATATAACACTTATCATTAGAACTTCTTAATAATTAAATTCTTTTCTTAGAACCTCATAATAATTTTCCCAAAAAATTACTTATTATAACATCTAAGTAGACGTGTTTTTCTTGTACATTATTACACAAAAATTTAAAAAAAAGTACTAGGACTTGTAAATAGTACAACAATACACTTTAAAATTTAAACACGCCCATATATATGTGTGTTGATATATTGATATCGTTAAGACTTAACTTATCGTCATGTACAATCTGTATTATACGCTTGACTCAACATTCAATAATATAGTCGCAAAAGACTTTAATTTTGTATTGGACAAAAGGATATATACGCTGCCCATATTATATACAGATTGAGGGTAGATTGACATGACTTGAGAGTTGAGACGGGCTCTCTACATGTCATGTAAATTAAAAAATCAAAATCCTTAATAAAAATAAAAAAAATTAAAAGAAAATTGGTGTGAGCACATCTTCATTACGCGGTTTTGTTGTGACTTATGAAACAAATGGTGGCCTAGCCTCTATACAACGTTTTCAAATCTTAAGGGTCAAAACTAAAGTCAGTCCTATGTAGACTTCAATTTAATTACGTAATTATAATAATACGCAGGCTAAGAAAAACGACACTTTTTTTTTATCAAAAGTCAACACAACGAGGGTTACAAGACTGAGACCCAACATATTGAAGTCTTCTACAACGTGTAAGAGTTCCAAATTAAATTAATACATCCAAAGTTTTTATTGTGATTAATTAATTTATAAGAAATGTATAAGATAGTTTTCATATGTTCAAAGCTTTAATCCATCACTTTAAAAAAAATTTAAGTTGAAGTTCTTAGATGTGAATGTATCACATATAGAATTTCCTTAATTGGGCATATAGAGGTTGAGCAAGCCGGTAATAAAATCAATGCCAACAACTTTTGCCCCCTTCTGGTAGTTCTAATTCATTTATTTATGTTTAAGTTTCCCTCACAGTGTGCCCCCAGCAAATTAATTAATACGGAGTATAATTAATTCCTTGTTTGAAAAATATGCGCACAGTTGATTTGAACTAAGAATATAACTTGGAAACATTGCTCCCTGTTTAATTTCTTCCCCTCTTATTACCTCTCATTGACACACACACACTCTACATTGAATTAAATTTAGAAAAGTCAAAATTATTATTTTATAAAACTATTAATTATAAATAAAATACATAAATATAAACTCTATAAATTGGAGGCCACCAGCAAGGCATATTATAAAGTACATAAATCAAAGCCTTTCTGGAGAGAGGATGGGTTCTCTGAAGCTTTTTCTGATGCTGCTTCTAATATTAATAGCCTTCGTTCTTCTTCTCATGATGCAGTCCACTCAAATTATCACAGGTTTGTGTTTATTTTTTCAATATTACTATACACAAAACAATATACTATATATACAGAGCTCAATATTATGTTTTTTTTTTATGTTGAATTTGTCTCTGTTGAATCTTTCTTTTCTGTTCGTTTTGTTACTTTCACACAGAAAGTGCAACACAGAAAGTAAACGTGTTAAAAATGGTGTACGGGAGTGTTGGTAATCATTTCGCAGAGATGAACAAGAGGATTAGGAAACTTGGGGACTTGCCGACACCGCCGTCTCCGCCGGTGGCATCTATTCCGATTGGTCCGGCAGCTATCTGAACTAATAAATATGTACGTCCAAAAAGATGAAGTAAGAAAACGTGTGTTTATAATTTTCACATTCTTTGAAAAAAGAAAAAAAAAAAAGATGGCACAATTACAATAAACTATTTTGCTTTAGTAATATACGGTAATGCAGAAAATTAAATGTCACTTGCATCCCACCCTTCTTTTTATATGGAACCAGTTTCAGTTCTTAACTTCTTATCATAATAATAAGCAATGAGAGATCTTCATCATTACAGACCATTTGATCTCATTTAAATGATTTAGATTGAATTTTTTTACTTTTACTTTTTTTCCCCTTAAAAAAAATTATTTTAACATATACAAAATATAAAATAAAGATATATCTTAACTGTCAATTTTTCAAAAAAATAATTTTTTTGATTAAAAATCACTATTTAAAAATATTAAAAGTATATTATTGAAATTTTATTTAAACGGGGTAGATCTCACTACAGTGAATAGTTCTTACTGCATATCATTAAGATAAGCACTAAAATTGGTTTCTTTTTATATGTGTGTATTTACATGTTATTTTTATCATTTCTTTTGTAGGGATTCATCCATGTCATATTATATGAGCTATTATACCAAGATTAAGTTGAAATTTGAACCGTTCTCAACGTAGTTGGTTTAGACAATAAATTAGTGATGGTCAATGGGGAGAGCCGGTCAAATGTTAAACATTACACTTCGTTTTTGTTTATTTTGAATATTTTGTTTCCCCTTATTAATTTCAATTTCACTTATCCCCCCCTCCTTTTTTTTTTTTTGTGATAATTCTTATATTAATTACATCTTGACCAGAAAAAAAAAATACATCCTCGGATATTATTCAAATTTGATATTGAAATTAAATATATATCTTATATGTATGCAGGGAATTCATACGGAGCAGTCAGCTCAAGTTAGTTCATGGATGTGTTTGTCAATATCGATATCCATATATGCAACGATTAAATTTGCAATTATAAGCCCTTTTTTAAATGGAGCAGGTTTTCATCTATATATATTATATACTCCACCTATCCACAAAAAAGAATTCCGGTTTAAACATCTCACATAGACAAAAAAAAAAAATACTTTCACTGGTTCTAAGTATAAGACAGAGTTGATTTTTTTGGAGAAATTAAGGAAGCTAAATAAGTTACTTAATCATATCATATATTGTGTATTTTTAAATTATATATCATTTTATTAGTCAAACTACTTAGCTTGGAGAAAAAAAATAAAAATATAAATAATCTAAAGTAATTTAATTAACTTCCTTAATCTCTCAAAAAAAACAAACAAACTATCTTATATGTAAGAAAAATATAACTAAAAGGAGATTTGGCGTACCGGAGCAAATCTATATTCAGATCCGGGTCGAAACTCCAATACTTCATACTTGTGCCCACACAATTATTAGACTACTAGAGCCTAATTGTGATTTGCACAGCAGATCACCAGAACCAGAAATATGGTAGGAGAGAAGAGAATTGACAGAAAACTCAATGGCGAGGTGAATTACAATTGAGGAGGCATACCCTATTTATAGTGGTTTATGAAGTTCACTTATTAGGAAACATGTGCACTCTTTCTTGCCCTCCAAGACATCAATTAATTGATTCTCAATTAATTTCCTAATTATTGTGATTTGTTCCTCATTTAACAAATCCATAATTATTGTTGAATTATTCCTCAATATGCAATTAATGCTAATTTTATTCTTATTTGATTAGGCTAATTATATCCTAATCAAATAGTCCGACCTATCAAGGGCGGATTTGAACCCGAAGTCCAACATTATATTTAGGACCGGAGGGAGTAGTAATTAAAAATGTAACATCCAAGCAACTCCAACAACTAATATAAACACTTCTTCGTATATTAAGCAAGGTATTGATATTTATTTCTAGGCCATAAAATTATTTATACTCATTTGACAGCATTACACTTTTTTAAAAGAAAAAAAAATTATTTTCTATAGGATTTTAAATATTTTTTAACTTTTCTTAATCTCAAGTATTTATCGATATTAACATGGAATAAAGACCCTCGCCCCCTGATTAATTTCTCCGGTTCTCATGTCTAAATAAACATTCTTTCAAGCCCATTTACGAGTGGACCTAATTAACCATAAGTATGGGGGACAATTAGAGCGTTCATCTTATACCCAAAAAAAAGGGGGGTGTTCATCTCATCCCCCATTATGTGGGCCCAAACAGTCCAATTGACTAGGCCCGAAGAAGACCTTTTTTGTTTTTAGTCAAGGCCCGAAGAAGACCTTTAAGAAAGAGCATTAAGGCTTGACATGAGATGATAATAAAGTCAAAAAGTTAAACCCCTTACTAGACGCAAATAAATACTTGAATCTAGAGACTACCAAACTTCAACTACAGACTTGTAGGGCTTTACCCAAAAAGGGAGCCCTTCCAGAAATTCTCGAGGGCCAAGGGCGAGCCCAGGCCCAAGAGGGGGTTTGGAAATAGTTTTCAACCAGCAATAGACGCGCCTCGGTTAGTACCTCACTAGCTGCGTCATTGCCCCAAGCGCAAAGATGAGTTTTTAAACAGAACAAGTCTCCCTTTTATAGCCGTTCTCATAACTCTCGCCCTTTTCATTAGCCGATGTGGGACGTAAAACGAGGACTTAGCAGTGCTATATGCCCTGTAATATGTATCTGAATCTGACAATTCTGTCTGTCTTCACATGCCTGTTTTTAACTAAGAATGCATCTAAATTACATCTTAAAAATCAGAAAGACTCAGATTTGAGGTTCTAATAGCATTCGAAATTCTCTTGGTAAGAGAGGAGGATCTGCGAGATCTGTCACAAAAATTGGAAAATCAATGCTATTGCTCTCCCTCTCTAATACCTTCTTTCCTCACTGGCTTTTGTGTTTAAAGTATTGGTACTCGTCATTCGAGGTTGTTGGCTGCCTCTCCATGTGAAGAGAATTGAAGAAATTAGCATGTTACTTTAATTTTGATCTGATTGTGTCACTTTCAACTCAGTCTGAAACATATATATATATATCCTCACTGTCATACTGCTATGACTTCTCGTTGGACCCTTTGCTAGACTAATCCACGCTATACTAGAAACATCAAGATCAACTACGTTGAGAGGAACAGAGAAAAACCTATAACAATATTATTGTTCCTTCTTTATTGCTTATTATATTGAAGGAGAAATCTCAACCATCATACTGTCACGTTTCCTGAATATTGCAGTTCATAACTATTACTAGAATTAAAAGAAAAATAAAGAGATATATGAAGATTTATCTCTTAAATAATAAGTCAAGAAGTAATTGATCTCATCAACTCTCCCTGAACGGTTCTTTTCCATGCTTATCATATAAATCCCAAATCTTTATCAGTATTTCAGGATCATACTCTCAAGAATTTTAAAAAAGTTGAAAATCCAAGTAAGACCATTACTGTAGAACTCAAAATATTAGCTTTAGTCTTTTTTATCATCTCAAAAAATCTTCATGCTTTGCCCTATATTTCATTCATTCTCATTCTCTGAATATGTTCTGTTATCTGTTATTCTTTTTTGAACTCATCATTGAAAAGTTTATACTATTATTCACATTAGACATTCCTTTTCAAAAATCCATGGGGAGAAATAATTTTGAACGTGTTCGTGGTCTAAACGCTACATTTTCAAAGTAAGCTTAAAAAGAATGATATATTGTGATCTGAAACAGTGTAATGTAAGAGAATAAATGTGTGTGAGGAAGGAAGTCAGAGAATATAAATCTACCAAAGAGCCACAGAAAAAGGTGCTTGGGGGAAGATATTTATAGCACTTGTGGGGATGCACAGATGCTGTTTGGCTAATATAGCAATTATGTATAGATCCTGCTTCTTGGGAAATTTCATTTCATATTGGCATATCCTCAACCTATTGGCAAACACATCCATATTCTCTTTCATCATATCTCTCTTTACTGAAACTGCGAGATGTGATTCCTTTTGAAAGCAATTTCTTGACCAAATTTTTCCCTCCTTATTATTGGTCTTCATCATTATCCAATGTTAATCAATTGGTTACCCTAGCAGAGTTAATTCTTTTGGTTTAATTTTGGTGGGGTTATGAAGTGGTTTCATGTTTGTGCAACTTACAATATATACTTCTTTATTCCTATTTATAAGTTACTTTCAACATATTTTATTATAACTAAGAAAAAAATTTAAACCTCATTAATGCTGTCTTAAAATTTACCCTATATTTGGATGGAGAGAAAATTAAGGGAAAAAGAAAAATCCAAAAAATAGTAAATTGTTTTACCATTGATGGAAGTTTTCAAATCTAGTATTCCTTTCCCCTATTTTCCCCTCACTTTTCTCTCCATCCAAACATAATATTAATAACTTTTCAATTTTACTCCTATTTAATACACAGTATATCTTATGAAAACAAAATTTTCACAATAAAAAATAAAATTGTACATTAATATAGAAAATTTAATGATGTGACTTATAAGGGTAAAAAAAAAGCCCTTGTCTCTCTGCCTCTATAAGAGAACAACTAGAAATGTGTAGACTTATTTCCTATGGATAGCATAGTTTCTATTTTGGACTTGTTTTCTTATTAGGTCAACAACTTACCATGAATGGACTTATGGACAGCTACGTTTATACAGTTGGCTTTACCAATCCTTGAGCAAAAATCAGAGAGGGCACAGAAAGAAGCTGTTACACTTGACTCAACATTTTGGTAATTGGTTTAGTGGGTTGATCTCTGTTCAGTTCGTAATTAATGACCAGTAACTTCTTGTTAATTGATGAACATGATATATCTTTACCAGAAATATTGTTGTTGCAGAAAATTCTTTTGCATCTGATACTGTTAGGTTTAACCATTTGAAATGATCTATCCAAACTACTTCAACGGGGAAGTTAATTGTGAAAGATAAACTAGTTCCAAGAAATTTCTTGGCATAAATCATGGAGAGGAAATAAACTTACTTGGAGAAATAGAATTGCAGGAAGACACACAGTAGTGAGAAAGATTAAAAAAAATGATGTAATAAGGGTTTATATACACAAGGCCACAAGGGGAAGAGTTATTCTAGAATAACTACAATGATGGATGAAATAATATTAGTCAAAACTTATAATAAGAAAATTACCGGAAATAAATAAAACAAAATCGTTATCAGATTCTTACTTATAATTAATGTATAACACCTATATAATACTAACAAAAAAATTGAAAACATGGCCCCACAACCTCTCAAATGTCTTTTTTTTTTTGGGGGGAAAATCCCAGAAAAAGACCTCCAAAATTTTCAAATAATAAATTAATGATTTTCTACTAAAATGAGTTATGAATTTTTTATTAAATATAGTCAATCACTTATCAATTATATAGAAATTACAAACCTGATTTGGGATTTTGAAATTTTGGAGGTCTTTTTTTGAGATTTTCCCTTCTTTTTTTCCTATGATCATTAAATTTTATGTAGGAATATTCTGATATTTCATAAGGATGAAATGATGCAGTTTTGAATTTATTTATCAATTTTCAAAGAAACAATACTTTAGAATTGTGTAGTTTTTATTTATTTTTTGAAAAAATATTAAAAAATTAAAATTGCAACATTTCATGTACATAATCTATCAAAATACCACTAATTTTGTGTCATATCTGTAATGATTAGAAGAGAGAAAAGAAAAAATATTAGAGAAAAAAATATCATTTCATGTACAAAGGCATTAGAGAGCTAGCTAGAAAGCATTATTTATTTGCAATGTAAAGCCAATTCTGAGAACATTAAAACATATACTATAATAACAACAACAAAATCTTATTCCACTAAATGGGTTGTATACATGGATTACATGATGTCATTGGGCTTAATAAAAAACAAAATCTTTTAGATAATTGTTAATAAAGAGGTCTCACTCAATAATTTCGTTCTCAAAACATACATACGGATGTATTGTTATACCCAAACATGAACAGTGGAAATGCATGCCCACAAAAGAAAATCCCTTCCAAATGAAATTTAAGAAGCATTTGATATACTGTGTAGTGTTCAAGATATCATTGCATTTGAAAATATGTTTTGGTTTTGATTCAATGTAAGTGTGAAACTAATCTGGTTCGAATAAGGGTTCGGAATCCCTCATCTTCTCTTCTTTTTAACCATTTGATCAACATTTTGAATGGTTCAGATTTAATTTGATCTCTTATAAAATTATTATCAAAATGTTAAATTATAAAAATAAAATAATTAGTTGGCTACAAATTGCTAAATTCTAATATGATTAATTTAATACTACAATAAAGAAAATAAAAATAATATCTTGTGTGAAATTAACTCTGAACCATTCAAATGTTGATGTTATGATTAGAAAAAGAAAGGAGGGAAGAGGAGAAGAAGGGAAGAGGAGCGGTTCCCAGCGCGGTTCGGTAGCCTACTTGTGCTTGGTGATGGTGACTTGCCAACCACGCGCAATATTACACACTACAGAATCATCCACAACCTTCCACCATTGTGTGGTTTCAAAAACTAATGGCTCTAAATAGGGAATATCAATTCACTCAAGTCACCTTACTTCTCAGTCACCAACTTTGGAAAATAATTAAAGACAGAGATAAAGACTAATTCCTCAGCATTTAATATATATTAGTTAACTAAATAATAATAGTAATAGTGTTAATTAATGATGTTAGTACAATATTTTTGAACCGGCCACTTCTTGACAGCTTCGCCTTAATTCACTTGCCTTGACCCATTCAAAGGCCCTACTTCAGTGGAGTATCTGCATATTGTGGGCCTCACACACCACTTATAGTAAGTGAACAAGATAGATGTAAAATCACAACCAACTTTATACGATTTGGATTTGTGAGTTATACGATGATATCACAAGATTTACAGCAAATCAATCCTACAGCACATGGGCGATCGAACCCTACTCATATACAAATAAATGACACAAGAAGCATTAGGTAGAAATTTAATTATTTGCATGAAAAAAAATTAATACATGATGAGTTATAGAGTGTGTGTGTGTGTGTGTGATATATGATATGATTTTAATAGAAAGTACAGTTTTGGCACAAAGGGTATTGGCATGCATGGATTTACATGAGGTGTACGTAAATGGATATATGGGCGGTTAGAAAGAGTGTCCTTTAGAAAATATTTTATCTCGTGAAAAGTGGTTACAAAAAAGTAAGGTACAAGGAAGTAGAATTAGGTCAATTATAGAATGGTGATATTATTTATATTCATGGCCCTCTCATTTCCCCCCCTATAAATAGGTCCTTGTGGGTGAGAGATAATACTCCAAAGCTGTAAATCAAATGATCTGATTTGGTTTACGTTTTTTCTTCTTTCTGATTCTGATACTGTAGAGTGAGTGTGTAGAAGGTGGTAGTGAGAAGAGAACTAAGAGGTTTAAGAAGAAAGGAGAGGGAAAAAGGTGAGTGTTGACAGAAGATAGAGAGCACAGAAGATGATTTGCATTTATATCTCACATGAATTATTACTCACTGCATTTCATTCCTTTGTGCTCTCTATTCTTCTGCCATCACATTCTTAAGCCTCCTTCTTCCTCTTCATATTCCTCTTTATTTCTCTCTCTCATCACTTTCCTTCTTCATCTTCTCCTATATCAACACTACTTATGTATCTTTTACTTCATTCACAATATATACTTTGATGCATGTCTGTTGATTTTTCTCTTTTCATTAAGTTTTATTGTTTCCCCCATCAGGACATATATTCAAATCTCTTTGTTTTTCTGGTTCATTTCATCTGTCAGATACACACACACACACACCCGAAGTAAAAGGTTAGAGATCACGAATCAGTTCGCTGATGATCTGAAGAAGCGGGTCATATAATTAAGCGACTTAGAGAGAGTCTAATTTGTGCAATACTGATAAAACGTAACTGAATCTTTTCTTTTTCTGGGTAGAAGCTTTTAATTCATATATATATAGTTTCTTAAGAACACACCAGTGTGTGTATGATGCAAATGCATATATATCTGTAAAACATGAAGGCATTGAGCACCGCTTGATCATATATATATATATATATGTCTTGTGGTTTTTGTTCTGAATGAAAAATCTCATGTTGTTTTGATGCTATGACGATCATTCAATGATTCGCAGGAGAAGGAACAGCCCCACTTCATTTTTGTGGTAAGAAGAAATAAGAGAATACAACGGGGGCCCCACTGAGCATGACACAACGTACGTGGGGCATATACTCATTCAGGATTCTTTGTCCTCCAAGTAATTACTTTTGCCGCAACTTGGTCATTGATTCGTTGAGGTAGATCGATATGTGATCTCAAAAATATATATGCAGTTTTTTTTCGATCAGATATAACAGCAAAAGGGGTCAAAATTTTGTCACTATGGTGGTGATTTGATGTGTGTGTGTATATACATGAATATAGTGCCACTCGCTTTGAACTCTCAAAAATATTAAAGAATGAGATAATATTATATTATTTACCATCTATCTGCGAACAGTGTAGATAAAAAAAGGGGTGGTCCCTATATGAATTATTTGTAGTTGAAATGGCAAACAACTGTGAAAGAGAGGGGAATCAAACATATTTCGTTTTCGAAGAGGTAACATCCAACAAGACAGAAACCGTTTCCTGTAAACAATGGGAGCCACATAATATATAAAATATCACATGGAGAAGAAGAAGAAGAAGATTTGAGGTGAAAGAGAAGGGTCCTCTCATTTTCGAAACCAACTGGAATGGGATCTGAGGAAGGACAATCTCATCTGTTAAATCCTGAACCCAATCCAGGTCATACATTTATAGTACATCGCTTGTCTCTAGGTCCTATGTAGTACTAAACCAACCAAAAACAACAAAAATACAGAGCTAGCTAGCGAGTTTGAGAGAGGAAACAAGAGTTGATGAGTTTATCTTACCCCTTGTGTGTGTGTGTGTCAAGTTTAAACTTCAAGAATTAGCAAATCTAGCTAGTGCTTAACCCATTATGAGTCAAACTAGACATGGGTTATGTGTAAAGATGAAACGGCACTATGAATGTTTAATTTATGAATTAAACTTTTTTAATAGACTCTATATTAAATGTTAATATATTGATGCCCTTTATGATCTATAGTGATTAGGAATGTAACTACTTACTAATTCTGGTTGTGAGTGGATAATATGTTGTCGGTTATGTATTATGGAAAGAAATATAAAGTTGGTTTTTTTTGGGGGGGGGGGGGTTTGTGTTGGGGATCCTTTTTCATTTGGGCCTGATCCCACTCCTACTTAACTATCACTCCCTCTGGTTCTGGTATGGTCTTGTATGTGTGAGCTAGTTGAAAGATTAACTTTGGTTTTAAATGTAAAATTTCAATTATCTCCCTAATGTATCATTTTCCTACAAAATATTCCTATTGATTGTATTTGTTAGAAGAGTTTCCATTAAGAAAGTGGTTTTTAATATAAATGTTACATTAAAAGGGTTATTTTAGGAAAACTAACAATGTTACATTACTAACATTCAATACATTTCTTAGAAATTTATCTACTTAACTAATTTTCTTGATTTCTATAAATTAGTTATCTAGTTTATACATTTAAAATCAAAGAGAATACTTTAATTCCAGAGAGTAATAGAAGTTATGGTTAGTTCAAACATTACATTGATCGAAAATTGACTTATAAATTTTGTATACAAATTAAGAAATAAAGTCTATGAAATTTGGTCAAAAAAGTGTTTAAGAAATTATACTCAATCTATTTCACATAAATTTACAGTAAAATATATCATATTTTGACTAAATTTTAAAATATGTAAATATACTTTAAATATTATTTTTATAATATGTATTAGGGAAATTCAGAGAAAATTCATTGTTTGAAAATTTTATTGGTCAAATGAATCTAAATTCGAGAACTAATATGTTTTGTGTATGAAATCCTAGAACACTTTCTCTATTTAAAAATATATCAGGTTCTTTTAATCATAAAATTTCTAAGCATGAACTTTTCATTGATTATATATATATATAACATAAAATATTTGTATTTATACTATTTTTGATATATTCTCAACCTGAATTTAAGCAAAATGCAGCCATAAATCATTTCTCATATCAATTTTATGACTAATATAAGTTCACAAAAGGAGTGGATGAGGCACAATGGTAGGGCCCTTCTTCAAAGGACCACAGGGCGGCTGAGAAATTGACCCAATGAAAAAGGAAATGGGAGCCAACAACCAACAAGGAAAGGGCAAATTGCTTGCTAAGGCTAGGGACTTGACATACATGTTGAAGTGCCACTATCCACTCCAAATATCCCCATGCAGATTAACATTATCCATTCCATACAAATTACAATTCCATTATAGTTTTAGTTCCAATCTTTAAGAGTAAATTGGAATAAAAAGAATCAATAAGTATAAAATCAAGGGAAAATCACGGTCAAGTTTAAAAAAAAAATAAAAAAATAGTCTCTTGAAATTTAAAAATGAAAAAATGGTCTTATTAACAACTTTAGATGCGGGTCATTGACAACACCAGAACATCATTGACATGTTCTTGGGATCATTTTTTTATTTTGAGATTTCAACGGATCATTTTTTCATTTTTTTATCTTGTTTGGGAACTGACTATAATTTTCCTATAATCAATAATAAGATATGAACAGCAATAGCAGTAACAGGTCTAATAGAAGACGCTCAATCTCTTTTAAATAAAGTTCAAAGTTTAAATTCTATTATCCTTATGGAGTGATACTCATATTTTGATCAACATAGCCATGATACTACTGATTACCTCTTTATTGAAGTGTCCAATTGTAGAGTTTTCAGCCTCACAATTGTTGATTACTTGATGGGATGTCCAATTGTGTGTGCTGGATCATGAATTTATGAAGTATTACATGTGCACATAGTTAACAACAAACCAGGATATATAGATATCACTTTCTTTTCCAAGGACTTTCTAATCTCATGTGACAAATATTGATCAATAAACTTGTACAAATTGCATAAAGACGACGACGACGACAATAATTTATGCAGTTTCTAGCATGTTGGTATTTAAGTCTTGCAATAAAAATAAAATATATGAATGTTCTTTATAATTCATCACTACATGCTGCCATATCCTTTTCTATTAGAAAATCTAATAGTAAATACAATTTAAATTTCTTCAATCCGAAAGTTTCTTCCTAAAATATACTCCCTCCGGTCTTATTTGTAAGAGTTCAATAACCGAATTATACAGTTTAAGAAAGAGCTTAAAATTAGTTAAAAATAATAAGTATATCTAAAATAAATTGTTTTCCAAGTATGACTTTATTTATGAAAGGCAAGTAAGAGAGAAAAATAAAGAAAATATATATATGAGTATTACCAATCTTTTAATTAATGCAATACATATAATTAATGACGAATAAAAATGGAAAAAACTTGTTAAATATCTTGACAACTCTTGTCGGGCTCTTGCAAAGAGAATCAAGGAAATTCAAATTTTGGACTCTTATAAAAAAGACATGAGGAAGTACTTTTTATTGCTTAAGTTGAAATCACGACAGATGACATAAAGCATGTTTGTTTGAGCTTAAATTTGCTTATAAGTTGTTTTTTACGTAAATCGAGACACAACTCCTCTCACATACTTACTTCGTATACCGTAAATCACTATTAAAAAGCAACTTATAAGCAATCGAATCGCTCAAACAAACATACCCATACACAGCTATAGCCTTTCTAACACACATACTATTTCAGAGATCATTATACACAATTCACAACTAAATTATGGGTTATGATATCATCAGTTGAATGAGATTCTAATTCAGATGGTGCAACTACAGATATAATCTTGTATGGTTTCACTTAAAACAAGCAATTTTGTACTTTACGAGATAGAACTATTCTCACATTTATCTCGTAAAGGCAAAATCCATTCTCCATGGATAATCCAAACAGAACAGACTTATGCTGATTCTGCATCTTCATTGCCCCCCCCCCCCCCTGAATGAATTGCTATGAAGATATTGAGTGATTTGAGTCGTTGTATCCAAGAAGTACAATTGAAACGAAGTCAAGTAGCAGCCAACAAACATAGGTATGGGTCCATAAATCCAGAGAACAAGAGCAAATGACAAGTAAAATGCTCTCAAAACCAAGGGACCAAGCAAAACTCCCACGATTCAAGGTTCTTGCAACATACTCAATAAAATCCTTTTTACCTTTCAGTGCCGGTGCTGTGATTAAGAAGCTGACATGAGCATAGTATCTAATAGATTGTGCATTGCATAGAAATGCGATAAGAAAGCATACTGAGATAGAAAGGCGCTTGATTGCCGCACAAAGAGATCCCTTATTGCCATAAAGCAATTTGGATGTTGAATCATTGCTTGAAAAAATACCAATTAGTGAACCAAGTGTGATTGCTGCTGTAGCAAGTAGACTGTAGAGACGTAGAGTTTATGCCATGATATTGTTGCGGATTGTTTGAACTGCCAAAACCCCGTTTTTAAAGGGATCCTGAAAAAAGCCAATGAAGTTCAGCTTAGAATTCATTACATGAATTAGCGTAAATGACTATCAACATGGCTGCTAAAATTTTGAACTGGGATAAGCATTGCAAGTAAAAGAGAAGAGGGGGGAAACAGAACAAGAGATCCAATCAATCATGCCTCAAATCTTACACCAGCTAGAACGTGTCTAATCAACAAAGTAATACTATTCCCAAATCACTCTCCTCTGGACTTAGTTCACCAAATGTAAAATACGGATCAGCAGCGTCAGCTTTTTGAAGGAAAAAATATATTATTAGCTTATTTGATAAAGCACGACTCCCCCATATCACTTGGCTTAGAAAAGAATCGTTTTTGTTTCTCCTGTAAATTATTTTATCCTCAATTACTGTACCATCAAATTTTCATTTAGGCCAACTATCAACAAAAACCTTCAGGGTATATGCATAAAAAATGAGCACTATCATCATAGAATGCAGATGTAGAAGAACAAATTTTCTGCAAATTAAACACGGATATAAAACCTATGCTCTATAAATTGAGCTACAGTAGCAGGCTACTGTGCTCAACAAGCAGAACAACGCTCCAAAGTTTTTTTCCGTCATTTTTTAACTGCTCATTGACCTATGACACACGCATGTATTCAAAAGTTCACATGGCCGAGGTCACATCTATAATCTCCTTTGCTCAAGAGAAAAGAAAATTTATATGGGTTTGTCGACTAGACATTGGTCTTGCTGAAATTCCACAGCCATAGACTTGCGGCCTTTATAAATCATTTTGCGATTTCCTCCATGCAAAGGTCCTTCTGCTTCACAAGATCATAAAGAGCTGAAAGTTCAAATAGCCAGTACTATCTCTGCACATATTATTTCCCTGAACCCATTAAACGAGGTCCTGATCAACACCTCACTGGTTTTTCAATTGCTCTCAGTTCCTTATGCAACAACATCCACTGACGTGTATTACCAGAATAAGAAGCTAGAGTAATTCTCATCAGGATGTCAGTGTAAGGTAACCCACAGCAACATTAGCATCAACCTTTTAAAAATGAAAAATTGATGGTAACTGAAGAACTGCATCATGTTCAGTGGAGAAATACTTGTGCACAGAGACCAGTAAATCTGATCTATCAGCCCATAAATGTTCGACCAAGACTATTATATAGCTGATTTTTTAATAAAAGGATCAATTATACATTAAAAAACAAAAGATACAAGAAGTCCAAAACAAACATACACAAACATATAGCTGATTGTATACTTTATCTTTGTTTGAAAAAATATGTCTTCAAATAACAGGGGAAACGATTTTCAACATTGGCCTGAGATGGCTTAAAGTGACAAGCTTCTGATATTTATAATTTAGTACTAATTTTTTAATATTTCAGCCAAGGGATGTTTAGGCCTGTTGCCTGGACCTAAGGTCCAACGATGATGTTAATCAATTTCTGATTCTGATTGATTTAGACTAATCAACTCTCCTAGTCTGACCCACTGGTCTCCAAATTGAATAATAACAAGAGTTGTGTCATTCAACCCACTGTAAATCTTAGAAGTAATACAGCACTCACCCAAGAAGAAGGAAACTATTGCTATTGATGACAGCGTAAATTACAGCGCAAAACGTAATTTACCTTATGGTGCTAATAAAATCCAATTAAGGCACACCACAACACAAAATTTACGTCCTTATTAACCCCTGTGGGGTTTCCTACACACAAAAATGAGCCAATTATTGCTATAAACTTGTTATCAATCAATCTCAATAAAATAGTCGTACTTCTGTCGGTTGGTACAATGAAATAGTTCAGGGAGACAACAACCACGAGTACAACGGTGAATTGACATAGAGAAGGGACGAGACACTGAAAGAGCGAGAAGGATCCAGAAATTACTTACAGTCATCATGGAAAGAACCCACTGGTGACGAGACAAAGCGTTAAGGCCAAGGACCGTCCGACATGGATGCCGAAGTATTGTACAGAGAAGGCAAACGTGATATGTTCCCAAAACCATCAGACTAGAGGCACCAACACGAAATCAAGCTGCCGCTCTTCCATCACTTCCCCAATATAAGCGTCACTTGTCAGTATTGCTGCTAAAAGCTGATGATTCGCCACTCTCCTTGACGTTTTCTGATCTATGCTCTGTGAAAGACGACGCGAAAACCCTTAACATTTGTAATTCTCAGTTTGATGGCTGACTCAAACCCCACTATACCATATTCCTCTCTTCCTTCGACACATTAACTATCGTGGACCCGCATTAAACTCAATATTCAATATTAATTCACATTCTTGGTTGTTGTAGATTGATAGGAGTGTTAGTATCATAGATTCGATCACGAACACATGCAAACCCCTTGATTCGAAATCAGGATTTCAGAGTGAATCAAAGAAACGAAGACGAAGAAGTTAATCATGACAAAAGGCAATTGATTATTCTTGGTTGCAGCTTATAGCCATTAAAAGATGTTGGCCTCGGAAGAGAAGTTAGCATTGTCTGTTCCCCGTTTACGTGTCGTTTACACTATCGTGTTCGCCATTTATTTGCCCGCATTTCTTGTTTAATTTAAATCGTTCAATTAGGAAGGAATAAGAATAAAAATAAATTGGATAAAGAAATCATTCTGCTTAGAAAAATAATGAAAAAATAATCATTCGGATTAAATGATACTCCCTCGGTTCTTTTTTATAAAAGCTCCAAAATTTAAATTATCTTTATCCTTTTTTATAAAAGCCTCATAAGAAGTGTTTGAATATTTAATGATTTTTTTTTTCATTTTTACCCTTCGTTGATTATATTGATTGCATTAATTAAAATATTGATGATATATATATTTATTATATTTCTCTCTCTTAATTGCCTCTTATAAATATGGCATACTTTAGAAAAAAATATTTATTTTAGATACACTTATTATTTTTAACTAATTTTAATTATTTTCTTAAACCGTATGGTTTAATTATCGGTTTCTTATAAATAAGACGGTAGGAGTACTAACTTTTTTCTTTAGTTGTAAGGGGAGTTTGATTTCACATATTTTGAGTAATTTTTCACACCACAACACAAGATTCCTATACTTTGAAAATAATTTGTTTATTAAGGTATAAAAAGAATAACAACAACAAACCTTATCACATTATGTATGGATGGTGGATGTAGATCACTATTTAATAAATAAATCTTTGAATAAATTGTTAACATGAAAAACTAATTTATTTTTTCTTTTATCTTATTTACATTATTTTACAAAAAAATTTTCATGTTTGTCTGGATTTCGCCTTTCCATTATTTACCTATAAACTAGATGCGTTGTGAACTATAGTTTTTAAAAATTCAAGAAAAAAATACGGCATCAATATATATATATATAATCTGTTCCCCCAAACCACCTCTTAAATGGCTTATGATCAGCTTCAGACACATATTATTGTTCACAAGCCGGATGGTAATTTAAATGAATAAAAAAAATTGCCTTGGACTGCGTTTGAGCCAAAAAGCCACTCCTAACTCCTCCAATTTATAATTGAGATATTCATGTGGCATTATCTTTTTTTTTCCCCTTCTCGTACATTAGGCCATGTGTGACTCTGATGCCCCTTCTCCTTTTCTCTTCCCCAAAAGCCTTTCCTCTCTCATTTGTCATAATTAGAACTGTGTCTCAATTATGTGCCTCCTTCTTTTTCTTCTCCCAATACCCTTCTCTCCCCAGACATTGTAATCGCCTTTCGTCTCCCATGACCTTCCCTATATTCAAAATTCAAAATCTTTCTACTCTAAAGAGAGGTGATAGAAATTGGTAGCCTGAAAATGTGTGTACGGTGTGCTTAAATGATGACCACTATGGCGACGAAGAATCTCCGACAAGGACGAGGATGCGATGATGCAAAAGGCTGGATGTGATTTTCCGGGTAAGGAGACGTCTCATCTCTCTTAGCACAAGATTTTCCATATTCTAATTCCCTCCCTTGGCACTTCTCGGGCATCGTCCACCAACTTTTCATCAATTTCTTCGAGGATTAACTTCACATTTGTTTCTAAATGTTGTAAGGTTCATTTCTCACTGAAATAGGGATTTCTTGGTTGCACAGATTCTTTGAACCTATCTCTCTCTCCAGCATTGATCTACCCTCCGCCGTGGGAGAATCATGGAAATCATTAATGGTGTTTGCAACAATATTCACAGCTATGTTGTAACAATATTCAACAATAATCTAACTAATAATCAGTTTAACTAACTAATTGCTCAGACTGTTAATACCAATAACCTTTCTTAAGTCTTTTCTAAACGTGAGATTTCAATTTCAAACTTTCTATGAAAATATAATAAGCGCGGGTTATGGGGAGAAAACAAAATATTTCTTCAATGTATAAAAGTATAGTGTAAAGTGAGTCTAACTGTTGACCAAAAAAGTCAAACTTATATTTTTCATGATTTAATATATTAAAATTTTATCAATGCTTCTCTTTATCGAAATAAGAAAATAAATAATCATCTAGTGTATTTTCATGTAAATAGAGGCAAGAAAGCTCTGGAAAAATGGTGGTTCAATTCGATGTTGTTTAATAGAGAGTTAGGATACAGGTGTGGGCTAAGTAAATCGATAGAGAGTTTTGGTTCTATATATTCACCAAACAAAGAAGCCATATAAAAAGAAGATTTTTTTGGCTTTGGCCATTTAACGCGTGGGTTAAATGTGTCTATTGGAGATAGTGTTGGCCTGCTTAATCCTTTTTTCTTTTTCAAATTTTTTTGGTTGATCATTTTGTTTTAGTTTTTTTTAAATTAAGATGTTTTTTCTTAAAAGCAAGATAAATTTTGAAATTTTTCAAATGAGTCATCAGCCAACTAGGATTAAAATGATATGAGTTATTATGTTTTCATCGTACAAAGTTTGGATGACATGGTACTCCTAGAGTGTATAACTATCTAGGAATAATAATTTGTTGATTGGGTAAGAAAAATTGATTTCCATTTGACCCTTTATCTCCACATCATCACTTCTTTTGGAAGAGAGAGGGAGAGGAGAAGAAGGGTTTATGTGGAGATAAAGAGTTAGGTGGAAATTAATTTTCTTTACCCAGTCAGCAAATTATTATTCCAGGTTGTTTCTTAATCATCGCGTCATCCTCCATGTCACCGTTTTCAGTAAAAAAATAAATGATCAACTAACTGTCAATGTGTATTTTTGCACATATTTTGGAAATTTATAGTTACTTTTGCCTCTCAAAAAGAATGTGTCAGGTGCACTTCTAGAAAAATCTCATGTATACTTTTTGATCCTTAGCCCTTAAAAAATTCAAACAAACGGCTAACGAATGGTCAATGTATATTTTTGCACTTATTTTGAAAGTTCATAGTTACTTTTATCTCCCTTAAAAAACATTTAGTGTTGAGCGCACTTCTAGAAAAATCTCAATTGTATTTTTGCACCATAACCCTATTATATATTTGTTTTTATGGTGAATTATTATTGATGATATGGTGAATGTTACATTTCATAAATGAGTTTTATATTTGTCTTATATATGTGAATATATGTTGTATCCTTTATAAATAAATTAGACGAAATTAAATAAATTATGCAATATAGGGTTTAAAGTGGATTTGATTATATGGGTCATATTTAAGTGTTAAAATGTTTTTAAAACTAATTAAGAAAATGAAAAAGAGTTATGCGGGTTAGCCTGTTGAACCCAACAGCTCACAGTCTGGATTGAATTGGGAAAATCTAAACCCATATAGGCCTACCCATATGGTTCCGGTTGGCCCCATTCTTACTACCATATGATTAGTAGAACAAACCAAAGTCATAAAAGTTCTTGTGATCATATCTTTATTCCTTTGTGAATTTTAACCAGAGTATGTTTCCATTTGGCAGTAAAAATATTGCATTTAGAGGCTTTTGTAACATGGAAAAGATTTGCAAAAAAAGCAATGAATAAACAAACCAACAGTTTAAGGAACTAAGAAATTGTGTCTACAATATTAAAGCTCCTGTCCAGATAGCAGACCAGAGAATTTGCCCAGAGGCTAAAAAAGTCTAACTTGTCAACTTTCAGTCCTGATGGTAAGCAATATGACAAGAATCAACAATTGAGAAGAATAGAAAATATGAATTATGAAAGGTCCCATTAATATTAGAGGATGAAAAATAACATTACAGATAACATGTCAAGGACATGTTTTTCTCCTGGTGAAAGCCAACATGAATTTCCATTCTCATGTATATCGGTAAACTTTTGTGGCTTTTCCAGCTCAATTAGTTTTACAGCATCAGCATTATTATAGAAGAAAAATATAAGCTTCTATTAAATGATCGCTGAGATTCAATCCCGGTGCAGCTTATCTGCAGCTAAACTTCAGATGTATCTAAGTACTTTTGTCCGCAGCTTTGGCCAAGGAGGTGAAGTTAAACCTAAAAATAGCAAGAAACATCAATGGTCAATGAACCAAATAAAACAAAAGCTTAATCAAAACGTCAGGCTATAGAATAACTCCCAGGTCAAGTGCATAAGCATGAAAGTTTTGACAAAAACCCAGTTCAGCAGAGACTGTTGCTTACCTAATCAGAGGCTTCTTTTGAGGCACAGGTGCAGGAGTCCCACTTACTAATGGTGCTGCCACTTCAGCAGGCTGAGCCCAACCAAAAAAGGGAAATTCAGAAATGCTTCAATTTCTTACCGGTACCACATGGAAAAATAACTTTAGAGCTTTCAGAGAAAGGCCCTCAGATGAAAAAGTTAGGAATAGTTAAAGGCATCAGGAAATTACAACCTTTGGAGATGGAGGATTTCAATAAAGGCAAAACAGGAGAAACATAATCCAGCAAGTTACACGAATAAATGAGAATTCCAAACTCTGATGGCATATATAAAATAATCAATTTTAATAAGAAAACCTCATGATATAATTATACTTCTTTAATAACATATTATCAAATTTTATCGATCTTTTTGTTTGGAGGACATTATGCCATCAAATTCTATATAGAATATAAAGGGCAAGAAAAACAAAACTGTCAAGCACTCAAGCAGCCATTATATATATGCAGCAAAGGCACTGGATAGAACTAAAACAGGGACTAACTGAAGTTGAGCAATTTCAACAGGATCATAGCTAATACTTTGATTTGACACAGATTTGGGCAACATTAACACACAGTTTAAGACAATTGCAACAGATGAGGAGAAAAAAGATTAACATCCACTGAAAATTCCAATATCTAAAAGCCAAGTTAAGGCAACACAAGAGGTTAACCTCAAGTTCCTCCAAGCCCACGCCAGAGCGTAAATGAGTCAAATGAATCATTTCCTCATTCGAAATGACTGGCTCAGCTGCCGCTACAGCCTTCAAGTTTAAAGAGTCTAAGCTGCTGCTTTTCCCATCTCCGCCATCCCCTTTCACTAGATTTCTATACTTGAGATCATCTTCAAGCTCGTCTGGTTCTTCTGGAAAGGTTTGATGTGCATTATACGGACCAGACATAATCTTCTCAATAGCCAGATTTTCCGCTTCTTTAGAATTTGACATATCAGAAGCAGCAAGTATTGGGTTGACTTGTACATTGCCTCTTCCTGATCCATTAATCTCACTCTTCTCAGAAGATATCTCCTCTGGAAAATTCAAATCAGACTTTTCACTCTTTTGTCCCCCAAAAACATTAGTTTCTGAGTCATCATGTTTGATAGAACAAGAACTGGCTGTGCTAATAGCTCTATCATCATGAAATTCCCTACTGGAAGAAGGTAAAGATGCTAGGGACTTGGAACTTCTCAAGTTATCATCCAAATCATCATCTGCTCGCTTTCTCTTCTTTTCATCATCTGTTCCACTTGAAACCGCTCTACTTTCATGAGATTTTTCTTGACTCTGGCCAGAGACCTTCAATTCTGAACTCCGCTTACTATCCCACGTTACTTTAGTTGGGCGGGAAGGGCGAAAACCACCAGGAAATACAAAGGTAGGTAAATTCCGACGTTTCACATGAGATACATGAATCTCCATTCCAGGTTTCCATAAATTGTACACATTGACAGAGTGCTTAAATTCATCAACTGTTAGCCTAATATCAAATTGTTCACCTTCATTAGCTGGAACTCCTTGCTTACGTTGCAGACCCATGAAGTAGCTACAGTGGAAAGGCCTCGATTTGTCTGGAAAATCACCAGGATGTGGATGACACTGGAGCATGCCATATGTGTGCCTCTCAATCTAGTTTTTTACAGACAATCAAAGCAGGTTATGCATGAACAAAGAAACAAAGTTCCCTCCACATGTCAATAAATAAATTACAAAAAAATAAACGTGTAAAAGAGAGGTAAGAGAGAATATGATAGGATCCAAAGAGGTGTGTGTGTGGAACCCACCCTTAAAATCACGCTTTCAAGGGACACACTTTAAGTATCATATCAAACATCCCCTAATACGCTATGCAGGTCTTGAAATTCTCATACAACCCTAAAGAGGCAACATCTCGAAGGTTGCACCCTGCAACCCCACACATGGCCCTCCAACAGGCCAGAATCCTCTACCAGTAGCCTCTTTGCGTCATTGGTCAACCAGCTACAATACCAAATGATAGAGAACCTAGGGATGTGTGAGGAACACACGCCTAAAAGCATGTTATCAAGGGGGAAGAATCACTCATATTAAGTACCACACCAAGCATTTCATATTGCTCAATGCAAGACTTAAGCATCCTATACAACCCAATCACTATCAAAATAGCAATATAACATGAAATAATAAGCACACAAAAGTTATACAGTGTTTTCACCTTTAGTGTCAGTTGACGAAGGCGAGACTCAACCCAGCCTTTCCAGTTTCTAAGATCTTCAGCATTCTCTGCACTTATGTCTATCCGTAGATAATTCTTGTAAGCTTCAAAAAAGGGATAAGGCTCAAAAAGGGTATCCCAATCAGCCTTGTTAGTCTCCATAGCCTACAAATCCCAAACATATCAAATTTACACAAGTCAAATGTCACGTAAGAAGAAATACAAATACGATTACTAAAAATGTCTACCAGAGTTATTTAAAAATAGTGATTACCCCACAAGCAAATTGTTTCTCCACTGATAGGGAAATTCAGTACTTCCTGAACAACTTCAAAATAAATAGAAGTACATTTTGGTAGAAACTAGAAATATGAAACTTCCAACTCAAAGTTTATCAAAGTTTATGATCGACATCCAACACATAAAGTGTTGGAAATCAGCTCAATATCTCAGATCCCATGATTCTAGCCCTATCATATCCCCTGATTCTAGTTTCTCTAGTTTAGGAAAAATTATGATTTGGTTTGTGATTGATTGTAATCTTCTCATAATTGCTCCCAGTGATTGCTCTGTTCTGGCCCCTATATATATTGTAACTCTCACTGATGGAAATAACAAGGCACAGTGAAATTTGATTACTCTGATTCAATAACATAAAGTAAATAAACAAAACGCGCGCACACACACAAAAGACTTGCATAGTCATTCAGACTCTTCCTTCCCAGCTTTCTAGGACAGACTTCTTACACTAAAGAGCATCAAGTAAGAACAACAAGAGAAGTGAAGATCTGAACGATATCATGGTTGATCAAACAATGATATTCAATTTCCATGTCTAGCAAAATTTTGACATGGGAACACCAACTCTGGGGTCCCCATCACAGGCATTGAACCATAGATTCAAACTTCTCATACATTAAACAAGAAATTTTGAGCACTCTTACTAATGAAGATTTGGCCCAAAAGAAAATCATTTCTCATGCCATAAGATCATACCTCACATATTTCGCTTCCCCTCTGAAATTCCTCTAACATAATGCGCAAAGTACTTGATGATACATTGTAGCTGGAATTCATACAAGGATAAGCCGGGGTAATTATCGGCATTAGATGATATCTATCCTTGGGATATTTTCTAGGATCCCAAACTTGAAGTCCAAGAGATCCTTCTTCAATAGCACAAAGCATTACTGGATTTGGCCAACGCCACTGATTATATACCCGGAAAAATCGAGATACTAACATACTAGGCAGCGCATTGGGATAAAGCTGGCATATTCGAGCAACAAGCAATGCCCAATTTATACCACCAAGAAATCCTGAAACCTGAAAAGAATTTAACAAGAAATCATATTAGGTACATTAGAAAGAACACAACTGAATGCATCAAACAAGTTCAGGATAAAAAGGGAAAATGCAAGCAAACAAGCCAATTTGTGCAGCAGTGTTGCCATACATTTGAATAAACACCTCGGCGCTTTGCCCAAAATCTCATACATCTTAATGTCGTTCGGAAGTTCTGCACTTCACAATAACGATTTCAATCAACAATAAATGATATGAAATCTATCTCTGCACCAAATCAATAGCCCCTACCTGAATATTTGGAACCAGACGCAAAATTTGATCAGTAACCCGACAACCATTAAGACTACGAACAGTTTGCTCATCTGCATTTTGCAATATTGAATCCTGTGATATATCTAAATCCTGCACCCCATAAAATCCAGCATCACTAAGCAGTAAACATAGATAAATACAACCAGTACCGAAAGAAATCAAGAATGTTGCAGAAAGCATGCAATAAAAATTTAGGGAAGGAAGATATGTTAGGCCATTAGGCCACTTTTGACAGCCTCAGACTTCTCAATTTAATTAATACCATTAGATGTCTGAAAAACTCCCTATATTTTCTAATGAAGCCTATACTGTCAAGGGCGTTGACCACATGTTTCAGCTTCAATTTCCAATATTGGCCTCCAATAGGACAAAGGCCAACAGAATCAAAAGGCCAAATTACATAAACACTCAGCCAGCCAAACAACCAAGGCAAAACAAAAATGAGCAATCTTGAGAATCTCTCACACATCAAAAGCAGCAATAACTGAATGAATCCTGATCTCAAAAGGTTTGTGATATTCTCCAATGGAAGTACAGAGAGGGAGAGAACTGACTATATAATTTGATGGAATTGATCACAGTATCTATTTTCAAGAAGTCGAACATGTTCCTCGAAACTGAGTTAGCTAATAATTTGAGATTTCATTGAGGTTAATATTACTTAAGGCCTCCCCATTTGAATAGCCTAAAAGAAATTGAATCAGTTTCATTTAGACCATTCACTAAAAACAGCCATTATTTAATTTACTGTACAAACATTTGTATACGCATCTAAGTTTCCCATAGTGGCATAATGAGGGATTACGTTTTATGATGGGTTAGTGGAGGAATTTTTTTTCCTAACGCTGATATATTTGGGTTAAAATGCTATAATGTACGTAACATATCTTAGAACTTTGTTTTGTCCATTCCTAAGGAAAATAAAGAGACTGGAAAACGACAGATAACAATAATTGCTCATAAAGCATAATCATTTTTGCATTGGCAACTTACTTCTGGAACAACCCACAAAGATAACTTTGCATAAAGGAGATCTATGGAAACACCATTGAACTTGAATCTCATCACTGGAACATATGCATCAGGAACAGGGTGCAATTCTGTTACTTCAGGCATCTCAGATAGCATATTTTGTAGCTCACCAAAAAAATCTTCCTAAGGACGAATCAAATAAAAATTTTAATTGACATGGGCTATGAACAAAAAATTAAAGTTTCACGACAAAATGCTCAGTTCATACCTCTCTGCTTGCATGTCTTGGGCCCACACAAAGAGTGTCTATATCTGCTCCAGGGCCATGCACCTACAAAATATGGGAGGCGAAGTTTAAGAATAAAAGTGAAGCAAACCTATTCAAGGTAATTTGTACCAAGAGTATTTAGCCATTCATCTTTGTTTGTGGTTCAAGCATCAAAATTTCTGCATTAGTTTATTGGGATGGATGTAATTGAAAGAGATTATAGTTTATCAGACAGACCTATTGTGCCCTTGGAAACTTTCAAAAAAGCCTTCCTTGGAATTAAATTCTCAAGAGTACTTAGCAACCATTTCAATAAACAATGATCAAACTTAAAAGCAAAATGACATGAACTCCTGACAAATTATTATTTTTTACAAAAATTTTCCATAAAAATAAATTCAAATTAATCATAAAGTCCATACTCCATAGATATCAATACAACTACTTAGACAAAACGCATAGAAACCGTCATATGCCCATAATCAAGTTCAAACATGACTTCCTGTCACACAACAGCACAAGTTTCAAAAAGTGAAATAACATCTGTTCAGATCCTTAGATCTCTAAAATATGCTAGAGCCAATGGTTTGCAAAGGGCGTATCCCTCTCTGCATAACTTTGTTTCCTGTTTTAAACTTTGAATATCATATGATGTTCTATAAGATATAAATACAAGCAGCGTGTCGTTTGGCTATTTAGTCCCCACGATCCCTCCCCCTACCTTTGGGCAGGCAATCCTATCAAGCATACAAGAAGATAACAGCGCAGACAAGAATAGATATATGCCGGAGGGAAAATTATGAAACAGCTTCGTACCCCTAAACGGTAGGAGCCAAAAGTAAAGATCTTGGCATTTGCTTCTTGCACCAGTTGTTCATTGAGTCCCTTTGCACGGCTAATGGCTTTAACCCAAATCTTCACAACCTAATTCAAATACAAAAGTACAACTGGAATAAACAAAACGATTGGGAAGCTCCACCACATCCCTAAAATGGTCGGAAGAGAGAAGCAAATAGAAATTCGAAGAAAAAAGTATACAGTCGAGTTCACCAGCCGAAATGCCATATATTTTTTTAACTAAGTTCCTTCACAGAATTAAAAATGATATCGAGAAAATTTAATTCAACCTGGTCTAGCCTGCCAAGCACTTCTTCCCTGCTCACAGCCTCCTCCTGACTCTCATACAATCCCGCGTCTTGCAAATACTGAACACCCAGAATCCAAACTGAGTGTGAAAACGCTTACAAAGTGTCAAATAATTAAGAGCACAAAGTGTGAACGGAACCTTCTCAAGTTCACGGGTCTTGATCACATCGTAATCAGTCGGCCCACCCAATGAAATGGGTTCAGTGATGCCTAATCGTGGCTGCGCATTGCTGCGATTGCTCAATACGGGACTCCCCATGAATAAATTGATACAAATTTTGTTTATTATAGTATATCTTTTGCGTCAATGATAGGGAATTAACAGTTATAGATGGTTTATCAGAGTCTTTTTCCCAAAAAAAAAAAATAAATCGATGAACAAGATGAAAAAGAGAGAAAAAACACTAATAATGAGATGATTTTTGATTATACAGTATAACATTCAAAGCTGTGAACCTTGACCATAAAAATATAAGAAAAAATTACAAAGCAAATCGGGAATCAGTTCCTTCCAAACATGACAACACAAAAAGTACAAAGCCACTTGGGGAATTTCAATTCGGATGAAACCGTAACCCTAGAAAACTATATAAGCCCCAAGCAAGCATAGACCCCGTAAACAGATTATAGCACGCGATTGAATCTCGAAAATCTTTGCCTCCAGCAATTATTGCAGGTGTGTCCCGTCAGCGACAGGAAGAACCTCAAATCTCCAGACGGTAGGAATTAAAACCTGGAAGAAGTGAGACGAGGGAGACTCGAGTTATAAGAGAGAGAGACTGACAAAAGGATGGCAGAGATAGAAAGAGAAACGGTGAGTTTGCCGTTTGGTTAACTGGCAAACGGTTTCTCTAAAGTAAAGGACCTCCTTTTTTTTTTTTATGTGGGTCGTTGGATCAAGATCTCAACCGTCCAAATTTAATATATTATAAAAATATTATTATTTTAATAATAATAATAAAATATTATATTAAATCTGGGCCGTTGAGATCTTGATCCAACGACCCACAATAGAGAAAAGGAGGTCCTTTACTTTTGGGCAAAGGAGAGAAACCGGGTTCGGTTAACTATTGGTGAAAACGGTGAAAAATTGTGCCGATTGCCGAACTCCTAACGCCTCTTTTGGATTATCGGTAGGAATAACCAAATAAGATAGATACGGAGGAATAGTTACAGGGAAAATTCCAAAAAACTATATTGGAAATATAAAAGGATGAATTAGTACATTGAAAATGGGAAAAGACGGATCAGGTGGGTGTCAGAGATGTGAGGAATCTGTCCTTTTGAAATTTCGGCAAAATGACGAAAATACCCTTCAGCACTTCATCCCCACTTCAGAATAACAACATGATCCTCGTAATTAACAACTCCGGATTCAATATTAACAACTTTAATTCTTCTTTTACAATTAACAAGTTTCAAGGTCAATAACAACACATATATCTTAATTAACAACTCCAATATCTTCTTTCACACTTCATCCCCCACTTCAGAATAACAACATGATCCTCGTAATTAACAATTCCGGATTCGACATTAACAACTTCAATTCTTCTTTGACAATTAACAAGTTTCAGGGCCAATAACAACACCTATCTCTTAATTAACAACTCCTGATTCGACATTAACAACTCCAATTTATTCTTTCACAATTAACGAATTTCATGGCCAATAACAACACATATCTCTTAATTAACAACTCTGGATTCGATATTAACAACTTCGGATTCGATATTAACAACTCCAATTTCTTCTTTCACACTTAACAAGTTTCAAGGCCAATAACAACACTTATCTCTTAATTACCAACTCTGGATTAGAAATAAAAAACTTCAATTTCTTTTTTCACAATTAACAAGTTTCAGGGCCAATAACAACATCTATCTCGTCATTAACAACTCCGGATTCGCCATTAACAACTCCTATGTTGTTATTGCGACTGAGAGCTGAAGGGCATTTTTGTCATTTGGCCGAGATTTCAAAAGGACAAATTCCTCACACTTCTGACACTCGCCTGATCCGTCTTTTCCCATTTTCAATATACTGATTTGTCCTTTTTATATTTCCAATTAGGGGTGAGCATAGTACCCAATGGCCCGGTGCGCCCACCCTGACCTTGTAAAAATTGCCCAGCCCAGCCCGAAAAAATTTTGGGCAGCTTTGGGCGGGCTAATAACCGAGCAGGGCCGGGCATCGGGCAAGGGGTGCTGCCCTGCCCATTTGGCCCTACCCTGAAAATTATGTTCATTTATTTAAAATATAAAATTTCATATCAATTAAATATTATTTCATATATATATATATATATATTTTTATTTAAAATATATATTGTCTATTGTATAATACTCTTCTGGTCATCTCTTTTTTGCCCTAGTCACTAAACATTATTTACAAGTAGATTTCTTCCTTCCTTCTTTACTTTGTGATGTATTAAACTATAGTTCTTTTTTTTTTCCAGATGCTTCATCATTTGATCAACTTTTGGGACATTGAATTGATGCAAACTACTTTGACTTCACGGCTTTAATTACAATCATTTTGTTTTCTTATTTATAATAGATTATAGACGTTTAATTTTTAAAGTATGGATATTTGTTAAGACATATGATAGTTTTTAAATTTTAAGACTCAAGTTATAGACTTATTTTGAAATATTCCAAGATGTGGAATCATCAAATATATTTGAAGTTTATATTACTTACGACGAAGTTAAGACATATGGTATTAGTAACTACAGGAATATTCATGAAATTTATATGGAATTATTTTTTTCATATGTAGACAAGATAAGGCGTTATCACTTGGGCAAGGAAGCCCACCTTGCCCAGCCCACCCTTACCCAGCCCAAAATGATTAGGGCTTTAGTGGGCAGGGCAGGGCATCGGGCTGAAAAATACAGCCCGTTCATCATTCGGGCTGGGCATCGGGCAGGGGTCTTGCCCTGCCCAGCCTTGCCCATGCCCACCCCTATTTCCAATGTAGTTTTTTGGAATTTTCCCATAGTTTTATCTTGATTCACGTAATTCACTTAAATATATCATATATCAATATATTAACAAATACTCTTCACTTTTGTAGAGATATAAGTTACTGTTCACAAGCCATTGCTGTCATTGGGCTGTGTGCCGTCGGCTCATACACCAACTATTCGACTGTTTTTCAAAATTTGAAAATTTCATTGTCCCTGTTTTTCTCAGCCCTTTTTACCATATAAGGGAGCATCGTTCAAAGGTTAGTGTCTCATTCTCTCAGCATGTCCTCCTGTGAAAGCAGGGAGATCATTCGTCCTAGCATACCTTCATCCATTGCCACTACCATTTCCTCACATAACTTCATCTTCTTTACAGCACGGTAGTGATCAACACTGATGGAGAACCTTCAGAAGTCACTATTGAATGACCTTAACGATGCTATTAATGGAACTCAGATTATGGTTCGTGTTAAACGATTCTTCAGGAGGGAGCTCACTTCTCAAGGCATAACCCGACCCACAAAGGAAGTTGTCTCTGTTGACTATGTTCTATTCGATGAGCGTGTTAGTTTTACACACATATATATTTTTTGATGTTTATTAAATTCCCGTCAAATATATTGCCATTCTGTCATTGTGGTTATTTCCTACATAACACAAAGGGAATCATGTTTTCAACCATACAGAGCACACGGATGCTTGCTGCTGTGTACTTGGAGGTTGATCGCAACTGTATCGTGACGGAGATCATAAAAGGAGGGTGTAATAACATTTCGGGCTTCAAGGTCAATAGAGGCGGCAAGTCTATCCACTAGCGTTATCATCTATTGTTTACTACATCCACCGTTGCCGGGGAATGCTTTGAAATACCTCCCATAACTGGTCAAGTGTTTATTCGGTCAGTTTTAATACCCTGCAGTGATAGCTATTGCATCTTACGCATTTCAGAACAGGAACATTTTTTCAAAGTTGTACACCTCTTTACATCATAATTGCCTGTGCCTTTTCACTAATCTCTCATGACATTTCTGCAGATCTTTGTGGGTTTGTCCACTTTTTATCTCCGTTGGTTATGAAGAAGTGTGTGGGATACTGTGAAAAACAGTTATCTATTATGCTTGAAACTACCAAGAGGGATTCGCCATGGTTTGTTCAATGTTTTAACCAACTAAAACGTCATTCGACACTCACTGTTCTTTACTTTCGTGCATACTTTTAAATTGCATTCTTTTACCTCATTTCAATATACTCTTTTATAGTGTTATTAACTCTATAATGTATGCATTTGTGTCTTATAAATTAACAGTTATTAACTCTATACTTTTAAACTGCACCCTTATAGTGTTATAAACATCATTAACTCTTAATGTATGCATTTGTGTCTTATAAATTAACAGCTTCACATTGTTCTGTTTTATATTCCTAGTCAATTCCATGGTATCAATTTTTAGATCAAAAGTAAAGAACAATAGGCACTTATAGTTATGCTCCGAGGTTGAATGGTGTTTTTCCTTGGTCTCAGCTGCCATTATCTCCAAACCTGATTCTTCCAACACCATCAGCTCATAAACGCATGGAAAATGTATTCGAAGTAAGCCCCCTTTAACTAAGATGCTAGGCACTAAGATGCTTCGCATACCAAGTCCAAGTAGACCATTCGGAGGTGCACCGCTCAGGAATGAACCACTCTGAATTTGACCACATCTGCATCAGATGTTAGATTAACTCTAGGTCAATAACAAGGAATGGAATAGATGAATGAGAATCAGACAACCATAATAATGAAATGCTTTTTAAATATTGATATTGGAAACTTAGTATGCCAACTAAAGGTTTCATGCATATAGACTCGATGTTATGAGCATCAATGTTGGGTGGGCCCCTATATATACGAGTCCTCAAAACTTAAAAATAAATATTAAGTAATATTTCTATATATGCAAATGAAAAAAATAATTACAACTAAAGAATAACGGTTATCACCAAGAGTTAAGCTATATATGATACCACAATGCAAGAGAAAAAGGATATAGAAACTTGTAGATAAATTGGAAAATAGTTAGATTTTTTATATGATATATATGGCTTCAATTACTTCAAATGATATTATTGTTTGGTCATATCTACATGCCAACATTCAGGGATGATGTCATCTGTTGGCTAACTACGCTTTATCATTACCTGGGGTTTTGAACTGCCACCTTCCCCAAAACAATTTATGTTGATCTTTTAACGTGCCAAAGGCCCAACAATTAGGAAGAGGACAAAAAATAATTCTTAACTCTTGGTAAGATCAAGCATAGTAATGATAAAGTATAGAAATTCTTAATTTTTAATGTCAATAGTGCAGAACCAATTTTCACAAATTCTTAACATACAGACCCTCAACACTCTAATTTATTCTGGTCTTTCTCAATTCCATAAAGCTTATCATTCTGCACTATTGACATATGATCTTGTGGAATTGAAATGGAAATGTTTTTTATTTAGTTTTACGGCCTGTTCTTCATTCGTGGCTCTTGAAGTTGAGTTATTCTACTTTGGACTCGGCTATTGAACTTGTGTGCAAATTGGTTCACCCCGCTACACGTATCATTGGTTTTTTTAATTTGGACAATTGTTCATATTGGGAAAATATGTTTACATAGACGTGGTCATTACTATAATCCACATTAATGGGCTAGACAATGTAGGACGACTTTGGGATGGGAAAGTTAGCCTCTTGCATAGTTCATTTATGCAAAAGGTCATGTGTTTAATAATAATGAATGCCTCATTAATTTGTCCCATCATTTTCGACATTAACAAATCCAAGCTCAAAACCTAGCTCCTTACTCGATGGCAAGCATAAGTTCTCTTCCATCCTTTCAACTTCAATTACTTCTCGTCGCCGCCATATTCTTTAAACATTCCCACCGCTACGCCTTGTCCTAATCAGAGTTATCCTTATGTAAGTGTGGCTCCATAAATTCAGGCAAATCATTCTGTCATCCTCTCCTTCCTCCATCTCCACCATCATGTATGGATTGTATGCTTCGATTACTCTTACATTGTCACTATTGAAGCTAAAATGATGGATATCTGCCGCTTCCCAGTAACGATTGCGTAGTCCATGATTCCTAATGACACTATACAAGCACCGGAATAGTACATATCTGGAATCGTAAAAATTATAAGATCCTACCCTTACCTGGCCTCTTTCTACTATCACTATTGTTGGTTCGGTCTCATCGGTGTCTACTTCTTCAAAAACTTGCATGGGACCACATGTGATTCGGATACTTGATACTTGATTCTCCCTTCAACGAGAGTAGATCCTGTATAATGAACTATGTGAAAAGTCATCAAACTCACTCATATCTCTTAATGTTTATCAATGCGTGCAACCTATTCGTTGGAATGATACCCTTCATAAGTTCTTCGGTGTTTATATAATCATTGGTCATTTCGTTCCCTTTTCGCTAATGTGCTCATTTTATGCTTGAGGTATCCCTTTTTGCCCATTGGTTAAATCTTTAGAAACTTAGTTTGCTCTCAACTTTTAGTCTTTACCTGTTGCATATATGCATACATATGCACTATTACCGTGCCTTTGTGCATGTTACAGTATGGATTCTTGTATTACTTTGGCTTGTTGATTCGATCCATCAAAAGTTGTGATAATTTCTTGGTAGTCAACTCACTTTGTTACCTTAATTGAGATGTTTGAATTGCTTTTTGTTTTGTTTTTTCCAAAATTTCTCTTTCTATGTAAGGTGGGATCACACTTCACTTTTTCTTTGCAGCTATTTGCATGAATAAGTCAAGCCTTGGTGATATTTATTTGATCATTCAAATAACGCTTTCCAACAACATTTCCCTTTTCCGTTTTCAAAAGTTGACTAATGAGAAATAAAAAAATCTGTCCTCTTGCCCATTCACAGTCAGAAAAAATATGTTCCTTTTCCATTTACATTTGTCTTATTGTTCTTTAATAATAGGCACTCTATATTTATAGTCATTTTCAACTCGTTTTGGTTGACATATATTGATATGCACCACCTTTCTTTGACTACACCCCTTCCTTTCAATTTATAGTTCCTGCCATCTTGTATTCTTCTCGCCAGAATTAGACTAAATTTTTATGGGTTAGCCAAAACCAACCTTTAATTTGTTTAAATTTACGTTGAGTAACTATTCCATCCGCACTTTATAGTCCTTTAACTTTACAGTCCACACATATTCCACATGTCTCGATATTAAAGCAGGATCTGACCTTTTCACAATTTGGGTTTCTATTTTCATTTTTCTTTGACTGATGAATCTATTCACAGTGCCAATATATTACCAAAGAAACGTTTGCTTTTCCCCCCTCCCTTTATAGTCCTTATATTTTACTTCTATATCTCTTTCTTCAGTCAAATACCATGTGTTGTCTACTTCCTACTTCATACACCTATAGTCAAATACAAGGTATCCTTCCTATCTGTTTCTACTCTCTATCTACTCTCTACCCATACCTTTTTAACAGTTGTCAACTCTTTTTATGCTGGGAATGTCAGCTATGATGTTTCATGAACAATTTTTCATTTCCTATATTTTCCTTTTCCATGTATACTGCTTATTCTCTTTTACTCCGCACAGGACAGCCCTGATCCTCTGACTAGAAATAGAAAAAGGTAAAGCATGAAGCCAGCATACAACTTAATTGTACTCATTAGTTATCTGTTATATTAGGTACAAATATGTGATTATCATTTCAATGGACCATATTAGTTTATTCAGATATGTACAAATGAGTAATAATCATGACTGGGCTATCCCCTTCCCTCCTTTTTTTTCCCCTTTTAGTTAAATTATCATTTTTTCTCCACTTACTTACATCAGTTATGCAAAAAAGTATATAACAATTATCTCTGCTTCCTTAAAATGCACGCATGTTTGTAAAATAGATTCTTAATTAAAAAATTTTAATTTTTTATTACGTTCTATGCAGTGCTCCAACCACTAATCCGATAAGGTCCTCCCCTTTCCATGCATATCACTTCTTTTAATACACCTTGACAATGTGTTCCTATCTGTTAGATCCTATTACAATTTTTACTTTTGTTTTATACTTATGCCAGCAGATATTTTGTTTTGGTTGTTAGTTTATTCTGCTCCCAAAACCAGCTGTCCTTTAGATCACACATAGTCTTTTTATTATCCAGAACTACAGTGAGTTTTATTCCAATTTTTCTTAGCAGTCATTATGTCCAGCTCAAAAAACTTATCTGTAGGGAGGGACCCTCACTTTGTTCACCCATTTACGCATGTACACATCAACCTTTTCCTCTTAATTATTGTTACTCATCATTTGTTAGTCATCATTATCATACTACCTCCGGTCCTAAATATAGGACATAGTTTGTAGTGCAATTTACACTACAAACTATGTCCTATATTTAGGACCGGAGGGAGTACCATTTATCGTTAGCATAATTAGTGACAACTATAAGTCATTACTTTTTCCTTCTTACTTCTTCCTAAGCATCTTTTCTACTCTTACACCTCTTTCACATCATTTGGAGACGTTGCTGAAACTACCTTGATTTTTTCATATAATATGTTAATGTTCCCTTTTCCCTCTATCTTACACCATTCCTGTTACTTGTCCTATTCTCAATTCATTCCCCTCCAATTCTGCTACATCTACACTCTGTCGCCTATTCACCTAGTACAGTTCAGACTATAGCCGTCTATTACACACTTCAATCTAGGCTATTTGTCCTCTTCCCTCAAGATGCAATTGATAATGACCATTCATGAAAAGTTATCTTCATTCTCGATGCCGCACCAGCAATCTACCACCTTCTCAGCCGCTATATTCAAATAGGTGTTCAGGCTAGACTGAAAAGCTCCTTATCCTAATAATTCCTTCTCACCTTTTTTTACACCTTATACTTCAATGCCTCTGCAATCTGATATGTTCTGCCCTCCAATGCTTCTCTGTATGCCTTCTTGCATACACAACCCTCCCTGTCTTGCTATTTTTCACTGCATTTGTCCAATCTTTATCACCATTTATTGCAGCCTTATCACCACTATTTGCACCCATCCTTTCATTCATTTGACCACATAAAAAAACTGATACACAATGCTCCTCTGATTCCTTCCTTATATTATGTGTTCTCTTTATCAGTTGCTCTTCTTCCCCTCCCTTTTATTGTCCATACACTTGCTCTTCATAGTATCCATCTTTGTTACTTTGACTCTTTACTGTGCCCATTGCGGTTAAGCATGCTAACCATTACTTTCCATTTACCATGTATATATGTTCCTACCCTTCAATCTATCCAGCTTTATTTTCCCAGTACCTTATATTAATCCGGTCACTTCTTCTCTTCTCAATTGCCTTCCTTACTATCCTACTACCTCCCAACTCTATCCCCTACTTTTTATGTTTCAAAACACATTACATTACTTCCTTCTTTCTCTTTGCCCTCCTCTGCCTTCTCTATCCTTCACACTAAACAGGGATTTCATTGGTGCTAGGAATTAACTCCATTCTTCCAAACTCATTCTTTACTTCAAGCCATTTAGATTACAAATTTTCTTTTACTTCCCTTTATTACCCACACCTTCACCCCTCAAACCCTCTAACATTTGAACATTTCCCTCCCTTTCCCGCCCTTATGCCCCATCATCATCTATTTAAACATTACATTCCAGTCACTTCTACACATCCTTCTTCAAATATCATTATTCCTCCTTCTCTATACTATTACTTTATGTCTTCCCACCAATTCCCAACATGTCTAGTCACAGTTTGTTATCTGAAATTTATGATGCTTCTGACTTGTGGACTATTGTTGTTAGAGTCTTAAGGAAATGGAACGTGTACCAAAAAACTGCCCCCACTGAAATATTTTGTGTTGCTATGTTGTTGGTTGATGCTAAGGTGTGTCACATATGTTATTGCAACTCATTCTCTTGCAAAATACACATATGTTTATGGCCACTGTTATTAAATCTGCTCTCTCCATCATAAACTTTTTTTTCCAGGGGACAACCATTCAAGCAAGTGTCATCATTAAGTTATTGCATACTACTTTCTATTCATCAATTCAGGAAGGGAAAACATATGAATTTGCTAACTTCATTGTCTCCACAAACTCTCACAAGTTTTGACCAACTACTCATCCATTCAAACTAACTTTTACCACTCATACATTAGTCTCACCAAAAGAAGCTGTTATCCCAACTTCATCTTACGTATTCAAATCTATTTCTGAACTTCTTACTCTGCCTGAGGAAGATGATATTGATTACTTGTTTGGTAACATTTACACTATCACTTCAACTTTGATGACTTATGTGTTAATCCAAAATCACTGTACATCTACATCAAAACTTTAACATATATAGATGTCATTGCTTTTCTTACATCCATTGGTTCTCTTGAGGAGCAATGTAAAGATAGTCAGCCCAAGTTCTGGCTTAGGATGATCTTGTCTGACCTTGAGTATTTACCACAGAATTTATTTTAACCTCTTTATTTTACATTTATTTGTCTTTCTATCCTAACGATAACTCCTTATTCTTTTCAGCCAAAACAACATTGAATGCGTTTTGTTTGAAAGCTGTGCTTCAGATGCATACATGGACTAGCTTCAAAACACTGATACACCTATTATGGTCCTCTTAACTCTTGCCAAGCTCACTTGGACAGAGGATAGTAATTTCCTTACTATTTCATGACTTTTCACTGACTCTCTTTCTGTATGGTTGTTTGTATGTTTTCTTTATACCTTCGGTTCAGTTTTTATAAGGTTTCCTCTTGTTAGGAAAACGTCAGTTGTCAAGCTCCTTCACTGCCATTAGGGTTCACTTCAACCCTAAAATCAAAGAAGTTAGGGATTTCATTCAAAGGTTCACTTCGTATTGCACCAGCAAACTCATTTATCTACAATCAATGCCGCATATCTTCTGATTGCTTTTAACGTCTTCATCTACTTCATGATTTAGGGCCCAAGATCAATGTTCCCCTTTGCTGGAAGCTATGACTCATTCGATGCCTATACAGTTGAGCCGTCCTTCTACCAACTCTTCGCTTTTAAGCCAACTAAAGCTACAAATATCTAACATTAAAGAGCTCTCTACTGTGAGTTTTTCCTTACTACTCACATTACATTATTCAATTTTTATGCCTCAACTCTTTTATCATATACATGACAGGGAACTTCTTTCGTCCTTGATTGTAAGATTGTAAAGTTTGAATCTAAGCATGGATGGACCTATAGTGCCTGCTCCAAGTGTTCTTCTAAGGCTAAACTATAGACTGAGAATGACCCACATAGTCCACTCATTTGCCCCAGTTGTAAACCCACAACCGGTTCCAATACTCCTAAGTCATTTGAACCCAAGTACACCCTATCGCTTATCAATATATTTCATTTCCTATACTGTGCTAACAAATCTAACTTCCTTTTGTAAATCAACACTCAATAATAACTAACCTTTACATTGTCATTTTTCTTAACAGGATGAAGCTACACTACATTGTCAAAGATGACACTGGGGCAACTTCTATGATCTTTTGGGACAAACTTACAGTCCCATTGTTGGAAAAAACTGCATTGCAGATGAAACTGACCCTTCCTGAGGCAACTCTTCCTTAACACTTTTCCCCCTATCTGGCTGCAACTTTATATTTCTTTCACATCTGATCTTTCACTTGTATTTATCCATTTAGGACAAACGTGAAGATGGTTTCCCAAAAGCCTTTGAAAATCCTATTGGGAAGAAGTTGTTGTTGAAACTAAAACTTAATGAATATAACAAGAAGTACCTAGGATCTAGCATAAGTGCAACTGAATTCACTGTCTGTGAAGACCTCCTTAATGAGTTCAATGTTGTATTTGCTGAGGTTCTAATGAGTTTCTATTTATCCTTAGTAACCATCAATAGCAAGCATTCTTTCCTCTACTTATTAAGTATGTTAATAACTTCCGTTCACAGGCTCATGGACTCTCTGAAATTCAGACAGAAGAGGTTTCATTCTTCTCCTTCTATCTGAATCTACACATATCTTCCCATTTATCACATCTTTTTTCCAGTCAGTTATATTGTAACACTTGCAATTATGTCTCTCAACTTAGGGAACAAGATCACCATGTGACACAGCTAGAGAGAAAAATATGATTGTTGCTGGACCAAACATACAACCATCCAATCCAGTTGTCAATGATGCTATAGATGTGGAGGATGACACACTTGCTTCAATTTCCCAATAGTTAACACAAGGCCCTACAAACGCAAAAGCTACAGCAAAAGAAATGCTCAAGTGTCTGAATCTGCTATAGAAGGACAAACATCAGGCAACCCTAATCATGATGGGAAGCTCATTAAGACTATTAAGCAAGAAAAATAGCCGACGTTCCTGGAAACATGCTTTATGAGCATCGTGCCTGTCTTCACTTCTGTCATTTAGTTCACTTTATGTTTCCTCTTGTCGTTTATAGCTTATTAGGTTGATGTCTCAGTTTACCTTGCATTTTAGTTGTCCCATCGTATTAGTACTACAATTATGTTGTATTGGTTAACCCTTTAGTTTAATTTCACTCCTCCTTATATTCACAAGCATTGTTTTTTCAGTTCCATTATTAAAATTAGCAGTTACTTTAAACCTGTGGCTTTTATTTTATGTCTTTCTTGCAAATGTTATCTTATAAAATATTGTTTCACAGATGTAGATAAAGCATATATGATATCCAATATAGTCACATTTTCTTTGAGATTACTGTTGCCCATGGTTGTGAAAAAACAATCCTAAGTTTATTGTTTGGAAATATGATGATTACAGCAGCGAATTAAACTATACAGCAAAGAAAAAATGCATGACCTGATGGGGACAAATTATTCACCCAACCATTGGATGGTTCTTCA
Source organism: Inga leiocalycina (assembly GCA_963242795.1). Classification (NCBI taxonomy): domain Eukaryota; kingdom Viridiplantae; phylum Streptophyta; class Magnoliopsida; order Fabales; family Fabaceae; genus Inga; species Inga leiocalycina. Next base: position 25,975,765 of record OY725322.1, read on the forward strand.
TCCCAAGTTAACTTTATATGGAAAATTAAAATAAGGGCTCAAATATCGTTGGCTCGCATGTATTCCTTCTGCAGGAGATAACAGAATCATCATTATACTATAACAAACCTCACTGCATTAGTGATGTTATTTTTTTGACACCTTTCGTTATCCTACTTCATTACTTCCATTTCCTACACTTTTCCATTTATTCATCTTTCATAATGGTTACAGATTTGCATTTTTTATTCTGCAACATGCTAAAAGAATATATGATGCTTATTTGCCCTTATAACTGAAATGAACAATACAATGAAGGTCTAGACATAGCAATTTCTATGTGTACCCTTTCCATTATTTTAATTATATACAATGACAGCTCACTAAAAGTGAAAAAAATCAGCACCTTTGGTCAGATAGTCCTCCTTTTCCTGTCCAGTCAACGTCTGCAATTAAAACATTGTTTGTCTCATATGTTATTGATTCTCTTTCCTAAACATGTCATGTATCGCACTTTACGAATGTAGCAAGCAACAATAACGTGATGTGTTGAGCTATACAGAAATCAATATTGGTTATACATGTTCTTCTACAGCATATGCTAAACTCACGCTTCAACCATCCTTCCCTGTTGCATTCACCGGCCACAACAGCATATCTTTAGCTCTCCCTCGACTCATCTCCTACACATGGATAAAGGTTTCATACATATACTTATGTTATCTCTTCACTGTTATTACTTATATACTATGCCATTAATGTTTTCAACTTACCAACAGAAAACACAACTGATGCCTTGCATGGTTTCAATGACAACATCTACGGTACACCCATTAAACCAGTGCATAATCTTTTAGTTCTTCCAATCCATGGATGCCACTTATCTGATTTACAGTTCCATACACAATCATCACAATCACAAAGGCACATTGCAAATCATCCTCATGTTAGAAGACGAAGACACAATAGTTCCAGAGCTTTGAAAGATATTAGCAATGTCCAGACCAACTTATCAACATGTTTCAGTGATACGTACATTTAAGTTAACTACCAAAATACAAAAGATTAAGATAATGTATTGTTTTCAAACTGTTTCCTTCAACGCTCATGCTATACAGCCCACGAAGATCCTACTATCAACTCTGGCAATTACTTCTTTAAACAGAAAAGTGCTAGATTACGAGGGTTACAACAAATTAAAGATGATACCTTTCACCTTAGGAAGAAGAATACTCCATTTCCCGAACAGGATCAAGGTTGTAGTATGCAAAACAAATTTCCCCAGTACACACAAACAGGTATGTATGCCATTAACCTTACTATTAATTTCTCACTTATTATGCTTCTGGCTTTCTGTTAGAGATCATTAATTTGCTGTCATTTTTAGTTACAATTAAAACGCCCATCAAAACTGAAACATCACATTATCAAGACTCAACATGTTTTAGCAAATATATGTTAACATCACATTAGTCTCTATTGTTTCATGCCTACAAATTTAAATATCACATTATCACATTTCTTCCTTTGCTATTTGTTTATTACTTGGTCGGTGCTTTTCTAACTTGCATAGTAACTGCTCCCACCCTATAGTCAAGTTTAAGCTGTACTTCTCAACATGTTTAAACAACTGTGTAAATATTTCATTATTTATACATGTGATTGAGGTGATAACCAAGCTTGCTGGACATTCCTTACTTTTTTATCTCACATAAAATAGAAATCCTTCCTTACCTGTTACATTAGATTAGGTAAACCTTATGTAAATGCTGTAAATAAGCAATTTATTAATTGCAGCGGCAAAAAAAACTTTAGGATATAGTTCGAGCACTTTCTGTTCAATCTATTCTATATATTTCATTATTATATATTATTTATACACACAAACACATCTATAGATATATGTATATATATCTACTTATATATAAATATATTCATGTTTATTATTCTTCTATTACAGGAAATTATATCATTTTCATGTTACAAATATCTTATATTTACCGAAATATAATTAGTCTATATCTTTTTTAGTATCATCTATCATAATTAGTCTTTACTGTTATTATGACAAGGACTATCAGTACAAAACCATTAATATTTATTAAAATCGGTACCTTTCAATGGTTTTCATATTATTGACTGTTGTTGATGTTATACAATTATATCATGCAACCTACATGTTCAACTTCAAACAATTTTTCCCCTGCCATGCGAACTATTTCTTATGCTATTTATCTGTTACTATGGTCATATTTTGACGTCATTATTATGCCTTTCAAAAAGGAATCCCACAAGAAGCTCATTATAGGAATATTGTATTCAACTTTAACTATGATAATTCCTAACAAATTGAGATAGTTGGCAGTAATGATGACTCTGATGAAGGTTTGTGTCATTCTTTTCCATTAATCAAATTACATGTCCTTAATGATGGTACATAAATTATAATTTACATCCTTAAATGGGTATTTTGTTTTATTATAATGTTGTTTCTACTAATCGGTGACCATATTAGATGATGCCGAAGACATTACACTCCAACGTGCACAACCAAATTACCAGACCAACTTAATTAACGTAGATGAGGAATTTGTTTACCTAGGTACAACCAGATGCTTTTATTATCCATTCTAACAGTACGACTTGCCAAACTCAGTACTAAACCTAACTCTCTGCTTCCTGTCCATACAATGTCAGATGAAGGCGATGCAATTCATATATGCAAGTGTTGTCATGCAAAGCTTTGGTTTAATGAAAGAGTGAATAAAGATGGGAAAAGCAGAACTGCTGATACATTCTCACTCTATTGCTTGAAAGGGAAAGTTGTCCTCCCAACATTAGAAATACCTCCTCCACTATGACAAACCTTATTTTTTAATAAGAAATTAACTTTTTCCTAGAATTTCAATGCAAACATCAGACAATACAACATGTTCTCTTTCACCTCAATGGGAGGTAAAATTGATCATACAATCAACTCTGGTGGTAGACCGTATACATTTGTGCTATCAGGGGTAAACTACCAAAACATTGGTGCCTTAATTCCTCCAGACGGTGCAAGACCAGTGTATTCTCAACTGTATATTCATGACACTGATAATGAAGTTTCCAATCGAATTGTAGCTGTAAGGTACTACAATTTAGCTACCCCAACTGTGTTAATGAAATTTCCTTATATATTATACTTGCTTCCCTTCCTAACTGGTTTTATTGCCATGCAGCAAAAACCAAAAAGAAGATTCAATAAACCCACTTATTGTTCAATAAATCAAGAATCAATTGGATGATATCAATATGTTTGTCAAGCAATTCCGTTTGGCATCAAAAATTCTATCCACACCCACCCCAAGTCCATTAAAAATGTGTTTGATTGGGAGTAGAGAGCATAATGGACGAACATACAATTTATCGTCCGCCTCAGAAGTTGCTGCCTTAATTGTGGGTGACATTGATCTTGAGTTCAGTGTGTGAGATATCATTTTAGAAACACACACGACAACATTCAAAGAATCAACGAATTGCATCCCGCTTATTTGCCTCTGCAATATCCTTTACTTTTTCCTTAAGGTGAAGATGGTTATAGAGATGATGTTTAACACAGAGAAGAAACCTTAACTGTAACGAAGATACGTAAAAGAGTCAGCATTAGAGAATTCCTTTGTTACAGATTAATGGTCAGGCAAAAAGAAATGTCCACATTACAACATGCCTCATAATTGATCCAGTAGTTCATTGTTGATGGGTACACAATGATAGAGTCACAGAGGCTATTATGGATTAGGACGCACTAAAAAGACCTTTAAACGGACTTATATCAAGGCTTATCAAATGCAGTGATTAGTAGAGAACGAGATGCTTCCTCAATTGGCAAGCGGATCATTCTCCCTGCATCATTTACTAGAGGAGCAAGATATATGATATGAAATTACCAAGATGCAATGGCTATATGCAAAGCAATTGGTTATCCCGATCTTTTCATCACATTCACTTGTAATCCAACCTAGCCTGAATACAACAATATTGCGATGGTGTGAGTCTACATCCCTCAGATTGCCCACATCAACTATCTAGGATTTTTGAGCTTAAGTTGAGGACATTGATGAAGACTTTAAAAAGAAAACAGATTTTTGGTAGAATCCGTGCAGGTATAGTGCTTCATATTATATTACAAACAACTTATTTTCCTCATAATTTTTCCTTTACAATAATGTACATGTTCTATCATTCAGCTAACTCTCAATTTATCTTCTCCATTACACAGAGATTTACCCCATTAAGTTCCAAAAAAAGGGTTTGCCCCATGCACATATCCTCCTTTTCCTCGATCCAATAGTGAAGCTGTCAGATCCAGAGTCAATTAACAGAATTATTTCTATCGAAATCCCAGACAAGGAGTCTTCACAATTACTTCACGAGTTGGTTAAAAAATTCATGATTCATGGCCCTTGTAGATCAATGAAGCCTAATGCTCCCTGCATGAAAGACAAAAAATACAGTAAATATTTCCCCAAGAGGTTCAATCAACATACAACAATTGATGATGATGGTTTTCCCACATATCACAGAAGAGATGATGGCAAAACAATTGAATTAAAGGGTACCCTGCTAGACAATCGGTTTGTTGTGCCGTATAATCTAATGCTACTCCAACTTTTTCAAGCACACAAATGTTGAGAAGTACAACCACTCAACTGCTATCAAATACCTATTCAAATATATCAGGAAAGGGAATGATAGAGTTGTTGTGGGATTATTTGACGACAGCGGAGACAGAAATGGCACCAAAGTAATAGATGAGATACAACAATATTATAATTGTCGATATCTTTCAACATGCGAAGCAAGTTGGTGAATTTTTGTTGATATTCATTATAGGTACCCTACAGTTGAAAGACTGAGCTTTCATCTACCAAATCAGCAATTTGTTATTTACACAAATACGGAAGATGTGTCAGAATTGATGGATAAACCAAGAGTATGTAAATCACAATTCCTATCATGGATGATGGTTAATGCTAATGATACTTGTGTAGCAAATCTGACCAACTCTGAATTCTCAAATCATTACGTTTACAAGAGATACAAAAGGATATGGAAGAGACGTGAAAAAGGCTTTGCTGTAAGTAGAATAGCTCATGTGTCACCATCAGCTGGAGAACTATATTACTTGCGAATCCTACTCACACAAGTTTGTGGACCCTCTTCCTTTGATCAAATTAAAACAGTAGTTGGTGTTACATATAAAACCTTCAAGGAGGCATGCTTCGCACGAGGCTTATTAGATGATGATAGGGAATATGTTGCTGCAATTAAAGAAGCATCTTATTGGGCTTCATGCCATTCCTTGAGGAAGCTATTTGTGACAATGTTGCTGTGTGGTTCTGTCTAGAGGCCTGATTATGTTTGGGCAGGAACATCACATATCCTTTCAGAAGGTATATTATACATACCACACCGTGATGAAGTTAATTCAGTCAGTATGATGAATTATCATTTCGCTTCCATAGTTCATAAAAATTGTTATGTATTTCAAACATATGTTATGGCCCTATCCCTTTCATCTAAGTTTATTGTTTTTCATTTCATAGGAGTGGACATCCCGTTATCTATAAAGGAACAAGCTACACTTAAAGAGATTGATAACCTTCTTCGTTCTAATGGGAAGAGTTTACACAACTTCAACACACTTCCAATTCCATTTGAAGTACCCATCATTGATGTTACCAACCACTTGATCCTACAAGAGTTGGCGTACGATAGAGAAGCACTAAAATCACAAGCAGAGAGTTTGTTGTCCGCTCTGAATGCCGATCAAAAGTATGTTTATGAGAAAGTCATGTCATCATTAGAATTACAACATGGAGGATTCTTCTTCGCGTATGGATATGGTAGGACAGGGAAAACCCTCTTGTGGAATACATTGGCCTCCACTCTTCAGTCTGAAGGACATATTGTGTTAACTGTTGCATCAAGTGGTATAGTAGCAATATTACTGCCCTTAGGATGAACAACACATTCTCGATTTGCAATCCCAATACAAGTTACAGAATTTTCAGCATGTTCCATTTGGCAGAATTCACCATTAGCAAACCTTATCAAGTGCACAAAATTAATAATTTGGGATGAAGCACCTATGGTCCAATGCTACTGCGTCGAAGCTTTTGACAGGACTTTAAGGGACATAATGCACTATAATAAACCTTTTGGGGGAAAATGCATTCTGATGGGTGGTAATTTCAGGCAAATTCTCCCTGTGATTCCTAAGGGTACTAGGGTAGTGTTGTTAATGCATGCATAAGTTCCTCTCATTTATGGCAACACTACAAAATTTTTCAGTTGACAAAAAACATTCGCTTGAATCAATCAAATAACAAAAATGAGAAAAATAAGATTGAATGGTTCTCAAGATGGTTACTAGATGTTAGCAACGGAAAGTTAAGTGATGCTACAGACGGTATTGCAAATATTGAGATCCCAAAGGAAATACTGGTTGAAAGTTGTAATGATCCAATCAATGTAATTATCCATGCAACGTATGCTAATCTACTTGACAATCTAACTTCCAACGAGTACTTCAATGACAGAGAGATACTTGCACCAACAATTGAAATGGTTACAAAGATCAATGATCACATGTGTTCCTTACTGCAGGTGAAGAACATGAATTCTTGAGTTGTGACACCGTTTGCAAGTCAACCACCGATGCTGACTCATTTGACAACTTATACACAACTGAATTCTTGAACACCATAACATCATCCAATTTGCCACCACATAAACTCGTATTGAAAATAGGAGCACCCATAATGCTTTTATGAAACATTGATCAAGCAACAGGTTTGTGCAATGGAACACGTCTTCGTGTTACTATGTTAGGGCAGAAGGTGATTGAGACAATTACACTAAATGTTTCAAGACCAAACGAGAAGGTACTTATACATCGAATGGATTTGAATCCTTCTGAGTCTCGATGGCTATTTCGTATGCAACAGAGGCAATTCCCAATTACTCTTTCATTTGCCATGACTATCAATAAAAGTCAAGGGCAATCTTTACGTCATGTCGCCTTGTATTTGTTGAAACCAGTTTTCACCCATGGCCAATTATATGTTGCATTGTCTAGAGTGAAAAGCATGCATGGTCTAAAGATTGTTCTAGGTGTAGATGAGTATGGGTCAACAACCAGAACAAAGAATGTTGTGTACAAGGAAGTCTTTCAAAATGTTGATCCCTAGGTTGTGCGTTTTTTTGTTTAACAAGTAACCAATCTTCATGTATTGAATCATGATGGAACAAGGTATGTTTAAACATATGTTTCATATCGGTCGCAAGTAGGGTGATCTAATTATATTATGGATTTCTATAATGATTGTAAATGTTTGACAATTATAGTGATGTTTAGAAAACAACATTCGATTCAATAAGATAACACACAAAAAACGTAAGTGTAATAAAAAGTTACGGTAGTTTATTCTCTCCGTGCAACGCACAGGGAGGACTTGCTCATTTTTTCAATAAAAATTCAAGCAGACCCTAATGCCTCATTTGGTTGGATAGAAGTGAGAGGTAGAAAGTGGAGGTGGAGGTGGAATTGGGAATTTTGCATGTTTGGTGTGTTGGAAGCTAGTTCCCTAGAGAAGTCACTTCCATCAAAATTGGTGGAAGTCACTTCTATCGTACACCCTGTGGAACTAGCCAAGCTTCCATGGAAGTTATTTTTTCTTCCGGTTTTGCCCTCAAGCTCTCAAGCACAGCCTTCAATCTTTAAGGTTCTTCGGCACCACATTCATCTTGCAACGGTGATAGCGAACCCCATAGTGATGAACTGACATGGCGACTATGGCAAACCCCTTAGGCGGCAGCGACGAACAGAGATGTGCCGTTATGATCATTGATTTCAATTTTACCTAGAATGACATCCTCTTTCTCCTCTCTGTTCACAATAACAGAACTTTTATTTTTGTTTCTCCTGTCATGGTACTTCACGATTTCAACTTCAGCTTCGTGATTCTTCTTCGATTTCACCAAGCTGTGCCTATTTCCCTTTACTACACTGGTTATAGTACTGTTCATCATTACTCTTAAAAGTGATGATGAACAGTACTATGTTTCGACTTTCAATCTTTGTGTTTGTTTATATATAATATATATATTATTGATTCATCTCATAATGTATACACAAGTTCTTTTCACTTGGTTGACAGATTAAAGCAAGTGGGTTTATGATTTTGGTTCATAGATTAAACGTTGAACAGTACTATGTTTCGACTTTCAATCTTGGTTGACGGCTTGGGTAAGGTAACTTGTTGCAGTTTGTTGTCTCAAGGGCAAACAAGTCTTTTCATATAATAAATATAAATATTAAATTAAAAAATACTTCACTTCCATCAATATATTGAATAAACTTTTAACCCCACATCTACCTCTAGTTCCACTTCCAATTCCACTTCCATAAGAAAACTCTTCTATCGTATCAAACGAGGCATAATAAAATTGGAGTTGGCTTCTCTCCTATATTATTTCTATCCGCTGCTGTCAGTGTTTATACCATTCATTAATAGGAAGCGAAAGTTTCAATTGAGGGCCCAACTTTATAACATTTATTATTATTTTTTGCCAGAAACTTTATAAAAGGGAAAATCTTTGAAAAATACCTTCGAAATGGTAAAATCCCTATTTAGTACTCTGAAATCCAAAATTTTGAATCAATACCCTATCAATACGGATGAACAGTATAGGGGCACCAAAAGACAATTTTTCCCTTCATCCCTCATTCTTGCCCACTTCAGAATAACAATACGAGGCTCTTAATTAACAACTCCTGATTCTTGATTAACAACTCCAGTTTCATCTCTTTACTTTCACAATAACAACACCGGTCTTATTATTAACAACACCATATTCTACATTAACAACTCCCATTTCTTGTTTCACAACTTCGTAATTTAAGTTTCAGGGCTAATAACAGCACCTCTTTCTTTATTAACAACACCGTATTTTACATTAACAACACTATATTTTTGAGATGTGATTATGTGAAAGAATAAAGAGGAGTTGTTAATCAATAATGGGGAGTTGTTAATCAAGAGCCTCGTGTTGTTATTCTGAAGTGGGTGAGAATGAGGGCTGAAGGGCAAAATCGTCTTTTGACGCCCCCTGCACTTTTCATCCGTACTGACATGGTACTGATCCAGAATTTTGGATTTCAAAGTACTGAATAGGGATTTTGCTATTTCGGAGGTATTTTTCAGGGAATTTCCCTTTATAAAATTTATAAAAAATTAAAATTCAATAATAATTTAATGTTCTGTGTAACCCCCTCACCGTAATTACATCCGGATTACGAAATTTAAGTGAAATAGAGACCAATAAGATAAAATAACAATTTATAGTCCCACATCCAAGAGATGGGGTATTTTGAAATCAGTTCCAAAACATACTTATTACTGGTCTCATATTCACGTGCGGATATAATTACCAGAGCGATCAAATCACATAAACAAAATAATCATTTACATTCTTATGTACATTTGATAACCCCAACTCCAAAACTATGATAACCAACTACCACTTAGATCTCAGAGTAAGCCTAACTACTCCTGGTTGTCCGCTTCCCTTTCGAGCCACTCGCCCTGTCTGAAAAGGTTAGTCATATGGAAGGGGTGAGATTATAAAGAATTCCAGTAGTAACAACAATTTCATACCACATGCAATTACAGAATATGCACACCAATCATCTCATACAGCAACACAAGTCACTCCACCCTCATCCCCTTTTACCGTCGGGAAGGCATACGACCTTTACCCAAACCGTTGTTAGCGACTCAGGGACTATTGACGTGGCAGTGCATACAAATAGCCACATGGCTCAAATATAGCCTTTCGGCTTTCACAAATGGCTCGTCAGCCTTCACAATCACATATAACACACCCTAACCTCATCCCCTTTTACCGCCGGGAAGGCATACGACCTTCACCCGAACCGTTGTTAGCGACTCAGGGACTATTGGTATAACGGTGCTTCCACAGTTTTCACGAAACTTGCAGCATACGATATTCATTTCAAAACGGTGACATAATATACATACAATGTATCACACAAGGCATAAAGAAAGAGTCACTACCTGTATCCTTCCTGACTGGCTCTGGCACCTTAGCCTCACGAGGACGACAGATGTCAAATCCTATATCAATTAGGGACAACCAATCAATCTCTTATCCATATGTATATTTCAATAATACTCTAAGTTGGTTATCATTTAGGACTCTTTAGGTGACTATTAGAGGCCTAAACATATGCCTAAAGGGTTGGAAGACACTACCCAAAAGACCCCTTACTCGAAGGCAAAACACTGATTTTTGACTGTTTCACTCGAGCACAGATACTCTCACTCGAGCACAGTACGGACATCACTCGAGCACAAGAGAAAGTGAGACTGCGAGTGAGCACCCGAGAGCACAAGGAAACTTTCAGGAACAGGCTCACTCGAGCACGCTGAACCTCACTCGAGCACAAGGCCAAATGCCTCACTCGAGCACCTGCGAGTGAAGTTCAGGAAGTGAGAACCCGAGAGCACACAATGCTCTTCCAAGACCAGGATCACTCGAGCACAGCCATATACACTCGAGCACACACCTCACACCTGCGAGTGAGAAAACACACTCGAGCACCTTACTCGGGAGTGAGAAGGCACACCCGAGCACCTTACCCGTGAGTGAGAAGGCACACTCGTGGCATCCATCAGCAAGTGAAGACCCGAAAGAAACCCTTCACTCTGAACTCACACCAACACTCGAGCAGACCATGCTCACTCGAGCATGTTCTTCGCTCACTCGAGCGCAAAGCGATGTGCTTGAGCATTGCTCATAAAACCCAGGTGAACTCGAAGCACAAAGGGAAAAACTCACGCATCACTCGAGCACGTTCTTCCCCTGCTCGAGTGAGGTGTATCAGAGACCCAAAAATGCAGAAAAACCAGAAAATGCCAGATGGTTAAAATCATGCCCAATGGTTCCCAAACTCTTCCCAATGCTCATACACTCTAAGCACTAACTAGGGAACACCATGGCAACTCCAAAAACACCCTAAAAACTACTTTGACCACAATCAAACACTAAGGTCTCTAAGATACACATTCTCCAAATTTCCCTTAACATATTTCCAACATTCCAGATTGTTTCCAATAATCAAATAACTCAACAATAACTCATTTCCACCATCAAGCACCATAAAATCCACATTTTCATCATTTGTCATAATTAGGTCAAATTTTCCAGATTTTACCAAGTTTAGCCAAAGGTCACAAACAATACTTCAAAATGCTCTAAATGCCTACCTCTTCTCTTTACTCAATCCAGAATCTTGATTCTCTAATCTTCCAATTTCGCCCAAAACTCAAATCACCACCAATGGACAAGCTACACCCACCAAAATGAAGCTTATCACTCAAAGATCAACATTTATGAATGGTGTTTGAGCAAAGGAAGACATTTACTCACCCAAATCAAAGCTTTTCATTCCTCTTCCCTTATTTGATCCAGCGAAAATGGAGAGAGAGAGAAGAGATAAGAGATGGAATGATGATGATGATGATAAGTCAACTCACTCTCTCACACACACACTCAACCGAAAATGGAGAGGAGGGAGAGAGAAAAAGTGAAGTTTTGTCTTCTTGTGGCCTCATTCAACCACTACCACAATGCCACATGTCCACATTTTAAGCACTCCATCAAAGAGCTCACATAACTGCAAAGCATAGGATCCCGACCCATTATCAATGAATCTCAACCATTGATCTTAAATACCACACATATTTATTCCAAAATTCACATTACATTAATTTCCCAAAAGTGCTTAATTACACTAATCTCAATGATTATCAGAGTTATCAGCCCTAATTACATCGGGATATTACATTCTGGGCTAAATTTAAGAATGTTAAATTACAACCTTTTTATGTTATAATAATTAGAGTAGAGGAAAAATTAATCTTTCAGTCCTTATAATTTTGACACAATTGTAGTTGAGTCTCTACACTTTAAATTATATAAGGACTAAATTATAAAATAGTTTGAATTATAGGAACTAAATTGCAGTGAGTCAAAGTTCACGGATTGAATTACAACCGAGTCAAAAACTATAGGTGCTGAGTCGGATTGAGTTAAAGTATAGAAATCGAGTTACAATTGTGTCAAAATTATAATGATCGAAAGATTAATTTTTCTTCTACTCTAATTATTATAACATTAAAAAGTTGTAATTCAAAATTCTTAAATTTAGCCCAGAACATTAATTATTGTTGAATTTTAATTGTTTATAAATTTTATAGAGTTTCTGGCAACAACAACAACAACAACAACAATAATAATAAATCTTATAAAGTTGGGCCCTCAATTGAAATTTTCCCTTCCTATTGATGCATGGCAGAAACGCTGACACAATGTGTATGAGGCTTGTTTGAGACAAAAACGACAGTGTTAATGGAAAAGAATGGCAGCGGAGAGAAATAGTAGAGAATAGAAGCCAACTCCAATAAAATTTGATTTAAATTAAAGGGAGTAGAAAAGTCACAAAAAATACAATAAAATAATACTTTAATGAATTAGATAACTTCTTTAAAAATATATATGTAAACATGACAGGACACGACAATAATAAAGCCTAATGATATATCTTATTTTATTATGATATTTAAGGCCTTGTCTAGGGATTTTATCATTAATTTGAGCAAAATCGCATCTATTATTATCAATTTAAATTAATGATAATTTTGTGAAAATAGAGCATAAAAGGGTAAGTTTTTCATAAATCTTATAACTGCAATTAATTAGGTTGATTGTTTTGGAATATATGATGCTATATAATATTGGTTTGTATTATACGCTACTTTAGAAAAGTTAGAGCTAAAAATAATTGAGGAAAAGTCAAAGAAAAGGACTAGAGGGGAAAAAAATAATTCTTGAAGGATCAAAATGAAAAAGAAAAAAGAGCAAAACTGTAGCGTTCCCTGTTTTAAACTTTGAATATCATGTGTTCTTTTTTTTTTGGATAGTGCATGATATGCTACAATCACCTCAGAGGCTAACCTCCTGAGTCAACATATAGTTTCAACCTCTTTTCATCAATAAATAATAATTTTGTAATAGCTCCAAGAAGCGAATCGGTGATATAGAGATCCATCGCCATCTTCTAAACTTCCTTTATCATGGCGTCTGCAACTATCTTAACATCTCGAGTACAATGTAACATTTCCACTTAATAGTTTCCGTCTATCAACGTGCGAACATCCACGATAAGATGAAAATCTAGGTGTTCCTGAGACACCGTGACTTGAATCAATTCCATGACTTCACTACAATCACACTCAATCAAGATTTGTTTGTATCCTCTATCCCATGCAAGTTTAAGTCCTCACAATACACCCCATGCTTCAGCAGAAACCACCATCCCTTGCCCAATCCGATATATAAACCCCAGGAAAAACTCACCATTATGATCTTGCATTACACCTCTACAAGTGCACGTCCCCAAGTTATCACTCTTGAATCCATCAGTATTAATCTTCACCCACCCAAGCGGTAGCGGCTTCTAATGGGGACAACCCCTTTCCTCATTATGGTTTCGAAACATAGTTGTATTATCCCATGCTAAGCAAGCACAAGCACGGGCTAAAATGGCATTTCTACTCCAAATATTGTTGTTAAAGCATTAGTCATTACGAGCCAACCAGATATACTAGCATATCATGTGATGTTATATAAGATATAAATACAAGTAGCGTGTGGTTTGGCTATTAATTTTTAAGATTTCATTGAGGTTAATATTACTTAAGGCCTCCCCATTTGAATAGCCTAGAAGAAATTGAGTCAGTTTCATTTAGGCCATTCACAACAACAACCTTTATTTAATTTATTGTACACACATGTGTACATGCATCTAAGTTGCCCATAGTAGCCTAATGAGGGATTGAGTTTTGTAATGACCCAATTTGGGATTAAGGGCTAATGACTTTGAAAGTGATTGTAATTATTGTAATTAAGTACTCTTGAAGAATATGATGTGGATTGTGAAATAAATGTACTTGCTAATGATTTAGTAACCATAGTGAAAACTAAGGGCAAAATGGTAAAATTGGAAATTTACTGACCAATTAGTCAGTTACCAAAGAGGAAACTCATTGGTGATTAAAGATCAATGATTGATATGCATTGTCAATGGGTCGGAATCGGGTGCTTTGCACCTATGTGAGCTCATAAAAGAGTGAGCAAGATGTTGACAAGTGGCTTAATGTGGACCATGTGATTTAGCCAATGTGTCAAACTCATCTTTTTCTCTCTTCTCTCCCTCAAATAGGTAGGTGAGCATAGGAAAAGGGAAAGTGATCTTTTTCATCATCTCTCATCGCCTCTCTCTCCTCACCTCCATTTCCGGTGACCTTAAGGAAGAAAGAGAAAGAGAAAACTTGAATTTTAGGTAAGTAATGGTTCTTATATGCTTAAACACTCTTCATTAATCTTGTTCATAGTGTTAAGAGCTTCATCTTCATGGTTTCAGAATTTTGAAAAGTGGTGATTTGGGTGTTGGAACAAATTTGAAAGTTAGATAATCAAGGTTTTGGCTTTAGCAAATTGAAGAGATGAGCATTTGGATCATTTTGATATATTTATTGTGATTTTTGGTTAAGTTTTATAAATTTTGGATTTTTGCCCTTATTTCATGAGAATTGGAAATGAATAAGTTTGATATGGTAGTGTGTAGGAATTGGTATTGGGATGTGTTATAATGTCATTAGTTTTGGTTAGAATTTGAATAGGGAAAAGATTGATCTTTGGTTGTTGGGTGTGATGTTTTGATCTAGGACCCAAATTTGTTGTTGGGATGGGAATTTGGGTGTTTTGAGATTACCAATAGGTTCCTTATAGAATTTTAGATGGGAATGAGCTTTGAGTTGAGTTTTAGAACCATTGGAATCAGTTTGGGCAAGTCTGGGAAAGTTATATCAGTTGCTGCGATCTGGCTTCTGATAAGCCTCACTCGAGTGAGGTAGGGTCTCACTCGAGTGCAGTATGATATTCTCAGTATTTTGGTTAAGTCCTCAGGCAGAGATCGCGAGTGAACTTCCTCATCTATGAGT
The DNA here is from genome assembly GCA_963242795.1 of Inga leiocalycina. Classification (NCBI taxonomy): domain Eukaryota; kingdom Viridiplantae; phylum Streptophyta; class Magnoliopsida; order Fabales; family Fabaceae; genus Inga; species Inga leiocalycina. Next base: position 25,990,878 of record OY725322.1, read on the forward strand.
GACATGCGTTATCACTCAAGTGTATAGGGCATCACTCAAGTGCATGTGTATATAGCACTATGGGAGTACATCTCGGGTTAACACTCGCAAGCAAATTGTCAAAAGTGCATGTGGGTACTCGCAAGTATTGGGAAATCGCTCGAGTGCTAGGGTTGGTACTCGAGTGCACTTGTCACTTTAAGGTTCTAGTTGCTCTCGGGTTGTCACTTCTTGCACCTCACTCGATGGGACTCGAGTGACTAAGTGTCATCACTCGAGTGCCCAGAAGAGTGCTCGAGTGAGCTGGCCACTCTAGGGTGTATCGGTACTCTCAGGTACACTCTTTCTGCGTCTCACCTGCTGGAACTCGAGTATGAGTGGGGGCATCACTTGAGTGAGGCCTTCTTCACTTGAGTGACTTAGCCAAAAATCAGTGCTTTTGCTTCCAAAAAAGGATCTTTTGGGTAATTCTTCGAACCCTTTTGGTATGTGTCTAGGCTTCTCATAACCACCCAAAGAGTTCAAATGATAACCAACTTTAAGCGTTATAAAAAGAAACAGCTTGGAATAAGAAATTAATCCGCTGTTCTTAACTTTGATTTATAGGATTCGATATTTTCCGTATTCACAAGCCCACTGTGCCAAAGGACATCAGGAAGGAACAAGGTAGCGACTCCTCTCTTATACCTTGTAGAGATGTATAGTTTAAACTGTTGGTTATCACTTTTGGACGGGATTACTGTATGTTATTTTGGGATGTAAATAATATTTTGATTATGGTATGTAATCCCCTAGTTGGGAATTATAAACCTGATGTTAGTATTTACATGACCCAGGGGTTGCCAGGATTTCTGCTTCATACTCTGATATATATAAATGTGATTTAATTGCATAGGTAATTATATTTGGTATTTGAAATTGAGACTAGGATAAGGAAGAAATTTTGAAAGACTTTGTTAAAAACCCTCCTGCAAGGAAAGGATTGTAAGTGACTTTTGAAGATTATTGATCTCTATTTCATTTAAATTCCGAATTTTGATATAATTACGTGTTTATAGGCAGGGGGTTACATTTTTGGTATCAGAACTGTAGTTCCTGATAAAGGTAGAGTTTGCTAGGATAGCACCCGTAGTTCTTTGCTTTTGTGATAAGATGGTTATGATTGGTTATTGTATACATATCTATGATTTGTGATTGTGGATATGTATGAGATTTGTGGACAATGTGTATCATTAATTGTGAAACTAATGTAGTGAATGAATTGTAGAATAAAAAAGACAAAGGGCCGTCCCAGAGTTCAACAAGTGGACCCAGAGGTGGAGATAGTAAATGACAATCCACCAGATCCAATGCGAGAATTAATGTGTAACCCTTACCACGATCAAGGCCGGAATTAGGTGTTTAAACACGTTTTATAATTGAATAAGAGATCCAGAATAATTAAAACTTTTATAAAAACCTGTACAAATAGATCTCCATTCATTCATTCATAAAATCAATAGGCATGTTCGGTTTGTCACATGTACAATCTCAGAGTATCAGCAAAATTTCCGTCATTCACAGGGATAAAAACGTTAATCCAAGAGTTGGTACAAGGCATCATTGCCCATCTCAGTTCCCATACCGGGGATTACACAAAACTATAATACTATGATCTATTCAATATATACATTTGTCTAAAATGATAACAAATCTCAAAAACCAAAAAGATAGTAGCTAAGACTACCACCGACAGTCCTAATCGCCCTTATCCACTTGCTTGCTTCTTGATCCACTTGCCCTATCTAAAAATGTTATTTAGAAAGAGTGAGATTCTAAAGAATCCCAGTAGCAACAGTTTATATATATAATGCATATAAATAAAGCAAGTAAACATATATCACAATGCAGCATTTCAATATTCGAGACCGGGCATACTGCCACGTCCCCTCAACTGTATGCAAGGTCGGGCTTATGCCACGTCCCCTCACTATATCTGTATTCAAAGCCGGGCTTTCGCCACGTCCCCTCACTATATTCAATGACTAATGCAAACAAGCAATGTAATATACATGGTATAGAATAAAGTGTCACTACCATGGTCTTTCCGTACTGAGCAGGCACAGGCCTTCTATGTTCCGGGCAAATATTAAATCCTAAAGTCATAATTAAGGATGATATGTTATCACTTATTCCAATACTCAATACCTTCACAATACTTAAATTGGTTATCATTACTGTATCTTAAGTACTCATATATGCCTATAATAAAAGCCCTAAAGGGTTGGAAGAACTACCCCAGGGATCCCCTTTTGGAAGCACAAACTCTAATATTTTTCACTGCTTCACTCAAGCGAAGATGGCCTCACTCGAATGATGGTATAGTCTGCACTCGGGTATTAGAGAGTGAAGGATAGCGAGTGAGCACCCGAGAGCACAAGAACTTTTTCAGAGACAGAGACACTCGAGCACACAATAGCTCACTCAAGTGATAGCCAAATGCTTCACTCGAGCACTAGAGAGTGAAGTCCAGGAAGTGAGAACCCGAGAGCAATGGGAGTTTTCAGAAGGAAAAAGCACTCAAGCATGAGTCTTCTCACTCAGGTGGAGACTGAAATCCCGTGAGTGTTGAGACACCCTCTAGCATTCAACCGCGAGTGACAACACGAGAGGCAAGTTCTTGGTGTCAAATACACCAGCACTAGAGTGAGATGAAGCTCACTCAAGTGAGAATCCACCGCACTCGCAAGTGAGGCAACACTCTTGCCCTTTTCACTGAAGTGCAATACAGAAACTGAAGGGAAAATAAAGAATTTCACTTACTCACTCGTGTGATACTCCCCTCACTTGAGTGATATGCATCAGAAACCAGAAAACGCAGAAACATTGACAGTTTTTCCCAAGAGCTTCTAATGGACCCAAAACTTCAACCAAAGCTATCCCCATACAAAATCACTCAAGGAATCCAATAAAACCATTAAAACAACCAAATTCCTACTCCTTTATCATGCTTTGGTCCTGGGCAACATTAAACACTAAAATTCCAAAATCACCAAAACTCAATCACTCCATCCCCAATTAATTTTATCTATCCATATACATTTCGCACATACCAATTCCATACCAATAACATGCCCAATGCCTAATAACCCTTATTTTCAAAAATAGTCAATAAATTCCCAGAAATTCAAAACTAATCCATTTGGCTCAAAACTTAGATAGATAGATTGGTTTCACTTACATCTTCAACTTTTCCAAAAGGACTTCCTGATCCTCCAACTTTCACCATCTCTTGAAATCACAAACCAATACCAATGAGCAAACTACAACCATCAAAATGAAGCTTATTACTCAAGGAACAATTTTAGAGAAGGAAGTTTGAGTATTTGAGACCATTTCCCTTACCTTTTTGAAGCTTTTTTCTTCCTTCCCTTTCCTTCAACAATGGCACCGGATAGAGAGAGATATGAGAGTGGTTGAAGATGAAGAAGGAAATGAGCATACTCCCCCTAGCCCATGTCAGCCGAAAAGAGGGAAGAGGAGAGAGAGAAATTGATTTAAAATTTGCATTTGACTTTTCCCATCAATCTCTCCACTTGTGAGCTTGCCAAGTGTCACCTTTTCATTAGTTCTTATAAAGTAAGCCACCCAATTTGCTACTTTAATTCATCCATTAACCATTTAATCACACATCTCATTTCCTCTTAGTTAGTAATTAATTTCTCCCTTAATCACAAACTTATGGCCAATAATTCCATTCTTTCAATTTTCCATTAATAATGACATATTAATTAATGTTGTCACAAAACACATATTATATCCAATTTAAATTCACAAATCTCTACAATAATCCTCATTAGCCCTTAATCAAAATTTGGGGCGTTATAATTCTCCCCCTGTTTAAAAAATTTCACCCTCGAAATTGATTACACATTATTAGGCATAAATACAGGAAATCGTTTTCTTATGTTTGCTTCTACTTCCCATGTTGCTTTTCTTAGAGACATCTCCTTCCAGACCACCTTCACAAATGGTAAGCTTCGATGTCTGAGCTGCCGTTCTTCTCGATCAATGATTCTCTCTGTCTCTACTGCATAAGTGAAATTATCTTGTAATTCAATCTCTTCATACTTAATGATATGCTCAGGGTTTAGTTGGTACTTCTTGAGTTGTGAGACATGAAACATATCATGCAGTTTACTCAAATTTAAGGGTAGGGCTATCCGATACGCTATAGGTCCGATTCATGCCAGAATCTCAAATGGACTAATATACCTCGGGCTCAGTTTCCTCCGCTATATTACCCTTCCAATGCTTGTGATCGGAGATACTCTGAGGAAAACATGATCCCCCACCTCAAACTCTAGAGGTCTTTTCCTTTTATTGGTATAGCTCTTCTGTCGACTCTGTACTGTAAGGAGCCTCTTTCTGATAATTCTAATCTTTTCTGAAGTTTGATCAATAAGGTCTGGGCCATACAACCTCCTCTCTGACAATTCTGTCCAGCATAACGATGACTGACACTTCCTTCCATACAATGCCTTATACGGAGCCATCTGGATGCTCGCATGATAACTGTTGTTGTAAGCAAACTCGACAAGTGGAAGGTAATAGTCCTATTTTCCTTTAAAGTCTAGGACACAAGCTCTCAGCATATCTTCTAGCATTTGAATGGTCTTTTTCGACTATCCCTCTGTCTGAGGATGGTAGGCCGTACTAAACATCAACTGTGTACCCATAGCTTTATACAGAGCCCTCCAGAATCTAGAAGTAAACCGAGGATCTCTATCGAAGATAATGTTCTTTGGTGTATCATGGAGCCTTACTATCTCTTTGATATAGATTTCCGCCAGCCTATCTGGAGAATACTTTGAGAGGAAGCTCACTCGAGTGAGAATCCACCACACTCGTAAGTGAGGCAACACTCTTGCCCTTTTCACCGAAGTGCAATACAGAAACTGAAGGGAAAATAAAGAATTTTACTTACTCACTCGTGTGATACTCCCCTCACTTGAGTGATATGCATCAGAAACCAGAAAACGCAGAAACATTGACAGTTTTTCCCAAGAGCTTCTAATGGACCCAAAACTTCAACCAAAGCTATCCCCATACAAAATCACTCAAGGAATCCAATAAAACCATTAAAACAACCAAATTCCTACTCCTTTATCATGCTTTGGTCCTGGGCAACATTAAACACTAAAATTCCAAAATCACCAAAACTCAATCACTCCATCCCCAATTAATTTTATCTATCCATATACATTTCGCACATACCAATTCCATACCAATAACATGCCCAATGCCTAATAACCCTTATTTTCAAAAATAGTCAATAAATTCCCAGAAATTCAAAACTAATCCATTTGGCTCAAAACTTAGATAGATAGATTGGTTTCACTTACATCTTCAACTTTTCCAAAAGGACTTCCTGATCCTCCAACTTTCACCATCTCTTGAAATCACAAACCAATACCAATGAGCAAACTACAACCATCAAAATGAAGCTTATTACTCAAGGAACAATTTTAGAGAAGGAAGTTTGAGTATTTGAGACCATTTCCCTTACCTTTTTGAAGCTTTTTTCTTCCTTCCCTTTCCTTCAACAATAGCACCGGATGGAGAGAGAGATAAGAGTGGTTGAAGATGAAGAAGGAAATGATCATAGTCCCCCTAGTCCATGTCAGCTGAAAAGAGGGAAGAGGAGAGAGAGAAATTGATTTAAAATTTGCATTTGACTTTTCCCATCAATCTCTCTAATTGTGAGCTTGCCAAGTGTCACCTTTTCATTGGTTCTCATAATGTAAGCCACCCAATTTGCTACTTTAATCCATCCATTAGCCATTTAATCACACATCTCATTTCCTCTTAGTTAGTAATTAATTTCTCCCTTAATCACAAATTCATGGCCAATAATTCCATTCTTTCAATTTTTTATTAATAATGACATATTAATTAATGTTGTCAAAAAACACATAATATATTCAATTTAAATTCACAAATCTCTACAATAATCCTCATTAGCCCTTAATCAAAATTTGGGGCATTATATAATGGGTCTAATAAAAGATCAGCGGTACATGATCACTGAGTTGAGAAAAGTGCTCAGAATTGAAAGTGGCAAAAATAGAGCTTATCAAGGTCCATCCATTGAGGAGGAGACCCCAGAGGAAACTCGTCACCGGGAAACTGCTAAGGGGTCAGCAAGACCGCTAGAATCCCCATATCATGTTGTTCCAAATCAAGAATCATATGAGGTACCAGTTAGAGAGGAAACATATCTACAGTTCTGGGTCTCTAAATTCTGCAAATATCTACCTCCAGTGTTTAGAGGTAGATTTAACCCTCAGGCGGCCGAAGACTTGTTGAACAGACTAGAGAAGATCTTCGATGTTCTTGAATGTCCTTATGAGGTAAAAGCCCAATTGGCGGTGTATAAACTAAAAGGTGATGTAAACCGTTGGTGGAAAAATATCTCCCTTACTATGCAAAGCAGAAATGTGCCCTTGACTTGGGAATTATTCCAGCAAGAATTTAACAAGAAATATTTTCCCAAATCGGTGTGACTCAAGAAGGAAACCAAATTCCTCAACATTAAACAAGGGGACACAGAGACCTTTGATGACTACTTGTCCTATTTTGTTCGATTGTCCCGATACTCCTCCTACCTCTGATAGAATGATGATGAAGAATAGAGTTCAGATATGCTCATTCGCGGTATGAGACAAGAGCTAAGGAAACGATTAGCTACTCACCAGTTCACCGTATTCAATAAGGCGATGAAATAATGCCGAATTACAGAAAATAATCTTAGAGATTTGTATCCGAATAAGGCTACCGGTAATCCCAGTGAACCTAGTAAGGGTAGTGCCTCCCAAAATCGTAAGGGGAAAGGATTTTTGACATCCAAGGGTGATGGTAAAAGACCCTATCAGCTTGGGAACCGTGATCAGCAAAGAGCTCCTACTGTGTGGACATGCCCTCATTGCAACCGACCACATCATGGCAAGACTTGTGAGGGTTGAATAATATGCTTTAATTGTAAGGGTGTAGGGCATACTGTTATTGAATGCAAAGAGTCACGGCAAGACCAGAGGCTGAGGACTCAGGGTCGAGTATTCGCTATAACCCACGAGGAGGCCCGCAAATATCCTGAGTTGATACAAGGTAAAATTCTTCTTAATGGCTATATATTGAAAGTTTTGTTTGACTCGGGTGTAAGTCACTCCTCCATTGCCTATGATTGTGTGAAGCGCCTGAGATTACATGTGCATAAATTACCATTTGATCTGATAGTGTCAACTCCGATGGGTGTTAAGGACTTGACCACAGAAGTTTGTTTAAACTATGTGATCACTATGGAGGGGCATGAATCTGTTATTGATTTGATTTGTCTACTGATGTACTAGCTGGAAGTCATTCTGGGTTTTGACTGATTAATGGCAAATAATGTGTTATTAGATTGTGGGAACAAGAGGATAGTATATCCTGCTACTCAGAGTATTGAGAATCCAACTGCTAGTTTGAACTTTCTTTCAACAGCAGAAACTGAGAAGTGTTTGAAGAAGGGTTGCCAGGGGTATATGGTATTTTTCTCTGTGCAAGGGGAAACCAGTGAAGCGTTGAGTAATATGCCCGTGGTAAATGAATTCCCTAGGGTATTTCCATATGACCTTAATGGATTGCCTCCTGAAAGGGAAGTTCAGTTCCCAATTGACATTGTGCTTGGAGCTAGTTCTATATCTAAGGCCCCATACCTTATGGCCCCAAACGAAATGGCAGAATTGAAGAAGGAGATTGAAGATTTACTTGAGAAAGGGTTTATTAGACCCAGTGTGTCGCCTTGGGGAGCTCCAGTCCTATTTGTGAAAAAGAAAGACGGGATTCTTCATTTGTGTGTTGATTATAGAGAACTGAATAAGATTACTGTTAAGAACAAGTAACCACTTCCCAGAATTGATGACTTTTTAGATCAACTATCTGGTTCATGTGTGTTTTTGAAAATTGATCTAAGGTCAGGGTATCATCAACTACGAGTGAAAGCAGAAGATATTCCAAAGATTGCTTTTCGGACTAGGTATGGTCATTATGAGTTCTTAGTTATGCCATTTAGGCTAACCAACGCACCTGCGGTGTTCATGGATTACATGAACTGTGTCTTTCAATAATATTTGGATCAGTTCGTTGTGGTATTCATTGATGATATTCTGATTTACTCTAAGAGTATAGAAGAGCATGAGCATCATTTGAGAATTATGTTAAATACATTACGTGAAAAGCAACTTTATGCCAAATTAAGTAAGTGCGAGTTATGGCTTCCAGAAGTAAAATTCTTAGGCCATGTTATCTCGCGAGAAGGGGTCTCAGTGGATGCCAGTAAAGTGGAAGCAGTACTGAATTGGAAGAGGCCAGAAACTGTTGCTGAGGTACGTAGTTTTCTGGGTCTTGCTGGTTACTACCGGAGATTCATTCAGAATTTCTCACGTATTGCCTTGCCGATGACCAAGCTCATGAGGAAGGATCAGCTATTTGTGTGGGATGAACATTGTGAAAATTGCTTTGTGAAGCTAAAAAATAGGTTAACTACGGCACCTGTGTTGATTATACTTGATCCCAGCTTGAACTACGTTGTGTATAGTGATACGAGTAAGCAAGAATTAGGGTGTGTCCTTATGCAGTAGGGACGTGTGGTGGCCTATACCTCTTGATAGCTTAAACCTCATGAAATGAATTATCCCATTTATGATCTAGAGCTTGCGGCCATTGTGTTTACTTTGAAAATTTAGCGGCATTATTTGTATGGTGTGATGGTAGAACTGTACTGTGATCACAAGAGTCTCAAGTATTTGTATGATCAGAAAGAATTGAATATGAGACAATGTCGTTGGATGGAGTTGCTTAAGGACTACAACATGAAAATCAAATATCATCAGGGTAAGGCTAATGTGTCGCGGATGCTCTTAGTAGAAAGACGGTGCTTGTGGCAGCAATGATTATACAAGAAGGGAAGTTAATTGCTGACTTTCAAGATTTGAATTTGTCAAACCAAATTCTCTGTGCCAACTACACTGTTTCCCACAGGGAAAGTGATTTGAGAGCTGAGATTGAAGAGGCTCAAAGGCAAAATGGCTGGATATAGCGTAATTTGCCTAGAATCGAGTGGGAAAAAGCTCAAGGCTATGATCTGTCACTTAGTGGATTGGTTCATTATCAAAAGAGAATTTGTGTTTCACTTAAGGCAGAGTTGAGACAGAAGATCTTAGATGAGGCACATAAGAGCCGGTATACACTTCACCCTGGTATGACCAAAATATACCATAACTTAAAATCTATGTATTGGTGGTCGGGATTGAAGAGTGATGTGACAAAATATATGGCGCGGTGTCTTACATGCCAGAGGGTAAAGATTGAACACCAGAGACCGCCGAGTTTATTGCAAAGTCCTGAGATTCCAGAATAGAAATGGGAAAGTGTGACCATGGATCTCGTTGTGGGATTGCCCAGGATCAGGAAATATGATGTGATCTGGGTAATTATGGACCAATTAACAAAGTCGGCATACTTCATACCGATCAATGCTGGTTACTCTCCGGACAAACTAGCAAATATTTACATTTGTTAGATTGTAAAACTCCATAGTATACCGAAGAATATCATTTCTGACCGAGATCGTTGATTCACTTCTAGATTTTAGAGGGCATTGCATGAAGCACTGGGTACTCAATTGAGATTCAATACAGCCTATCATCCCCAGACAGACAGACAGTCAGAGAGGACCATTCAGACGCTAAAGGATATGTTGTGAGCTTGTATCCTCGACTTTAAAGGGAGTTGGGATTGCTTCCTTCCACTTATTGAGTTCACCTACAACAATAGTTACTATGCGAGCATCCAGATGGCTCAGTATGAGGCGTTGTACAGAAGTAAGTGCCAATCACCTTTGTGCTGAAATGAGTTGTCTGAAAGGAAGCTTTAAGAGTCGGATCTTGTTAATCAAACCTCAGCACATATTTGAATTATTCGAAAGAGGCTTCTTGCAGCGCAGGGTTGACAGAAAAGCTACGCTGACAAGTGGAGAAGACCTCTAGAGTTTGAGGTTGGTGATCATATTTTTCTGAGGGTATCATCAGTTACGGGTATCAGAAGAGCTATCAAGCGAAAGAAACTGAGCCCGAGGTATATAGGTCCTTTTGAAATCCTTGAGAGGATTGGGTCTGTTGCGCATCGAGTAGCCCTACCCTTGAACTTGAGTAGGCTCCACGAAGTGTTTCATGTTTTTCAATTGAAGAAATACCAACCGGATCCGTCTCACATTATTGAGCATGAAAATGTCGAGATACAAGATAACTCACGTATGCGGTAGAGCCAGAACAGATCATTGATCAAGAGGAGCGACGGCTTAGACACCAAAGCATTCCATATGTGAAGGTGATCTGGATGGGAATGACTCAAAGAGAAGCAACTTGGGAAGCGGTAAAGGATATGTGAAGACGATATTTGGAGTTTATGGCTCAAGTAGTTTGACAAATTTTGAGGATAAAATTTATTTTACAGGGGAAGAATTGTAATGACCCAATTTGTGATTAAGGGCTAATGACTTCAAAAGTGATTGTAATTATTGTAATTAAGTACTCTTGAAGAATATGATGTGGATTGTGAAATAAATGTCCTTTGTGATGATTTAGTAACCATAGTGAAAATCAAGGGCAAAATGGTAAAATTGAAAATTTACCGACCAATTGGTCAGTTATCAAAGAGAAAATTGCTGATTAAAGATCAATGGTTGAGATACATTGTCAATGGGTCAGAATCAGGTGCTTTGCACCTATGTGAGCTCATAAAAGAGTGAGAAAGATGTTGAAAAGTGGCTTAATGTGGACCATGGGATTTGGCCAATATGTCAAGCTCATCTTTTTCTCTTTTCTCTCACTCAAATCGGTAGGTGAGCATAGGAAAAGGAAAAGTGATCTTTTTCATCGTCTCTCTCTCCTCACCTCTATTTCCGGCGACCTCAATGAAGAAAGAGAAAGAGAAAATTTGAATTTTAGGTAAGTAATGGTTATCATATACTCAAACACTCTTCATTAATCTTGTTCATAGTGTTAAGAGCTTCATCTTCATGGTTTCATAATTTTGAAAAGTGGTGATTTGGGTGTTGGAATAAATTTGAAAGTTAGAGAATCAAGGTTTTGGCTTTAGCAAATTGAAGAGATGAGCATTTGGATCATTTTGATATATTTATTGTGATTTTTGGTTAAGTTTTGTAAATTTTGGACTTTTGCCCTGATTTCATGAGAATTGGAAATGAATGAGTTTGATATGGTAGTGTGTAGGAATTGGTGTTGGGATGTGTTATAATTTCATTAGTTTTGGTTGAATTTGAATGGGGAAAAGATTGATCTTTGGTTGTTGGTGTGATGTTTTGATCTAGGACCCAAATTTGTTGTTAGGATGGGAATTTGGGTGTTTTGAGGTTACCAATAGGTTCCTTATAGAATTTTAGATGGGAATGAACTTTGAGTTGAGTTTTAGAACCATTGGAATTAGTTTGGGCAAGTATGGGAAAGTTATATCAGTTGCTGCGATCTGGCTTCTGATAAGCCTCACTCGAGTGAGGTAGGGTCTCTCACTCGAGTGCAGTATGATAGCCTCAGTATTTTGGTTAAGTCCTCAGGCAGAGATCACGAGTGAACTTCCTCATCTGCGAGTGACATGCGTTATCACTCAAGTGCATAGGGCATCACTCGAGTGCATATGCATATAACACTATGGGAGTGCGTCTCGGGTTAACACTCACAAGCAAATTGACAAGAGTGCATTTGGGCACTCGCGAGTATTGGGAAATCACTCGAGTACTAGGGTTAGTACTCGAGTGCACTTGTCATTTTGGGGTTCTAGTTGCTCTCGGGTTGTCACTTCTTGCACTTCACTCGATGGGACTCGGGTGACTAAGTGTCATCACTCAAGTGCCCAGAAGAGTGCTCGAGTGAACTGGCCACTCTAGGGTGTGTCAATGCTCTCGGGTACACACTTTATGTGTCACACCTGCTGGAACTCGAGCATGAGTAGGGGCATCACTCGAGTGACTCAGGCAAAAATCAGTGCTTTTGCTTCCAAAAAGGGATCTTTTGGGTAATTCTTCCAACCCTTTTGGTATGTGTCTAGGCTTCTTATAGCCACCTAAAGAGTTCAAATGATAACCAACTTTAAGCATTATAAAAAGAAACATCTTGGCATAAGAAATTAATTTATCGTTCTTAACTTTGATTTATAGGATTCCATATTTGCCGTATTCGTGAGCCCACTGTGCTAAAGGACATCAAGAAGGAACAAGATAGTGACTCCTCTCTTATACCTTGTAGAGATGTATAGTTTGAACTGTTGGTTATCACTTTTGGACAAGATTATTGTATATTATTTTGGGATGTAAATAATATTTTGATTATGGTATGTAATCCCCTAGTTGGGAATTATAAACCTGATAGTTAGTATTTACATAACCCAGGGGTTGCCGGGATTTCTGCTTCACACTCTGATATGTATAAATGTGATTTAACTGCACAGATAATTATATTCGGTATTTGAAATTGAGACTAGGATAAGGAAGAAATTTTGAAAGACTTTGTTAAAAACCCTCCTGCAAGGAAGGGATTGTAAGTGACTTTTGAAGATTATTGGTCTCTATTTCTTTTAAATTCCGAATTTTGAATTATAATTACATGTTTAAAGGTAGGGGTTACAAGTTTCATGATAGGTTATTGGAGGATTTTTTTCCCAATGCTGATATAATTGGGTTAAAATGCTATAATGTACGTAAAATATCTTAGAAGGTTTGTTTTTTCCATTCCTAAGGAAAATAAGAAAGATTCAAACTTGACAGATAACAATAAATGCGCATAAATCATATTCATTTTTGCATTGGCAGCTAACTTTTTGGAACAACCCACAAAGATAATTTTGCATGAAAGAGATATATGGAAACACCATTGAACCTGAATTTCATCGCTGGAAAATGTGAATCAAGCACATGGTGCAATTCTGTTACTTGTTGCATCTCATATAGCATATTTTGTAGCTCACCATAAAGGTCTTCCCAAGGACAAATCAAATAAAAATTTTAATTAACATGGTGTAGAAACTTATTATTCATATGTATGATAAATATTAGTTGTAGACAAATATGTTGTAGTTGTATATGAGTGTACAGGTTGCTCGGTTGGGCTTTATGCTACAGGGAATAGAGGGCATGGTGGAATGCCTCCAGAATGTAGCCATTAAGGTAAGAAGGATCATACTAAAAGATCACCGTTATCAGCTGATTGGATATCCTCCTAATTTTATAGGCGCAAAAGGCAAACCAAGCCAAGATTCTCGAGTTCAAGGTGTAATGCACGTCATCTCCTCTAAGGTCCCTAGAGGTGCCGGCCATAGTGAGGGACTTATTAAGAAAAGCCATGGCTAATACCTAGGGACTTACGAAGAGAAGGTACCATTACATAAGGTGGAGATAATGATTGGCATATGTCGCCAACATAGTCTCACCATCATTAACTCTAAAATAGTATGAACGGCTGTTGGAACTTCTTAAGAAAGATGTTGATGAAAATGCTCATTCACTAACACGTACAAGTTTGAAAGATTCCTCTAATTTAAAGGACACACACATCGCTTGGGAAATAGATTCTGGGGCTATAACACACCTAGTAAGTAGCTTAAGTCTTTTAAGTGGCTACACCATTTATAAAGGACCGGTTAAAACTATTAAAATACCTAACAGGGAAAGGGTTCATGTAACTCATGTAGGTAGTATCATTTTCCCTAATAGCTTACTTTATTTAATGTGTTATATGTCCTACAACTAAAATTTAACCTTATATTTGTGTCTAGACTTACCCGTGAACAAAATTGCATGATTGGTTTATTTTCCTAAAGTTTGTATCATTTAGGATCTTCATTCATGATGGCAAAATAAGGGTGACTGGTAGTGTTGTGAAAGGACTATACGTTCTACGTCTTTCTGAAAATGATCGTGTCAATTGATATAGCTTAATATTTATATATTTTTAGTGATTAATCTTAGGCTTTTGTGGAACTTAATTGAATATTTTAGACATAATTAAATGTTAATGAGAGATTTAATTGAAAGGGTAATGTGAGAATTAGAGTGGTTAAATTGTTATATTTTTAATTAATATTTTTTATTCGCATTATTCATTTGTTGTGAGCAAAATATATTACCTTTGTGAATCTAATTTTGTAGGTGATGATGTGGCACAACTTTTGTCAATTGGTCAAGGTCAAAGATGTCATGTTGGAACTTAAAGAAGGGCAAAAGAGGAACTTCACAAGTGCATAATTTATTTTCATATTTTTTTCTAAGAGATTAAACGAGTAAGGGCCTTATTTGGTGGTTGCAATTTTATGTCTAATCCTAGAACAAATTTTCATCCCTAATCCAAACATGCATTAACTCATTTCCTAACTTGACCTAAAGAGAAAAAGGGGCAAATGGCGGCTAGGAAGGGGGGAGAAAAATTCTAGCAACTTGAGCACACACAAAAAGCTCTCAATCTCTCACTCACATCCTATCTCCTTCCACCTCTACACCCATCGACATCCTCCATCCTCTATTCATCCCACCACCTTGCATATTTTATAGATAAATTAGGAGAGAAGCATCGATTAAGTGGAAGAAGCAAGTTGTAATGCCCCAATTTGGGCTTCAGGGCTAATGACTTCAAAAGTGAATATAATTATTGTTAATAAACACTTTTGAAGAATGTGACGAGAATTATGATCTAAATGTGTTGTGATCAGTGCCCAAACCCTGCATTTATGCTTAATTGAGTGGTAAAGCTTAAAATGAACCCTAATGGTAGGGAAGGGCGTATGAATGGTGATATGGAATGATATAATATGCTTGGTGGTGATTTGGTAAGAATTGCCATAATCAAGGGCAAAATGGGAAAACAAAAATTTACCGATCGATTGGTTAGTTACCAAAGAGGAAACTCCTTAATAGTTTAAAGATCAATGGTTGACATTCATTGGGCAAGAGAGTGGAATTGTATGTGTATAAGCTCATGTGTGATCATGGAAGGGAAACCAAGATTTTGACAAGTGTCAAAATGTAGACCATGGGATGGAGGTCAAATTTTCAAACTCTTTTCCTCTCTTCTCTCTCCCTCCAAGCCGACTAAGGTGCTTGGTTCAAGGGGAAAATCTGAAACTTTATCATTATCTCATCTTCTCTCTCCCAAACTCCATTTTCGTGCAAGACCAAGAAGAAAGAGAAAGTTAAAGGTAAGATTTTGATGTTATTATGGTTCTCAAATATTCAAATTCTCTTCTTTAATATTGACCACCTTGATGAGAGCTTTATCTTGATGATTTTAGATTCTTGAAAGAAGGTGTTTTAGAGCTTGAACAAATTTGAGAGTTGAGGAACCAAGGATCTAATCTTGGCAAGTTTAAGAGGTGAGCATTTATAGCATTTTGGCATATATGTTGTGATTACTGGTTAAATTTTAATATTGGTGGAATTTTCCCTGTTTTAATTGTGATTTTGGAATGCATGATGAGTTGTATGATGATTTATGGTAGAATTGGTGTAATTTGGTGCTATTTACATGTTGAAATTGGTTTGGAACATTAGAAGAGGAATTGGGGGAAATTGAGTAATATGGGTTATATGGTGACCCAAAGCAAAACTTATTGTTAGAGTGAGATTTTGGGTGTTTTGAGGTTTCCAATGGGTTCTTTGGGTGAAAGTACATGGGATTAGGCTTATGCAGGAATTTTAGAACCATTGGAAAACATTTGGTAAAAATTGAAAGTTGCTGTCAGTTGCTGCCTTTTGGTTTCTGATAAGCCTCACTCAAGTGTACAGGGATGTCACTCGAGTGCAACATCCTATTTTCCCTTTTCTTTCAGCTTTTGGTTGCACTTCCATGCCAGAATACAAAAGTGTACGTTCTCACTTATGAGTGATATGGGCCATCACTCGAGTGAAGAAGGCCTTACTTGAGTGATGAGGAACTTTGTACTCGAACATGAAAGCTCACTCGCGCGAGTGCTTGGCAAAAAGCACAGATTGAGACAAGAAGTGCCCGCAACACTTGAGTCACCGGAACAACACTCGAGTGATAGCCAAAGGCTCAATCGAGTCCCTCAAAGTGAGGTGCAGAAAGTGCTCACCCGAGACCAGAAAGGAATGACAGAAACCAAAAATGATCACTGCACTCGAGCATAAACCAAATCACTCGAGTGATAGCCTAATGCTCACTTGAGTACCCCAAAGTGAGGTTCACGAAGTGCTCACCCGAGAGCACAAGAACTTTCAGAGGAAGACATCACTCAAGCAGGGACCACGGCAATTGAGTGATGGCTTAGTACCCGTGAGTGCTAAGGCACACTCTTGAAAAATAGACCATGAGTGACAACCCGAGACGCAAGTTCACAGTGTCTCATACACCTTCACTCGAGTAGGACAAGGCTCAGTCGAGTGAGAACCCACAACACTCATAAGTAAGACAACACTCTTGGATTTTGAATGTGGGAGTTCAATAGAAAAATTGGAAGAAGAACGAGAAGATACATGCTGCACTCGAGTAGGCCCTCTCTCACTTGAGTGAGGCTTATCAAAAGCCAAAAACGCAGCAAAACTGACATTACTTTCCAATATTTACCCAAGTGTCTCCAATGATCCCAAACTCTCAACTTAGGCTACTCCCACGTAAAATTGCACAAGGAATCCATTGGAAACATCATAATAACCAAATTCCTATTCCATTATCATGCTATGTTTTGGGCCACACACACAACATAAAAATCCCAAAATCACCAAACTTAACATTTCAACCTCAAACCAATTCTATCTATCCAAAAAACATCACCAAGTACCATTTCCATGACCACAACATGCCAAATACCCAATGACCCTAATTTTCAAAATTATAGCCAAAATTTCCAGGAATTCAAAGCTTCATCGAATGGTATAAAACATAGAATTGTTTGTCTTACTAACCTTAATAACTTTCCCAAAGAAGTTCCTTGATTCTCCAAACTTTAAATTTCCTTGAGGACCCAAATCAACACCAATGAACAATATATAACCATAGAAATGGAGCCCTCAATGCAAGGAACAAGATTAGAGAAGTAAGTTTTTGCATTTGAGGTCATTAGCTTACCTCAAATTCAAGCTTTTCTTCTTCTTCTTTGGCCAAAATGGTTGCACGCATGAGAGAAAAAGAAGAGAGATGAAGAGTGTTGAAGAAGAAGGTAAAATGATGACACTCCCCCCCCATACCATGCCCAGCGAAAAGGAGGGAAGAAGAGAGAGAAAATATGATTAAAATACCCATTTGACTTTTCTCCCTTTTCTCTCATGATATAAGCTTGCCAAGTATTTCAATCTCATTGGTTCTCATCAAATAAGTAACTAATTAGTTACTCTAACCACTCCATTATCCATTTGGTCACACATCTTATTTCTCCTTAGTTAGCAATTAATTTCTTCCATTAATCACTAACTTATGGCCATTCTTTCAATTTCTCACTGATTATGGCATATTAATTAAAATTACCAACTAACACATATAAATTCTTTTCCTCTCCTTCATGCGCCATTTTCCTATATTTAGCCCAAATAATTATTTCATCACATAATTACAAGGAACGAAAAATCGGACCGGGCAATTAACCAGTCACAGCACAGGTTCAAGGGTTAATGGGTCAACCAGGGTCTAACTGGTAGTTGAACCGATAGTGAACCGGTCATATTAAAATATTATAATTTATTAGTGACAATATATTTTAATATATTTTTAAACTTTTATAGATAAAAATGAAGATTTTTAAGAAAAAATACTTAAAATCTATTAGTATGAGTTATAATGCCTATACTTATGCAATGATATCTCCTTTTCTATAATTATTCTATCTTTTTAAATAATTTTTTTCATTATCTTCTTCATTTTTTTAGATTTGTTCTTTCTTTACCTATTTTTCTCTACATTTTGGTTTCAACTTCCAATTTTCCCCAAAAAAAAAAGCAAAAACAAAAAAATAAAAATAATAATAAAAATGAAACCGGTTGAACCACCTGTTCTGATCGGTTCAACCGGTTTCAGACCGGTTCCCTGGTTTAACCATCAAACCAGACCAGACCATTGGCCGGTTCGACCGATTGAACCGGTCGAACAGGCCGGTCCGGTCCAATTTTTTGTACAGTGCATAATTAAGCTAAAATACAGGGTGTTGGGCATTTCTATCAACAACTCATGTCTTAAATTAACTTTAATTCACAATTACATTCTCAATAATCGTCATTAGTCCTTAATCAAAATTTGGGGCATTATAGGTGGGGTGTGATATGTGTTCGTGCTGCTTTGATGTGTGATGATTTACTTGCATGCCTTATTATTACATGCGATATGAGTGATCTGTTACTACTGAGATTCTTTTGAATCTCCCTCTTTCCTTTGACTAACCTTCAGACAAGGCAAGCGACTCCAAGGGGAAAGAGACAACCAATGGCGGATATGACTCCTTAGGAGATTTTTATTTTGGTTGTTGGTTATCTATTTTGGATTGGGGATCACTGTATATTTGGTGTATATTATTTTGGATACATTTTATGTAATATTGAAACCCAGGGTTTGCTGGGATTTTGTTGTACACTCTGATATATTTGAATGTGACTTAACTACGCAAGGTAATTATATTTAAAATATGGATATGAGACCAGGTTAATTAGATTTCAAAAGGAATTTGTGAAAACCCTATCTTGAAGATGGGATTGAAAATAAGTTTGTAATATCCTGAATTGCAATTAAAGGCTAATGACTTTAAAAGTGATGTAATTATTAATGAATAAACACTTTTGAAGTATATGATGTGCATTGTGATATAAAATGTGCTTGGTGACGATTTAGAAAGCATTGTCATAATCAGGGGCAAAATGGTAAATTTACCGACCAATTGGTCAGTTACCGAAGGAGACTCATTGGTAACTTGAGATCAATGGTTAGAATTAATTCTTGAATGATCAATGGGATGGAATCAAGTGTGAGTGTGAGTATGTGAGTTCATAGAAAGAAAACACAAGATTTAGACATGTGGCAAGATGTGGGCCATTAGATGAGGTCCAAGTTTCAAACTTTATTTTCTCTCTTTTCTTTCCCTCCAAGTCGGTTTGTGTGCATGGAAAAGGGAAAAAATATACATCTTCATTAACATCTCATTCTCTCTCATCATTCTCCATTTTCGCACAAGAGAAGGAAGAAAGAGAAAGTGTGAAGGTGAGTTTTGACTTGGTAAATGATCTCTTTGGCCCAAATGCTATTCTTTAAAGTTGTTCATGATAGTAAGGGCTTCATGGCTATGGTTTCAGAATTATGGAAGGTGGTGTTTGAACCAATTTGAAAGTTGTGAACTCAAGAAGCTAACCTTATGAGAGGGAAGAGGTGAGCATTTGATGCATTTTGGTATATTTGTTGTGATTTTTGGTTAAGTTTTGAGAACTTTGGATTATTGCCCTGATTTTGGCCTAATTTTGAAATGAATGAATTAACTAGTGCCTTGTGGTGGAACAGGTGTCAAATTGTGTTTTGATGTCAATGGATTTAGTTTGGAATTAGAAGAGGAAATGTGGCAATTTTGATAGTTGTAGTGCAATATGGGTCAAACCTGAATATGTATGGATCGGAAAAGAATTTGGTTGTTTTGAGGTTCCTAATAGGTTCCTTATGACATATTAGGTGGGAATGAGTTTTGGTACAAGTTTTGGAACCATTGGAAACAAATTGGGCAAGTCTGAAAAGTTATATCAGTCGTTGCGATTTGGCTTCTAATAAGCCTCACTCGAGTGAGGTAGTGACTCAACCAAAAATTAGTGTTTTAGCTTCCAAAAATGGATCTTTGGGGTAGTTCTTCCAACCATTTAGGCATATGTGTAGGCTTATAATAGCCACCTAAAGAGTTCAAATGATAACCAACTTTAAGTGTTATAGAAGAAAGAACTTGGAATAAGAGATTAATCCTCCGTTCTTGGTTTTGATTCATAGGGTTTGACATTTGCCATACTCGTGAGCCCACTGTGCCAGAGGATATTAGGAAAGGACAAGGTAGTGACTCTTTCTCTTATACAGTGTATAGAACATTGTATGTATGATGTCATGTATTGAGATGCTTTGTGATGCTTTGAGATACTGCTGCCATTACAGCATAAGCTGTCACATTGAGCATAGTGAATACAGTGTAAGCTGTCGCATTGAGCATAGAAATTACAGCAAAAGCTGTCGCATTATGTATACAGCTGTGAGTATTGTCATATGTGGTGTGAACCATATATCATTGTGTTGCTGCTAAACGTGATCTTACATTATGTGTTTATATATTGTATGAGTGATTTGTTACTACTGAGATTCTCTTGAATCTCATTCTTTCCATTGACTAACCTTACAAACGGGCAAGTGACTCCAAGCCAGCTAGAACCTTGTAAGGATAATTACTTTTGGGTTGTTGGTTATCCATTTAGATCTGGGATTACTATATATTATTTTTGGGATGTAAATAATATTTTGGAAACGGTTGTGTAATCCCCTACATGGGAATTTGGAAACCTTAGAAAAAATATGAGCCCGAGGGTTGCCGGGATTTTTGTTGTGCACTCTGATATGTATAAATGTGATATAACTGCACAGGTAATTATATTCAAAACATGAAAGTTGAGATTTGGAAGGGATGAGGTTTTGAAAGAATTTGTGAAAATCCTACCAAAAGGAAGGAATTAGAAATAAGTTTGATTTTTATTGGTCTCTATTTCACTTTAATTACTCATTTTCGAATCATAATTACGTTTATCAAGGCAGGGGGTTACAAAGTCTTTGCTTATCCGTTGGTTTCTAATTCCCTTTAATCACACATTTTTGAATCATAATTACGGTTTATAAGGTAGGGGGTTACACAAGCAAGGACTGAATGGATAATTGATAATTGGGAAAAGGCATTTTGTGGACCATTTGGATTAAAAAGGCAAAATTTGGACTTATATAATGGAGGAGGAATGACACAAGGAGATGGCTGCACCGAATTGTCTATTAGAGATTGAAGAGGCAAATGGTTGACTCATTCGGTGGGGATTGAAGGGGATTTTGAAGGCTGGACCACATTGAAGAATTGAAGAAAGAGCGAAGAGGCAAGACGCAAGTGAGGTGGATATTGGGACATTAAAGCAAGCTGCTAGACCATGAAAGAGCTACACCGATTAGTGAATTATTGAAGAAAAGGACAAGCTGGACTATTTGGGGGAATTACCAAGAGGCATAAGTTGCTAGGCCGGACCAATTATTGAAGCAAAAAGGAAGCAAGGCGCAACACGTTCTGGAAAGAGAGAGCATCGGTTCTCATCCTGCAATTACCCATGGCTAATTGCTTCTGCCTTCGTCAAAATTCATCTTCTTCCATGAGTAGTTAAGTTCTGGTAATTTCTTTGAGTTGGACAATGGTTTGAGCTTCTAAACTTCAATGGAATTTCTTTAAGCTCTCTTTTTAGTTCATAATTATATGGCTTAGTTAAGTATATGGTTATGAGCTAGATTGTTTTATGTCATCAAGTGAATAAATTAATAAACTTGGTAGTTGAGTTAGGAGTTGACTAATTAAACTTTGTATGGTTCATATTAGGAGTAGATTGAGTTGTTTATTCCGACTAGGTTGAGTGAATTTTAAATAATTAACTGAATGCTTTAAATTTTTGTAATGGTAATTACAATTTAGAATTGAAAGTTAATTATTCTTCTCATTGAGCCAAATTTATTGTGCTGAATAGTGGTGCTCATTTAATTGCTTTGGTAGAATGAATTAAATGAGTACTGTAAGTATGGATCTAGTGATAGCTTAGGTCTATCCTTTTGACTTATTATTAAATTTTTATCATTAGCAAACAAAGAAGACTAAAATTTTAACTCAAGGGAATCTCACTTTATCATTATATTAGTTTATTGAATTTTTCTTATTGTTATTATTAATTTCGATTTTGTTTACTTCTTTATCTTGAAAACCGAAAAGTACAAAAATATTGAATTAGATTACATTATTTCATTTGCTTTAGAAACAATTTCTCAAAATGATTTCTCACAACTTTAAGGTATTTTTCACCTACTATTTAGAAACTTGAAAATTAATCTCCTCACAATAACGACCTAGGTTGAGTTACTACACTACATTTTCAAACCTAGGTTATTTTAGGACTTACATGATGGCATGGTTTATTATCAATATGGCTGATAGTATTGATAGAAATAGAAAACAAAACAATGTATCTCTCTTGTATGATAGGCTGGGCCATACCCCTTTATGTGTACTAAAACATCTGGATGTCATACATGATAAGAATGTATCTCTAAATAAAGCCTGTGATATATGCTTTCAATCTAAGCAGATAAAACTGCCCTTTTCCCCTAACTACATTAAGTCTACTTGTTGCTTTAAGCTCTTACATATGGATGTGTGGGGTCCTACAGGACACCCACACATTCAGGTTGTCAATTTTTTCTTATTATAGTAGATGATTTTTCTAGGGCTATGTGGATATTCTTAATGCACCATAAATCTGAAACGTGTTCACATATTTAGGATTTTATTGCATATGTCAAAAATCAATTTAATTGTAAGGTTAAACATATTAGAAGTGTTAATGGGATAGAGTTCCTTAATAATGAGTTAGAAGCTTCTTTTAAAGAAAAGGGATTATTCATCAAACTTCTTGTCTATACATACCCGAACAAAACAGGATTGTGGAGAGAAAATATAGAAAATTTATACAAGTTTCAAGAAGTTTGATGATACAATCTCAAGTGCCAATTGAATATTGGGATGGGTGTGTTAAGGCTGCAACCTTTTTGATTAATATAATCCCATCTAAAATTCTGAATTTCAAAACTCCATACGAAATTGTTTGGTAAATGCAATTTATTTTGGTTTGAGAGTATTTGGTTCTATGGCTTATGCTATTGATTTTACTAATAATGATAAATTTCAGTCAAGGACCATTCAATTTGTGTTTTTGGGATACCCTAGCAATCAAAAAGGTTATGTATTACTTGATTTAAAGGAGAGACGCATCTTTGTAAGTAGACATGTCAAAATTCAAGAGTGAGTTTCCTTACATCCCACCCACGAGAGTGAGTTTCCCTTTAAAAATATAAGTAGTACCAAGCAAGGGGGACTCTCCGGTGCATCAAAGGAAATTTTTTTCTTTGACCCTGTTGAGCCATATCATGCATCTATTGACATGCAGGTTCATGAGCAGACCGAATCAGTAGGAGATGATGAACATAGGGATCAACAAGCTATGCCAGTCAATGTTAGGGCTATTATGTGTGCAGCTTGCATAACATGATGCCTAGACTGGTAACCGTTCCAAATTATCCACCAAATTTCGTTATCCTATTAAAAATCATATATCTTATGAGCATATTTCTGCATCACACTTGTGCTTTCTTGTTTCTATTGATTCTCTAATTGAACCCACTTATTATTTTAATGCTAAGAAGGAAAATAAATAGGTTGATTCTATGCAGTGTCAAATAGAAGCATTAAAACATAATGATACATGGGATATAGTGCCTCTACTGAAAGGGAAGAAGGCTATAGGTTCTAAATGAGTTTATAAGACTAAGTATAACTCATATGGGACAATTAATAAGTATAAGGCACGCCTAGTAGCCAAAGGATATACCCAAAGAGAAGGTGATGATTTTCATGAGACCTTCTCTCTAGTAGTTAAGATGGTAATAGTAAGAGTTGTGCTTAAGTTTTATATGGTTGGAATTTATATTAGATAGATGTACACAATGCCTTTTTGCAGGAAAACATTACCAAAGAAGTTTATCTAACTATTCCCCAAGGGTATGAGCCTAAGGGGGAGCATATGGTATGTATACTGAAGAAATCATTATATAGGCTAAAACAGGCTTCTCATGAATAGAACTAGAAGCTAACTGTCACCCTAACATGTGGACAATTTACTCAAAGCAAGCATGATTATTTGTTGTTTATTAAGAGCTTTATGCTCAGAAGGCCCATTAGGATATAAGGGCCTAGAAACATTTGTTGTATATGGATTTTCTATCCATATTTGTTTAATAATATTTTTTTTGTGCTTTGGGCCAATATTTTCTGTCCATGTGTTCACACATGGGATATGAACACAAAATTAAAGTCTCACAAAAATTGCTTAGCTCATACCTCTCAGCTTGTATGTCTAGGGCCCACCCAAAGAGTGTCTATATCTGGGATTTGGCTGCGGTTCGCTGCCTAGCGGTCCGCTGCCAATCCTTTTCTCCCAAACTACACCGTTTTGGTGTAGTTTGGGGGTATAGGGGTGAGTTTTTTTTTTTTTTAAAAAAAAAAATAAGATATAGCATTTTGAAATATTTTTTTGGAAGTATATAGTATCTTAAAATATTTTTTAACTAACATATAGTATCATAAAATAATTTTTAGTACTTTAACCCCTTAAAATATGTTTTCAGTTGTATCCAGTGTATTAGCAAATTGATTACAATTTAACCTTTAATGTATTTTTTTTGTTCCAAAAATCACTTTAAAATATTTTTTTGGTGTTTTTAACCCTTTAAAATATTTTTTTGGTGCTTTGAACTCTTTAAAATATATTAAGAGTTAAATTACAATCAGTCTGTTAACACACTGGATACAACTGAAAATATATTTTAAGGGGTTAAAATATTAAAAATTATTTTAGGATACTATATGTTACTTAAAAAATATTTTAAGATACTAGATACTTCCAAAAAAATATTTCAAAATACTATATCTTATTTTTTAAAAAAAAAAACTCACTCATTTACCCCAAACTACACCAAAACGGTGTAGTTTGGGAGAAAAGGATTGGCAGCGTACCGCAGCCAAATCCCTATATCTGCTCCTGGGCAATACACCTACAAAACATGGGAGGTGAAGTTTTAGCAATGAAAGTGATGCAAACCTATTCAAGGTAAGAGTGTCTATATCTCACCATCCATGCTTGCTTTCTCCAATATTTACCTCATTAGGAAGCTAATTAAATTCAGACTGCTAAATCGATTAGAGGATTGGATCAAAAGTTAATAGATTAAACTGGAATCAAATCAAAATTAAACAAAAACTTTGACCTGGATCAGGTCATTGGATTGAACTGGTTTACTTGCCAGTGGCGGTCCGGTCCAGGTTAGAGAACATGACTCAACCCTATCCCTATCGATCGCCGTACGCCAGCATCTCTCCCATTCCGCTCATTTTCGGATTTTGAAGCTCAGGTCATGAAGCCTGACAATTTCAATTCCTTCAGGGCTTCTTCCGTTGACCCTTTCCGTCTTAGAGCCTACGAATCTGTTGGTGCTGTACACAAGGATGTCACCGGAGATTTCAATTTGGACTCTCTTCTTTCTCTAGTTGAATTGTTGTGTCTGCTTTCATCGGCAATTTTTTATGTTTGTTTCGAGGTTAACAGTGTGATTGCAGGCTCGAAGAAGGAGTTCATGGTGGCAATGGGGAATAAGGTTGTTCTTTGGGGTGTTTTGATGTTGGTTGGTGGAGTTGTGCTTGGAGCATGGATTAGGAGACGACAATGGAGGCGAATTTGTAGTGAGACACACAAAGAAGGGTTGGAGGTTAATTTGCTCGAGCGGGTTGAGAAATTGGAAGAGGATTTGAAGAGCTCAGTGGCTGTTGTCAGGGTTTTGTCAAGACAGCTGGAGAAGTTGGGCATCAGATTTTGGGTGACCCAGAAGGGGTTGAAGGAACCTATAACCGAGACTGCAGCTCTGGCACAGAAGAATTCTGAGGCCACAAGAGCATTAGTGGCTCGATCAGATATTTTGGAGCAGGAGCTAGGTGAAATTCAAAAGGTTTTGTTGGCAATGCAGGAACAACAGCAAAAACAATTTGATTTGGTTCTTGCTATTGGGAAGACCAGTAAACTATGGGAAGGCAAATTGGAAACTAGTGTGGTACAGAACAAATTGGAAGCTTCTAAGTCCGATGAGGATGAGGTAAATAAGAAGGAAGTTCACCATATTTGAATCTTGGGTTGAATTAAGGGAGGAAAACCCATAAAATTTGGTTGAAGAAAATCTGTTGTTACAACATTCTTCCTTTTACGCTGTGTATACTGAACCATCGATCGTGACACATCCACCCGCACGGAATCATGGTGTTTGCCGAGGAACGCTTTTACTGACAAAGTGAAGTTGCTTTAGACAAACTAATGCGGTTTCATTCTTATGCTGAAAAGTCTGTCTGTTTCAGCACATGAATTGTATCAGTAAATGGTTCTTTATGCTGGAGCTTGTACCTTTTGATTCAAGCCTAAAATTTTCTTGTGGATTACTTCATCCCCGAATGGTTGAACGATCGATCAATTGCCTTGAATAAAATTATTCTATTTTCTCTTACAAAAAAAGGTAAGTTATACTAAGAGTTTCCAGCCATTCATCTTTGTTTGTGGTTCAAGCATCAAAATGTTTGCATTAGTTTATTGGAATGGATGTAAGTGAAAGAGATTATAGTTTATCACTTATCAGGCAGACCTATTGTGCTCTTGGAAACTTTCAAAAAAGCCTTCCTTGGAATTAAATTCTCAAGGGTACTTAGCAACCATTTCAATAAAATAATTATCAAACTTAAATGTCAAATGACATGACCTCTTGACAAGTTATTATTTTTAAAAAAGAGTGAAGTTACAATTTTAACGATGTTTTATATCATGAGCATATGACATCATTAAAATTTTAAGATGTTAAAATACACATAAATATAATAAATTGGGAAAATTTTACCAAACCTGTTAACTTAGTTTTTTTTTTAATTGCATCTTGCTCTGCTCTCTCTCCTCTACAGTCAAAGTTTCACCTGAATGATGCAACGGTGTGGCCATTAACGGCCTGTAGCGGCGTTGGTGTCGAGTTAGGGAGTGTAGCGCCACACGGCCTTGCCGCTGATGCCAACGACCAACTTGTGGCCACCGACGACCAATTTGAGTGACTACATTCCGTGAAGCATCTGCCAAAGAGCGAAGTGGCCTATGTCGCTACTTCTTATCCCCAAACTGACATTTTCCCCTTCGAGATCTCCGTTTAACAGCACACGACCTTCACCGTTCCAGTGGCACACATATTCTTTGTTTGCTTCTTCCGTTGTTTCAGACACCCAGTCACTGCCAAATGTTGTTGTATAATGTACTTGGCTCTTGAGTTCTCTTGTTTGAGAATAATATATCATCTTAGAATTAAGTATAACAGGAAGAAAGATGAAAATATGATATGAAAAAGATCTTACGAATGGGATATCTTTGATGGGAAAGGTGTGTACAAGATCATCATATTAATGGGATTAGAGCCAGGGGCAGGCAAGGACACCGAGAAGTAAGCCTCAAGTCTTGAGTTTTGGCTTGAATTGTTGCATAGAATGCGTTTGAGGAAGAGAAAGTGGGTCATGTGGGAGAAACTTTATGAGCTCTGAACCATTCTCTTATGGCTTCCCATGAGCTCTCCTTTTTAGGACCTTCTTCTTTCATCTCAGGGTCGGGGCCTTCCCTTAACAACATCAATGGCTAATCTCGAACCCATTTGTGGCCGTCAAGTCCCATGAGGAGTGGTTTATACAGGTAAAGATGGTGATGAAGGAAGAAGAAAGCAAGAGATCTAGTGACATCTACAAAGGAGAGAGAGCAGAGCTAGAAGCAATTTTCCAAAGAAAAAGAAATCCTGTGTGGAACCCAACAGCGGCTGTTTGCTCCAAATTATGTAATGTTTATGTGTATTTTAACATCCTACAAAATTTAATGGTGTTAGATATTCTAAATATAAAATTTTATTATTAACATTACACCTTCATCTTTTTTAAAAAATTTCTATAAAAATAAATTCAAATTAATCATAAAGTCCACACTCAAAAGATATCAATACAACTACTTAGGCAAAAAGCATAGGAACCGTCATATGCACATAATCAAGTTCAAATATGACTTCCGTCACAATAGCACAAGTTTTAAAAAGTGAAATAACATCTAATCTAAATTATATATATATATATATATATATATATATATATATATAGCTAAATGAAATATGCGTATCAATGTTTTAAAAACCAGACAGAACCAAAAAGACTAATGGGTCATGGTTCATACGGTCAAAATGGTCGAGCCATTTGATAACACCGATAAAGTAATAATTAAATTAAAAATAATATTATATATATATATATAAGTTAAATACAAAATTAAGACAGAAACTCGAAAGATGATGCCTTCAGAGTCATTTCTCTCCTTTTCTTCTTATAACGTCATATCTACTTTTACATTAAAAAATAGATAGTTTAAATTTAATATTTTATAAAATCATTATATTATTAGTTTTTTTTGCCACCATTATAGTATTTTATAAATTAATGTTTATAAATTGTATAGATCATATTTTAATAGTTTAAATTTATTTATTTATATTTAGAATTATAAATGTTAAAATATTAAATACGAACTATATTTTTTTTAATGTAAAAGGTGAATATGAGATTTTAAGCTAAAAAGCGATAGAGAAAAAAAATATGAGAGAATCTAAACCTACCAATATTCTTTTCCTATATATAAAATTTTTTTTTAACCTGACCGATGTAAAAAGTTGAAATTTAATAAGAAATAAAAAATAGACAATTACATTCAAATCCCACACAAGAGAAAAATAAAGAAATGATCCCTGAAGTTGTCAGTGGACACCCCTCGACTTATCAATAGACACCCCTCAACTTGTCATTAACAACTTCAGAGATCATTTCTTTATTTTTTCTGTTGTATGGGACTTGACTGTAATTGTCCCAATAAAAAGTCCCTTGTTTTGTGACTTTATCCCTAGAGTCGGGAAAACGGGCCGAGCCTTTAGGCCCTGAATTTACAAGGGTCGGCTTTAAAATTTTTGCTTCAAAAGTGAAAGTGAACCTAAACGGGCCAGCCCTTTTAGACCCATATATTTTTTTAAAAAAAAATTATTTATATGATAATAATATATTGATTTTTAATTTTTTGTTAATGATGTTGCAAGTATTTAGTTGTTATTATTTTTTTTAGAATTAAATTTCATAAGAACATCTTATATTAAGAATCCTAAAAATTAAAAAATTATAAAAGACATTTCTTATTTTATAAGTATTCTTAACAATTTTGTATTTTTTGACTTATTTTCTGATGATTGTTTTATTTATATATTGTGTTGTTTATTTTATTGGCTATTTACACTTTTTAAGACATATTTATAAGAAGTATTTTTTATTTTATTAAGTCTTTTAATTAATTATTTGTAATTGTGGTATGTAGACAATAGTTTACCTTTGATTTTAACTTAATGACTATGTGTTGTTTGCTGCATGATGTATACCGTTTACACTCTAATTTTAACAACATTTATGTGTTAAATTAAAAATTTCATTATTGTAATTCAAAAAAAAACTGAATAAAAATAAAAATTGTTAAATCCTGTGAAAAAGACATCAACCCTGTGAGCCAACTCTGGCCCATATACTCTTGGGCCGGACTTTAAAAATAACAATGTTTCTTCCCACGCTCCTTTAGCATTGGCCATTCAAAGGCGGAAGAAGGAAACCGTTTAGCTTTCCAGGAGTATGCTAGGTTCGTTAGGTAGTTGTATTGATTTCGGCGGGAAAGCGTTTTCGGCGGAGAGAAAATAGTCGTGTCGCGATTCTTGGAGTATTGCAGATGGTAAGCAGGCTAAATGCCTTTCATGTTTCTTGATGTTGTGTTTTGGCTTTAGAACATGCATCATTGTGTCAAGAAATTGTATCATTGTGTAATCTAGCAAGTTAGAAAGTTGTCACGCCTTTCAAGTTCTTTTTGGCCATTTTCTCATTCTAGCATGCATCTGTTTGTGAGCCTACCATTGTTGGTTGCTTCTTTTGGTTATAGAAACATTGTGAGAGGGTACATTACAAAGCAAAAGAGGGGAAAATATCCGTCACAATGAGTTACGGATATTTGATTACATCTTATATTTGAATTAGAGTTTTATTCTAAATTAGAGTTTTATTTTTCATAGTGGTTGGGTGTTTTACAAATTGAACTGTTAAGTCCATGTGGGGAATGCTCAATATGTCTCTGTAAATGGCTTAAACTGTTATTACCTTCATTCATAGTTTCCTACGCAATAATAGAGGATAAGATGGAGAAATATTAGAATATTTTCGTAGTTCAGTGTTAAGTTTGGGTGATTATATATAGTTAGTGGATAATTAACTCCAATGTTGATGATTTGTAATAGGCTTGCCTTGTAGAAAAAGCACATGCATTTTTTTTGTAATGACATCAATGAAGAACAATGAAAACTGCCCAAGGATATCTTCTTTGAGAGTTTCTTCCAACACACTTGCAACCAGCTAGGTTTTTTTGCTTTTTTTGACAAGTTTCCTTTACATGCTTTTCAGTGTGTTTTTTATGGTTGATATTGACAGATTAACATTTTATATGCCTCATCTATATTAACAGGCTGAGGCAGAATATCGGTTTGAAGAATGGGAGATAGTTGAGTTAAAGCACACCCGAAATTTCAGGGTTTTTCTGGAAGCTGAGGAAGAAAGTCCTTATCCTCTTTGTGGCCTGAGCATACATGTGATTGAACACACTATTGTCCGCACACTATGCAGACACTATGTTCACAGCCGCTGCTTGATTTGTCACATGAGGCAGTTCAAGGCTTGTCCATATGCTTCATGTGGTACAAAGTTCTGAGGGTACAGATGCTGGAAGAGTTGCTGGGAGTTTTGCTGCATTTGAAGACTGAAATTTTATAGTTTGCCCAGGTTTTATAGGATAGTATTCATTTTGTTTTGCTCTGGACTCGTATACATGAATACTCAAGCAATTGAGAATATTATTTTCACTCTCTCTTAGTTTACAGTTGTGAACTATTGAAAATGATGTATATCCTTGAATAAAAAATGATACTCATATTAGTTGTGCGGACACTTTGCAAACATTTCATTCACTCACATTGCTTTATTCAAAATATGCAACTTTACCGGCCCATCGTCCTCAGCTCTGATACCAATTCCCCTCCCCTACTCGGCTCTAATACCGATTCCCGTCCCCTATGGCTCTGTGCCAAGATAGAAGCAAGGGGGAGAAGAGCAAATACAGGGGATCAACTGAATAATTCTGATCCATTCATCGTAGAGGATAACTTTAGAATTATAATAGGGTGTGCACTTTTATAATAATAATCCATTTATCATGGGTAACTCTAGAAGTATAATAAGGTGTTCACATTTAATAGCGCGCGATTATTTGGACACTTTACAAATATTAAATTTACTTACACTGCTTTATTCAATATATGCAACTTTACCAGCCTATTATCCTCAGCTCTGATACCAATCCCCCTCCCCCTAGTCGGCTTTGATACCAATGGCCCTCCCATATGGCTTTGTACCAAGATAGAAGCAAGGGAGAGAAGAGCAAATACAGGGGATCAACTGAATAATTCTGATCCAATCATCACTACTACAGAATTGAGATATAACTACCCCTAAAGACGTCCCAAATTGAAAATTGGGTGGTTAAAAAGGGAGGCGGTGGCATTTTCATAATTATATATATGCAGGGGAACTTTTAGACGTCCCAAATTTGAATTTGGGACGTCTAAAGTGCTTCATGGCGCGAAATATAAATTTTGTAAATTTTTTTTAGCGCCTGGAGGTGGGATTAGACGTCCCAAAATGATTTTGGGATGCCTAAACACAGACTTTAGGCGTCCCAAATCCATTTGGGACGCCTAAAGTCTGGGTTTAAGCTCCCAAATGCCATTTGGGACGCCTAAAGGCGCATGTCAGACACTTGTCTGACATGCGTCTTCTCATATGACTACTCCTCTCCTCACATGTCTCATCTAACTTTACTCTTCTTCAACCTCCCCCACCCACACCGTCGGCACTCTTTTGCTCTCTTCAACTCGTCCCTCCTCCTTTCTTCACTTCAACTCGGCCGTCCTCCCTTCTTCTCTTCGTCTTTAATTTTTTTCTTTGTATGGGACATTACCTAGTGTCTGTGTGGTTGTGGCAAGAAAGAAGCCGGTTATATTCTTAATTTGGAAGAGAATTTGCAGTCACTGAAAGATAAATGGGAAGATCGATCTCCAAAGCATGAAAGAGGACTTAAAGACAAGAGTTGATGAAGTTGAGAACACAGAAGGGAAGCAAACATTCAACAGGTATTGTGCATCTAAGCTATTCTTTCTTTTTAAAATTTTCATATTAGTTAAATTTTGAAGTGTTTTTTACATTATGAGTAGCTTAGTCATCAATCAACGTACGCGTGTGCAGAAAATTTCAGAAAGTATATAGTATGGATCGGACATTAGAGAAAGGAAACAAGAAAAATTGTATATGTGAAAAAGTGTATGGACATTAGAAAAAGTATAGTATGGACATTACGATTGTAGCCTGACTATCATTTTACTTCTTTAATGAAAATTGTTACTTAATTATCAATAAAAATAAAATAAAAACTAACTTTTGGTTGGATAGATGAAAATTGAACATCAAATATATGAGGAAGGTTTGCTTAACATATATTTTAATTTCAATTAAGATTTATATAGTACATATTTAAATTAGAGGGAAGGTTACTATAATTTATGTAAAACGGAAGGTGGTAATTAATGTATTTTATTCAATTTTTTAATGTTTAAACTCATATACAAAGAAACTAATGAGTTAGGAATTTAATAAAAAAAGGGATAAATTGAACAATATAATTTGTTAATTTTTATTCTATATAATCTAAACTTAATTGTACCATAAGCTTATAGCAAAAAACTTTATTACTAAAATTGCACCTTAACCCTATAATTTTAATATGATACTTGTAAACATATTTTTTAAATATTTTTATATCTATTTTTAAACAGTGTGTAGATTTTTGCTCTCGTCCACCTCCTTCCTTCCATTGTCGTGCACACCACCGTGGTTTTTTGCTTTCTCCACCTCCCCACCGTGCATACACCTCTGATCTCCAACGTCTTCTCTACCTCTCCAGCATACTAGTGGGCGCCCCCTGATCAGGTTAGTTTATTTTCTTCTTTTTTTTTGTAACAGAATGGTATATTTTATTTTTCATTCCTTAAAATTTACTTGAAATGGTTGAGATTGTGCTGATATATTGCTTATATTGAGATGGTTGAGATTATAGCATGGTGTGTTTGGTGTGCTTATATTGCTTAAATTGCATGTACTCGGGAACTCCAGTGCAATGGTCTATTTTCTTGTTTATATATAAATTTACTTGTGTATATTACCATTAATTAGTATATATAATAAAATAAAATATGATTTGTTTAAATTAAAGAAATTCTTGTATTCGAAACGAATTATGAATGTTATTGGGTTGATAACTTAATTAGGCAATCCCATCATATGTCGTTGACAATTGTACTAAACGTGTGAATGTGATTGGGAATGCCCCTAGGTAACAAAATGGATCATAGTTGGATGAATGCTTTGAGAACTAGTGAAGAATATGAGAAAGGGGTGGAAGAATTTATTGAATTCGCTAAAAAGAATGCTCCTGCAAAAAATGGGAAGTATTTTTGTCCTTGTGTCAATTGTTTGAATGAGAGTCGACGGGATGTTGATGTCATAAAGGATCACGTACTTTGTGATGGAATAAATCTGCGATACACAAGGTGGATATGGCATGGTGAGGAAATAACGGATTGTCCGTCGCACAAGACCATTGATGTGGATATCGTAGGTGAAGATAGAATGGAGAAAATGATTAACGATGTTGAGGCAGAATCCTTTGCGCAGTCGCAGGAGTATGACAGCCTGCGGAGTGATGCAGAGACACCATTGTACAGTGGTAGTAAGTACACGCGGCTGACAGGAACATTACATTTGGTTAACTTAAAGGCAACTTGTGGGTGGACTGATAGTAGTTTCACATTGCTGCTTGAACTATTGTGTGATATGTTTCCAGAGGATAATGTACTTCCAAATTGTATGTATGAGGCCAAGAAAATCCTGTCTACGATGGGTATGGAGTATACAAAGATACATGCTTGCCCTAATGACTGCGTACTGTACAGAAATGAGTATAGAGGTCTTAGTGAGTGTCCTAAGTGTAAAACTGCATGATACAAAGTGAAAAAAGATGGTGGTTGTGGTGATGTGACAAGTAAAAGGCAACCTTTAAAGGTTATGTGGTATCTTCCAATAATACCACGTTTTAAACGTTTGTTTGCGACTGCAACAAAAGCGAAGAAGTTGAGATGGCACTCTGATGAGAGAATATCTGATGGGAAATATCTTCGGCACCCAGCTGACTCACCACAATGGCAAAAAATAGATGAAATGTTCCCTCAATTTGGCAGCGAGCCGAGAAACCTACGGCTTGGGCTTTGTACAGACGGCATCAATCCGTATAGAACTCTTACTAGCACACATAGTGCGTGGCCGGTTCTCCTTGTAATATACAACTTGTCTCCCTGGCTATGTATGAAACGTAAGTATATGATGCTATCTATGATGATTTCTGGACCAAAACAGCCAGGGAACGATATTGATGTCTATTTGGCGCCTTTGATTGAGGACTTGAAGAAGTTGTGGGAGGAAGGCGTAGATGTGTTTGATGCTTATAAGAAGGAGTCTTTCAAGCTACGTGCAATGATTTTCACAACGATAAACGACTTCCCTGCGTACGGAAACTTGTCAGGGTACAGCGTGAAGGGTCACAAAGCATGCCCAATATGTGAAGCAGACACACACTTCCAACAACTAAAGCATGGAAGAAAAACTGTCTACCTTGGCCACAGGAGGTTTCTTCATCGGTTCCACCCGTATCGTAGGCTAAGAAAGCGGTTTAACGGCTTACCGGAGCATGGAATGGCTCCAAAGTCACTAACCGGAGAGGAAGTCTACAGTCGAGTGGAACGTATCCATGTCACTTTTGGTAAGAATCAGAGGATTGCGGGTGAGAAGAACATATGGAAGAAGAGATCCATTTTCTTTGATCTTCCATATTGGCGTTCGCTAGACGTGAGACACAGTATTGATGTGATGCATGTAGAGAAGAATGTTTGTGATAGCCTTATCAGTACGCTTTTGCACATACCAGGGAAGACTAAGGATGGGATTAATGCGAGATTAGACCTTGTCGATATGGGAATAAGAGAACGGTTACATCCACAACTAAGAGATGATGGTAGGAGGGCATACATGGAGCCAGCAGCGCATACACTATCAAAAGCAGAGAAAAGAAGTTTGTGTGGGTGTTTGCATGAAATGAAGGTGCCGCAAGGGTATTCCTCGAATGTGAGAAGATGTGTCTCAATGGACGATTTGAAGTTAGTAGGAATGAAGTCCCATGATTATCATGTGTTGATGCAACAACTATTACCAGTAGCTATTAGAGGCATAATGAAAGATGAAGTACGAAACACAGTAACAAGATTGTGCGTTTTCTTCAATGCTATCTGTAACAAAGTCATTGACACTGAAAAGTTGGATGAACTAGAAAATGAGGGTTACATTATTTTGTCACAACTAGAGATGCACTTTCCACCTTCATTTTTTGATATAATGGTGCATTTGGTAGTTCATTTGGTGAGGGAGGTAAGGCTATGTGGTCCAGTTTACCTGAGGTGGATGTACCCTTTCGAGCGATACATGAAGATCTTAAAAGGGTATTCTAAAAATCCTTATTGACCAGAAGCCTCAATAGTAGAAAGATATGTAGTTGAGGAGGCTATGGAGTTTTGTAAAGATTATATGTCAGGGAAGAAGGAACAATCTCGGCATAAAGAAGGGAGAAGCAAGGGAACACGAGGACTGAAAGTGAAGAATGTTCCTCGTGAAGAGGTGTTGCAAGCCCACTTGTATATCCTGAATAATATGGAAGAAATTCAACCTTACATAAATGAACACAGAAACACTTTGAAGAACAAGAATTCAAGGAAGAATGACATGCAGATTGCTATTGAGCAAAACAAGACATTCATGCAGTGGTTCAAGTAAAAGGTTTTGCACGAGATCGGTGTGTCTGAGACAATCGAGTGGCTAGCTTGGGGGCCTTCGTTTTAGGTCATTACTTGGACCGGTTATGATATAAATGGCTATTCTTTCTATACCAAAGAGCAAGATGACAAAAGTACCATGCAAAATAGTGGGGTTATGGTAGAAGCTGAATCTATGCACTTTTCCAGTTCGAGAGACAAAAACCCCATATTAGCGTCTATGGCCTATTATGGAGTTATAGAAGAAATATGGGAGATGACGTACAACAAGTTCAAAGTTGCTTTATTTAAATGTAAGTGGGTTAGCAACAATGCCGTGGTAATAGATAAACAATTTGGATTTGTCTCAGTCGATCTTCGAAGAGTTGGCTATAAAGACGAGCCCTTCATTTTAGCAAGCCAGGCGAAACAAGTGTTTTATGTCACCGATCCTGCCAGCAAAAATATGTCCATTGTCCTTAAAAGTAAAAAAACAGAAGTATGGTGATCCGACCTTCAACCTTGATGACACACCACCTTTCACAACAACTACACCTCGAACAAATGAAGTAGAATTGGTAGATGATGACGAATATGCTGTAAGAAATGACCATGGTGAAGGACTATGGGAAACAATATAAAGTAAGACCTTAATTTATAAACGAGAACTGTGTTTTTTCTGTTTTACTTCCTGCTTAGTATATTTCGTTTTCATTGCAATTTACTTACGTTTCTGATGATGCTTTTTGTGTTAACAGGAATATGGACAACGTTAGTGATGACGAGAGGCGTAGAGATGACGAAAGCTCTAGCAATGACGAAAGGCCTAGAGTTGAACCCCCTGCAAGAAGGAAGGTTAGAAGCTGTACAAAGATGGGAGCATTGGTTGCACGTCATGAACATCAATAGGAGAGGCTGCATATAGACTTCGATGACAATCTGAATCCAGTTGGTCGTGAGGAAGACCACTTCATTAGCTACTTAGGGCTTTTAGCTCGAAGCAAAGTGCGCATTACCTACGATAATTGGAGATTAGTTCCCCCAAAAATGAAAGACATGATTTGGCAGCAACTTTTGGTATGTAAGTTTTGATGCATTGTAGCTTTGTTCTTATTGTTTCAAATATAATAATCTTATATTTTACCTTGCAGCAAACATACGATGTCCCAGACACCACGGAGATGTATAGGCACTGGATGGATGAGGTTTGTATACGATGGAAAGGTTTCAAGAACAAGCTAACAAAACATTACATTCGAGGGGCCCTTAGGGGTAAGGATCCATGTGCGGAGTATACATATTTATCTCCAGAGGACTGGAGGTTGTTTGCGGCATCACGAGCAGATCATGAGTTTTTGGTAAGATTTATGTCATCATGATATAGAACTTGTAATTTTCATATACTTTATATCGTTGATTCATTTTTTGTTGTTTTTTATTTATAGAAATTAAGTGCAATAAATGCCCAGAGGCAAGCAGAAAATAAATATCAACATTTCATGTCTCACGGTGGATATCGGAAGCTTGAGCGGCAAATGATGGCAGAAGAGTTACAGAAAATGAAGGAAGCAGTGGAATCTGATCCTAGCGTTGTTATCCAGCCACCGGCACCTCCTCCACGTCACAAAAAATGGAAAGCAGGGAGGATTAAGGCTGGGAAGTACATAAATCCGACTGTTGCTGAGGTTGCTGCGAGGATTGTAAGTAGTTATACCATAAGTACCTAATTTTTTACATGTCGCGAGTGGTTTCGATACATTTACGATAAACTGCATGCTACAGGATGACCTGGACGAGCAGAGTAGCCAAGGTTCATTCAATCCAAGTAGACGGATGGACATCTTGTCAACGGCTATTGGGAAGGTAGATGACCTTGGTCGTGTTCGAGGAGAGACACGGGGAGTTAGTGCCGCGAGGTATTTTGGATGAGACCCACGTTATTCGTCACAAGCTAGACCTAGTAAGGACGTTGTGGCCAAGATTCGAGAGGAGCTCAAACGAGAGATCGAGGCCAACCTTCACGACAAGCTCCGACAAGAGCTGTTGCCAGAGCTTCAACTTGAAATGGCAAAGATGTTTGAAGCACAAAGGGCAAGGGACGAGCATAGAACTCAGGAATCCCCAGCCTTCAATAGCACCAGAGGAAGTTACAACCCTCTGGAGCAACCACTTGGCGACCCTTCTCCCACTCCAGTGTCAGGACCACTTGGCGACCCTTCTCCCACTCCAGTGTCGGGAGACCCTTGCACCCTCTATTTGGATGATCCACTGTTGCGTGTTGTTGCTGATGCTCTCGTTCACACTCGTGCTACCACCCACCATAATCAGCAAATTCCGGAGGATTTTCGTAGGGTGAATGTGACGAGTGTTAGAAAGGGGGAAGAAGGTACAGCCATCCCTGTTCCTGATCCAGAGGTTGGCACGTTAAGTCAAGCGATAGGATCTTTCATCCTTTGGCCTCGCAATCTTATTGGTTCAGACGCAACACCTCCAATGGTAGGAATTACCTTACTGTTACTGAAAATCTGTTGGCATCCTAATAACAATTTGTTTTTTGATGTTCTAAAAGGATGACGAAGCTGCGAGCAAATGGCCCTACTTAGCACGGCTGCAACAGATCTACAAGGGCATTAAACAGATTGACTTGAAGATGCCTCCAGGGATTGTGGGCCAAGTGGAGTATCCCTACACGATTGACAATAAATATCTCAAGCAGTTTATCAGGTTGGAGGAGATAGATGCAGGCTGGGTCAAATTTGCAGTCCGGTAAGTTTTTTTTCAATTTTCCCATAGTATTCATTTAGTGGTTTTTTGTTTTCATACATTCAAGAATTGATTCCTTATTTTAATTCTATTATAGCACCTTCCACGATCTCTGCGCAAACATGGAAAGAAGTAATTGGTATGGATTCTTATGTCCTGCGAATACGACAGGGGATACTTGTACTGTGGCGCATAGGACTCACTATGTCGGCTACGCAATGGCACAAACCAAACTTCGTTGTTATCTAGCACCCATTGTCCAACGGTTCGTATTTACATTTTGTCAATTTAAGAAGTTTAATAAATAATTGTCTTCTCACTCATCTAACTTCATTTTAATGTGTACATGTTGTTAAAGTTACCACTGGACTTTGTGTGTTATATGTCCCCACCGCAACGTAGTCTATTGGTTTGATCCCTTGAGTAAAAAGCCAGACAGAGATACAAAATTCGTCTTCGACACGTAAGTTATTCTGTTTGTATTTCATTGACAACAAAAATAAATGAATGGTTCTAATTTCTGTTCATTTTGCTTTTCATGATAGTGCTTGTCAAACATATAGAATCCTAGGTGGGTCATGCGAGGGTACAGTTGTTAAAAAGCCAAAGTGGTTTTATCCCATAGTAAGTACATTCGATCCTACCTAATTTTTTCATTGACGGTCCTTTTAGATATACCTTTATTGATTTTAACAACCAATTGCATCCCTTTGATTAAAAGTGCCCTCGGCAACCTGGCAACACTGAATGCGGATATTATGTTATACTTTATATGTATAACATAACTCAAAGTGGAATTACTAGCGATTTTGAAAAGGTAATCGCTTCTTCATTCTCAAATGATAATATTTTTGGTGTTCTAATCGAAATGCTAATTAATTCATTTGCTTGAGATTCATTTCATCAAAGCTTATTACTTTCTAATTTTCAGATTTTTGATAATGAAGATGCCTACCTACGTGAAGACCTTGATTTGATCAGAGATCTTTTGGCTGGACATCTTCTTCAACATATAGAGCAGTAAACTTGTTATTTTATATCAGTTTGTACTTGTGTGATGACAGCGTTTTGACACTTTCTGGTTGTTTTTTGTTGATATATATAGTAGTAGGTTGCATGAAAGGTTATTGTATGTATATATAGTAAAGATTGTAGTGCTGGATGTCCTTACCAGTTTGTAACGGACAGTGTGGTTTATGAATCCATCTTCTATTCTGTTTCTGCAGTTTCAATTCGTTGGGTAATACAAAATGTAAATTATGGTATAAAAAAACCTAACTTTTAGACGTCCCAAATTAAGAATTGGGAGGTCTAAAGTCCCCCAGGGTGGGACTTTAGGCGTCCCAAATTGTAATTTGGGACGCCTAAAGTCAGACTTTGGGCATCCCTATCATTTGGGACGTCTTTTGTTTCAACTTACTACGCCCTCAGTATATACGTCCCCCCGTTTTGGGACGTTAAAGGTGCCAAATTTGGGAGGTTAAAGCCCCTTTTTGTAGTAGTGCATCATGGGTAACTCTAGAATTATAATGGGGTGTACACTTTTATAATAATAATCCATTCATCTTGGGTAACTCTAGAATTATAATGGGGTGTGCACATTCAAGAGCGCATGATTGTGCAGACACTTTACAAATATTACATTCACTCACGCTGCTTTATTCAATATGTGCAAGTTTACCAACCCATCATCCTCATCTCTGATACCAATTCCCCTCCCCCTACTAGACTTTGATATCGCTTGCACTCCCCTATGACTCCGCACCAAGATAAAACAAGGGAGAGAAGAGCAAACATAAGGGATCAACTGAATAATTCTAATCCATTCATCATGGATAACTCCAAAATTATAATGGGTTGTGCACTTTTATAATAAGGTAGATGTAGTGGTCATAAGAGTAACACCTTACCTTAAGAACATCTAATAGATGCATTTTACAAATTTTGAATCACTTATGGCTCATTCAGTAATTTACAAGGTTAAACTTTTAAAAAGCTTTTATCTGCAAAAGTAAATGATATTGCTAATACCCTATAAACATTACATTCACTCACACTATTGTATTCAATATATGAAACTTCACTGGCTAAGCGTTCTTAACTCTCATACTAATTCCCCTTCCCCTACTTGACTTTGACACCAATCCCCTCCCAAATCCTCTCCCCTACGGCTCTGATACCAAGATAGAAGCAAGGGAGAGAAGAGAGAACACAAGAGATCAACTGAATAATTCTAATCCTTCCATCATTGGCAACTTTGGAATTATAATGGGGTATGCACTTTTATAATGAGGCAGAGGCAGGGGTCATAAGAGTAAACATTACCTTATAAACATCTAATAGAGGTATTTTACAAATTATGAAGTAATCTAAAAAGTTAAACTTCTAAAAAAATTTCATCAATAAGAGCACACGATTGTGCAAACACCCTATAAACATTACATTCACTCACAACTTATTTAACATTTGCAAGTTCAGCAGCCTAGCGTCCTCAGCTCTGATACCAATCCCCCTCCTAAATTCTCCTCCCCTACGACTCTTATACTAAGATGGAAGCAAAGGAGGGAAGAAAGAACACAAATGATCAACTGAATAACTTTGATCCATTCATCACTTGTAACTCTAGAATTATAATGGGATATTCACCTTCATAATAAGGCAAAGACAAGGGGTTATAAGAGTAACACCTTACCCTAAAAATATTTAATAGGAGTATTTTACAAATTCACAATCACAGATCTCCCATTCAGTAATATAAAAAGCTAAACTTTCAAAAAGCTTTGATCCTTAATAGCGCACAGTTGTGCGGACACTTTGCAAACATTTCATTCACTCACATTGCTTTATTCAAAATATGCAACTTTACCGGCCCATCGTCCTCAGATCTGATACCAATTCCCCTCCCCTACTCGGCTCTGATACCGATTCCCCTCCCCTATGGCTCTGTGCCAAGATAGAAGCAAAGGGGAGAAGAGCAAACACAGGGGATCAACTGAATAATTCTGATCCATTCATCTTGGAGGATAACTTTAGAATTATATTAGACATTGATCTATGAGTTACAAGATCATTGGCTTAGATTTAGTTATACTTAAACATTTATTAATTTGTGCTATCTTATATATATATATATATATAAAGCTCTAGTGAGTTACATCTTCACATAAGCCAATTATATATTTTTTTCATAATGTAGCCAATTATATATCTGTTTGTCATAGCTTGTACACATATATAAGGATTAGGGCTAGTCATATTTTGGTTTTATTTCATCTTCAAGTTAAAGGATTTCATATGCATTTAACTCAACATGAGTAAAGCTTATAATTTTGGTGAAACTAAGATGGTGAAGCACTTTATAGATTTGAACATTTCATTTGCAACATTTCTCCATTTCTGTATATTGTTTGTAGTATAACTGAGCAATGTTTTGCATATATTGTTTGTTTTTTTAAAGAAAAATCAAGTGGGCTTCATGTTTGAAGAGTAAGAGGTTAGTGAGTTGATGCATCTTGAGAAATTTAAAATAGTGCAGGAAGCTCCTAAAGAGAGAACTGGCCAGTCTATAAGCACGACATACATCTACCCTTGCACACAATTGTGTGTACCTCTTACGGGTACTTCGTTCATTCTTCCTGTCTGACACCTGGGACAAGGCTTTATTGTCCAGTGGAAGATTACAAAAAGGAATTTGGTGCACCTATTTGAGAAATTCTATGCAAGAAGGCCTGTCAGAGTTCTGAACAACTTATAGGTTGCTCTTGAATAGCAACTTTAATAAACTCTTTTATAAATAAATGTGCTTAAACATTGTCTATACTCTCTTGAATACCAACTTTATTGGTTGATAATTTTACAAAGCCTTTTATAAATATGCTTAAACATTGTATATTCCTTGTTCTTCCTTTCCCCTCGGTTCGGTTTCGCACATATCTCCTCTCACCAGGTACAATAAAACTTTCTATCTATTTGCTTGTTGGAGATTAGAGGAAGATTCCTGTCTGGAACTTCCTGCCAGCAAAATGTCAAAGTAATTGAGTGATGATGGTAATGTAGACATGTGTTCTGGGAAAGAGCTTACTATACAGCCATTTATTCAATCACACTGCTTTTATTCAATATATGCAAATTTACCGCCGCGGCATCCTCAGCTCTTATACTAATTCCCCTCCCTTTACTTGGTTCTGATACCAATCCCCCTTCCAAATTCCCCTACCTTATGGCTCTGATACCAAGATAGAAGTAAGGGAGATAAGAGAGAATACAGGGGATCAACTGAATAATTC
The DNA here is from genome assembly GCA_963242795.1 of Inga leiocalycina. Lineage (NCBI taxonomy): Eukaryota > Viridiplantae > Streptophyta > Magnoliopsida > Fabales > Fabaceae > Inga > Inga leiocalycina. Next base: position 26,033,941 of record OY725322.1, read on the forward strand.
TTATCCATTTATCATTAGCAACTGTAGAATTATAATAGGGTGTACACTTTTATAACGAGGCAGAGGCTAATAATATTTTGGTTTTATTCCATCTTTAAGATTTCATATACATTTCATTCCATGCTTAACCCAACATAAAGAATATCTAACAAACTTTGAGCATTTGGAGCAAGAAAGTCCTATCCCATTGGACATTCCAATATGTCGCTTTTGATTAGAGAGAGGAGAGTTAATTGATGAAAGTCATATATATGTGCAAAAGTCTTATCCCATTGTACATCCAAATATAGGACCTAGTTGAATTTTTTTTGGAGATGTTAAGGAACTAAATAAGTTACTTAATCATATCATATGTTGTATGTAATTAATTTACATGTTAGTTTATAAGTCAAATAAATGAATTTGGAGAAAAAGCAATAAATATAATACTTTAAAATAATTTAATTAACTTCCTTAATCTTTCCAAAAAAGTCAACCGGGCCTTATATTTAGGACTCGAGTTAATATATAGGAATAAAGGAAGTATTTAGAGAGAACTGTAAGTTTCTTTTGTTAAGTTAAAATCAAACGACCACTATTATCTATATATCATATAATACTCTTCCACCATAATCACTGTTCATAAGGATGAATGGCTTTGATCTCTTATACCATTAAAAACACTGCTCCTAGTGAATCAACGGTCCAGATCTGCTTCCATCCTTACATAACGTAACTATCATCCTGACATAAAATCAATGAAATCGACAGTGTCCCCACACGCTTTTTTACCACGCCTTTTCCTACTTTTTGAACTTCTTTCTAATTTTGAAATTTGAAATTCAAACTCTAAAATCGTTATAATACTCAGCATCTTGCCTCCACCACCACTCTGCTTCTTCTTCTTCCTCATCACTGATCTTCTTCCTCCGTTTGATTATCCTTCACCGCCCTCTCCATTCGACGCTAATGCCACGTATTGGTCGTGGATCCTGCAATACCTCTTCGACACCGACGACGGTCTTCTCATTGAGAATGCCATCTTGGTCGTCCCCTGAATCCTCGTCGCTGACGATGAAGACATCGACAAGCTCCGACCTAGAACCACATAGAATATCTCTCTATCTCGATGCTCACCGACAGATTCAACGCCCTCATCTTCTTCTTCCACTTTCTCATGTGACGATTTTTGTGCCTTTTCCTCTCAACACCCTCCTTCATCTTCACTGATGGAATTTTCTTCAACTTCAAAGCCTCATTCATCTTTTTCTATTTCTATAGGTGACGGAGGAGGAAGAGACGAACAACTGCCGCAAAAGAAGAAGGCAAGAACTACTGTCAGTCTGTTTTCCTTTCTATCATGCTTTTGGTTTTATCTTTTTTCATTTATTTAATAAACGCAACATGCAGGAATGTGGTGGCGGACGTAAAGGATAGAAACGACATCAGAATCTGCAGGAAAGGGCGGTGAATTTTGGTTTGTCATGGTGAGAGGGAGATCGACAGTCCCAGGTCCAGCCTTTCCTACTCCCTCCGCGAATTAAGGTCTCTCGCTGCGACTCTGTTCTACTTCTGACGTGTCTTCGGTGCTGTGTCTCTCCGTATAAGGTGTAGAGGTGATACGTGTGTCGATACCGGAGAGGGAAAGTGACGGTGGTGATGGAGATGACAAGTGAGCCTGGTTCATCCTCTCTCACGGTGACTCTGTCTCTCACAAATCTCTGAAACCCAGACTCACTGAAGTTTGCCGGCATAGTGAGAGTGAAAGGATAGTGGTGGTGGTGAAGAAAGTGGAGGTAATGTTGATGGAAGTGAGTTGGTGAGCGGTGATTTGTGCTTTAGTTCCTAAGCATGAATCAACCCATGTGAAGTCCTAAAAAAATATAGTAGCCACTTGCATTTTTTTAATTATCACCTTCTGCTTTTTCTTTATGTTTTAGTTTTTTAATCGTTTAATGGTAGTGTCATATTCTTCTTATTTTTTTCTATTCATCACATCATCTTCATATCGCTTTTCAGTCCACCATTTTTGTCTCCTCCTCTCACACTATTTTAAAACTCACATGCTCGTCTATTCCACATACTATGCCAACTCTGTTTTACCTACATCCAACACTTTTTTGGTTATTTCCTTGATGACTATGGCTTTCCATATATGTACCAGGTCTAAAGCAAAATACTCACTCGTCTTTCCGGGATGCTTTGTCTGAACTCTCAGATGTTTGCCAACTTGGGTTGATAGCTGAATTTCATAATTGACAGGAAATTTCTTGAGCAGCCTCAACGCATTAAGGCATCGATTTTCTTCATGTCATACGGTCGCATCAATTCTTTCTCCATCGTTGAATCCTAAAATTAACATATTGCATTGAAGTTTGATTAATATAAATGTAAAATATTTTGTTGATTTTTTCGGCTTAACTTCTGTTTATTCTAATGTTAAACAAATTATATTATTTCCTGTCCCAAGGATTTGGTTTAAAATCTAAACATTTTTCTTGCCTTCATTAGACTTTTATAGATGTTTCCTTTTGAAAGATGTATATGGCAATATGGGCGATAACTTTATTCTCCTTTTTACCGTTTTGAGGAATCTCCTGATTAGAGATTGAACAGTGAAGCTTTAGGGCCCGTTTGGTTCAATTGCAGACCCCTCTGGTAATGTAATGGACTGCAATGTAATGGGGTGCAATGCAATAATGATTACCATCATTATGTTTGGTTGCTTAATAATAAGATGTGGAGAAATTTTTTTTTATATTTAAATTGAATTATAAAAGGTCCAAAATACCCCTTAAACATAAAAAAAACCTCCATCACCAATTATCTCCTTCCTCACCCCAAATCACAGCGTCAGTGCATAACTCAAACAAGAATAAGCAAGTTAAAACTTTTTTGAGCAGATCTGAGCAGTAAGGTCGCATACTAACGATGGTGGAGGATGAGCACGGCGGACGAGATGATGAAGGCGGAAGACGAGCACGGCGAGGGGGCGATAAATTGTAGGTATTTGAGTATCTGAGTTTTTTAATATGAATTTGTTAGTGATTCTACTGCCTTCCACTGGTGATTGATTTAATGGTGGCTGCCTTGCGAGACGATCTGCTGCATTTGAAGCCATGACCGTATCAGCATTCCAATACCAAGGTTGAAGATAAGCTGAATCAGTAGTCGAAGACCATGAAGATGGATAAAGCATAACGGAACCCGAATCTCTAGTTCCAAGATTTTGTTTCCTTATTCTTCTCCTCATTAATAAAGCCCCCACGTCTTCTTTTTTCATCTCTGATACACTTTTCAGTATTGAAATGCAGGTCAGAAGTGCCAATGCTGCATCTTCTTCCGGCAACAATTCAACTACCAATAGCCTCCAATTCAATACTGGATTGGCTTCAAATGTAGCAGATTGTCTCCAATTCAATACTAGATTGAAACTTGCTTTCGATGTTCTGCGCTCACGTTAGGGCTTTTGCTTTTGAAAGGCAAAAAAAATGAATACAAATTTTGATGTTTTGTCTATTGAGGGTATATATTGTCTTTTTATTATATTAGTAGGGTTAAAATTGAGATTTCATCAATGATTACAAGGCTGCAATGAGTTTTCATAGGGGTCCCCCTATGAATGGAGATTACCATAAAATATGCAATCTATTTTACAATTGTAATCTACATTATCATTAATAAGCCCAACCAAACAGGCCACCAATGGTAATGTAATCAAGATTACCATCGCATGTGTGCAATGCAATCTAACCAAACGGGCCCTTAATCTCCTAATGTACAACAAATGAATGAGATTGCTTGAGATATTTTTTTTTTCCCAATCTTTTATACCATTACGGAGAGTTAGAGACAACAGTAGCCCGATCCACACTACTGGACCCTGGATGTATCATCCCCTCCCTCCTAATTTGGATTAAAAAAATTACGCTTAAAAAAAATTTTAAGCTAACATACTGTGCCTTTTTTTTTTTTTCTCTGCATGTAATCTTACCGACATTCAACACTTTTTTGGTTGACCGAAGGATATATCATGTTTTTTTTTTATGCCCACCGAAGGATATATCATGTTAAAGAACAAACATATTGGACAATTGGGAAGGCAAAGCAAGTATCACATGTCCCGATAAGTCAAAAGAACGATCTCAATTCTCAGAGACAGCATGGCTCCTATAGTTATGAAATATCCTGATTTTAATATAATATTTAATATCTTATTTAAGGATTTTATGATGGCCTAAATGACTTTTATTATGTTTAATTTGAATTACAAAACTATTGTATAAAGATAAAACTTAAAAGAATATATTTGTTATGATGTTGTGAAAAGATAAAATTTTTTTTTAAAATTTTGAATAAAAATATTACAAGGATCAAAGAAGAAAATGTTATTCAGCATGTGACTGAAGGGAATGTTGACAGAAATAAGGGTATTGTAATGTAATATTAGCCTTTATTTTCTGTGAAGAACATACAGCAGAAATTACAGAAAAGTATCCCAAATCTCCAAATTTCCAGTTTGGTGGGATGATTATGATGATTTCGGATGCCTAGCTTCACTCTGTTTTCTTTTTTAAAAAACAACATCCATCATTATCAAAAAGAAAAAAGAAAAAAGAAAAAAGAAAAAAGATTCACAATCTTAGCTTTATCTTACTGGCCCAAGGGACATATTCATCATTCAGTTTTGTCTGGCATTGCACTGGATAAGTCTTAAGGCTTCTTTCTTTCTTTCTTTCTTTTGATACAAAATACTTTTTAACCTTTTTGTCTTAAATTATGATACAGTATTTTTTAATAATTATCCCCACATGGAGAAACCTTTTTTTTTTTTTTTTTGCCCAACACATTGAGCCTCCTAAACTGTCAATACTTTTATAAAAGAGCAATGGGGAAAAAAATATACATGGGATTTCTTACTGTATTGTTTAATCATCATATTTAGTGTTTAGTAATATGCAGCCCTATCCACATGTCTATATACATTGCCTACTCTTCTTTCCTGTAAGGCTACAAAGCTACCTTGAACCAATATTTATATTTTTCATTTCTCTGCGTTGGGATGAATTTATTTGTTTTCATTTTTGTATTTCTATTCTCTTCTTATTAATAAATTTTACCTTATTTGTTTTTCTTTTTCTTTTTCGGGCTACTATTTATTCCTTATTAGAATGGACTAGGTTTTCAATGAAGAAATATTTGATGTTTCATCCATCTGTGTTATCGCAAGGAATAGTAGTCAAAGCAACACTCCACTCTTAAATAGGGAATCACATTCTTGATAAGAGGATGAAGGTGGCAGTTTCGCCCGTTTGAAGGAAGGTACTGAGCCAAATTTTTTGATTTCAAATGAAATCATTATGCAAATTGACTTTTTTATGCCTTTCCAATTGTATATATATATATATTGCTATTAATTATGTTTTATAATATTTAGGTATCTAATGTCAAAAAAGTGAAATGACCTATATGCTGTGGCGATTTGATGAAATTTTAATTTATCACGTAAAGACATGTAAAGATAAATTGGGTGTGTTTGTTTTGACGATTGGATAAGTAACTTATTTTTACTTAAATTTATGGAATCTTAAGATTGGAAAAAAGTTAGATTGGGTAAAATAATGAGTGTTTGGATTAGCGATTGGATAAGTAACTTATGTAAAAGTTAGGATGTTTGGTTTAACTTTTGCATAAGTGACTTTTGTATTAATTAAGAGAAAAAAAATTGAAAAAATTATGAAAAATGAAAAAATGAAGGGATAATTGTGAAAAAAGTCATTATTGGCAACTTAATTGTCAATGGGACCTAGGAAGATATCTACACACGGAGGGATTTTTTCACAATTTTCTCAAAAATTAACTTTGAAAATTTGGTAATGGTACAATTTTAATAAAATTATATCAAACTCTAATTTAAATTGGTACACTCCAAAAGTCTTTTCTACTGTGCAACTTAAGCTTAAATCTTATAAATTATATCAAACTCTAATTTAAATATTAAATCCTAACTTATATTTTCACATAGCTCAAAATCTAACAAAATAAACCGATTAAAATCTCAATAATACCTCCAATAATCCAAATAAATTATTTAAACTAAATTTAATGGGTAAAAACACTATAAAGAAAGTAATTTATGACATGTTTATAAAAAAAATTGATTATAAAATCATAAAATAACTAAATAATAAATCTAAACTGATTAAAATTAATTATTAATTATTTTCTACATTTCTACAGTCATATATTAACAAAACTCAAAACTTGCTTAAACTCTTATCCCAAAATATTCTCTAATTAGCAGAAGATTACTATCTAAAGAAAGAGAAAATTATTTAGAACATTTTTTCATAAAAGAAGTTTTGTGATTAGAAGTGATTTTAAGTACCTCATTGATCCCCAAAAATATGAAAATAATCCTATCAATATTTTTTTTATATACATACAGGCACATAAGCTCCAATAAGCTTCATTTTGAGGCTTATGACTTTTTTCAACTTATGATTTTTTTCACCTTAAATCCAATCGCTGAAATAAACACTCACTTTTGATCAAAACATTGTTCAAGTCCAATTGAGCACTGTTAAAGTCCGATTTTCCCCTCCAAACGCCGAAACAAACACGTTGATTGTTGTTATGATGTGGCTATTTGATGGTATGTTTGATTATGAAATATTTTTTGTGGGATATATTGTTGTTAGGATGTGGTGATTTCTTAACATATCTTTGATTATGAAATATTTTTTGTGAGGAAGTTGAGTTTTTTTTTTTTTTTTTGCAATTAAAATGAAATAATTCTAAATTTACAAGTGCAAAGAAGTATAGAAATATTGTTTTATAATATATACAAACAGATATTTAAGAACTATGATGCATTATTCTATTTAATTGTACTAATTTTAAAGTTTTATGAAGAAGAATTTATTGCTGCTAATTAGAATGTAGCTATAGTTATTATTGTTCAAATAATATTCTATTAGATCTTTTTAATAAAAATAGCAAGGTTGTCAAAGTATGAATTAAAAAGAATTGAAGAAAAAGAAATGCAAAAAATAGTTCCATATGGACAAGCTCCCATGCCAAATTTAATGCTCACCACTTTAGCTTTCATTATAAGATATTATTTATGCTTGGAAATTCATAATTATTTTCTTACCTACAATTAAGACAAATTTTAATAACAAACTACATATGGAATTTGAGATATGTATTTGGCATAGAAAATGTGAACATATTACACTAAGATTTGTGAATTGAATTGAGTTTGATTAACGCAAAATTTAGTTATTGGAAAAACAATTATTCTATTTTCTGCCATATAAAAAAAAAGAAGAAGAAGAAAGGACAATCTATAAGTCATGTTGATTTTATATCTATAAAAGCATATTTTTAAATAATTAAAATCAATTGCTTATGTTTAAAAAAATTATACTGGAATAATTAGAACCAATTTACATATATTGTAGATATATTCATTTCTCAAATTGAACCTATGGACATATATCCATCCAATGTTATCTTTATTGTTATACAAATTGCTTATACTTCAGCAAAATGAAAAAGCTATTGTATATGTTTTTATTTAAATTCGAGTTGCATTGTTTTATGTAAGAACCAAATAAGCATCATTTACTGTTGAAGGTGTATTAGATTATGTGATGGATTAGTATGGGTTGAAAACAAACGTAACATTGCTTTACTAAAATGCTCCCTGTGCGCAACGCGCGGGGAAGTAAATGCTAGTTAACAAAAAAAATCAATAAAATTATATGAAATTTATATTATTTAATGCCTCTATGAACTAGGCCTGTTTATGGGATGGGAATGGGACAAGATTGTTCCACATATCGTCCTTCCATCCTGGAAAAGGATATGTCATATGTGACAACCAAACTTTCCCTCGTCCTGTCTCACAATCTCAATCCTACCAGGATCAGGATAGGACTGCGATTGAGACGAGAATAAGATGGAAACTGGGCGTCTCATTTATTTTTCTAAACAGATCACTTGTTGATGGTTTTTCCCTCTTTTCCAAACCTGTAAAAACTAAAATGTTTTGGGTATATGTTAGTTGGACGTGGATGATTAAACTATATGATACAAATATCTAATCATCGTCTTTTATCATTTTTGCTGCGAAAGCATGATAAAAAATAAGAGATAATTAAAACTTGAATCTAATAAGAGCCATGATCATTGATTTAAAAAAATAAAGCTGGAACCTAATTACAATTAAAAAATAAAACTTGAACCTAATAAAAGCCACGATCATAAACATTCAAAAGGAAAACAACTTGAAGTTAAATTCAAATTCTATTAAATTCATTAGTCCACACTCAACATTGGTCTAAAGTCTAAACAAAATTAGTGTTTTGGTTGTTCCTTTACTAAGGTATTTCTAGCATTTTGTATTAAAGGTATAACTAATATTTTTCATATTTTGTATTAACCAATATGGTAATATATTTTTATATAATTAATATCCATATAAACAATATATTAGTTATATCTTCAATAAAAATATTAGATACTATGGGAAGAAAAATATTAGATATTTTAGATATATATTAAACTAATAACATGATTCCATGGCTTTACTCATCATGTAGAACCCAACTAATATCTATATCAATTAGAAAAAACATAATTATGAATAAACCAAAATTCTTTTTAAAAAATTAAATATTCGGCATGGGACAAAAAACAGGGACTGAACAAAGCCGATCTCATATCCCATCCCAATCTTTTTCGGGGCCGGTTTATCTCATCGCAAAATGACTAAGACCGGAACAAAATGGCTGGTGGAAGTAAACACCCAACAATGATGGGCGGAGGGTGTCAGCTGCCCAAACTCAGCTATGCCCTCTGCTGCCCCCTTATTTTGGGACCTTCAAAAATATATATTTTTATAATTTTTTAATTATTAGATTTTATATAAAATAAGTGAAATTTTAATAAATTATAGATAAAAAATGGATCTATTTTCAATATTTTTTATGATTTTTCAGAAAAATGTTTTATTTTTTTCACTTTAAACTCTTTTTTTAAAATATATTTAAAAAATCATAAAAAATTAAAAATAGATCCATTTTTTGCCCATAATATGTTAAAATTTCACTTATTTTGTGTAAAAGGTAATGATCTAAAGAGTCATAAAAAATATATTTGGAAAAACCCCAAAATAAAAGGACAACATAAGGACATAGCTAAGATTGAGCAGCTGACACCCTCTGCCCTACAATGACCTATATAAAACTGTCAGGCATGTAAAACTCATTTTATTTGACGCTTAGCTTTTCTCGATAATTTAATTCGTACCTGCGCCACAACTTAACTTTTTTTATGATAAAAATTAAAAACCATGAAAACTTTGCTCGTCTAAATTTTCTGGCTTGACAAGATCTCAATTCCTTGAAGTCTCATTTATTGAGAAGGGTAACTTAACAAGTTGAACATGATAACATCTATACTGGGCAACTACACAATGTAGGCTGTAATGTGACACATAATTATATCAATACAGGGCTAAACTACTAGCCATTAAATAGTAAATCTAGGCGGAAAAAAATTGAGCATTATATTAACCGCACATAGACCTAAAATACAACCTGAAAGAGTTTCAGATAGGCAGCAATTTTTCGGAGTGAAAACTGGAAGCTTATTTCCTGGAAGCTTATTCCATTCCAAGGGAAACTATTACAGGCCCCTGGACGAGGAAGCATGAAGAAAACTTTTGAACATCATCGTCAGCATCAATTTGTTGTCTGGATTAAGAATACAGCTCCATAACCGCCACTGGGCACAGATTATGTGGTGGTCTCTCCTTCTCTTTTGAACAATTCCTGAATGCAAATAATACTGTTAAATTCAGTTGGCAAAAAATAATAATAATAATAATCCTGTTAAATTCTGCAACATCAGCCATCCATTTTAAATGCAATGTTCAAGAAAATCAGACCTTAACATCCATTTAATGTTCAAGTAAAGGACTCAATTTTGATTCCTGGTACGAATATGAATGCTTATTTACTAAAACTCAATATCAGTGTAACCCATTTTTCACCAACCAAAAAAAAAAAAAACAATCTCAATTTTGATGCCTTGTATGAATAAATATGTTTGTTTAGTTTTGTGGTATATCCTCCTTTTTCTTTGGTAAAGGGTGTGCCTTAGAGTATCTAGTATGAACACGCATGCTATAGTGATATAACTAAGAATGTACTCCCTCCAAACCTTAATATATGATTTATTTGGGGAGTTGATCTTGGTCTTAAATATAAGAAATATTTTTCAAATCTGTCAATCTTTTTCTAATTTACTCCTATTAATGCTCCCTCAACAATAATTACGGAAGAAGGGGAATGAGGGAATTAAAGAAGATGACTAGGGTAATTTAAAAAAAATATCATATTAACTAACTAAACTAACTTCCTTAATCTAATCAAATTTGGTAAATATGTCTTATATTAAAAACCAGAAGGAATATTATATTTTTCAGCACAAAGCCTTCCCTGATGCAGCTCTCGACTAGCTCTTACTGAGTGCCCGTACCGAAGCACTGATAACAGAGCATGGCACTTAGTAACTTAGTTATGCACATGTACGTACAAGTTACAACTCACTCAAACCATCTGCCTCATGATGCATGTGCTAGAAGAATGCAAATTACGTAAAAATTTACCAATTTTGTAGCAGCAATTGATGAATGCTGCCTTTCTTTCTTCTCCCGGTTGCATTCACCACACCAGCCAGAGAAATCTTTTTGATACCTTTTCATCTCTCTGAAGACAGAGCTGCAAAGAAATAATGCAATGTATTTCTTTAATTTGATTCTCTTTTATGAGAAAAACCAAAGAACAATACGGGTCTAAAGTAACTGATCCTCTCAAGAAAAAGATCAGATTCGAGAAGAGGAAAAATGGCATCCCAGCTGGATGCTGCAATTACACAATACACATGAGAGACTTTTTCCCTTTCAAAACATAAAAAGTGCAATTTTAGGGGTTTTCTTCAATAGATTAAGAACACAGGGATTATAAATAAACAAAACAATTGAGTTTTGTATCATCCATATCCTTTTGATTTGGAAAAATCTACATACACAAATCAGAAAAGCCAAGAACAAGTGGACCATTCCCATATTCGTTCTTGAATATGAAGCACATGATTTAAGATTAGACTTTAAAAAACGGAGGACAGACTCTCAATAAATAATAGGGGATATGGAACTGGCAATGGGGACAAACAAAATCCAAAGCACCTTCTGCACCATAGAAGTAGGTTGATCCGATGACCAGATGTAGTAGCTCTAGCACCATGGCGATGCCGGCCTCGATGAAGCACAGCTCGTCCAGGGACATGAGAGTAGTCAAATATCTCCTGCTTAAATGATTGCATCAGAAAAGTGCGCAACCATATACAAAGTATAACAAGCGATGGTCCAAAAATATTCTTAGCAATTGCTATAAATTACTGCCCTAGTAATTCCATCGGATCAAACTATGAACCCAAATACAAATAACTGCATAGTATAGTTTGACTGTCAAAGCAAAGATAAGCCGCTATAGGTAGAATCAAAGAGAGTTAAAACACAATGAGCAATCTTTTATTATTTTAATTCATTATAATATTGGTTGTGCAAATAATATGCAACTAGTAGAGACTTCACAGAATAAAAATTATTTGTACAGTTTTCTAAAGAATCACATGCTCATTTCTTCTTGGAGCTAATTCAATGATTGCTCAAGACAAGAAAAAAAAAGTAAATCGTTTATGGCAATTCAGGCTGCTGCAAGTCAAACAAAGAGGTAACTCAGGTTCTCATTATGATCAACATTTGAAGATCATCTGTTCTAGAAGAGTAGACAAGAAAAAAAAAGTAAATCAGTTATGGCAATTCAGGCTGCTGCAAGTCAAAAAATATGAGGTAACTCAGATTCGCATTATGATCAATATTTGAAGATCTTCTGTTCTAGAAGAGTAGAACTATGTGTATCCCCAAAAGTGATAAATCAAATATGCTAAGCATTTTATCCTCTCAATACCAGTCTTTGTTTATGTTATTCCATCTCTTTGACTTAACATACCTCTGACAGACTCCCTGTATTTACATGCCTATCACATCGCGTTCCCCGAAAAAATAATTCCCCTCCAGAAAATTCCTTACCCAAGCAAACATTCAAGGTTACTTCTGAGTCATCCACATGAAAACCTACAAATGTAAGATTGTATCTATTTAGACTTCATTGCTTCATACATAGAAAACTGAATGGACAAGTTCTAATTCAGGAGACCAGGGGTAACAGAATCCTATATCACTGAAAGATATGTTCAACCAAAATAAATTACGTATGAGCTTTGGAGCATATAAAGAAATTCCAACACATAAACAAACGAAGGATTTAGGAACTGTGATTGCCAACAAGCACCTTAGCAGTAATAAGATAAGGTTATTGCAGGGTTCACATATCAAGATCCTAGCCTTCTTGGGTATACACGTGCAGTATAATTGTATTTAGCCTGTAAAATTATCAAATATTTGTTTTTTCCTTAGGTAATATAGCCTTGGTAGATATAAGAAACATGAAGATGATAAAATCAGGATGCCCATAATAAATGGAAGCAATTTAGCGAGGACCACTTTATGACACATTCTATGACATACAGGAATAAGCACATGGCAGAAACATGTCCGTGATAGCTAATATTACTAATGTTTAATACAGCCACAATCCTCAGCAACAACAGTTTTCTTTTTAAGTATTAATGTACAAAGAAATGCATCAAGCAGAAAACATACCTGAGTCAACATCTCTATCTTTACCATATTCAACAACAAACCCATGATGAGAATCTAGGGTCGATCCCCCAACCTCTCCAAAGAAGACTGCATAATTATCAAATTAATTAATTGAGCATGCAACAAGAATGGCCAAATTAATTAATAGAGGATGATAATCTTCTTCTGGCAAATAAACACAATCGAGAAAACCACCACAAACTAATGAGTATATATCAAACAAACATCTATCACCTTTAGATATGGGACGAATAAAGCCTTCCATGAGCTTGTCGAGCATTGTTTCAAGACCAAAATCATCAAGTACAGCACCATATTTATTCATTGTGTTAGGACGCATGATTCGAAATTTTGTTTCATTCACCCACTTCTCAAAATGTTCAATCTAGAAAGACAAAAGGAATAAAACATATCAAACTAACATATGCAAGGATCTGCACATGCAAATTTAACATTAGAAGAATGAGACTGCTTATACCACTTCCAAATGACAGTCAAAATGATTAAGTACCTCAGATAACAACAACTCACAGAAGCGAGGCTGGAGCATTTCAAATGTGAAAATACCCGGAATAGGCTCAGACATTATACTTCTAAAGCTTTGCTCTGCATTTTCATTGATTGCTTTCAGAAATGCAGGGACAAAAAACGCTGTAGGATTCAAAGTGCGCAACTCTCGGTGTAAAGGCTGCACAGATGTCATAGAAAATCAGTAACTCTTGCTTAGAAATAACAGAAAACAGGAGGCATAGATACAGCATATCTGTAATCTAGACCCAAACCATCTGTTCAAAAAGTCTTCTGCTTTAAATATAATTATAGATTACAGATATAGATTTGCAACAGCAACATTATACATTTTAGTCATAAACCACATCCAAGGAGATATCAAGTTCTCCCCCCAAGTAAATTGTATAATTCTAATTTTATACTCCCTCTTGTCCTAAATATAAGACCTAGTTGAGGAATTTGTTTTGAACCTAAATATAGAGCCTCAATCTTTTTTGTTTCCCTCATTTAATATTTTTCTCCCACATTACTCTCATTAATTTCACTGTTTTTTCACTCTCTTTGTCTCCCACATTTAATACCCTCATTAAAAGAGGGATATTTTAGGGAAAATGACCAATTTTAAGGAACCCGGACCGGACCTGCCGGTCCGCCTGAAAACCGGCGAACTGGCCGGTAGACCGGTCTGATCCGGGTTCCTATATAAAAAAAAATTTAAAATTTTTTCTTTATAATTTCATACTAGCCTAAAATCTTCAATTTCTCACCGGTTTGGTCCCGGTTTAACTTTGGTTTGGCCCTGGTCTGACCCACTGACCCTTAACTTAGTACCCCGACTGGTTCAATACCCGGTCCGGGTTTTAATACCTTGAAAATGACACACCTTTTTTACATTATAAAGGCAAATAACCAATCTAACAAACTTTTTTAATCTTCGCAAATTAGTGAACTTTAGTTAACTAGTTTTTATATTTAGAACCAGAGAGAGTATATTGATTTTCACGGCAAGGCATAAGAAAAGTACTTCATGAGAACTTGCAATGAGTAATAAATTATTAAAATTCCTGTTGCCGAAATAAAAACATTAATATTCACTTTGAGGAAATAAACTTCTTACACTTCACATGGATAAGAATATTACTTCTGTTTTTACCTCATTTATCAAAATTGTCGGGAATCAACTGTATGCTCAAATAAATTTTCATTAAGTTTATCTATATATAATATAAAGACTTTGACAAATTGTATTATTCATAAGTCATGAACAATAAAACTCATTTCTTATATTTCATATGACGCATAAGACCCATATTGTTTGTGAAAAATATAGTTACAAATAAAGAACAATGCATTCACTCAAATAAGGTAGCATGTGCAAAAAGAAGTTTCAATACTTAGTAAACTAAACCCTTATGTTTTTCTTTTTATCATTTTTCAAAACTTTCAGTACAAAATACTAATGAATCAGCCATATCAAATTAAAAAAAAAAACAAAAAGAAAGACAAGAATATATTTACACTCTCATTCTTAATTATAAACAGAAAATGCATTCGCTCTATTTTGCAACTTTCATATAAAGATAACAATTAATTTGATATAATAATGTGTATTAAAAGAAAAACAAGCAAGAAGAATGCTTCAAAGCATAAGCAGGCTCCTGCTACACTCTTATTGACTTATTCATTAGAGGAAGGGGAGGATGAGGTGGATAAGAAAGAAATTACCGAGATTAAAAAAACAGACTCCAATCCTTATATTGTAATATCTATTTATCAATTTAACCACCACATGATACTTTCAGTGAGGGAAAGAGAGACATTGACCTCATGTTAAGCCTATCACACTGATAGATCCTTGTAATATGAATGTTTAAGAATTTGGGAATTAGGGTAGAAGAGAAGAGAAAGAAAGGATTGAAGAAGGAGAATTAGAGAGATATGAGAGAGAGAGAGAAGAGATAGAGATAGGAGATGCTCAATAATACTTTGGAACTCATTAACATAGCAAAACTGAAATGTTACAAAGGGGGACTGCCATATATATAGAAGGCAGCAGGGGTTCAACTAAAACAGGGGCACCTATTAGTTATTAGACACAGCTAAGGTCATATTTGGTTTGGGCCGCTCCCAACAACAGCTAGTGACACTAATAGCTAATGCCGCTTGTCCAACTAACTAAACTAACTAACTTACAAAAACATTTAATTAGGATTACAAAACACACACATGATAAGGTACACAAATCCGTTTGATTTCAAGGTTTTACCTAATTGATCTAATTTGGACCATACCTGATTAGAGTTAGTTAAATATGAGAATATGGATTCATCATCAGATCTTTAGATTTAAACAATTAGGTCTCCCATGCACATTTACTTTCACACTTTAGTTACATAATGTTCTCCATCTTTTCTCCCGAATCTCCCTGAAATTATTCTTCCATTAGGTGGGGTAGGTTACATAGATAACACGATGTCATTATCCTCTATCAACAACCAAATCTTTGCATATATTATTCAAACGGTCCTATTCAAAAACTTCTTAGAGTGTTCATTTTAGTCTTCCTCTAGATCTCTTCACTCTCTTCATGGGACTCCAAATTTTCTATTTGACTCTCTTCACCGGCACATCCGACAGCCTTCTATTGAGGAGAAAATGGTAACAAATCATTTAAGGTGATTTAAACATATACAACCAAACACATGTAGCCAAGCAAATAAAAATGTAATTTTAAGATTAGGATGCTATTAGCATCACTTGTCATACCTGATAATTCGACATTATCTTTTGTCGGTAATCTCTATGCTTTTGAGCCTGAATTTACACAAAAAATCATAGAAGTATGTCAAATGTGAGTATGATAACTAAAAAAATTAAGTTACAACTTATTTACATAAATGAAAAATTTCCAAGAGTCATTCCCATCTTCCAAACCAGACATCAGCTCTAGCACAATATATTGCGCTTAGAAAAGAGTGAATGTCATCTTAGGGCAAATTCCTCTCACTAGTTGGAATTTTTGTTTCATGACATTTGATTGAATAAATGGCAAAGCGCCTGCTCTGTCAAGAAAAAAAATAGAATAGCAGAAGGAACAAAAGTGTCTGTAGCCGTACTTCCTTTCTGTTTTCTAAATCTTTCTCCACTAATAAGCACGTCACTTTAACTGTTTGCTTACTTGAGTGAATCCAAATTTATGACCAGTTAACCCAAAATTGACACAAGCTAGCAACACCCTTCCGTTTATGCAATTTCGCTACCCTGTGAGTTGAGATGCAAGACATGAAACTTACCCCACAAAAAATTAAACAAAAAATTCCTTCAATTCCCATTCTTAAGTTTCATGCGCTGTTCCGAGGAAACACAAAGTATGGACAATTTTTGGACTTTATATGTCGATTCGTAATGGAGGAAATTTTTTGTTCACGAAACGTACCCTGTTCTGCTCTCCGGGGGGCAGATACTTGAGCAAAATATCCCGCATGAAATTCACTTTATCTTCCCGAGGCACGCTGAGCATGCTAGGATGCATATACCTCTCCAGCGAGCTAAAAATCGAAGGACTGAATTCCAACTGTAAGCCCTCGTAAATATCTGGCTTGTGGTCCTTGTTCGGATTCAACCGCAGCCTCTGGCTCGAAACTATCGTCACTGGCCTCCTAGAGTCGCTTGCGAGGACTCCATTCCCACCACCAGAGACGGCATTCCCGGATGCCGGCGAGGCCGCTTCCCGGCGGTCGGTAGGTCCGCCATGGAGCGACATTTTCGAGCCCCGAAGTGGTGAATCAATTATTCTTCATATCATCTACAGAGGCGGACAGTTTGAGAGAAAATTAGACTGTTTTTATCTTACGCGAATACGCGGGCGAATTTGCTTTCGGTTATATTGTCGTTTAGGGTTTTGGTGAAGCTGGTTTTTCTGTTGGCTTCGGCAAAGCTCAATGTTGTGCGATGTTTATCTGAATGAATAAACTTGAATTTGCAATCGACGTGCTTTCAGGGAACGTGATATTTACCCCCAAACGGCTGTGATATGCAACAGCGAGTCTGCACAATGGGCATATAAAAGGGATTGAAGGGTGGAGTTTTTGAAGATGATAAAAAATATTTTGTTCAGAAAAATTCTTATTCAAAAATCATATAAATTATTATTTTGATTCTAAATATAAGACATAGTTGATTTTTTTGGAGAGACTAAAAAAGCTAAATAAGTTACTTAATCATATTATATATTATGTATCCTTATATTATATATCAGTTTATAAGTTAAGTAAAATAGTTTAGATAAAAATTGATAAATATAAATACTTTAAAGTAATTTAATTATCTTCCTTAATTTCTCTAAAAAAATCAATTTTATCTTATATTTAGAACCAGAGTGTGTATTAAATATTACGGTCCCTCTCTTTTGTATACAATTATATCCAAGTTCAAACGAAAAATAGAAAATGACATTTATAGCGCATGGTAGCAAACTGATTATTGGGTAACATAACTTTTATTCTTTGAAGTTTGATCCAATTTTGGTTTTGGTCCCTCAAGTTTAAAATTGGTAATTTTGGTCCCTGAAGTTTGACCCTTAGTCCCTCAAATTTAAAAATTTTGGTTTTGGTCCATCAAATTTACTCCATTTATAACTGTTGGTCCCTCAAATTTGAGAAGGACTTGGTGGAAAACCGAACCGAATCTGAAAAAACCAAGTCCTTTTTAAATTTGACAGACCAAAACCAAAAATTTCAAAATTAAGGGACCAAGGGTCAAACTTTAGGGATCAAAACCACAGAGTTTAAACTTGAGGGACCATAACCAAAATTGGATCAAACTTTAGGAACCAAAAGTTATATTAACCCTTGATTATTTATTTTGCCAAGGCAAATTAATTATGCACTTTTTTTTTTACAATAACCTTTGTCTTGAGTTCGAGTCCTAGAAGAGGCACATGTGTTAGGCGGGGCAACCTCAAACTCCAAACTAGATATCGGATAATAATATAAAAAGTTATAATGAAATTGTTTAATATCAATGGGTTACAAGGTCGAGTCAAATTAATTACTACCTCCTGTATTTTAATATAAGATCTAGTTGATTAATTTGAAAAAATTATAAAAATTAAATATATTAATTAATTATATCTTTTTTTTGGGAAATTTTCAACACATAAATTAAATATGCTAGTGTCATAAGGAACCTTTTTTTTTTTTTAGAGTTGGTCCCTTTTATAAGCAATTTCCTCCTTATGTCTTAAAATTTAAACTATTTTTTTCTTTTTTACCCCCATTAAATACACATATTTATATTAATTATCCTCTACTTATCACTAATTCTCGTTCATTTACTCAATGATTACACATTCTCTCTCATATTTTATACTCATACCCTCTCATATTTACTACTCATTCTCTCTCTTATGCTCTTTCATTAGAGACATATTTGGAAAAAAATATAACATTTTTAACGTATTTAATGTTTTTAACTAATCTTAGTTGTCAGTTTGTTTTATGCAATAAATATAAAAATTATTTATAAAAAAGACTGGAGGGAGTATTAAACAATGTTTGCTTAAGATTTTTTCCCCTATGAATGTCTGCATAAGGTTACAAAATAAACAAGACACAAATACCTAAGCCCAGATGCAACAAGTAAAGATTCAAATTAAAACAAGACACCCAAAAGGGCTAAAAGCCGTAACAGCATTAAACCCTAATCCCAAAACAACACCACCAATACAACTCTAACCCTAGATCAGAAATAGAAAACCATAAGTGTCATTGTCACCGCTGCCACTGCCAGAAAAGTAAAGATGTATCGACTACAATGCCGAAGATAAGGGATTTTGTTTCAAAGTACCACTCTTTAGTCTCATCCCTGTTGATTTTCTATCTGCTACTACCAAGAGAGCAGAGACCCAATTTCCACCCAGTCGTTGCTGTGTGTAAATGAGAAGCAGCAACACTATTATCGACACAGTCGTCCTAATTAATTTCAACTAGCAACACCAATCACCACCCAGCCCCAGGCCACCAGATCTATAAGGACCACCTTGAAACCAAGCCCATCCAACCCAGATCGAATAAGAGACAAAATACCAAACCAAATCACTAAGCCTTTAACTTCCCAATTGCACCATTGCCATCGATATGATCTTCTCCACTGATCTAACTTCTCTTCCCTTCAATCACACCCCATAGATCATGGTGACTACGAACAGACTTAAAGGACCGAAAAATTGAGACTCCCAACAAACCCATCCCCTAGCTAGACGACCTCCCCACCAACGAGGGCCGACACCCTCAGCTCGAAGCAAGGAAGCTCTTAAAATAATAGCAAGCTGTTAATTGAAATGGTAAGTGGCCTTATCCACATAAGAAGGAAAACAAAAGTTCAAATTTCAGAAAACGTATTTATTGATAGAGATAAAAAGGATTTGCACTTCAAGTCTTGAAAATGAGAAATTCTTGATCAAATCAAAAAAAATAACAAGCTCTCCCTCTATTAGTTGAGTTGGTAAGTAGCCCTACCCGCATGAGGGGAGAACACAAGTTTGGATCCTAGAAATCACATTTATTCAGAGAAGTAAAAGCTTTGCATTTTAAGTCTCAAAATGATAAACCCTTGATGAAATAAAAAGAAATAATAAGCTCCACCTCTATTAGTTGAGGTGGTAAGTAGCCTTATCAATATAAGAGGGAGAATACAAGTTTAAATATCAGAAAATACACTTATTCAAAGAGGTAAAAATCCTTCACGCTTTAAGTCTCGAAATGAGAAACCCTTGACCAAGTCAAAAGAAATAATGAGCCCTGACCTTTGAAGCGCCAGCTACTAGATAATTTGAGATGGCCAAAATTTCACTTATGAAGAACAACAACAATTAACAAATTCATAAGAAAGTAAGGGGAATTCGTTAACATTTAACAACACCCATTTTTCATATTCCCAAAATTTTATTATTGGAGAACAACAACAATTACTAATTAATAAGTAATGCAAGGGAATTAACCATAACAATTAGGAAATTAACAACTCCCATTTTTCATATTCCCAATATTTCACCATTGAAGAACAAGAACCATTAGTAAATTAATAGGTGCATGTAAGGGAGTTAGCAACAATAATTATGAAATTAACAACTCCTATTTTCTATATCTCAAAAATTTCACTAGTGAAGAACAACGACTAATAAATTAACAAGTAAAGTAAGGAAATTGACAACTCCTATTTTTCATATTTACAAAATTTCACCAGCGAAGAAAAACAAGAATTAGTTAATTTCCTAATTGTTATTGTTAATTACCTTACTTTATGTGTTAATTTACTAATTATTGTTGCTCTTTAACTGTTAATTTACTAATTATTGTTGTTCTTTATTGGTTAAATTTTTGGAATATAAAAATTAGGAGTTGTTAATTCCTTTACTTTAGTTGTTAGAGCTTTGTTGACCAACTTAGTGAAAGTTGACTAATTATTGAAAGTTATTTTTTATTAAAATAAGTTATCAATTACTATATCCTCATGGTTAATCTCTTTACTTTTATTAGCCAAAAAAACCAATTTAAACTTTTAAAGTTTAAGTGATAATTTTTTTTTATCTTTTTCCTATATAGAACAAGTCAGTAATGCCTTTTCACCACAAAATTTAATTTTACTTTGTTCCATGCAGAAATTTTAGAAATTTTTGGCTACTATATGACATTAAATTGCTATCGTGGGGTGAAGTGAAATTTTCCGTAAAATATTGTATATTTGTATTGTAAATTTCCCTTATCAATGATATATCAGCTCGGTCACAGTCATATCCATACTTCGTGCGTGTTTGGAATAGCTTATTTTTGGGCAATAAGTGCTTATAATTCGTGATTCACGGTATACGAGGTAAGTATGTGAGAGGAGTTTTTTCTAGGCTTGCGTAATAAAGGCTTATTTCCTGTTAAAAAAACTCAGCCAAACATGCACTTCATAGACATCTTCATTTCGTAATCCCTGTCCGGCTGGCCGTTACAGATTCCATTATTTTCTTCGTTTTATAATTTGGGGCTTCTGCTGCTTCTTTCTGTAGCTTAGGAGTATTCTACCCTGAGATAAGATGAGCGAAAGCTCGCAGTCTCAGTCTGCCAGTGGAAATGGAAGTGTGAATGTGGAGCCTCCGGACCCAAAATCAAACCCTAATCACAAGAGGGAGGCTTATTCAGAAACTAATGATCTGACAGCAAAGAAATCGAGAACTGAAGCTTCGACTGTGCCTGATGCTTCCGGCAGTGAAGAAGAAGGGAACTCAGGAGCTGTTTCAGGTCAAGAGAATGCCAAGGAGCTAAAAGAAGAGAACTCAGCAGCTGTTTCAGGTCAACATAATTCCAAGGAACTAACATTCGAGATTGAGGCGGACGCAGCTGAGGATAAGGGGTCTAGGCATACAATGGAAGATGCCTGGGTAGTGCTTTTGGACGCCAGTTTAGATCACCCGGGAAAACTGAGGTTCCTCTTCTTATTTTTCTGTTCATGTTACATTGAATGGCATTACTAAAATATTTCCGGCAACACCGTATTATTACTTCAAATAGTTTAGGATTTCTGGCAACTCGGGGCCATTATTGGTTTGTGTTCTTGTTTTTGTGTGTGTGAGTGTGTGTTTGGGGGGGGGGGTTTATCATTAGTTGTTTGGGCACAGTAAGTGTAAGAAATAAAGCATCGAATTTTCTCGTGCTGAACAGTAAAGCACTTACCAGCGATATGATTGTCAACATCGTTTCAGTGCTACTCAGTTTACAAGCTATTAGGTGACTAAAGACCAGTTTTATGCATTAAATTCGCCTCTTTCTTGGTATCAGATTTCAGTATTAGTCTGTACCTGGGCAATATTTTCAAGTGTAAATGTGTAATCATGTAACATGTTGCTGGGAGGATTGCATGGTTCAAATTTTGGTTCGTTATTTCGTCTAATTAGAGCACATGCTCGATGGTTCTGGAGTTTATCTAGCTTCTCTTGGTAATTCCCAGTGCTTGGTTTTCAGATGTGCACACTTTGCAATCTATGATGGACACGGAGGCCGGTTAGCTGCAGAATATGCTCAAAAGCATTTACATGAAAATGTTCTTTCAGCAGGATTACCACGTGAGTTGGTGTGTTTGCTAGGTCTACTTTCATGCATTCTAAACATTTCAGCCACTTAGATTATAGCAAATGCAGATTCACGATGATATATTGGTTGGTTCATGCTTTGTTAATCTGTTTAGGTGTTTTCGACTTTGCATCCTCATTAAGGCCATATGTGAGAGGCTATAAGGATAACTATGCACCATATTTGATAGATCCAAGAGTTTATGGAAAGCTAAATGAGTTTATCTTTTTTTGTGACCAAAGCAGCAAGACATAAGATAAATGCTTTTTTTTTTTTTTTTAATTCAAATGAGGTTATGAGGGTAGACCTGACAGTATAGCCTTCTGTTTTCCTTTAGAAGGTTTACTCAGTTGCTATGGAGTATGGACATGAGATTATTTTTTATTGTTTATGAATGCAGAAAGTCTTAATTTTATGAAAAGAAAAAATTTCTTAAGCATTAGGTTGTTGTATATGCTATGGATGTTGTTGAGCTTTGGTTGAGGGCCAGTTTGATATTTCTGATGTCTATGTCGAACTAGCTAGCTAAGAGATGTAAAAGTGCCTTCTAATAACTGTGTGCCAATGGCTGGTTTTAAAACCAGTATTGCTATAAGATGTACGGTGATGTTTATTGACAAGTGTAAAATATTTTGAAATACTATTGGAGAATACTTCCTTTTTTCCTGTCTAGTTTAGCATTTGTGCTAGTATGTGATCCTTAGACCTATTTCTTTTGTTTCAGAAAATAAATTGATCTATTTCACCTTCTTATTGCGCTCTACTTAAAATAGTTTTATTCTATCTGATCACTTTGTTTCTTGTTTGACCATTATGTTGCTGTGTTGCAGTTAGATGTAAAGGTAGCTAAAAGAGCAATACTTGAAGGTAAATATTCATTCATTTCAAATTTTTCAATCACCCCTCTTTGTTTTTTTCCCCTTTGGAACCAATTGTAGCTTTTCTGCTTCATTCTTCTTTCTTATTGGTCATAAGATACTTTTGTGTTATTGTGAATTAGGTTTTCGCAAAACCGATGAGTCCCTTCTTCAAGAAAGTGCTGCAGGCAAGTTTAATTGCTTTAGAATGGTTGGTGAATTTTAAATTAAATGGATGAATCGTATTTAAGCTTTTTCTGTTGTATTGATTAGTTAGTGGCGGCTCTTGAAAGTAAGACCTTACAAATGTTATTAGTACAAAATTTAATTGAGAAAAAAGAACTCTGAAAACTTATTTTTTGGATAAAGAATAAGTAGTTATTGGGACATTGACCCTTGTGCTTTTGTGTTTTTGGGGATTGTTACCATGTTCTTTATCAGCTTTTAATCCTAATGCAACTTCTTAAAAGAGAAAGATTGTCTCCTTGTCTCATAAGTTGGCCAATCTCTAAATTCATTTTGGGGCAATCTTATTTTCTTTCTGTTTGGTATAAATTTATGTAGTTAGCATCTTGGATATACTTGTATGCTTGTAATATCAAAAGGGAAGTTAAAAACTTTGACTGATATTGAACTGTTCATAAATTGTTTTGAATTCTTAGAAGCTCTTATTATAAGTAGTCATGCATGATAGTTTATTGCACATAATGAAAGGAAAAAAAGGTTAACATGCTTCTAAAGGCATGGAAAACGATATGTCATTACTGGCTTATGTCAATGTTGTTTTGTAGGAGTGTACATTCAAGTTTAGCAACCTCCTCCCCTTATGTAAAGGAACCAGTAACCTAACTTAGTATTTGACTTTGCTATTAACTGTAACGTCCTACTGTCAAACAAAATGATGCACGTCATTTGTGCATTTCCTTATTAAGGTCTTGGGATTTCAGATTCACCCAAAAGTTTAATGACTGATAATTTATTAGCTTCACTTGAGATTATATTTGTCTCACTGGATTCTGTTAACTGTTACTAGGGGGATGGCAGGATGGTGCTACGGCTGTATGTGTTTGGGTATTGGGACAAAAAGTAAGGCTTGATCTACTTATTTTATTTCTTTTCAAAGAACTCAAATTTTAAAATTGCAAAAATTTATTCTTAATATTGTGATCAATGATAAAATCACTCACTCTTTATTCATATTGAAGGATTACACTAGTTTATATAGGCTAGAAACAGAATCATTCTCGCTGGACAACAATGTGAGAATAATAAACATTCAAATAAACAATATTTCCTAAAGTAAAGGTGAACTCAGTGGTATGATGATAAGAACATGGGATGTAGTGCTGAAATGATTATAGGCAGATTTCCAACACTCCCCCTCAAGCTGGAGAGTATATATCAACCATTCCCAGCTTGCATCGAAACTTTTCAAATTTAGATCTGCCCAGTGGTTTGGTCATTACATCTGCAATTTGTTCTTCAGACCGTATATAGGACAATTTCATAATGCCTGCTTCAACTTTCTCTTTAATAAAGTGCCTGTCTACCTCAACATGTTTTGTTCGATCATGATAAACAAGGTTTTTCGTCATCTCAATGCTAGATTTGTTGTCGCACCAAACTTGCATTGGACCCTCATACGGAGTTCCCAATTCCTTTAGTAACCGGATAACCCAGAGTCCCTCACATGTTCCGTCATTCACAGCTCTCAATTCAGCTTCTGTACTGCTCTGACACAACAGTTTGCCTCTTGCTTCTCCATGTCACTAGATTTCCCCACACATATGTACAGTATCCTCCTGTCGACCTTCTGGTTTCTCTATCTTTTGCATGGTCTGCATCAGTGTAGATCTCTAAGTTTCTGGTCTTGCACTTCTTGAAGAAGATTCCTCTTCCTGGATTGAATTTCAGATAACTCAAGATTCTGTAGACAGCTGTCATGTGTTCTTCTTGTGGTTGATGCATGAATTGACTTACTATTCCGACAGCATAACTGATATCTGGGCGTGTATGGGTCAGGTATATCAGCTTCCCTACAAGTCTTCGATACTGTTCAGAGTCAACTGGGACACCTTTTTCTTTGATTTCTAGACGACAACCTTCTTCCATCGGTGTTCCCTCGGGTTGTGCCCCTAACATTCCCGTCTCATGCAACAGATCTAGGGTATACTTTCGCTGGGATACGTTGATGCCCTTCTTTGTTCTTGCCACTTCCATACCCAAGAAGTATCTCATTTGGCCGAGATCTTTAACCTGGAATTCAGTGGACAAATCCCTTTTTAGCTGGGCAATAGAACTTTCGTCATTTCCAGTAATGACTATATCATCCACGTAGACGATCAGGATAGTGATTCTTTCCTCATCATGCTTGATAAACAATGTGTCGTCTGCTTGCCCCTGACTGTACCCAAGTTTCTTTATTGCTTTGTTGAAGCGGCCAAACCATACCCTTGGAGATTGTTTCAGTCCATACACTGCCTTGTTGAGTTTGCAGACTGACCCATTTGCAGCTAGGACTCCGTCTGGAACTTCCATATAGACCTCTTCGTGCAAATCACCATTCAGAAAAGCATTCTTGACGTCTAACTGATGTAGTGACCAATCTAAGTTAGCAGCTATTGACAACAGTATTTGGATTGTGTTGAATTTGGCTACTGGGGCAAAGGTCTCCTCGTAATCTATCCCATAGGTTTGTGTATACCCTTTCGCAACTAGTCTTGCTTTGTACTTGTTGATGCTGCCATCAGGATTGATCTTCAGGGTAAAGATCCACTTACACCCGACAGATTTCTTTCCAGGAGGACAAGGAATGATTTCCCATGTTTTACTTTCCTCAAGTGCTTTTAACTCTTCTTCCGCAGCCTGTTTCCACTTTGGGTCAGCCATAGCTTGCTGGAAGGTGTTAGGGATTGCAATCTGTGCGCTATTGACAACAAAACTCTGCATCTTGACAGATAGGTTACCATATGAAACAAACCGTTGAATTGGATGCTGAGTACAAGATCTTACCCCTTTTCTTAGTGCAATAGGCCAGCCCATCTCTTCAGGATCTACTCTCGAGTCAGATTCATGGTTGTTCCTTAGAGTGGGATTGACGTTTCTATTTGCCTCCTGAGATTGTTGCCTATCATCTCCCTCTGATCCATCTTCTGCATCCATCCTAGTCATGATTTCAACCTGTGTTTCCGCATTATTAGGATTGGTGTTAGGAGGTGTAGAAGGTAAGGGCTCAGGATTTTCTGGCAGGGTATTATTGGCTTCAAGAAAGTAAGGTGAGGTATCAAGGATTTCTGGGTTAATAGGTAGGGTGTCAGTGGTTTTGGAAGTTGATTCATGTGAATTTAGCCATTCAATATTTGAGTACTCCCCCTAAATGGGTAATTTGGGGTAGTAAGCGTCCTCCTCATAGAACACAGTGTCTTTTGAGACATACAACTTCTTGGATGTCGGACAATAACACTTGTACCCTTTTTGAGTGGAGGAGTAGCCAAGGAAGATGCATTTCCGGGACCGGGCATCAAACTTACTTCCATCAGAGGCATGGACAAAGACAACACACCCGAACACTTTTGGAGGTAAGGAATTAATGAGAGGGCAATTGGGAAAGGTGCTAAGAAGGGTTTGGATAGGGGTGGCATAGTTGAGGATTTTGGAAGGCATTCGGTTGATGAGATAGGCCGCAGTTAGAACTGCATCTCCCCAGAATGTCGTAGGTACATTTCTTTCCATCAACAGTGTTCGGGTAACCTCCAACAGATGACGATTCTTTCTTTCGGCAACCCCATTTTGTTGAGGGGTGTAAGGACAGGAGGTTTGATGGTGAATTCCTTGCTGATCAAGGAATTCCTTAAAGGTATGACTGAGGTATTCTCGACCATTATCACTGCGAAGCACTTTGATAGATGATTGAAATTGGGTCTGGACAAATTTGTGAAAGTTTTGGAAAATTTGAGCTACCTCAGACTTTTCTTTCAACAAGTAAACCCATGTGAGTCTGGTGTGATCATCAATGAACGTGACGAACCATTTTTCATTTTTCTTGGTGGTTGTTCTGGCTGGTCCCCAAATGTCACTATGGATGAGCTGGAAAGGAGCAGTGGGTTGGTAGGGTTGTTTTGGATAGGAGGATCGGGTTTGTTTAGCCAATTGACACGTTTCACAGTGAAAAGGAACAGCATCTTTATTGAATAAACTCGGAAACACATATCTCATATAATCAAAACTAGGATGTCCTGAACGACAATGCCATAAGAGTACATTTTTGTCTTGAGAACTTGAGCTGACTAGGGCATGTTGTGCATGCCATTTTGCTTTATTCGTCATCTTCGATCTCTCCAGGTAGAAAAGTCCATCCCACTCTTTAGAAGTCCCAATCGTCTTCCCCGAGTGTAAATCCTGAAATAGACACATATCACCATCAAATATCACTCGGCATATATGTCCTTTAGTTAACTTGCTCACAGAAATTAAGTTACAAGTAAGCGCTGGGACAAATAGAACATGATGCATGCGGAGTGAATTGGATAGTGTAATGGTGCCAATTCCTTCAACTTCAGTAAATACCCCGTTAGCAACTTTGACACGAAGGGACTCCGGACAAAGTTTAAGAGTTGTAAATAAAGTTCGATTACCCGTCATATGATCAGTGGCTCCTGAATCAACTATCCATGCATCATCACTGGTCCGTATATTATTGAGGGCTATGATAGAATTACCTGATTGGGCAAGATTAACTCTCGGCAAAGAATTGGACTTATTTTGTTTTTCAAGTATCCGACGTAGCATCTGCAGCTCGTCTGGACTTAGTGAAGTAGTATCCTCAGTCTTCTGTTCAGTGGAGGTGAGATGACCCTGTGGTTTGCTAGTGAATGGTTTGCCGTACAGTTTCCAACATTCCTCCTTGAAATGGCCCTTCTTCTTGCAATAATTGCACCATTTGGTTTTCCGTTCCTCCTGTGGTCCTCGTACTGTAAGTGCTGAACTCTCAATAAGATTTGGGCTGCTGTGATTCAAGAGTTTTCGACTTTCTTCAAACTGTACATGATTAACGACATCAAAGAGGTGTGGCAGAGGTTTTATTCCCATTATTCTGCCTCGTATGTCTTCAAACGAATCATTGAGTCCGAGAAGAAAATCATAAACTCTCCCTTCTTCTACAATCTTCTTATATAACTGAGCATCTTCCAGATTTTTCCAAGCGTGCACTTCAAACAAGTCCTGTTGTTGCCAGAGTTTGATTAATGCATTATAGTAATCAGTAACTGTCAAGGTACCTTGTCTTAAATCTCTAAGTTGACGCTTCAGATGAATCAATGCAGCAGTGTTATCAAGAGAGGAATAAGTTCTTCTGGCTGCATCCCAAATCTCTTTTGCAGTGTTTGCCAGGAGGTAGCCTTCACTGATGTCAGCATTCATAGAGTTACATAACCACGTCATAACTTGGTTATTTTCAGCAAACCAAGTTTCAAAGGTTGAGTCATCCGGAGCTGGTTGTGGTGCAGCCCCATTGATATATTTCTCCTTTCGCTTTCCACGGATATACCTTAACACACTTTGGGACCATTGGAGGTAATTCTTTCCATTAAACCTATGGTTGATGACCATACTCTGAGGTTCTGGAAATTCTGATCCCATGAGGGTGCTGTTGATGGTGGAAGAAGAAGAAGAAGTGGAAGAAGTGGAAGAAGTGGTAGAATTGGTACCGGACATGAGTGCAATAGGATGAAGATCGTTTTTAGATGAGTTTCTAGGGACAGAACCGAAAAGGGGAGGAAATTCGGACGGGTTCATGGTTCTGGAAAAATCTCGCCGGAAAGCCTCTGGACGGCGGCGCGTGGGGCTCACGCGCCGTCACTGTGGTGGCGCGTGAGGTTCACGCGCCTCTCCAATCTCCGTCATCTTTCTGGGATCGGCCGGTCGGCGCCGTGCGGTGCTGCCTGTGGTGGCGGTGTCACTACACGCGCCCTCAGACTCCAGATCTGAGAATCCGATTTGGTGTTCTCTCTCCCTCTCTCCGCGCGCTCGCTGTCGCTGCTCAGCCTCTCTCCGCGCGCTCACTCTCACTATCCCATACCAGCATTAGCTCTCTGATACCATATTGTGATCAATGATAAAATCACTCACTCTTTATTCATATTGAAGGATTACACTAGTTTATATAGGCTAGAAACAGAATCATTCTCGCTGGACAACAATGTGAGAATAATAAACATTCAAATAAACAATATTTCCTAAAGTAAAGGTGAACTCAGTGGTATGATGATAAGAACATGGGATGTAGTGCTGAAATGATTATAGGCAGATTTCCAACACTTAAAGTTTCAAGCATTGCTATCTGTGCTTACCGGTTTCGAGTTATAAAATATAACCTCATGAGACTTATGTAGAATACTATTTATTTTTTATTCCCAATCTTATTTGAGCTGTACAATCTTTCCAAACTGACAACATAACAACTCCTGTATTCCTGTGCTTTTAGAATAGAGTATATTCATGGAAAGTGGAAGAGGAGACTGAGGGTGATTGCTAATGTGTAACCATTTAAAGAGAATCATGCAACAAGTGGTTAAATTATATATGCTTGCAGTTATTAAACTTTTGAATCATTAACCATGATGATTATAAAATTCACAATTGAAGTTAATTGAGAAGCATACACTCTTCTTCGATGTCTTTCCTTTGGAGAGGCTAACCCAATCGATATAATGGAGAGAATTTTATGAACATGCTCCTTGTAGTTCCCAACGCTTTACCTGATGCTACTTGGATGCCATCACTGTGGGCCTCTAGATGTTGCAGATAATTTTCATGGTCAATACCCTTAGAAAAATGTAGATTTTGCATTAAACAATTTGCAATGAAATTCAGAAAGATAATTAATTTCCTGTTCTCTGAATGTTTGTTAGGTTTTTGTTGCAAATATAGGAGATGCCAAAGCAGTTTTAGCTCGGTCAGCTATAGCCGATGGATCCCAAAATCATTCAGATGGAGTCCATGCATTAAAAGCCATTGTTTTGACGAGGGAACACAAGGCAATCTACCCACAGGAGCGGGCTCGTATTCAGAAGGTTTGGTTTGCATCAACGCTGGATGATAATATTCCTATAATAGCATAACAGTAGCTGCTACTTGTTAATGCCCTTAGCACACGGTTGACAAATAATTCCTTGCATTCGATAAAGCTGCTACTCCACTCACTTCCTTTTTTCCATTGGCAAAATATCCACTCTGATAATTGACAAAAGTGATGCTTGTTCTGAGAATAAGTGTCTATGTGATGATTAACAACCAAGAATGATTTTGATGTTGCAAGAAGCTGCAATATCTGAGGACTCATGAAACCCAATCTGCTTGTCTAATAACTAAGGGGCCAAGCATGAGCTAAGCATTGCTGTCTAATTGATGAGCCAAACTTAAAGGATTGTGAAATAATTGTTGCACACAACGATGCTTTGGTATTTTGTTGAAGAGAAGTTCAAACTGAAGGTTCCTAAAGGTCTGCAATAAAGTACTTCGCACTTTTCTAATCTTTATCTCAATGATAAAAACAAGTGGGCCACTTTTTCAAATCTTTTGCTTGGGATCATATATGGAATGCCCAGTTTAAACACCTTTATGGGATTTGCAAGTGCATTCCCCTGAAGCTGTCCTTAATTTGTGTGCCCTAATTTCGTCTGAAGTCATTATTTTGTTGAAAGGTGTCCTTGCTCCTTATTTTGATACTGTATAATCCTAGTCTGACAAAGTTGGTGGTACTCTTTTTGCAGGCTGGTGGTGTTGTGAGCTCCAATGGACGATTGCAAGGGCGTCTAGAAGTTTCTAGGGCATTTGGTGATCGCCAGTTCAAGAAGGTTTGTTTTTCACTCTCTTTGGAAAGGTTACTTTATCTTCCTATCATTGTGAAAAATTCTCTGAAGCTCCAATTTGAAATTAAGAGATTAAACTTGGCAGTTTATTGAGAAATATTGCTCTAACTCTATTCTGGGAGTCACATAATTGTTTGAACTATATCATCTTACAGAAAATCTCCTTTAGTCTCTTGGACTATTGATCTGGTCTTGTAACATAAAGACTTGTTTTATACCATGAACAGATTTTCATTCAAGATGTGCTGCATGATGGGCTTTCTTTTTCTTTATAATCAAAATACATAGTCCTTAACCTGGGCCAATGCCATCGTGATCCATTTTTGTTTTTCCATAAAAATATTTCTTTTGCTTTCTTTAATATCATCATGTGGGTTACTCTGCTAGTTTACTTTTACTGGCTAAGCTAGTAGGATTTCGGTATAATATCAGAATATCTCATAAGGGAAAATATTTGCAGGTGGGTGTTAGTGCGGCCCCAGATATACATTCTTTTGACCTTGCTGATAGAGAGCATTTTATCATCCTTGGCTGTGATGGCCTATGGGGGGTATGTTTTTTCGTTTTCACGTATAAGTACAAATTTGGTATTTTCATTCATTTTTTTAGGCCTGACTTGATGGTTCTGACAAAAATGGCATTGTTGGGTTTGTTTTAGGTATTTGGTCCCAGTGATGCAGTTGATTTTGTTAAGAAACTATTGAGTGTAAGAGTTAGTTTATATTTTGTTCCTAGTTTTTGCTGAAGTAGTGTTGAATCATGGCAATTCACATTTCACCCCTTATGATACCTTCTGCTTCAAAAATACGGAAATTAAAAAGGGTGGGAAATGAACGCCTCACTTTCTTGTAGCGGCTAGTTAATTTGTAGTGATGAGTTTGATTGTTGAATTGACTACTGCCATATTATTAAAACAAAGTTGGAAGCTGTCTCTTTTGCTTTTCTCATGGTCTGGTCAAGAATATTGTCTCAACTATCCGTGAACAAGAATTGCCATTTTTTCTTTCCTGCTTACCAGGGTTGTCTTGCACACTAAATTAAAAATCCAATGAATTTCTTCAGGAGGGGTTGCCTGTCACAACCGTGACCCGCCATCTTGTAAGAGAAGCTGTTCGTGAGCGGCGCTGTAAGGATAATTGCACGGCAATTGTTATTGTATTCAAGCGCAAGTAGTTACCAAGGGACCATCTGCCTGAGATATTTATTGGTGCTGGGATGACATATATAGAAATGTGGATTGTTTTGGACTACTGCATTCAAGGCCAATGTACAATGCGTGGCTTGCTTATTACTGCAAAATTTTATAGCTGCCTAGTCTCCGTCATCAGTAGTAGGTTTATGTACTTGTATTGGTTTTTGCTACTAATCAAAACTCAAACATGATTATTGAAATTGTGATATATATTGAAAGTGGAAGTTTATTGGTTGTACTTATAAGTTATTGCCGCTGCTGAGCCCCACTTCCATTTGCCCAAGTTATTATGGGGACATGAAAGAAAGCAACTCATTTCCTTAGAGAAAAAAGTAGGCATCCTTAGATGCAAATGAATAATTAGGTAGATATCGAATGGAAGTGGTTGGCGGCAAGATTAAGGACTGATTATGATTCAATTTGGAAATAGAGATTTCACATACTTTTCAATGCGTGAAATTCTATGTTAGTTTCAGTGTGTTATATTTGGCAAGGATCCTCTCAATGTCTGGTCTTGTGAATTTTCAAGTTTTGGAAGTTAATTGGATCCATACTCATGTAAGTTTGGAGAAATAGATATTATTTAGGTTCATAACTCAAGTGATATATACTGAGTTTTGGAGAAATAGATATTATGTAGGTTCAAAACTCAAGTACAAGGCATTTAAACCTCGACCGGTCGGGGTACTGGGTCAAGGGCCAGTGGGTTAGATCAGAGTTAAACTGGAGCTAAATCAGGATCAAACTGGTGAGAAATGGAATATTATAGGTTTATTATTGTATGAAATTCTAAAGGAAAAAAAAAAGATTTTAAAAAATAAAAAATAAAAAAATTTAACCTAGACCGGACTGGTTTAATGGTCAGGTCGTTGGTTTTCGATCTGGGTTAGATAACCTGGCTCAAGTGACATCTACTTTGTGTCGGGATAACACTGAAACCGTGGTTTTAGATGTTTTTTCTCGCAAGTTGAGGCAAAATTTCTTTCATATACTTATATCATAAATCATAAAAGTTATTTTTCAAAAATTATCATTGAAATGATCCTATATATTCTGTGTTTATGGAAAAAATAAAGATTTGAAACACAAGTGAACAAGACCATTTAGTGGATGTGAATCATTGACATAATGAATTAGAAACTTGAGCGTATTAGCCTATTATTTATTGGGAAAATACCAGCTAGGTCCCAAGCTAGAGAATTATTTTCAAAAAAGTCCCTTTGCAAATTCCAATGTCAGAAAAGTCCCAAGTCCCTAGGGACTTTTCTGACATGGATTCCCAATGACTATTTACCAAAATACCCCCAAGCAATTTAACTAATGTCATTGGTTACAACATGTTCTGCTATATTTACAACTTCGTAAGTCATATTAACAACATAGTAAGTTACGTTTACAACATGTATATAAAATGCGTGATTGTGTTGCGTTTACAACCTCTTCAGTTACGTTTACAACTCATTAAATATAACGTAACATGTTGTAAACGTAACTGATTATGTTGTTAATATGACTTACGATGTTGTAAATATAGCAGAACATGTTGTAACCAATGACAGTGGTTAAATTGCTTGGGGGTATTTTGGTAAATGGTCATTGGGAATCCATGTCAGAAAAGTCCCTAGGGACTTTTCTGACATTGGAATTTGTAAAAGGATTTTTTTGAGATTAATTCTCTAGCTTGGGACCTAGCTGGTATTTTCCCTTATTTATTTGGCTGATCTCAATGGCTCTCATAATTGATTGTGGATCTCTTCGAGTAGGGACTCTAATATCATAAATGTTCATTTCCCCATCAAATGGGTATTTGAGAAAAGATGGAATAATAATATATTCTTGGCTCTTTTAAGAATTCTGATCTTCTGAAAATAGACTTTAGCACATATGAACCTGCAAAGGTGAAACTTACTTCCTGATGATGCACTTCAGGAAGTTAAAAGTTAAAATCGGCCTCCCGTTTCTTCCTCTTTCATGAATTGATCTTTTTTTTTTTTTGATCAAATTGAAGAACTTCATTCACTAGAAATCAAATTACAGACACAGAAAGTCTGAAACAAACCAAAACGAAAAACTGAAATTAAGTTTACAGACACACCAGATACTACTAAAACCAAAGAAAACCAAAGAACCAACTGCAGCCAAGATCTTGTAGGTCAAAGGTATGGGGTCAATTTTCATTCCACTATGATCAAATGAAAGGGCGATAGAGAGTGGTTGTCCAAAGACGTGCTCACCTGAGCCCACCCTCTTTGGTGCCAATATCGCTACAAATTCAAACGCAGCTTCAAATCCACCCCTTATAATAGGAGAGTGGTTAAACATCTGGGATTTGAGAACAAATCCCAGAAGAACAACAATCATAGTAGAAGAAAGCCAACCTTCTACACAACCAACATTAACCCACAAAAGAAGGCAAAACCAACAACACCCAAACATCTGCAAAAGAACAACAAGAAACAAGATTGAAAGCAAAAACATCAAAATTAACAGGGGCGACCAAGACACCAAAACCACTACCAAAGATGCCCCCAACTTTGGTAGAACCAAGTAGAGGAACTCATGGTGGCAGGGTGGCTGTAGGCCAGCCACCAGCCAACAGAGAGAAAAGCGATGCAGGGTTCACCTCTTTCAAACCCAAGCACAAACCATTCCACTGCTTGTGTGCATCTGGCTTGGGGATCTTCAGATTCTTGTTCCCGACAATCTTTGAAGCTTTGGCCACCAACAGTTTCCACGACTCGTTTTCGTTCAAAGCCAAGCCCCAATCCTTGATCTCACCCTTGTCGGACGAAATCTCGAACAAAAACCAACACCCACTGCCAATCACCGTCACCATCTCTCTCACAGTGGGGGAGATCTAAACGAAGACGCTAAAAAAAAAACCTCCAGCAACAAAAAGCTGAAAAAGCTCTCACGGGGGAGAGAGATTAGTGCTTGCCCCTTTCATGAATTGATCTCAAGAGATGCATTCCCCAAGAACTAAGAACGTATAATTAAATTACAAATTCAAAAGAAACAAATTCAGTCACAAGTGGCCATGGAATGGACTGATTCATGCATCCAGATGCACACTATTTTTGTTATGAGAATCTTGTATGCAAATATTCCCTCGGATCTCTAATGGTCTGTTTGGTGTGAGGGATTTGGAAGGGAGGGGAAATTTTTACGAGTTGAATTTTAAAAGATTGAAGAAGTAGGGTAATAATATTTTAATAAAGAGAATATTTAAGATAAAAGAGTAAGAAAAATTAATTAAAAATTTTTAACCCCGCTTCTCTAATTTTTTTAAATTCAACTCAAAATTTTTTTCCTTTCGCCCACTTTCCCTCCCCTCCCCTCCCCTCAGACCAAACAAGCCAAGAGTTATTTAACTAATTTTGGTTCATTAAATTAATGAAATAAATTGATTAATTTAAATAAATATGATATGATCTCTTTAAAAATATCCTGGGTAACATTAAATTATATATCAATTTTAACTTAGGTAAATTAGTGTGAGAAAAAAAAAATATAAATATTGGAGATAAACTAGATATAGATATTATATTTTAGACCAAATATAACACCTCAAACTAACTTTTATATCAAAGACAAGAGCTATTATGACATAATCATGGAGATGCAAGTTTGGTCAATGCAAATAATGATTCTTGCGACAAACTGCATATGAGTGTGAATTTTATAATTCAAGTAAACATATCTTGTTCCTATTTATTTGTGGCCCAAGAGGCAGCAAGGCAAAAAAAAAAAAAACATAATTTCTTCTCAATGATAAGCAGCCTCTCTTTCAATTACTCCAGAATATAATCAAATCGCATATTGTACTCCGGTTGTTAAATTTCCCAATCTAAACAAGGTTCATGAATAAGCGCATCAGATTAATAATTTCCCCCCATGATCTACTAAGATATGTTGACCCTCATGAATAAATTATATCTAAGCTTCTCTGTCTGAAAAATATACATATTTTAAGAGACACTAATAATGATATAAACTTTATTGGTGAAGAAGCACATTTTTATTTTATAGACGCAAGTTTAGTCCAATCATTCCACCCAAAAACTAAATCTCCTAATCAAGCCCACTTTAAACACTTAAGCGTATGGTATTATACTACTCTCAGTCTTTAATATATAACATCTAGTTTGTAGTGTAATTAATTATAATAAGAAAAAGGAGGCAATGTGTACTATGATTCCATTGATATTAATAAATGAAATTCACCTCCTTTTACACAATCTAATAACAACAAGAAGAAGTCTTATTTTACTAGGTGAGATAGGTTACATGCTTGTTTGGAGCTACTTGTGCTTATTATAAGCACAATCTCGCAAGTCAATGTAAAGTTTTTCATATATTTACTTCGTATATTGTAAAACACAATTAAAAATTTGCTTTTACAAGCTCTTATCACCATTTCAAACAAGCCCTATATAGATTGCACGGTATCATTATGCTCTATTAACAACTAAATCTTTCAAATGAATTTCAGGCTGCTGAATATACTTGGGGGCAAAGGCTATCTTAGCAGCAGTTAGATGATTATGACAAAGTAAAATGGTTTCATAATGGAAACTTTAGCACATGTTGCTTTGCCCTTCCCAGGACCTCCTTCTTTTCTGTATTAATCATAAACAATGCCTACATCATGAACAGTGGCACATGCCACTTAGGTAAAAATGTTACAGAGAATCCCAAACAAAAAAGTTTTTCAAAAGAAAAAAAAAACAAAAAAGTGAAAGTATGAATTAGATTCACGTTCATTCTTCGTTTCATTTCTATCTATTTCTTATGACACTATATACTGGTACAATCATTTTATTAATTGTATACAATCATTCATTGAAAAGAAATCAAAAGAGTTATCTAGTTTAACAGCCCATTAACATCATTAGTGGAATAATTGAATGTCTTCATATTTTTAAAAACATAATCAGTTATTGGTTGGGTTATATTTAAAGTTATATATACATATGGAATTATGGATTCCTCTAAAATGATAGATTCGAGCAGCAGTCTCAGTAAGAATAGTTTAATGGTGGGAACATGATCATACAAATGATAGAGTTTGGCCGCTATATAACTACCTGGCTAACATGATCCACCTTCCCTCTGTCTCCCTTCAAAATATTCAGTTTGACGTCAATAAATATATAAATAACTTAGAATCAATGTTATTGCATAATATGCTAACCACTGAAATTCTTTAAAAAAATGTATAATTTGGAAGTCCCTTCAAGAGTGTTCATTATATAAGTTCTTCTCCTTCATTGTTGTCCCTCACTAATAAGTCTTCAAAGAAATAACCAGAATGAGAAGTGTTGTGACAGAAAAAGTGAAGCTTCTTGTGGCATTACTGGCTCTCCAGTTTTGCTTTGCAGGGTTTCACATTGTGTCTAGACTCGCCCTAAACATTGGTGTCAGCAAAGTTGTTTATCCTGTTTATAGAAATATAATTGCTCTGCTTTTGCTAAGCCCTTTTGCTTATTTCTTGGAGAAGTGAGTTTCTATATGAAAAGCTTGTTTTTCACCTTTCCTGTTAATATCCTGTTAACTCTGAAACAATGTTTGTGTCTCTGTGATCAGGAATCAAAGACCACCTCTTACTTTTTCTTTACTGGTTCAGTTCTTCCTTTTAGCATTGCTGGGGTAATCATGTGAATAAGCTTAGTTCTTTGTGCTCTTATTTCCTTCTTATTGTTTCTGATCTTCTCTTATTGATCTTTTTTTTTTTAATTGCAGAATTACTGCAAATCAAGGATTTTACTTGTTGGGATTATATTATGCATCCCCAACATTTGCTTCTGCAATGCAAAACTCAGTTCCTGCCATCACTTTTGTCATGGCTTCAGCTCTAAGGTAATCAAGTTTTCCCTTAAACATCTTTCTCCATCATCCTCTATTTTTTTGTCACAATAAAAAGTTTAGGGGAGTTGAGTCCCGACCCAGGACATGCCTCCATGTTCAAAGAGCGCTTACGGAGGTACATGTTGCCTACCAACAAGGTCCTTGTATCGATGGAATTTTAACCCAACCTTATAATTATAAACCAATTCCTTTATCAATTGGACTAACCTTTGTTAGTTTCCTATGTTTTTTATCAACCTCTTGATGATTTTATGATTCTCTACCAGGCTTGAGGAACTGAACATTGCAAGAAGAGATGGAATGGCAAAAGTTATAGGAACCATTGCCAGTGTTGGAGGTGCTTCTGTGATTACACTCTACAAAGGACCTCCTCTTCTCCACCAGATACACCATCTTCAAGCAGACTTTACCTCAGAAACAGATCAATCTTCCATGAAAATGCAAAATCGGACATGGGGTTGCATATACTTAATTGGACATTGTTTATCATGGGCTGGTTGGATGGTTTTTCAGGTCTGCCCATAAAAATGATCATAAACTTCAAATAAAAACGTCAAGTTTTACTAGTATCAGCCAATAAATCATTCTTATAACCTAAGTTGTTCACAAACAATTCTGTGCAGGCTCCTGTGGTGAAGAAGTACCCAGCAAAGCTAACACTCACTTCATTCACATGCTTCTTTGGATTGATCCAGTTCTTGATCATAGCAGCCTTTGTAGAAACTGATATGGAGCGTTGGAAAATACAATCCACAGAGGAGCTTTTTACTATCTTATACGCTGTAATACTAATTACTTCACTTATACAATGTGGTGATGATGATTACAGGTTAAAAACTCAATTCAACTCATTTTTTCCGTGATCATTCCAGGGAGTAGTAGCATCTGGCATTGTCATCTCTCTCCAAACATGGTGCATTCAGAAAGGTGGTCCAGTCTTTGTCGCAGTCTTTCAGCCGATGCAAACGTTTTTAGTTGCTATCATGGCAGCCTTCATACTTGGTGATCAGTTATACTCTGGAGGGTAAGCAGAAAACTTGTGAACCATAAAAAGTTTCCCTTTTATTTTTAATTTGAACTGATGAATTTGTTTTACTGCAGTGTTATTGGTGCAATTCTTATTGCGCTTGGTCTCTACTTCGTCCTCTGGGGCAAAACAAAGGAAAAAGGGACGATTATTCCAGAGGACCCATCATTAACCAAGCCACTGATTAATTCTGAAGAGAATAGAAAAGCTGATGCAGCTGCAAAAGACATACCCTGACATGTGTATTTTTGTTCACAAAAACAGACTATTTCAGTGCTGGTAAAGTGCCGTATATGCACAACCACACTTGTGTCTAGTGCCTCTGTTAGCAGCATCTCTGGTTGTAAGACTTGGCCTATCCAAATTAGTTGTAAGAGTCACGGGCTAAAGCTAAGCAAGCTTTAGTGAGAAAGCTTGCTGATTCATTTGAAGCCAATTCTATGTTGGTGTTGATTAGTAAGATACATATGTGGTTAGTTGTGGGCGTGTGTGTAATGTCAAACGAGGCGTTTGGAGTGAATGAAGGAAGACTCCATATGCTACTACACATTTCACTGGCATGTATATCTGACCTCTGAAGTTGTATGGATATATATTTGCTGCCAGGATATTGTTGAAAAGCGCTTGAGGGGAAACTTGAATCCTAGTCTTTCTATATGGGAAGAAGATACACACTCGCGTAGTTCTACTTTAAACCAAACATGCATATCAGTAGCTGCAACTTCCCCCAAGTGGATGGAATTCATTGAAGCTGAATTCCTATCCATGCAAGTAGTTGACCAGCACTTGACACCTTAGCAAGCTCAAATTCTATATCACTAGGACAAAGGTATTAGTTATGACCTGTTTCCTAAGCAATCAGTGAAGAAGGAAAAATACGAATGCGCCATAAGCATTTCATGGACAAGAGATTCCAAATTGAGTTTCACACTAGAAACTTGGGATTCAGACGGAGAGGAGATATCCTTATTAAAAGGAATCATATTTTAAGAATTCAAGAAATCCAGATCCCATTACATCGTTCGTGCACTAAAAGGTCATTAGAAATTGATATTCCAATAACATAAAAACTAATTCTTATAAAAACTAAAGTGGATAGTAATTGCTCGTTAACCCACGTCAACATCGCAATCATAGTATCAACCAGTACAAAACCTATGAGCACATAAGAATTTATAAAATATTCTGCACTATTCCTTACAATAAATGATGAAATCTATCAAGCACCCATTCATCACAAAGTCATACAAAAGATAAATCTATAGTAGGGGGAAGATAGAGACTGAAATAACATGGTAGAGGTCCGAAGAAAGAGATCTCCCATTCATAATCTCCCACAACACATTAAGTGAAAATGGCTGGTAATGACTTTAAGAAGCATCACAAGGGCCATCGAAATTTTAAGAAAACAAGAACCAAAACAATTCAAAATCACTAACCAAAGTCACTAAAAGTGCATAAACTATCAACTAGAAATATGGCAACGCAATACAAGATAATGATTAAATATTTCTCCAAATTTGTCAGTGTTCAACCCACACTACCTCACAGTTACAATATCGTCAATCTTCAAAATCATCCGCACGCACTCCGTTGCTAAGGTGATGGCACTTGTGCTCACAAGCAGTGGCTGCACCACATTCTCCTCCAAGATGTTCGTAATCTGCCCCTTCCTCACATTAATTCCAGCATTTATTTCGGCCTTTGCATGGCGATTCCTCAGCTCAGTAACAATAGCAATCGGATTCAAACCTGCATTCTCAGCGAGAGTATAAGGAATGACTTCAAGTGCCTCGGCAAATGCTCGAATACAATGACCCTCCATTCCGTGTAACACCTTTGCCCAGGCACCCAGTTGCCTCGACAGCTCAATTTCTGGAGCACCACCACCAGCAATCAAAAACTTCTTGTTGACTAAACATCTAACAACACACAAAGCATCGTGCAAACTCCGCTCTGCTTCATCTATCACCAGCTGATTTGATCCACGAACAAGCACAGTTGTGGTCCTTCCCATATCCTTGATACCAGTAACTTTGACAATTTTCCCATCCCCAAGAGAAACCTCCTCAACAAGTTCCGCATGTCCCAGCTTCTCAGCACGAAAATGCTCAATATTTGCTATTGGCAAACAATTCAGAGTATTTGTAATAAATTCAATCTCATCTCGTTCCACATCCTTAACCACCAAAATTTTAGCTTTTGCAAGGTAATGCAAAGATAAGTCAGTCACGGCATCTCTTAGGATACTCTTCTGAATCAACAACACATTACAACCCGTTGCTCTTATCTTCTTAATCATGCCCAAAATATAATTCCGTTCTTCTTTCAGTATTCTATCCATCTGGCTGTAATCACTAACTACGATACTCTGCTCAATGTCAGTTTTTGGAGGAGAAATCTGGAATTGAATCACAGCAATCTTAGCATTTTCCATGCGGGTAGGACCTCCAGCAGCGTGACTAGCCTTCTTATCAAACACCAATCCCTTCACCAATTCAGTGTCATCCACCGTTCCACCAAGCTTCTTCACAATCTTGATGTCACGAAGATCGACCATGTCAGGCTTGGCCGGATCGACGACCGATAACACAGCATCAACAGCGAGAGGTGCCAACAGGGTCGAGTACTGACTAACCACTTTGCTATTAAGCGAAGTGCTAGCA
The DNA here is from genome assembly GCA_963242795.1 of Inga leiocalycina. NCBI lineage: Eukaryota > Viridiplantae > Streptophyta > Magnoliopsida > Fabales > Fabaceae > Inga > Inga leiocalycina. The sequence continues at coordinate 26,075,823 of OY725322.1, forward strand.
GATTTGATCAAAGAATCACGGTCCGTAAGCTCAACAGGCACAGCCATAGCAGTAAGGACATCAATGGCTTTAATCGAGGCCTTGTGCAGCGAATCCGAAACGACCGTGGGATGAATCCCATGCGACAAAAGTAAAAGACATTGTTCAAGCAAAGCACCGGCAATAACGACCACGGTGGTAGTACCATCACCGGCAGCGGCATCCTGGGATTTGGAGAGCTCAACAAGCATTTTCGCAGCGGGCTGAAGGACTTCCATCTTGTTGAGAATAGTGGCGCCGTCATTGGTGATGATGACCTCGCCGGAAGCAGTGGAGATCATCTTATCCATACCCTTAGGACCCAAACTGGTTCTAACGGCATTAGCGACGGCTCGAGCGGCGACGATGTTGGCATGGCGAATGTCTTCCTTGCGCTTGTTGTCGACGTAAGACTCGGTTTTTGAGGCTCGGGCCTGGGGAACTGCAATCGCAGCCATTGATTGCCACTGAACCTGTTGCGAGAAGACAGAACGGAGAGGGATGAAATGGGAAATGGCCAACGGGGGAAGTGAGAACCGAATCAGAGAAGAACACCAAAACCCTAGAAATGAAAGTGGTTATTTGAGGTGGAGGCTTGTTCTAGGACGCCGGGAGTTCGAGAGGGTTCAATTTGCAAATGACATTAATTTTGGAACGGACTTGTGTATTCAGGGTGAAAAAATTAGGCCGGGACTAATGTTTTTCGCTTTTTTTTTGATAAAACTAATGTTTTTCTTTTGGGCTTGCAAGGATTAATATACAAGGTTCTCAAATCTGGACTGATCACTAAATCATTGAGGTATTAAGTTAAGGGTCGGTGGGTCAGATTGAAGTTAAATCGGGGCTAGACCAGTGAGAAAGTGTAGATTTCAAGGATATTTTTATGTGAAATTCTGAATAAAATATTAAAAAAAATAAAAAACTTGGTTGAACAACACAAAACCTGGTCAGACCATGGTCAACCACCAGACCGGACCAGATAGACCACCAGTTGGTCGGTTTTCGACTCAAACCGACTGGTCCTGTCCGATTTTCAAAACATAACTAATATATCATATACGATTATTTATGCTAAATATACGGTACTTTTAAAGGAAAAATATCGTTAAGATTCCAATTAAAGAAAATAATACTAGTTTTTATTGATAAGTAAAGAACTACTATTAATAAATGAATGTGTAACTATTAATAAGTTATGAAACTTGTCAATATATTATTTCCTTTAGCTGAAACTAAAATAATATTCTCCCATTTCCAAATATTAAATATTAAATTATATGGTTTCACTTTTACATATTGATTGATTTAAAAGGAAAAATGTTAGTATGTTACTATAGGTTAAAAAAGAAAAAAGAAAAATGTTACTGTCATAAGATTGCGAATAATATGTTTTTCATAGGAGAAAAAAACTTACCAATAATTGTTAATTATTTTTTTAATTTTTATTAGTATAGGAAAATTGCCATTAATCTTATGAAATTTATTAGTGGGTTGCGTAAGAATAAATAAAGAAACTTGTTATTTTGTCAAAAATTTCATTGACTATTATTTTATCAGAGTTAAAAACTTTAGCGTGAGAAATTAGCAATTAAATCGAATTGGGTTTTTCATATCATGCTTGTCGAAACTCTAATCTAAGGGCCCGTAGAGAAAGCGGTGGAAAAGCATATTCATGTAAGTTAAAATAAAACTCCACTCACAGATTTACCTTATATACCATAAATCACGCTAGAAAAGTCACTTCTACCGATAATCTAAATAGGCACTAAGCTTCTAAGGCCACTTGATATTTAAGGATGGTGGTGCATTAAAGTATTACATTAGAGCTGGGTAAGAAAAATTGCTATTTTTTAAAACCCGGCCTGAAAGTATAAGGGTCAGGGCTGGCCCTGAAGATATTTTCACAAAATTGAACAAATTTTATTTTTTTTCAGTTTTTTTAAAAAAATTACAACAAAGAAATTCCTAATTTAACACATAAATATTATCAAAATTAGAGTGTAAACTGTATACATCATGTAACAAACAAACACGATCATTAAGTCATAATCAAAGGTAAATTATTGTCTATATATCACAATTACAAATAATTAATGAGAAGACTTAATAAAATTAAAAATATTTCTTCTAAATATGTCTTGAAAAGTGTAAGTAGTCAATAAAATAAACAATACAAGATATAAATAAAACAATCATAAGAAAATAAGTCAAAAAATACAAAATTGGTAAGAATATTTATGAAATAAGAAATATTTTTTATAGGTTTTTAATTTTTAGGATTATTAATATAAGATATTCTTATGAAATTTAATTCTAAAAAAGTTAATATCAACTAAATATTTGCAACATCATTAACAAAATATAAAAAATCAATAATAATATTATCATATAAATAATTAAAAAAAACATACAGGGCCAAAAGGGCCGGCCCTTTTAGGCTCTCGGCCCTACAGGGCTGGCTCTTTTAGGCCTGCTTTTATTTTTAAGGCAAAAATATGAGGCCCAACCCTTATAAATTTAGGGTCTAAAAGGCTGGCCTGACAGACTTAACCCGTTTTTCTGGCTCTATCTGATATCCATAACTCATGCAAGTAATTTGTGAATTTTATGACTTTTTTTTTTAAGTTCATGCTCTTGTTTGGGAGAGGAAAGTTTGAGAACACCCCACAAAATCACCTATATAATTTTTGAGACAATAACTCTACTTTAACATTTATTTATTACGGTGTAAAATGACTTAAAATAAAATAATTCAAATCCACTGCAAATCCCTAATTTAAGTGGAATCAAAATTGAAATACACATATATAAATTTATTTATACTTTTATAATATATAAAGAGTAAACAAAACTTATTTTCACCCCAACAATTATTTGCTTATTCTCCCAAGCAACAAAATTACGAGTACTTGTTGCAAAATAGATTTCTAAATTATTTTATTTGTCTTTCGTCCAATGGGAGAATATGAGAAACGGAAAAATAAAATAAAACACCTAAGGCTGTGTTTGTTTCAGCGTTTTGTATAGGAAAAACGCACTTATTACGCAAGCCGAGAAAAAACTCCTCACACACACTTACCTCGTATACCGTGAATCACGAATTATAAGCACGTTTTGGACAAAAATAAACTATTCCAAACGCACACTAATATTGTCAAGTATGGGAAACGGGAAACCTCAACGCAGTGCCCGCCACTGCCCCCAAGACTCCGGGGACGTTGAAGGAAATGTTTCCTGTGCTCTGTGCCTGAAACTATTTTCCTGCCACTCCCACGCGCCGCCATGCGCTCTTCCGCCTCTTTTCAGGGCTTTATCAGAACCACCACTTCTGCTTCAACCACCATGTCCCTCAGGGGTCCCCTTTTCCTCTTACCACACAGAGCTCGAAGACTCTCACTTCTATCCATTTCCTTGAGATTTCCTTCACTTGGCTTGAGAAGTTTTCATGCGCCCTCAAAGATAAGGTCTCACATAGGAGCTATGGGTTCAGTGGCGCCTTCTAGGACAACTGAGGTGGATTGGAAGGAGACGCAAGTTGTGGGCTTCAGGCGGAGGAACATTGCTTTGCCATTCTGGCATCAGCAGAGCTCCAGTTACGGTCGTTTTGCTTACCAGGATGTGTCTAGTGATGATTCCGATTTGGAATCGGGGTCTCCTCAGCAACAAATGGTTAGTGTCATGTATCTTTTTCCCCCTTAACGCTTGAGTGAAAGCAAAGTAATTAGCTGCTGCTATAGGAATTTTTGATTGCTTCATAGCTAGGTAACTAGTCTAATATTATAATCTATTCTCACAGTTGGCTTCTGGAATTTTTCCTTGTTAAATTGACTTGAAATTTGATGCATGAATCACATTGACAGAGGATTATATAGAAGAATTAGGTTTCAGCGTTGGGACTTCATAAGTTCTTAATCCTGTGCTTAAATGAATCTAACCTGGAAGCCCCTATTGTTGATTGGATATGTTAATAAGCTTAATCTGTTTTTGCGTAATTTTGATGCTTTCGATTATTATGGTGCTGTTTACTTATATCTCTCGTCCCCTTTACTGACAAAATCCCGGGATGATTTTTGGAAACAACCAAAATATAGGGATGGACATTTTTGATAGAGCACGGGGCGTCTTGCAATTCATATATCCGATTTTATTTAGTGGGATAAGGCTTATTCTTGTTATTGATGGGAAAGCATAAGCATTTTGCTGAAACGGCTGTTGACACTTGTGTAGATGATGGCTATGAAATGACTTATTTTCATGATAAAATGGCAGCAAATGTCTTACATTTAGATATGAACTTATGGATAGTGGATGCATGATAATATTTTGTTATATGCTGATAGAGCTACATTTTTCACAAAGTAGAACTGGCTAACTGTATCCTAATGTGCGTTGGATGATGAAAAATTGATAATTATGTTGCTGAAAAACTACTATGTTCTTTTCGGAAATGCATATCATTTCATGCAAACCAGAAAAACTGACAGCCTGATCTTAATCTGGGGACAACATTGTCTTGCCTTTTTTTATTAGCTTTTCTGCTAACCTTTCTTGGGATTATAATTATACTTGCGCTTACATGGAGATGTGCGTAATGATTTATCCTTGTTCATTATATTGTCTGGCTCCGTTTGATAATGCTATTTTATGGATTTGAAAAGCTCTTGTATCATGATGATAGAGACACATCTATCCGATTTTATTTTATATAACTTTCATAAATATATTTACAATTGCATGTCACTTAGAAGGCTTTTCTTTGCACCTCCCTTTGTAGTTAGAATTTCTTTACTAGGTCAATGAATTTTTTTTTTCTATATTAACTATATAATGAATAAATAATCAATGATGTAATTTTAAGTTTGTACTTTCATTTGTTTCCTTTTGGCCCCCTCCCCCTCCCCTCAATATAAGAAAAACCTTGTTGGCCTTACTGGTGACCTCTTTTTTTCTTTTTTTTATTTCATTTTTACTGAAAAGGATACAAGTGACCTTTATTATGGGAAAATTGTGTATATTGATCATGTTCTCACTAATGTGTTTGCTTGCTGTTGATTATTAGGGTGGTTCATCCCTTGATAACATTGATGAGTGGAGATGGAAGCTGACCATGCTTCTTCGCAACAAAGATGAGCGAGAACTAATTTCAAGGGATAAAAAGGACAGACGTGATTTTGAGCACCTCTCAGCTTTAGCGACTAGGATGGGTTTATATAGGTACTTTAACTTAATGCTGTACAATTTGTTATTGCCTTTAGTTTATAACATCCATTTTCTGATGCACTTTGGCAGCCGGCAATATTCAAAAGTAGTTGTCTTTAGCAAGGAACCTCTACCCAATTACAGATCTGATCTGGATGATAAGCGTCCACAGAGGGAGGTATCATTATTCGTCATAATTTGTCCTTTTTCTTATGTTCTTTTTCATGGTTTGATGTATAAGGGAAAACTAGTCCCTTCCTTCTTTTTAACGACTTACGAAGCACTTGATTTGTATATTGTTATGCATAGACTGAGTAAGTGAGGTTTGTTGACCAACCATTGTAAGGTACAGAAAACCTCTTTTATGGAAGATTGGAGTGTTATTTATCTGAAAATGTAACTTGTTAATGGGGTTTACAGTAATACTATGACATTTGTAATATTAGGTTAATTTTCTGTGCTCTCTTGACACATATAGCACGATCAACCTCTTTTTCTATGCACTTACAGGTTGTCATACCTTTTCGTGTTCATGGAGAAGTAAATTCTCTTCTCAATGCTCACCTCTCTAAAAAGTCTAAAACCTTTGGAGGCATTGTAGATACATCCTTCCATAGATCAAGCAGTGCTGGCATTCCTGCGGATGAAGGAATTCTCAAGGAGCCAGAGCCCTTAGCACAGAATAATGTTGTCAGGGAGAAAATCCTTCGACGAAAAAGTTTGCAATTGCGTTATCAACAAGAAGAATGGCAGGTTTATTTACTGATGCACATCACATTTGTCATAGTGGCTTGGGTTTATACTTCAGTCTGTTTTGCATTTTAAATTTTGTAGGTACTCTGGTAGATTAATATCCATTTGTTGGCTTTGCAAAAATTCCGTGTGGTATGGACTCAAAATGTTAAGATTCTGGAATTATTTGCCCAGAATCGAAGTGAAATAGGTAGAAGGAGAAGGAAAGATGAAGTAGATGAAAAGAAACAGAACAATCGAACAGAAGAGAGAGAGAGCAGAGAAAAGAAAAACAGAGATTCTGAGAGGGAGAGACACGTGGCTGCTGAATCATGTATTTTATTCTCTGAGTCAACAACAACATAATAGTGATAATAGCTCATATATATATAGAGCCGAGGGATTCAGGGGCAAATCTGCACTTAACTAATTCAGGGGCAGATCTGCACTTAACTAATCCTAATCCTATCTAATTAGCTAGGGAACACAATTTGGGGATTAGGGATTCACAACTACAATCTTTACAAATTCATATCAATACCCCCCCCACTTTGACATCCTTGTCCTCAAGGATGTGCCATAACAAAATCTGGAAACTGTTCTCGAAAATGGGACAAGGGAAGCCATGAAGCTTCTTCATCCAGCAACCCCTTCCATTGCACAAGAACTTCTGTGATCAGTCGCCGCCGCCTCTTAACAGACCTTTTATTCAACAGCTTTTCTGGAAACAAAGAAGGTGGAGGCTCAGGGAAGTCTGGAGGAGGGTGCCTCTGCTGAACAGTAGGGTTAGGACACAATTTCAGTTGTGAGACATGAAATGTAGGGTGGATGCGCGAATCAGAAGGTAACTCCAGCTTATAGGCAACCTGACCCACTTTCTCTAACACTTGATAAGGCCCAAAAAATCTGGGAGCTAACTTCTGAGAACTTCTCACAGCAGCTGAAATTTGTCTATAGGGTTGTAACTTCAGAAATACCCATTGGCCAACCACAAATTCCCTATCAGACCTATGTAAATCAGCTTTTTGCTTCATTCTATTAGAAGCTCGGTGCAAATGATATTTCAGCATAGCTAGCACCTGTTCCCTTGCTTCAAAGCTTCTGTCCACAGCCTCCAAAACTGAATTATGAGGCAAGTAGGGACAATGAATAGGTGGTTTTTGGCCATACAAGAGCTCATAGGGAGAGGCTTGAGTAGATGTGTGAAAAGTTGTGTTATACCACCATTCCGCTTGTGACAACCATTTACTCCAATCCTTGGGTTTCTCCCAACACATACACCTCAAATAAGTTTCTAGACACCTATTGAGAACTTCTGATTGCCCATCAGTTTGTGGGTGATATGCGGTAGATAGCTTTTGTTCAATTCCCAAAACTCTCAAGAACTCCTTCCAGAAATTACTTACAAAAAGTGGATCTCTATCACTGATAATTTCAGTAGGAGCTCCATGGAGTTTGTAAACATGGTCTAAAAAGATTTGAGCTAATGAGGATGCTGTATAAGGATGAGATAAGGCTAGGAAATGGGAATACTTACTCATCCTATCAATTATAACCCATATAACCTCCTTACCATTGGACTTAGGGAGTCCCTCAATAAAATCCATGGTAATTGATTCCCAGACACGGCTAGGAATAGGTAGAGGCTGTAGACGACCAGGAGATGCAACTGTTTCATATTTATACCTCGCACACGTGTCACATGTCTTCACGTAGGAAGTAACATCACTCATCATCTTTCTCCACCAAAAAAGAGCTTTAATTCGGTGATAAGTGGCTTGGATGCCCGAATGCCCCCCTTGAGGGCTTGAATGCAACCAATCTAAGATTTTTTTCTTCAAAGTGGCATCGTTACCCACCACTAGCTTACCCTTCCTTCTTAAGAGTTCATCACTCCATGTAAAGTGGTGGAGAGGTCCCTCGGTAGCCTGAATTTGGGGTAGTAATTGCTGCAAATACTCATCACTTACCCAACTTTGCTTAATGTGCTGCAACAGATCTGCTGAAGAAGTGTCAAAAACCATCTGTAACAGCTGCATTTTTGGCATTCTAGAGAGTGCATCAGCTACTGAGTTGTCTTGTCCTTTCTTATATTGAATCTCATAATCAAACCCAGCTAGCTTGGCCACCCACAACATCTGAAATGAAGTTTTCAGTTGCTGTCCTAGTAGGAATTTGAGGCTTTTCTGGTCTGTCCGTATGACAAAACGATTTCTTTCTAAATATTGATGCCAATGTAATACAGCCAACACCACTGCCATGAGTTCCTTCTCGTAAACTGATAATTGCTGGTGCTTAGGAGATAAACCCTTGCTGAAATAGGCTAAAGGCCGCCCCTCTTGCATGAGAACAGCCCCAATACCACAGCCACAAGCATCAGCCTCAACCACAAATTGCTTAGAAAAATTAGGTAGAGAAAGAACCGGTGCTGAAGTGAGAGCCTTCTTTAGGTTATGAAAAGAATCTGTAGCTTCTTGTGACCATATAAAACCATTCTTCTTAAGTAAGGATGTTAGGGGTCTTGCTATAGTACCAAAGTCACGAATGAAGCGCCGGTAGTAGCCGGCTAGCCCCAAAAAGGCCCTTACTTGCTTGATGGTCGTAGGTAGAGGCCACTCAGCCACTGCTTGTATCTTCCTAGGGTCTGTAGACACGGTTCCAGCCCTAATTGTGTGCCCCAAATAGTCTACATAGGTGGCTGCAAAGATACACTTGGACTTCTTGACATAAAATTTGTTATCTCTTAATAGAGTCAACACCTCCTCTAAGTGTATAGCATGATCCGTGAGAGTGGGGCTATAGATCATAATGTCATCAAAAAACACTAGAACAAATTTACGTAGGTGTGCCCGGAAAAGGTCATTCATAGCTCCTTGAAATGTAGCCGGAGCATTGGTTAAGCCAAATGGCATCACCAACCATTCATAATGTCCTGAGTGTGATTTGAAGGCTGTTTTATATATATCAGTAGGTTCCATTCTGATCTGGTGGTATCCAGCCCTTAAGTCCAATTTAGTGAACCATCTAGCATCACCCAATTCTTCAAATAATTCCTCTATTAATGGTATAGGGTATTGGTTCTTGACTGTTGCTTTGTTAAGCTCACGGAAATCAATGCACATGCGCCATGTGCCATCCTTTTTCTTCACCAACACAATAGGAGCCGAAAATGGTGAAGAACTTGGTTGAATAACCCCATCTTGCAGCAGCTCATTAATCAGTTTTTCAATAGTATCACGTTGGGCTGCTGGGTAACGATAAGGCTTCAAACTAATGGGGTTTGTGCCTTCCTTGAGGATGATAGGGTGGTTATGGCCTTCCCTAAAGGGTGGGAGGCCCTTAGGTTCTTCAAAAAGGGCTTGAAACTTACTAAGTATCCCCTGTATGTCTGCTGGAATATTTATTTCAGTGTCAGATTGTGCAGAATCAGAAACATGGGGAGGCGGTTTTGGAACCAACTGCAGAAGGAATAATTGGTTTTGATGTAGAGAATGAATTTCAAATTTGTTGGGGTGCATTACCCTCCAGGCATTAGGTGGTGCAGCCTGCAACTTCTCCAACCTCCCATTATGCCAAAAGTACATAGTCAACGAGCCATAGTCCCAAAAGGCATTCTTAATGCTTTTCAGCCATTGCAGCCCCAAAATTATTTCATAAGTGTTGAGTTCTAAGATTCTAAGGTCAAATCTGAATTCAAGACCCTGCATCTTCCATTTAAACCCTTTCCACACCCCATGCACTTGTAACTTTCTGCCACCAGCAACCTCTACCGAAGGTAAATCAGATGTGTCACCTTTCCAACCCAACTTTTTAGCCAATCCTAAATCAAGAAAGTCATGGGTGCTACCACTGTCAATGAGGACCTGAATCAGCCTCTTACCAACCTGTCCTGGCACTCTCATGGAGGTAGAGTCATCAACTCCAGCGAATGCATGAAGGGATATACAGGAAGGTAGGTCCTCGTCCGGCATTAATTCAGAACCATCATCCCCAGTATCTTCATTTTCAAAATCATACTCAATGTAATGCAATTGAGCTTTTTGTCGCTGGGGACATTTATGTTCACGCGAGAAGGGTGCATGGCAATAGAAGCACAAATTTTTCATTCGGTGGTCTAGTTCCTCCTCAGGTGTAAGGGGTCTATATGGTTTGTTTGCAATCTTGGGAATCAAAGATTGGGTCTTTGGAATAATCCCAGCAGGCTTATCGGTGATGGTTGGTCTATTGGCTTCGGACGACTTGGCCGTTAGCAGGGCTGACCGATAGGAAGAAGAGGAAATTGATGGGTTTAAATACCTGGTCGCAGATGATGAAGAAGTGGATGCCGCTGGTCGAGTATAACGGTCGACCGGTGATTTAGTAGCGGCACTAACGGTAATAATTTCTTGCATCCTGGCGATCTTGCGCGCTTCTGTCAGCGTTCTTGGGCTGAGGAGGCGAACAGGACCTGCCAACTCCATTCGCAGCCCCGCTATGTAGATATCGACCAAGTAATCCTCAGGCAAATCCAATTTTGCTGATATCAAATCGAACTCGGCATTAAAATCGGCCAGGGACCCAGTCTGCCGTAAATGCGCGAGATCACTCATCGGCGTCTCGAAGGGGGGACCGAAATTATCTTGTAATAGGACCGCGTACTCCTCCCACAACGGTAGTCGTCCTCTTAGGCGGCGTTCCAATGCACGATGCCATTGGAAAGTACGGTCGTCGAGGCCCATCGATGCTAACTTCACCTTGTTGGCTTCGGGTGTCTCATCGATTTCGAAATATCGTTCACAGCGGAGAAGCCACGTCAAAATATCGTCCCCGTTAAATCTTGGGAACTCGAGCTTAGTGAATTGGGTTGGTCGTTGGTAGTTGTGGTGATTCGGTGGCCGACGATCACCGTTTCTGTAGTTATTCGGAGGATGGTCGGCACGGTCTTGCATCTCCAGACGCAAGGTCGTGATACTGGCATTGACCCCATCGGCGAAGTCTTGGAAACTAGCCGTTAATGTCTGAATCTGTCGTTCCACCGCCTGTAGACGTTCGTCGGTCATTCTTGCTTGTTCTTGATTTCTTGTTTCCACCATGCAGCGTCGGCGAGTCGGCAGAGGAATGAATTTCTCTGATACCACTGTTAAGATTCTGGAATTATTTGCCCAGAATCGAAGTGAAATAGGTAGAAGGAGAAGGAAAGATGAAGTAGATGAAAAGAAACAGAACAATCGAACAGAAGAGAGAGAGAGCAGAGAAAAGAAAAACAGAGATTCTGAGAGGGAGAGACACGTGGCTGCTGAATCATGTATTTTATTCTCTGAGTCAACAACAACATAATAGTGATAATAGCTCATATATATATAGAGCCGAGGGATTCAGGGGCAAATCTGCACTTAACTAATTAAGGGGCAAATCTGCACTTAACTAATCCTAATCCTATCTAATTAGTTAGGGAACACAATTTGGGGATTAGGGATTCACAACTACAATCTTTACAAATTCATATCACAAAATGTTTGATAGAAGTCATGGCAATTTATTATCTGTGTCTTTTCTCTGAAATTTGAACTGCATGTCCACGATTGTTCTCATATCAATGTCCAACATGATCTATGGTTGCTTGATGGATATTTTAATAATACTTTTTATGCTCTTCATATAACTACTTAAGCTCTTTTGTTGAGGTAGTTTTAAACATGATATTAGTGCTTTCCTCAAGTGATGTAGATTTTAATTCTTACTGTCTTTCATCCGTTCAAATAAAGTTAAGATTTAGTGCAAGGATTGGTAGCTTGTGCTTTGCTGACACTTCAAGTCCTGAAGGAGCATGTTATATATATGTATGCAAATATTTAACAGCTTAATTTTTTGAAGTAGTCCTTGGCAGTCTTTACTGTTCATCGTTGGATCTTTTTTTTGAATGAGAAACTGAATATCATTAATCCAACAAAGGACTATTACAACAAAAGAACAAAATAGCAACAAGCCTAATCATCCCTCATCACTGACCGCCTCCCGAAATGAAGGAGGTGGATGATCAAGGAGAACAAAAGTGTCACGAATATTATGCACAAGCTTAGTTAGGTGGTCAACTAACAAATTCTGTTCTCTAGAGATATGACATATAAGAACCTGCCAGTTCCTAAAAATCCAAAGCCTAGTGTCGTCAATGACTTCTTTAAAAGGGTAAGAATTATCACAACCCCGAGTAAGCAGATTAACGGCCTCAAGGCAGTAAGTACAAACTAAAATCTTTCTAAAATCCCTATTCTAGCAGATTTGAAGCCCTTGAATGATTGCAATAACTTCGGCTACCATCGGGGGGACCCAAGTAAGCTTGCTCATATAGCCACAAACCCAACCCCCATCTTCTGCTTTAATAACCCCAGCACAACTACTCTGGCCCGATTTTAAGACAGAGCCATCGGTTTCCAAAGTGATAAAGCCAGGTTGTCTCCGAACAAAGCCTCCTCCTGCATTAGATGAATTGGTATAAAACTGGCAATTGGAAGATAGATCCATGTCCCAACTAGCCCGGAATAAGCTAGAATGAGCATTGTGGGATTCAATTTCCGAATCATCCCCAAATAGCTTCTTGCAACGAGCCACCCAAATATCCCAACAAACATAGCCAAATAAGGTAGCCCAGTTTATCTTCTTAGTGAAATTCCTGCCTGCTTCATGTTTTAGATTCCATTTAATCCATTCAAACCCCTGTAGGGTAGAAAAAGTATCCCACAAGGCCGGGTTGACTATGGAAATCCATCGTTCACGAGCGTTGGTACAATCCCGTAAGAGATGCATGGTATCTTCGTCCTGGAGACACTCAAAAGGACAACTAGCATGTTCGATCAAACCTCTTTGTGCTCTGAGATGTGCTGTATGGGCTCTTCCATGAGCAACAAGCCACATAAAAGTTTTTATCTTCTCAGGTACCGGCCACCTCCATAGCGCCCTCCAAAATTCATCCGAGCTATGGGAACCTGCAAAATGAAAACGATATGCAGAACTAACAGAAAAGCATCTATCAGAAGAAGGTTTCCAGAAAAACTTATCTTCTCCTCTCTTAGAACAGGGAGGATGAGCACACAGAATACGATCAATAATATCACGTTGAAGCCATCTCCCCAGCTTAGCAGTATCCCATTCGCCCCAGGGATGCACATAATCCTGAACTTTTTCATTCCTATCCACAAAAGCCTCCAAACCAGGAATTAACTCGATCAATGGCCTATTTAATTCAGACCGGTTGTCATACCAGAAGGAAGTCGAAGCACCATTCCCAATTTTTACTCCCACCCCACGTTGGAATTTATCCCAAACAGTGCAAATTCCTCTCCAGATGAAGGAAGAGTTCCTTCGTTTTATAGGTCCATTCATATGCTCCCATCGGTATTTAGCTTTAAGTACCCTGACCCATAGCGTTTCCTTGTTATTCAGCAACAGCCAGCAGAGTTTCATGATAAAGGCTTCATTTTGTTTACGCATGTCACGAACCCCCAGTCCTCCGCTCCTCTTGTCCTTGGTAATCTGATCCCAGGAGATGAGATGAAGTTTTTTCTGATCCTCATTCTCCCCCCACAGAAAGTCCCTACTCATCTTCTCATGATCCCGCAGAACACCTTGAGGAAGCAACATCGTTTGCATATGATAGGAAGGCAAGGCAGATAAAACTGCTTTTATAAGAGTGACCCTGCCTGCAAAATTTAAGCATCCTTTCTTCTACCCAGATAATCTTCTTTTGGTTTTTTCCATAATAGGAGCAAAAATAAGCTTGGTAACTCTTTTATAAAGCAAAGGAATTCCAAGATACTTTCCCAAGTCCCTTGTTAAACGCACTCCCATACTTCTGCTAAGACTATATGCTCTAGAGGCATATACATTCCTTGAAAAGCACACTCTGGTCTTATCTTTATTCATTTTCTATTCATAAACACTACAGAATAATTGAATGCAATGCAACATCTCCACCTGATTCTCTGAGGCTTCACTGAAAAGAATGAGATCATCTGTAAAGAATGGGTGAGAGATACTTGGACCATCCCTATTGAGTCGAATCGGCTTCCACAAACCATCGTTAATAGCGTCCTGGATAATATGGTTGAACCTTTCCATGCATAACGTAAAAACATAGGGAGAAAGGGGATCTCCCTGTCTAATGCCACGAGATGCAAAAAAAGTATGAGAGGCTTCACCATTCCAAAGAACCTGGAAGGAGGGACTAGAGATACAAGTCATAACAAGATCACATATCTGTCCGTCAATACCAATAGTTCTCAGGGTATCTTCTATGAAAGACCATTCTAGACGATCAAAGGCCTTTTCAAGATCCACCTTAACAGCCATCCATCCCTTTCTACCAGTTTTGTTTTTCATTGAATGAATGACCTCCTGAGTAACTATTATATTATCACTACTTTGCCAGCCAGCAATAAAGCTGCATTGATGATCACCCACCAGTTTTCCCATGATGTCTTGAAGACGACGGCTCAAAATCTTGGTAATGATCTTGTAACTAACATTATAGAGAGATAGGTCTGAAATCCGTAATTGTTTCCGGATTATCCTTTTTGGGAATGAGAACGATGTTAGAATTATTTATAGCTTTGACCCCATTAGGATTTCTAAAGACCTCTGAGACCAAATCGACAATATGATCCCCAACAATTGGCCAATATTCTTGATAAAAAATCGCTTGAAGCCCGTCAGGTCCCGGCGCCTTAAAAGCCCCCAAACCAAAGGTCGCATCTTTAATTTCTTCCTTGGAGACTTCTGCATGAATTCTATTATAATCAGTGTCAATTAAACTAGGAAAACGCGTCTGAGTCACGATGGGATTGGAAATTGCATTCTCACTCTGAAAGAGATGTTTGTAATAGTTAGTAGTAATTTGCTTTAATTTGCGTTGGTCAAAAGTCCAATCCCCATTAGTCTTTCTAAGGCCATCAATCCTGTTCTGTCTCCTACGAATAACAGCTGCAGTGTGGAAGAATTTGCTATTTTGATTCCCCTACTTCAGCCAATTACATCGAGATTTTTGGTACCAAACGAGTTCTTCTTGCACAAAGATTTTAGAATATTGCTTCCACAACTCATTTTCTGTTTGAATAAGGTGTTGATTATCATGTCTTGCCCTTGCTCTCTCAATACCATCAATCCGTTGCAAGACTATTCTCTTTTTATTATTCAGGTTTCCTACCTTCCTTCTGTTCCACTCACTTGCTTCCTTGGCAAAAGTATTGACCTTATCATTCCATACCCCTCTGACCCAAGAATTCTTCACCATGTCTACAAATCCATCTTCTAAAAACCAGGCAGCTTGGCATCGAAAGGATGGTTTTGATTTGTGAGATTCTGAAGGAGCAGACTTCAGCAAGATTGGCCTATGATCAAAACCAAATTTACTCAGATGGTACACCTAAGTGAGGGGGTGTAACCTATTCCATTCAGCATTCATGAAAGCCCAGTCAATCCTTTCTTTAAGAAATCCACTCTCCCAAGTGAATCTGTCACCAACCATTTCCGTTTCAATGAGTTGAGTATGAGCAATGCAATCTTGAAACTGCTTCATTGACCGGAAATTTGGGTTGGAGCCACCTTTTTTACCTTCACTATAGAGATAGGCATTAAAATCCCCAATCACAATCCAAGGGAGATTAACAGTAGTACTAAAACCTTTTTTATCTTCACTATAGTCATTGAGCTCCTCCCATAGATT
This sequence comes from Inga leiocalycina, assembly GCA_963242795.1. NCBI lineage: Eukaryota > Viridiplantae > Streptophyta > Magnoliopsida > Fabales > Fabaceae > Inga > Inga leiocalycina. The sequence goes on from OY725322.1 coordinate 26,091,469, forward strand.
TTGTCAAAGCAAGTGATTAGGCTTTGCATTAATACCAGAAAGGATAAAATCTTTATTTTCATTAGCAATCACCACTTTGACATAGATAGCTTGAGTAGAGGAGGAGATATATTGCAGCGATATTTCCTCCACATTCCATATAATCCAGATTCCCCCTGCATACCCTGTAGCTTCCAATCGAAGCCTGGTATTAAAATCTAATCTCTTGATAATTTTATCAGCCTTTTGACCACTAACACGGGTCTCTATAAGGATGAGAATCTTGATATCTTTGGCTTGAGTCACATCTCTAATTCTTCTAAGAAATGATCTTGAGGTTGCACCTCTACAATTCCAAGATAAAATATTTATAGGAATCATAATAAACAGATAAAGAAAAGCGAAGAACTTGAACATGGAGCTACTGGCCCGAAACCGATAATTCCATGATACCATCACCATTTTCATCTTCATAAATGGCTTCCCTCTAAGGTTGCGAAGTTGGGTTTTGATCATTAAGAATGGAAACGTCAGCTTGTGTCTCCAAATGCTTCGTCGAGCTTGTATGGTCATAAGGAATTTGGAAGCTCCTTGGTTGAATTTCCACCACCATTTGCTGAGGAGCATTTAATTGAATAGGCCTATTAGCTTCCAACACAAGACCGGCCCCATATTATTTGTGTTTTCCATAAGATAACCCAAGGTGAAAGGGCCATTTTGAGACAAAGACCCAAATACCAAATTATGGCCTCTTCCACTGTGCTTATGTTTGAAAGGAGATGAATGGACTCTTACATTAATGGTCTTTTTGATTTTTTCTTTACAAACCATTGGGTCACTTGTGTCTATATTTTCCGGCCCATCTGCAACTACACACGACTCATCCACAACAACACACGTATTATCCATTTCCGGCCCACCCGATTCCAAGTTTTTGGACGTGGAGCCCTCAATCTGGCCTGACAGAACCGGGCCCACTAGATCTACCTTTTCCTTCTGTTTTGACTTCTTCCCCCTCTTCTCCGTGACCGACCCTCGCACATCTTTCCCTCTCTCCTTTGCTCCAGATTTCACGCTGCTAGTCTCTCCTTTTTCGAAGATGGTAATTAGATTACTTACTCGTTTGCTTTGCTCTATTTCACTACCAACTGAAGTCTTGTGAGCAGGTTCTTTCTTTTTCCAATGAAGCTCTGCCCCCTTCCTTCTAGCAGGCGTTGATTGTTCTCTAGGAATGACCTCTGGAACTGTTTGTTACAGCACCTCCTCCAGACCCTTTCTCACCGCCTCGTGGATTTGATCGGACAGAAGGTGGCATTTTCGACTGTTGCTTCCTCTCCAAATTGGCAACAAGATGGCGTGATCTGACCCTAGGTTTCTCTTGCATCCTTGCTCTGTACTTCTCATCCATAGCTATGCCAGGTATGGACACCAGAGGTAGCTTCTCTTCCGTTGGCTTATTGTTCACAATCACTGGTGAATTTTCTAGTGATGACAGATCATTCGAAGCTATCAAACTTTGAGATTTGGTTGGGCAGGTTTCCATTGTGTGTCCATATAGGCCACATTTAAAGCATATAGCACTCAAGGCCTCACACTCCACCATATAAACATGATTACGAAGTATGAATCTTGATTGTAGTTTCTGGTTTAGATCGACCTCCACACTTACTCTGGCATACTTTCCCCTTTCCACAGTGTGTTTATTATTATCCTGTTGAACCAAGGTATTCATATCTATTTTGAGAGTACGGCCAATCAGATTTCCTATCTCAAACAGACATTCCTCAGAATACATATGCATTGGAAGAGTGGGCATTCTAATCCAAACTGCTACCTTTCTAACTTTTTTACAATACGGATTAAAGTTTGGACTCCATCTCTACACAGCAAGGTAGTGACCTTGTATCAACCACGCCCCATCAAAGAGGAGTCTGGAGCGTAAAGATTTATCTGCAATTCTGAAGAGAAAATAGTTGTTAGGAAGGTCGATAATCTCAAAATTTTCTGATCTGAGTAGCCATTTAATTCGGTCTCTCATCATATGTAGATTTGACCTCCTCCTTAACACTGTCAGAATTAGAGCTTCTTTCCATGGTTTGCACAGTTCTTTTAATTTCTCATTTGATATGTTCAGTGAAGGAATTGAGCCCAAAGCATCTCTATGTTCTTTCGTTAAGATTGGAGCCAATTCCTCCTCCTCCTCCTTGAGCCATTCATCCATTTGCTCATCATAACTCCTATCCAAGCTTTTCTCTTCCGTACCCAAAAGCTTAGCTTTATACGAAATCTGGTGTCTAAGAGTATGCTTCACATGCAATTTCTGCTGATCCGCAGTATTAATAGCACTCTGGTCCAACGCATCTTCCATCAAAATATCAGTGTTCTTCGTTCCCTGTGCCTTGGTGCTTTCTTCCCTGATCTCTACTACATTCATCGGAATTTTCTTGATGTTTCTCCCTAACAACTCATCTTCTTCCTTTGTTTTACCATCCCCTCTGTCGGAAATGGTTCCAGTGGCCGTCGAACGGCCTGTGGGCACTCTGTTTCTCTCACTAACTTTCTCACTCATCTTTTCACAAGATAATGGTAAATTCAAATTGCCGAACTTGTGGCTTTTTGGTCAAAGTGTTGTTTTTTCACAAATTCGTTGGATCTTTCTTTAATGCAAGTTCGGATTTAATTTCATTTCCAGTATGTGAATGTTCTTTTGTCTTTTATTAATTGTGAAAATATTATGCCATATGCTGGTTTCTCAATAGGAGTCTCCTGAAGGACAAAAGATGCTTGAATTTCGTAGATCTCTTCCTGCGTTCAAGGCGAAGGATGCATTATTGAAAGCCATTTCAGAGAACCAGGTGAACAAAAGAGGAAAAAATGTGCTGCTTGTTGCTGTAATTTGTAACTTTTATTTTTTTTACTTGTTTTTGCGGTGTTGTTTTATTACTAGTGGCTATTGAAAGGGATAGAGCATAGTAATAGAGCCAGTATTGTGTTCATAGTTTCATATATTTGTGCTTGTGAATCAGAATCATTTTTTCACTCTTAAAGTGCTGTTGCTGTTGATCATGGATAAATTGGGACGTGAAACAATGGTTTATAACGCATGTTAATTTTTAATCGATTTTCTTTTAGGATGTCCATTACTGTTGAAAATTTTTGTGCTTTTTCAGCGGGCATGAACTGTGGTGCACTTTGAAGCAAGTGGATAATGATCTAAAGCTTTTCTTATGAATTATAATATGCAACATCTATGATTTAAATCCAGCAAACACATCAATCAATTTTGAATTTTGATGTGTCTTTATGCTCTTTTTTTGCCCTTTTATTATATTACTACTACAACAACAACAAATGCCTTTATCCTACTAAGTGGGCTTAGTTACATGGATCACGTGAACACTATTGTGCTCTCTATCTGAGACCAATTCTTTTGATAAGCCATTAACTGAGAGATCTCAATTAATGATTTCTTTAAGTTTCCTTCTTGGTCTTCCTCTAACTCTCTTCACATGCTAAAGAGTATCTGGTCACCCCTCCTTACCGGTTACCCTTTTATTATGAACCTAATAAATTCCCCTCGTCTCTGATATAAATAGAGGTTCTGCACTTATGCCATAGTGTCAGTCTTGGTAGAAGGCAACATTTCTGGAAATGGAATGTAAAATAACAGAAAATGCAGAAAAGATTCTCAACCTTGGCTATTTGAGACTGTAGGCTGTCCCAGATTGTGAACATTCGTGTTGCTTTCATCCTGGACTCCCTTCTTTGCTCTCCCATGACAGCCAAGTCAGTACAAAATTGTTGGTTTCTACCCCTTGTGTTGCTACTAGGCCCTCTAAGCTCATGTTCACCTTTCTTGTCTTCCTTACGTAAGGGCCCAACCTTTAAGTCATGACCTCTTTTTTCATACTTCAACAATGAAGTCTAAGTTTGATTCAATTGATAAGGATGCGATTTATACCCCACTAGAGTGTGGTTTTAAATCCCATTGCTAATATAAGGATCTTACTAGTGGGTAATTTGTAAGTACCTTTGTAAATGTTTTTTGAGTAATGAGGTCTACCATGATTCTATTGAACTATTGAGACCTAACTCCTTTAAAATTTTTTCCACCAACAAGAAGAAAACAAAGGCTCCCTTCCTATTAGAAGCTCACTTTGATATTAGGACAAAGGATGACTAAAATGGACACACAACAAATATATACAAGCACACATGGGGAAACTTGGCCAGTTATTGAAGAAATGCAAGAAATATATACAAGCACACATAGTTTGATTTTGTCACTATTTTGATGAATTAGAAAAATAAAGCACCTTTCTCCAAAAAAACGATGTGCTGTATGATACAGAAAATTTCACAAGTATGATGAATTTTGTTAACTACAAATTATTTTTATGCCTTGCAGCTATTACAAGATAACATTGACAACAACTCAACTTATAGGCCTTTGAACAAATAATCTTGTAATGGGTGGCATAAATAATAATGTTTTCTTTTGTAGGTCCAGTTATATTTGAGAATTCCTTATTGGACTCCATATTATGCTTTTGCTGGACTGTAATTTATATTAATTGATGGCATAAACGGAAACATGCAGGTTGTTGTGGTCTCAGGTGAAACTGGTTGCGGTAAGACCACGCAACTCCCACAATATATATTAGAGTCTGAGATTGAAGCTGCACGTGGTGCTGTCTGTAGCATAATTTGTACTCAGCCTAGAAGAATATCTGCTATGTCTGTTTCTGAAAGAGTTGCAGCAGAGCGTGGGGAAAAATTGGGAGAATCTGTTAGTTTCCGGATCCATTTAATTGCAATGCTTGAATTTACATTGCATTATTTAATACATAAGTTTCTGAACTTTTTATTCTCTAAAAGGTTGGTTACAAGGTTCGGCTGGAGGGTATAAAAGGAAGGGATACTCGTCTTCTACTTTGCACTACAGGTGTATTGTTGAGGAGACTACTTGTAGACAGAAATCTAAAAGGTGTGACTCATGTTTTTGTTGATGAAATTCATGAGCGTGGAATGAATGAAGGTAGATACACTTTTGTGGTTTCTCTATTGTTGTCAATTATTCTGTAAAATATTATTTTTACCAATGATTTTGACTTTTGTCAGATTTTCTCCTTGTTGTCCTAAAGGATCTTCTTCCACGCCGTCCAGACCTTAGGTTAATTTTGATGAGTGCAACCTTAAACGCCGAGCTTTTTTCTTCCTACTTTGGTGGGGCTCCAACTTTACATATACCTGTAAGCTCAGATACTCGTGTGTTGTGCTAAAATTAGTCATCGTTCGTTGTCATGCTAACATGTCTGGTAAAACTAATGTATTTCAGCAGTAAATGTCTTCTTTCCCATATGATGTTATCATGATTCAGGAACTTGTCAAGAGTGATGATATGCGTTTTTTGAGTACATATTGGTTTTCTTTCTAGTTACTAATTGCACAAGCACATAAAAATGAAAATTTTCAGTAATTTGGCAGTTCAGCCTCATTTTCCTTGCGGTTTTCATTCGTTTATATGAATTTCACTTTAAGCTATTTTGATGCCTGATATGAACATACAAGTAGTTGTAAATGATGATGTGGACAATAGGCTAGATTTACTTCTATTTCCCTTCTGGTTTGTGTTGTTTTCTATTTTCTTTTTCTTTGTGGATTTTGTTAATGTGGGGTGGGGTGTCTTGCTCAACTTCTAGGGCTTTACATATCCAGTTCGAGCACATTTTCTTGAGGATATTCTGGAAATGACAAGATATCGGTTGACACCTTATAATCAAATTGATGATTATGGTCAAGAGAAGACATGGAAAATACAAAAACAGGTTCAAGCTTTGAGAAAAAGAAAGACCCAGATTGCTTCTGCTGTTGAGGTATACAAACGAAGCTGGACTTCTTTTTGAGGTCAATGAATATACGTTAATGCTTGAGATTTCATTCAGGATGCACTTGAAGCTGCTGATTTCAAGGAGTACAGCTTATGCACCCGGGAGTCATTATCCTACTGGAGTCCAGATTCAATTGGTTTTAACCTTATTGAACATGTTCTCTGCCACATTGTCAAGAATGAAAGGCCAGGTGCTATTTTGATTTTTATGACTGGTTGGGATGACATAAACTCTTTAAAGGATCAGCTCCAAGCTCACCCTCTGTTGGGCGATCCAAGCAAAGTTTTGCTTCTTGCATGCCATGGCTCCATGGCCAGCTCTGAGCAGGTGACCCCGCTTGTTATAAATGGGAATGGGAACAAAACTTATAATTGTCACAATCTAGTTTGGAATCCAATACAGAAGTTTTAATTTATATTGAATGTGTAGGTCAAATTGCTTTGAAAAAATTTTAAAGGGTGTGCATTCTAATATTAAAACTAAGCATGCCATATTATGAAGATATTCTTTTATATTTGAGGTTGCCTTGAGAAAAAAGGGATTCATTTTTAAAAATCAAATTCAATTCAGAAAGAAGAATTAATAAAGAAATTCTTGTTTATTTTCTGTTGCTTGACAAAAAAGGATACATTTTTAAAAGCCAAATTCTGAAAAAAGAATTAATGAACTCGTCAAAGACAACTAAACCCCTTCCTTTGTTTAACATGTGAAAGACAAGTCGTCATTTAGTATTGAAATTTGAATGCAAATCTGGTGGGGATAGCAATTGCTTTTCTTATTGAAGAAGCTATGTCCTTTTGATAGTTTGTCATTCTTACTGAAGCTATATTTCTGTTTGTTCTTCCATCTCAAAATTATGTTTGATCTGCTTTATTTACAGAGGTTGATATTTGATAATCCTGAAGGAGGAGTGAGGAAAATAGTTCTTGCCACTAACATGGCTGAGACTAGTATTACCATCAATGATGTCGTCTTTGTGATTGATTGTGGGAAAGCAAAAGAGACATCTTATGATGCACTAAATAACACTCCTTGTTTGCTTCCCTCTTGGATCTCAAAGGCTGCTGTTCGGCAGGTATCTGGGATTTATTTAAATTGTTTTGAATATTATCATGTAAATACATTTTTTTTCCTCCTCTTTCAATTGAATACATATTTAATGGTGATTTTTGACCACATCTGGGATCACAGCTTGTGATGTTGAATTGTTTTGTAAGTGCATTATACCACAAAGAAAAGAATTTCACCTAATGGCTCCATTTTTTTAACACAACTCTAAAATTTACTGTAGTGGTGTTGTTTCCTTTGCCATATATTTTTAGGGCACTGGAAAATAATTAAGGTGATCAGTGATATATCTTAAATGTAACCCTATTCTGGTTTTTAAAGATATTTTGTCACATCTTCAAATTGAACATATAATTTGGAAACCGATCCTCATACCTAGAGCTCTTTGACTGGTCTGAGACTAGACTGCGAGTGTTGATTCACAAGTAATTCATTGAAATATATTACTCAGATTCTTAATATAGTTGATGTAGGAGAAGGAAGAAAGCATAATAAAGGAAACAACTTAAAGTAAACTAGTAGTCTCAATAGCAATTCATTGAAGTCTAGCAAAAGTGAATAACCTGCGGCCCAAAACACTAACTTAAAGTAAAAGAAAGCATAATAAAGGAAACAACTTCAGGGAACAGACAGCCTAACAAAGGAACAAAATAAAGTCATAAAATAATAAATTACTAAAAACATAAAATATATCTTTCCAGATTTCTCTTCAACAGTATTATGTATTGCAGCATGCTATTTTTTATTATTTTATGGTTTGTATGACTGTATTTACAGCTTTTACCGCCTTTTACAGAGAAGGGGAAGGGCAGGACGTGTTCAACCAGGCGAATGTTACCATCTTTATCCTAGATGTGTTTATGATACTTTTGCTGATTATCAATTGCCGGAGCTTTTAAGAACACCTTTACAATCCTTATGTCTTCAAATCAAAAGTCTAAACCTTGGCAGCATTTCAGAATTCCTATCCAGAGCTCTGCAACCACCAGAGCCTCTGTCGGTAAAAATCATTTCATTATAATTTTGGAAGTTTCACTGATATGAGATGTTTGTGATGTGACTTAAGCAATAATGAATTCTATGTGGTACAATTTATGATATATCCTACCTCAATCATCCATGCATTTGATTCAATCTTTTGTCTATTATTTTGCCAATCACGTGTATTTTTCAGGTTCAAAATGCTGTTGAATATTTGAAGATTATTGGGGCCTTGGATGACAATGAAAATCTGACAGTTTTAGGTAAAATATATACTTTTGTCCAAGTTAATTTCATTTTCTCTTTTCTTTGGTTCATCCTAACTTTTTGAATATGCATTTCTTTTTCCTATTAGAGAGAAGTTATTTATTGGGTTATTCCTTTGCAGGTCGTAATTTGTCAATGCTCCCTGTAGAGCCTAAACTTGGAAAGATGCTTATCTTAGGAGCTATCTTCAACTGTTTAGATCCCATAATGACTGTTGCTGCGGGTCTTAGTGTTAGAGATCCATTTTTGATGCCATTTGACAAGAAGGATGTAAGTTACTTTCATGATTATCTCAATCATTTTTCTTCCACCCTTTGTCTCTGGTTATTGCCTTTTCAACTTGCCTGAGATGACAGTGGAGATTTTTTAGTTTTGAAATTGAAGAAATTTTCCTGAACTAAAATTCAATTCACTGCGGTATGTTTTATTCTCATCAGGCAGCAACATATATAGTGAAGGGAACAAGCCTGCCTCCTCTAGCTAGATAATCTTGGGTAAATTTCTAAATTAATTCAGATAAGATAAACAGATTCTATCCTATAATATTTTGAATAAAAATAGAATAAAACAGATATAATTTAAAAATAAAATCATCACAGTCTGCACAGGAGGCGCTGCACACAGAGAGCCCTTATTGAACTAGGTTTTGGCAACAAAGTCCAATAGAATTAGGGCTGTGTCTTCAACAAAAATGAGCATTGAGCCTCAATATATTGCATTTACAATGGAATGGCATTAATAAGAGTGGCTATTCAGGATGAATTACTTGGTAAAGTAATATGTGAACTGCATTAATCCTCACTCTTTTTATATATTCCTACAATTGAGGTCCTCAATACATGGAAACTGGGGATGAAGGTTAGAGGAAGGGGAAGGGTATGGGATCATCAAGCTTACTTTTATCCCAAAGATTATGTCCAAGACTAGTTTCTTGTGAACTTTTTGGTTAAAAACAATATACTTTACGATGGTATCTGCATGTTGCTTCAGTCATTTAGCTCCTGAGGTTTTCATTTTACGGGAGGACTATATTTTTTCTTCTTGTTTTAGTTTTTCACTAAGGTCTTTAACAAAACATTTGTAATATTTTCATTTTAATGATATGATATTTGGTTCTTATAAATATATTAGATGCTACTTTTTTTTTTATCAGATAGATAATAGATAATTTGACCTAGAAATGTCCCGTGAAGTTTGAGAAGTTGCAAATAATTGAATAACTACATACTCTCACTTTCCAAGATAAGTTTTCCTTAATTTTGCTTTTGATATTTGTCATTGGACCAAGACACCAGAAAACCTTGTTACATGTTGATATAGCAACAGTTGAGAAATTCTTTTAGTGTTGGATATGAAAGTCTTCTAGACAAAACATTAGGCTGTAATTATCTTTATGAGAGAAATAACAACTAATTTTTAACAAATGTCCTTTGCAGACAAGAAATATTCACTTATAAAAAAAAATTAAAATTAATGAAAATAAGTGGTGTGAAATCACAAATTGTTGAGTAACTATCTGCACACCTATACCAAGATTTTTTTTAATTTAAAAATAGTTTTTTCGGTTGTCACATCAAGATCCTTACTATTGTCATTATGTGCTTTCATAAACAAAACTGCCAAGTCCGACTGTATAGCTGCTTTTTAGGTCTATTCTGTTGATAACTTTTGATATTTGAAATTTGAACTATATTGGTGAATGAACCGTGGGGGCTTCAATCATATCTTAGATTTTTAATGAGATAATATCCATGTTTCGGGCTGTTAGGTCAAGAAGAACGTAATTTCATATTTGAATGTTTGCTGTTCAACTCTTGTGCAGCTTGCAGAGTCTGCCAAGGCCCAGTTTGCTGCTGCTGCCTATAGTGATCATGTTGCACTTGTTCGGGCTTTTGAGGGTTGGAGCAATGCAGAAACACAGAAAGCGGGTTATGAGTACTGTTGGAAAAATTTCCTCTCTTCACAAACACTTAGAGCCATTGACTCTCTTCGAAAGCAGTTTTTTTACTTGCTCAAAGATATAGGGTTGGTTTATCATAATACTGACAATTGCAATGCATGGAGTCATGATGAGCATCTGGTCCGAGCAGTCATTTCAGCTGGTTTATTTCCTGGAGTATGCTCTGTTGTGGTAATTTATTCTACCTCTTCTTTTTTCTGAAGCTTTTGCTATGTGCATGCTGTGCTTTGTCACCTAAATTCTTTTTCTCATGCTGCTTGTGATCTTATTTCTCTTTATTGAAAGCAACAAATTAATATTATACAAACTTTCCTCTTTCATCTCAAAGAATATTTTGCATGTAAAGCTGATAGTTATTAATTATACCAACGTTAAGAATTTAGATCTTACTTTCAACTTGTCAATGTTGGCAAAATTAAGTGGGACACTAAGTTGATATTCTTTTATAGTTGATGAAGAATTGTGTCTGAACATGCGTGGTAACTTTGTTGTTTCTGTAATGTTTATTTGTAATCTAATTGCAATTATCTAAGTGATTGTTGTGGACTAAGTCTGTGTAAATTGTATTTTGCAGAACAAAGAAAAGTCAATAGCATTGAAAACAATGGAGGATGGTCAAGTTCTTCTGTATGCTGTAAGTTTCTCCCTTTGATATTAATTTATCAGTCCTTGAATTCTCATGACCCAGTTTTAATTGGAGAAAAGTGTAAGCTATCCAAATTCTTAAGCGCACTTTTGACTATTTATTATGGCTTGGTGCTTCATCATGCAGAACTCTGTAAATGCCAGTGTACCCAAAATTCCATTCCCATGGCTGGTATTCAATGAAAAGGTGAAGGTGAATTCAGTATTCCTCCGGGATTCAACTGGTATATCTGATTCAATGCTTCTCTTATTTGGTGGGAATGTTTCCAGAGGTGGACTGGTGAGTTTCTCAACTTATGTTCATTTTTCCTAGGATCATTTGTTTTCATGTTCATGATTATCGAGTTGCTAGTGTTTCTCTTTTTACACATCGTGGTGTAATATGGAACCTATGATAGGACGGTCACCTGAAAATGCTGGGGGGATATTTGGAATTTTTCATGAATCCTGCCTTAGCTGAGACTTACTTAAGCCTGAAAAAGGAGCTGGAGGAATTAATACATAGAAAAGTAAGTATATGCAAATTTCATATTCCTAGATTTTAATATTTTCCAAACTTCAGGGTATTATTTTTTTGGAATTCTCGTCTGTGCAATTCCCTGACAGGATTATTTTACAGCTTCTGGATCCCAAGTTGGATATACAATCATCAGTTGAGCTTCTTTCGGCTGTGAGATTGCTAGTATCGGAGGACCAGTGTGCTGGGAAATTTGTCTTTGGTCGTCAAGTGTTGTCACCATCAAATAAGACAAGAGACTCCAAATATAATTCCATTGAGAGTAGTAATTATAAAAACCAGCTGCAAACAGTGCTTGCCAGGGCTAGACATGAATCGCCAACTTACAAAACAAAACAACTTAAAAACAACCAGTTCCGCTCTACTGTCATATTCAATGGCTTGAATTTTGTTGGCCAGCCTTGCAACAGCAAGAAGCAAGCAGAACAGGACGCTGCTTCTGAGGCTCTTCTGTGGTTAATGGGGGATAAACATTCATCTAGTGATGATATGGGCGAGCTGCAATCATTGCTTGGCAGGGCTCGACATAAACCATTGAATAAGACATCAAAGGAGGGAGAAGACTCCAAAAGTAGTTCTCTTCAGAGCGGTGATTGTAAAGGCCAGATGCAAACATTGCTTGCCAGGGGTCGAAAAGGCCAGCTGGAAAACTGTAGAAGTAGTTCTGTTGAGAGTGGTGATTGTAAAGGCCAGCTACAAACATTGCTTGCCAGGGCTGGACATGAACCACCAACTTACAAAACAAAACAAGTGGGAAGCTACCAATTCCGTTCTACCGTCACATTCAATGGCTTGAATTTTGCCGGCCACCCTTGCAACAGCAAGAAACAAGCAGAAAGGGATGCTGCTGCTGAGGCTCTTCTATGGTTAAAGGGTGATACACGTCCACATGATGATTACGATGATGATGATGATGATGTTGACGATATGTCTTTCCCTTTCAAAAAGAGCAACAAAAGAAGCAAAATTTCACTGAATGGTGGTAGAAGAAGATGATGGACCTTCACTTGAAAAGATCAAGCTCTTTATTAGATAACAAGTATAACACAGTAATTACTGAGAAGAACTTGTCTCTGGTGAAGGGTATGGTGCACTGGATGCAACGGAGCTGTTTTCAGTCGACGGCGAAGAAGAGTGTACAGGACTGTTGAGGAACCATATTTTGACAGCCCCAGCCTTGGCCCTTGTTTTTGTAAAGGGTGATTGTATACAGGGTCTTCCTGGATTTTTAGGTACTTTCCGTGGCATATTTAAAGAATCGTTTTGGCTTGAGTTGGGCTCAGATTCACTGGTTGAACAATTGCTGCTTGAGGTGCCTTCTGTACTTGAGCATAATTTCTTGCCAGAAAGGGGATTAAGCAGCAATTATACGGAGGTACTTATCATACCTTGTTTAGGTCAGATCCTAAACATTCATATTTTGGGGGTAAAAAGTAACGCAAAATAATGTAATTATTTGTGGAGTTCATACCTTATATTAACACTATCAGTTCTTTTCTCACTATCTCTTTCTAAATGTATCATATACATTTATTTTAGAGTTAAGTTGCAATTTTAACAATGAAGTTTTCCGCTAGGAGCATATGACGAACTACACAAACTTTTTAAACGGGGGTAAATATAATAACACCATTGGTTTGAGAAAACATCTGTTGCTTTATACAAATGTGGGGCTCACGCGTTGTCAATATATGTTCTTTCTCCCTCCTTTTTCCCTCTCTCCCACCTTTCCTCTCTCTCTCTCTCTTTTTTGATAGAAAATTTTTAGGAAGGGGTTCAGGCTTAGCCCAATCCAAGGGCAGGACTCCTAACTCATAATCCATTGGAGGCTTGTCCTTGTGGGCTCCTGGTTGGCAAGCCGCCCAATCCACACAAGTAAGTAGGGGACTTTTATCCCTATTTTTTCACCCCAGCTTCACTTAGTTGTGGAGATGCCTCCCCAAGCGCCGCAACTGGAGGCATAACTAAATGCCACTCCCAGGGATCGAACTCATGCCAAGAGGATCACCCAGGCACTCATTGTCCGCTCCCCTCGCCAACTGAACCCACGGACGATGGTTTCTCTCTCTCTCTCTCTCTCTCTCTCTCTCTCTCTCTCTCTCTGTGTTCATGTTTCTACAAACCTGCAAGAGAAAAGATTTCATTGGGGGAAAAACATGCGAGAGAAAAGCTCGACTTTCAAGCTTTTTTTTTTATTTAATCAGCCAAGGTAATGTTTGATGTGTAGTAACAAGATTTGATTTTGAAGTAATCAATAGTCTAGAATCAAATCTCAATGTTCAGAAGTATGAACTGTATTTCAAGTATGATTAACAACTGTGTAAAGTTAAGATTAATGGGATCCTGATTTGATGTATAGTTTGATTTGTTCATCAGAAAAAGCAGGTATGGATATGTTTTTGGTAGCTAACAAGGTTGTCTTGATGAAGTTTGGAAACTTTCACGATTTGATTCCTCTTAGGAACAACATGATGTGCCTTCTCTCATATTCTAATTCCCTGATTAAAAATTTTACTCGATTGTATTAATTAAGTTTCTATTTTCGGGTCTAGCTTCTTAAAAAAAAAAAAAGGTTAGTTCTTATGTATTGCTGAGTATTTGCTAGTTTAATGCAAATATTACATTGGCCGATTTAAAAAAAAAATGCTTGAAAGTCAAAAGCTCCTCTCTCTCTCTCTCTCTCTCTCTCTCTCTCTCTCTCTCTCTCTCTCTCTCTCTGAAACCTGCAGAAACATTGAGAGAGAGAGGGGAAAGGTGGAAAAGAGAACATATCACATTGACTTGGCATGGCCCCCACAGACGTATAAAGTAACAGTCATTTTCCCAAACTTACGGTGTTGTTATATTTGACCTTATTTAAAAGGTTTATGTGTAGTTTTGCACCCTTCAAAATTTAATCGTGTTAAATGCTCCTAACGAAAAACTTTATTGTTAGAATTGTATCTTAACCCTTTATTTTATATAAAGAATCTGGATTCACGTTAGTTAATAAAAAATATATTTTCTAAAACACCCTAATCATCTTTTTTTAATTCTCTCATTACCTCACCTTCTTAGGGCCTATTTGAGTTGGCGGTGGAAAAGCCCGTTTACGTAAATCGAGATAAAACTATTTTCACAAATTTATCTCGTATACCGTAAAGCTCGTTAGAAAAGTAATTTTTACCGCTAATCCAAATAAGCACTTAACTATTGATGATGAAGTATTAATAGGATAAATTAAGAAAAGATTGATAAATATAAAAATTAGACCTAATATTTAAGATTTAAATCAACTCCTCACATGGGAGGGAGCATAATTTATGTATTGGAAGATGTATTTCCCTGAATAATATATTATGTTCGGGCTTTGAAGGGGGGATGCCCTGGCGACGCTGAGATTGTAAGCTAGGCTTTGGAAGGAGAGTGTGTTTTTTTGTTTTTTTTTTGTTTTGAATTGGTTTGGGGATTGGCTTATAAGTTATAAACATAAAGTTGTGGGTTAAAAGTCTATCAATATGAAGATCTTATTGGTGGGCGATCTATAAATGCATCTGTAAGTGTTTTTTGAGCCTAGAGATATACATTGGTCCTAGTGATCTCTTGAGGTTTAACTCACCTAAACTTTATTATATAAAAAAAAGCATTTACCAATCCAAAATACATAGAGTGTTTGCGTTTTTTTTTTTACTTAATTCAATAGTTCAATAAATGACTAACGCGGGTTGGATCTAGCGAAAGGGGCTAGTGACTCACAACGTAGCGAACCAAAGTTCGAATCTCTATTGGAAGAGGTGCCTACATTTAATATCCGATAATACCTCAAATAGGATTACTTCTAATAGGAGGATACCTATACCAAATTGGAAAAAAAAAATAGTTCAATAAATGTATATGCATTTGTTTATAATACACGTTGAAGTTGCAAACCCTGCCTCGACAAGTCTCATGTGATACAAGATTTTTTTTATGGAAAATTAAAAATATGATTCATCATTTTGACATTTTCTGTAATAATTTTACTATAACAAGCATTAACTACCCCGCGCGATGCGCGGGATGAATTAGCTTAAGTGTAATAAATATTCATAATATATTCAATCACACATCAATTAGTTCCATCCACATAAGTTATTTGCAATGCATGCAAGATTAATATTATCTGAAATGTCATGAAAGTGCTAAAAAAGAAATTGCCACCTACATCATAAAAAGCATCTTTAATAAAATGAGAAATTATGAACCGACACATACTAACCATTTATATCTAATCATAAATATTGCAATATATTTCACATGAATAAAATTGAACCTCTTTCTCATTGGAATCCTCAAAAGCCACCATACAACAAAACATGAAAAAAAAGAATAATCTCAATAGCCATGAAGGCATACTGGTTCATTTCTACGGTTACCCAATGAGAAAGTAAATTTCTACTTTCTTATCACTTTGCTTAGAACAAAGGCATACTGGTTCATTTCTACTATATGTGTTCCTTCTGGCTGAGAATAAATCATATTGCACTCCTACGCCTTACCAAATATATGTAAGCTTGGGCATGGTTCAAAATAGCTACCCTTCCCATTGATTAGCTGCCACAAACAATAAAGTGAGGCACAACGTGGATGACCTACAGACGACATGATGCATGACCTCAAGCACAACAATTACCCTATGGATAAATGGATCACCACCAAGAAGATGCAAGCAAAAAACTACATTTTATAACTCCAAATACCTGCACAGATCTCCAGGTTAATAAAAAGCAAGCAACATTATTGAAAATACCCAATAGACACATGTGCACAAATGGACAAAAGTACTACATGAAAGAAAACTTGCATATGACAAAAACAGGAAACCAATGGTTAAACAAATTACAAAATGGACTACAACTACTCTCCACATCAACCATGTGAACACAAATTCATCATGTCAGTTCTGCAAATTTTGACAATACACTTATCTTCACATACAAGGAAAAATAGATTGCATTGTGCAGTGAGTTTATGCAAACCCAGCCGCCAAAACTACATTGTCAGTTGAATTGAGCCCAAAAATTTGCAGAGCAATTGAAAAAGGATCATCATATAAAAAGTTGTGGGTTACAAAACTACAAAATAAGGGAATGAACTTTTTAAGTTTTACATGACAGAAAAATAAGAAATCCAATAGTTATAAAGCTGCAAAGATGGAAGGCAACTAAGGTTCCCCATCAACCATGTCATATCAAAATATCTATTCAAACTAAAAATCCTTAATTTGCAATTGTTACACAAACATTTAAAACAAAAACCCAATGGATATATTGCAGCCATAATCGAGGGAAACAAACTTAGACATCAAAGATATCACATCACCATTACTTTTTCACAATACACTTTTTCACCATTGTTACATGCCTACTGTTTCACTTGAGATTACATGAAAGGAAAATAAGAAATCCAACAGTATAATTATTTGTCTTGTTCCTCATCCTTCTTGACTATTTTTTTTTTGAGCTGGACTAATGAGACAAATAATGGAGCTGAAAATAGAGCTCCCCAGCATTGCAAGAGACAGACAATTCTAGTGACAAAAGGACTGCACAATAAATCCATTTACCTTTGTGAAACCGCAGGATCCAGTGGTTAATAAGCTTACAAAAAAGATTACAACTATTCTTACCTATATGTCAAATCTAAAAGATTGAATCTAAAAAAAACTTCATAGGCGGCTGCCCTCCACATTATATCTATCATTGAATGTTCCTAAAATCATACAAGGCACTACTTACATTATAGGTAAAAAAAATCCAATGGACAAAATATGGAGGATAGACTGCAACACCAACCTACCTCACACACGTCATAGGTCAAGACTTGTAAGAAACAAAAAACAGGATGGTGTGCTCTTCCCCAACTAAGGATGTCACATTTCATTTCTTCCAATAACAATCTAAAAAAGACTTAACTATCATATTATTACAATTGCTTTGTATACTATAATTGAATCGTGTGATTTGGAAGAGAAGGGATTTAATCTGGTAGAAACATGCAAGAGAACCCAATAAAGCCAACAAAGTAAACCAACCTGCAAGAAATTTGGGAATGATAAGCCAAGTAGAACCATTGAGCATATTCTTAGTCTAGGTTTTCCTATAGTACTAGTCCACACGATGTACATGTTAAACTATCATGGTCTTAATGATGCCAAATGGTTCTACTGCATGTAAAAAAAAACAATCCTTGTAGGGATCCCTTCTCAAACACAGTCCAGGATTTAGAAGCCAAAAATTTATGCACTTAACAGCTTCAATGGCATCCATTTTATTCTTAACCTCTTGTTTATATTCTCCCAAACTATGACTTCTTCAACTTTCTTTGATATATCTTTTAATTGATAAATGATGCTACTAAATCCATGAACATATCATACATTTAAGAAATAAATACCTAAATACTGAGTCAAGAATTACACCAGTAGCTTTAGAGATTTCTTTTACAAGATTAGGCTCCTCTAAGGCATTCATTGTGCAGCTAAGACCCTTGGCTTGTCAAAAACGTAAGAAACAGAGTCAATTTTTTTTATCAATTAACAATGAGCAAACTTATTCAAATGACAAAGCAAGTTTTGCCTATCATGTTTGTTTTGGACTTGATAAAACTTGAATATGAATTAGTCATAATACCATACATCAAAGTTACCGTGCCAAATCACCTGAATTTAACACATAAATTTGCTTCATTTTTTCCAACACATAAATTTGCCCCTTCGTTTTTATAACAGAATGACAAAGCAAGTGTTGCAATCTATCCTCCACTTATGTAGTTAAATGTAGTTATTAGTTATGATATAAAATTAATTAATAATCGACTAATACAGTTTATTTGGTATTGGAAAAAAATGGTTCTATAATAACCGGAACATAGTATGTGCCTAACTACAAGTAACTTCAAATATTTGTGAGATCTAAACCAAATGTAGTGGTTAACACAGACAATAGCAACAGAGTTTGGAGGCAAGTAGAACATCAACTAACCTTATTGTTTGAATTGTTAACTGTGAAACAAAGCATCAGGCAGCTGCAATGCTGATGAATACTGACAAGAAATAGAAATATATTACATATTAATGATGCAAATGTAATTTGACGTCTAATTTATAGTGCAAATTAAAATTTATTGTACCAACAATGTAAATTTTACAAAGCAGATCAGGATATGAAAGGTACCTAGACCACCTCACCGTCCTCCCACTTCTAGGTAAACTTGAGGAATGAAAAAGAAGAATGCAGAGCTATGGAGGAAGAGCGAGAGAAAGAAATGGCACTAAAAAACGTTGTATGGTGGTAAAAAGATTTGAAATTTATATCAAAGTAATGACCACCAACACATCAAAAGAAGAGAAATAGGGGAAAAGTGGAGAAGGGGATTTTGAAATAAGACCCATACATTGCAAGATGATATCCTCTGTCACATCCTCACCGGTTCCTCTTCGTCATCGCATCATATCCTAAAAAAGCCCATCGTTAGTTCCTCTCTGAAAGACTGAAATCGGCGAAGGTGCCTTCCCTCCATTGTATCCTCACCTCAAGTCAAACGCAGCAAATCTTGAGATTAATGACCACAGTGTCAGTCCGTCGTAGCCACTTTTCTGCCTCCTCACCGTCCTCACTTCTAGGGCAAACCTGGAAAATGAAAAAGAAAAATGAGAAGGGATAGAGAGATGGTGGAGTATGAATAAGAAGACTGAAAAAATCATCACAGACCTCGGTAGAGTCGCTGTCAGCAGAGTTGGAGCAACACAAAACGGCGGACTCGGACACGTTGATGAAGCCATTGTGGAAACACTTGTACCGAGGGATTTGAAATAAACCGGAGGCGTTGTTTCCTTGAGGAGGCAAGGAGAAGTCTTTCGGAAAGGAAAAAGACGAAAGGTAATAGGAATTTAAAATAGGAGAGAAGGAAAATGAAAAGATAGGTGGGGTCTGACCCAATTTCGAAATTTGAAGTCAAATCTCCTTTTAAATAAAAGATTAAAAGCATACCATGTCTCTATCCTTTCAGAACATCCTGACCTCATTTGTCATCCTGAATAGACGAGCTGGGTTTCTGACACAAAGCCCAATGTTAGCCAGCACTGTTCATATGAACAGTAAAATGTGAGAGAAGCCAGGAAAGAGGATGGCTTGGCTTGGCTACACAAACATACAGATTTATTAGTTTAAAGGGATTTAGCATTATTAAAATCCCGATAAATTGTGACTTCTTTTTTTCAAATACTCATTGATGTTTTTCTGAGACGCTGGCAGTGATGACAAACACAACTTTAAGAAAGAATTGAAACAATAAATTTCCTCCTAAATTTGTTTTCTATTTTATTTTGTTAAATTCAACCGAGGCATCTTACAATTTTTTATCTTGAGAAGTAGAAAAATTTGCTCTAGTCATGTTATTCAAAAATCATTTTATTTAATAGTTTTTATATCCTTTGTTTTGGTGAAATAATTGTAATATCATTAAATTAAGAGAGCATGTCATATAATAATTGAGTCAATTTTAAAGCAGAAAATCCACGACTCATTTCCAACCACACAAGCCAGGTCCTTATGTAATATGCTTAGCAACTTGGGAGTTCTTTCCACAATCTCCAATCACAAAGTAAAATCAACAATTTAATTTGCTCCATTACAACAAAAATCAATTTGTCACAAAAGGCAACTTGATGAAGAAGGGGAACAACAAAAGAAATTACAGCAACAATCAAACATCACTGCTCAAGCTTCCTGCAACATGCCTGCATGAGGATGAACTTCGTTTCTCTTCTCTTGTGTGTGTGTAAGTATATTATATCATGTTTCTCTGTCCTTTATTATGTACACTAAGCTATTGAAAAAACAAAGGGAAAATAAATAATGATGATGAAAGAGTAAAGACCCAACTTACTGATGCAAAAGCTCAAGGGCTTTCTGTAAAGTAGGCCTAAACCTATCAATATCAAGCTTCACACTTTGCTTCTCCAAATATACAGACTTAAATTCTAACCATTCTTGAACTGATGAAGGATCTTTTAGAATCTTATGGTCAGGTGGGTATTGTTGAATCAGAGTGCTTTCTTCCAACTTTATGTTGTACAACAAGTACTTTAGGTTCATTTCCTCTGAGGGCAATCCAAAATCTTGTTTTGCAAGCCAGTCTACCCCACCATATGGTACTATTTGGATAAAAACAGCATTTTCTGGAAGAAAAACTATGTTGGTGAGGCCAGCCCCATGAACTCCCATTAAAACATCACATGAATTCACAATCTCTGCAAATCTTGACAAGTTACCACTTCCTTCCATGGGAATAACCTCAAAACCCAACCCTTTTGCCATTTTGACTATCTCATCTGGGTTAGTGAAAGATCTTGTCTTTTTCCTTGTTATGATCATAAGCCTTGGTTTTCTGCTTTGACCATCTCTTAATCTGATAGCTTTGTCCCTCTTCAACGAATATGAACTTCTCAAGAAATCCCTGAAATCTTTCATGGAATAGGAGTATTTTAAAGGGTCAAACCGCAATTCCTTCTGGTAACGTTTGAGTCCAACTGTGACACTTGGGAAGCAATGAACTTGGTCATCTTTGTTAATGTCAATGAACTCATAGTTTGACAACTTCTTCAGAGGAACTTGGTACTTGTAAAGCCACCAAGCTCTGTAATTGGTTACAAGAAACTTAACTTCTCCACTGAATTTCCTTGAAGTCAGAAATAGAGGAATGAGAATATCTGTGAATTCATGAAAGTGATTTCCTGCATAACCTCCAGTTGAAAACAGGATTGCTGGAACAGTGTGATTTTGAGAGCACTCAAGGACTTGCTTGCTGCTACCCTTTAATGGTTGCACTGACCATTCTTT
Organism: Inga leiocalycina; assembly: GCA_963242795.1. Classification (NCBI taxonomy): domain Eukaryota; kingdom Viridiplantae; phylum Streptophyta; class Magnoliopsida; order Fabales; family Fabaceae; genus Inga; species Inga leiocalycina. The sequence continues at coordinate 26,112,637 of OY725322.1, forward strand.
TACCATGCTCAATGCAAATGTATCTCCCTTTCTTGCATAAGGTTTTATGGTCTTTGACATGTTTTCTGACAATGTGCTTGCTTCTGGTGACACAACATAGACGGTGGAGGAACTTCCCTGAACTCTAATGTCGCCCTGGCTCTCACAGAAATCCGTTCTTACTTCTGAAGTGCATAACAGTGCTGGCTCCTCTTTCTTTGTTACTGTGTGCAACAAAAAAAAGGGTTTATTTTTTTGAGCCATTAGTCCCAAAACACCATGTTATCTTTTAGGGAAAATAATCTTTTAATCCCTATAATTTTGACTAAGGTGTAACACAGTCCTTAAACTTTGACTCAATATAACTCAGTTTCTATAGTTTTGATTCAGGTCTTAAACTTTAACTCTTTGTAACTCAATCATTATAATTTTAACCATTTAAAGCTTTAGCTTTTAAGTCTCATGAAATATATAATTTTATTTACCAAAATATAGGGACTAATACTTTAAATGGATAAAATATAGGTACTTAATTGCATTGAGTAAAACTTTAGGTCAAGGACTAAGTTACAACCGAATCAAAATTATAGGGATTAAATTACGTCAAGTTAAAGTTTACTATTGGGACTGAGTTATAACCGAATCAAAAGATTAATTTTCCCTATTGTTTACTATTCAGCATGGAACTGGTCTCTTCTAGCTTTAGTGAGATTATCAGACTAAGCATATGTTACCTGGAACTGTTTGCATATGAGAGCTGCTGGTGTCATTGACAAGAATCTTAGTCGACATGTCTTCTTCAGCTACAAGGCAAAGAAGTTGTTGTTGTCAATTTCATGTCTTACCATCCAAAATAAGATTAGTTATTATGGTTTTAACCATGTTAGGATTGAGCATATCTTTACCTACAGATCCTTCAGCTATTTGTGGGAAGCTGCTGGTGTCATTGACAGGAACTTTTATTATAATGTCTTTGTCTACAAAAATATTTTTTAAAAAAAAGGAATATTTGGAGTTTCAATTGGCTAGCTCTCATCCTTTTAACTTCATTGAGATTTTAGAAAGAATTACCTTCATTCACTGACGAAGAGCTGCTAGTGTCATTGACAAGGCTCTTAGGTTCAATGTCTTCAACCGCAACCAAAAAAAAAAAAATCCCGGTATTAGTTATTTATCCCTTATAGTCCTCTCAACCATTTTTAAGATTGAGAAATTTTAAATCTTACCTTCTTCCACTTGTGGAGAGCTTCTGGTATCATTTACAATAATATTTGCTACTATGTCTTCATCTGCTACATAAAGAACGGTCACACAGAAGTTTTGTGAGAATCATGAACCTTAAATAATACTCCATGAAAGAAACTTGGGCTGGCTCTTACTGTATTGACCTTATTGACATTAAGAAAAAAAAATGAAGATTACCTTTTGCTATTTTTGGAGAGCTCGTGGTGTCACTGACCATTCTCATTTTGACCCCATCATCCACTGACAACCTCAGATTCACTGCAAAATAAAAGACAAAAGACATTTCAGAATTTCATGTCACAATGAAACCAAATATCCCTCCATGCATGTTTGTAGTAACAGAGAGAGAGAGAGAGAGTTAGGGACTCACAATCATGAATTGGACCCAAGTAAGGCTTGAAAACAGTGCAGAGACTCAAAAAAAGAAGAAAGCAGCTCACAAATGCTCCATGTTTCAGTCTTCTCTGTTCATGCTTGTTAAAGCTTCTGGCAAATATTGAATCATACATCATCTTCAACCGCCTCAAACAGAAACAACCCAACACTATATGTATATATATATTCTCACAACCACAATGCTATTCCTTAAATACAAAGCTTTAGCATAAACTTAGACCCTTGGGGTTGTTTTGAGAGGATCAAGCAATATTCTGATGTACTTGACAATTGGAGGTCTCTGAGATGCCATATATCTATAAAATGTTGCTCCCCACACGTAGTTGTTAGCCCTATAAACAATATATTATTTTATTTTCCTTCTTCTTCTATTCTTTGTTCTGTCGTATTATAAAATTGATTAGAATAAAAGGAATGAAAAGGACTATTTAGTTTGACACTGTTGAAACAGAAGCATCCATTTCAATGATTAATATTATTTGGTTAAGTTTTTCACTCTGTGCCGGACATAGGTTCCCCTTTTGAAAGCTATCAACCAACTAAAAAAAGCTTTAGATATCAATCATTGGAGTCCCATATTTAGTGACACATGGTTCAATTGAAATTTTACTTGCAGATTCAACTTCTGCATCTAATGGAAATTAGCTTCGTGAAACCAAAAAAAAACGCTAGAGGTAAACAAAATCACTCGTGTGAACCATAAAGGGTCCATATTGGGACCATCTTTTTTTGGCCATAATTTAGTGGCATTTACAATTATGATAATTGATTAAAGAACAAACAAATGTTCAGCTTTGGCCAACCTTGGTATGAACTTCTGGGAAAACACATAGGAAGGTAGTATGAAAACTTAAAGAGAAGTAGAGTTCTGTCGGCAGAGAATGTGATTCTGAATCCTTAACGATCCATAAGTTGAAATATCGAATATATGAACATATTAAAACGATTTAGTTTGGTAGATAGGAGCAAGACATTTCAACAATAAGATTATTTTTATATTTCTTTTATAGTTTATGTGGGGTGCATGAAGAGGCAGGCTTATTAGGGGGGCTTTGTATCTTATATATTTTATATATATGCTGCCATTCTGTTCACAGAGTTTGGCTACCCTTTTCAACTCTGATGTGTGGAATTCTTTTTGTCGCCTGTCATTGTTGATTGCAATTTGTATTCATCAACTTGCTGTTCTACTGTTGAAATAAAATAGGAGATTTTGCCCGGTGCATTGGTTTTTGCTCGGTGCATATGTGGAACCAAGTGTGGCTTGAATTTGTTAAACTCATTCAGAGGAGGGGGCAGAAAAAGCTGCATTGTGAGAACTGACTTCGTGGCACATGGAATGTGGCGGACATTTTTCTTTTGAATTTGATGGTCTTTTTGGTTGAGCTGCTTTGAAGATGGTAAAAATGAGAATGGATGATATCAACGACGTGGTGACGAAGTCTCAAAATAGATCTTACGTATATCTTGCATTTGTTTCGCTCATGTTTCTGCAGTACTTGCATGCCCCGAAGCCACCCACGTCATGGATGACTTGTGTTTGATTAAAATGATGGAGCAAACTAATGGAAGCGAGTAACATACACAAGTTTTGGGAAATGTGGATGGTCAAATCTCGAAATTATCTTTTTCTGCAGTATGGGATGCAATATCACTACATTTGGACTGATCAATGGCCATGAGTTAGGTCGAGATATAATTAAAAGAAGGGTAAAAGTGATGCTCTTCATCTTTTTGTTCTTGCGATATTTGGTAAACAAGGTGCCAGGATTGTTGTGACCGAGCCATTTGGCAACGGAAGGAGGGAAGTTTGTTATAGCCGTAATGAGTTGCCATAGAAACTGGAATAGCGTGAGACTTGGGTGGGTGGGCAAGTAAAAGAGAAGTTATATGGGCATGGCTAAGCGGAGGACCGTGGGAGTGTTATCATACATGGTAACCCAAACACACACCGCCCACTCTTCATCAATAATACTAATATTTGGGAGGTAGTCAAAACTCTCGCAATAACTGAAATCAATAACTTCAAGAGATGACATATTGATTTCAGGTGGAAAGCTTATAAGATTGACACATCCACGAACATCTAATTCAACCACCTTTAAGAGATATCCCACTATCCCACTGACTCAATTATGAACTTTAATCAAATTGCGACAATTATTAAAAGAAAATTTTCTTAAACTTTGGAATTGAGACATATTAGGTACTTCAGTTATTATGAATTTACAGCGTGAAAAATTCATACATGTCAAACATTCAAATCTATGCCCAAAAAGATCGTTTAATTAACATTAATTATAAGAGATGTTATGAAGGGAAAACGATATCAGAGAATATTAGTTAGATCAAAGAGATTTATATAACTATAGAAAAATAGAAGGGTAATTGAATTAATGCATTCTTGATTCTTTGAACACACTAAAAGTCAAAGAAATTTGAACAAGAGACGTACATATAAAAAGTTAAATGGAAAAAAAAAAATACATTCAATGGCTCTTCTAACCTGAAAGAACTAAAACATAACTTGAAGAAAACTAGTTTATTTGGAGAAAATTTTGGTGGTAAATTTGTAGAAGGATATCCCTCCCATTCCAGCCATCTTAAACTAGGGAAGATATCTAGGGCCTGTTGAAAATTGAGCTTTTTGAATAATAAGAATTCTAAGATTAGTCATCTTCTTAAAGGCTATAACACTCCACTCCACTTCTACTTCTTCAGGTAGATCAAATAATATGCCTTCAATTTTCCTACTTCCCTATAATGCAAACGCAAAAAAGAAACATATGTCAGATATTTTCCAATAGCACAATAAATTTAATGTATATGAGGATTCAAAAAATAGTTAGATTCTAAAATCACACCAGTGATCTTTATCACAATAAATTTCTAAAATCACTTGAGTGATCTTTAGTGAAGAACACATCCCTCAAAATGATCCTACGAGTGACTCTCAGAGAATATGTCATTACTCGAGTGATATGCCATCTCACTCGAGTGATCTGGCCGGCTTTAATATCACATATCCCTTGAGTGATTATACATATCACACGAGTGATTTGTCTTTAGTCACATATCACTCGAGTGATTCTTCTAATCACTCGAGTGATCTATGTTATCAGATCACTATCACATGCAAGTGATTTAAGCATCACTCGAGTGATTATGTTGTCTCAGTGCATTAACTTTCAATCCTTCTGGAAGTCATCACTTGCAAGTGGTCTCATCACTCGAGTGATTTGGCTTTGAAAAATTTTCGCACCGTTTGATCACCACGGAGTGACTTGGAATTTTCTGAGAGTAAAGCATTATCACTTGAGTGCTCAAATAGGCCACTAGAGCGATCTCCCTTTAGTGACTCCAAGTTTAAGTTCAAACTTAAGTAGTTCATCATGAATTTCACTCTTTTCTTTTCAAAAGGTTTAATTATCTCTTAAGTCTAATAAATCAAGGTTTATTATCATCAAAACATTATGAGAATTAACACTTTTCTCACTATTTCTTTCTAAATGTGTCATATACATTTATTTTAGGGCTAAGGGGTAATTTTAACAATGAAGTTTTGCAGTAAAAGTATATGGCACAATTAAATTTTGAAGGGCATAAAACTACACATAAACTTATTAAATGAAGGCAAATATAATAACACCGTTAGTTTTTTTTTTTTTTGTGAATAAGGGCAATTAGGGCCTTTGGCCCCCATGGACCCTCTGGTATTTGATGCTTTTTCTGGGCCTGGTCTTCTTAACTGAGTCAGGTAAACTCAAACAACCGACTAATCTAGAGTGGAGGTTGTGTGGAGCGCATCCTATAGCACTTTGTGCCAAAATAAGTACCACCCTCTACCTACAAATGCACTTTCAAAGATCAAACTCACATCCTCACCTTAGGAGCGTCAGCCGCTTACCACTGCACTGGACACTTATGGGTAATAACACCGTTAGTTTGGAAAAACATTTGTTACTTTATACATCTGTGGGGCTCACTTGTTGTCATATGTTCTTTCTCACTCCTTTTTCCCTCTCTCCCACCTTCCCTCCCTCCCTCCCTACCTCCCTCCCTCTTCATGTTTCTGCAAAACTGCGAGAGAAAAGCTCTTGACTTTCAAGCTTCCTTTTTTTTTATCAGCCAAGGTAATATTTAATGTGTAGAGTTAAGATTTGATTCTGGGGTAATTAATACTCTAGAGTCAAATCTCAATGTTCAGAAGTACGAACTGTATTTTAAGTGTGATTAACAACTGTGTAGAGTTAAGATTAATGTGATCCTAATTTGATGTATAGTTTGATTTGTTCATCAGAAAAAGTAGGTATAGTTATGTTTTTAGTAGCTAACAATGTTGACTTGATGAAGTTTGGAGACTTTCACGATTTGATTCCTCTTAGGACGAACATGATGTGCCTTCTCTCATATTCTAACTACCTGATTAAAAATTTTACTCGATTGTGTTAATTCAGTTTCTATTTTCAGATCTAGCTTCGTAAAAAAAAAAAAAAAGTTAGTTCTTATGTCTTGCTGAGTATTTGCTAGTTTAGTGCAAATATTACCTTGGCTGATAAAAAAACAAGAAGCTTGAAAGTCAAAAGCTTCTCCCCCCCCCCCCCCAAACCTGCAGAAACATGAAGAAAGAGAGAGAGGAAAGGTAGGAGAGAGAACATATCACATTGACTTCGCATGGGTTCTGCAGATGTATAAAGTAACCGTTGTTATCTCAAACCAACAGTGTTCTTATCCTTGACCCCATTTAAAAAGTTTATGCGTATCCTTCAAAACTTAATTATATTTGATACTTTTAATGAAAAATTTTATTGTTAAAATTACATTTTAATTCTTTATTTTATATAAAACATCCAGATTCATATTAGTTAATACGAAATATATTTTTTAAAATATTTTAGTTATCTTCTTTAATTCTCTTATTCCCTCATCTTTTTAATTATTGTTGAGGGAGTATCAATAGGGTAAATTAGGAATAAATTCACAAATGCAAAAATAATTTTTATATTTAAGATTTAAATAAACTCCCCAAATGGGAGGAAGTATAATTTATGTATTGGGAGATGTATTTCACAGAATAATATATTATGTTAGGGCTTTGAAGGGGTGATGCCTGGCACGATGCTGAGACTGCAAGTTAGACTTTGGAAGGAGATTGTTTTTTTTTTTTTGAGGGTTGGTTAGGAGATTGGCTTATAACTATAAGGTTGTGGGTTCAAATTATTGGTAGGTAATCTGTAAGTACCTCTATAAATATTCTTTGAGCCTAGAGGCATACCTTAGTTATGGTGAATCCTCACGGCTCAACTCACCTAAACATTATTGTACCAAAACAAAAAAAAAAAACATCAAACAATCCAAAATACATAGACCGTTTATGTTTTTTTTACTTAATTTAATAGTTCAATAAATGACCAATGAGGATTTGGTCTAACGGAAGGGGCTACTAGTCCCTTCGTGGCAAATTAAAGTTCGAATCTCCACCGGGAGATGTACCTACATATAGTGTCCAACAGTCCCTCAAACAGGATTACCTCTAATAAAAGAATATATGTGCCTACCAAATATATATATATATATATAGTTCAATAACTGTATATGCATTTATTTATAATATACGTTTAAGTTGCAGAATGCAGACCCTGCCTCTACAAGGCTCATGTGATAGAAGATTTTTTTCAAGGAAAATTAAAAATATGATTCATCATTTTGACATTTTTCTGTAATAGTTTTATTATAATTTAGCATTATTAAAATCCCCGATAAATTGGGAATTTCCAACAGTATTGTTAACCCATCAAGATTATTCTTTTCCCGTGGTTTTGAGGACTTCCCTTTTTTCAAGTACTCATTGATGTTTTTTTTCTAGACGCTGCCAGTGATGACAAACACAACTTCAAGAAAAAATTGAAACATAAAATTTCCTCTTAAATTTGTTTTCTATTTTATTTTGTTAAATTCAACTTAGGCATCTTATAATTTTTTATCATCAGACATAGAATTTGCTCGTTTGGAATAGCTTATTTTTAGGCAATAAGTGCTTATAAATCGTGATTCACGGTATACGAGGTAAGTATGTAAGAGGAGTTTTATCTCGGCTTGCGTAATAAGGATTTATTGTCTAAATATAAGCTCAACCAAACACACACTATGTCCTATAATAATTGAGTCAATTTTAAAGCAGAAATCCACGACTCATATGCAACAACACAAGCCAGGTCCTTATGTCAGGTCCTTATGTAATATGCTTAGCAACTTGGGAGCTCTTTCCACAATCTCCAATCACAAAGTAAAATCAACAATTTAATTTGCTCCATTACAACAAAATCAATTTGCCACAAAAAGGCAACTTGATGAAGAAGGGGAATAACAAAAGAAATTACAGCAACAACCAACATCACTGCTCAAGCTTACTGCAAAGTGCCTGCACGAGGATGAACTTCGTTTCTCTTCTCTCGTGTGTGTGCGCGTGCGTGCGCAAGTATATTATATTATGTTTCTCTGTCCTTTATTATGTACACTAAGCTATTGAAAAAAACAAAGGGAAAATAAATAATGATGAAAGAGTAATGACCCAACTTACTGATGCAAAAGCTCAAGGGCTTTCTGCAAAGTAGGCCTAAACCTATCAATATCCAGCTTCACACTTTGCTTGTCCAAATACACAGACTTAAATTCTAACCATCCTTGAACTGACGAAGGATCTTTTAGAATCTTATGGTCAGGTGGGTATTGTTGAATCAGAGTGCTTTCTTCCAACTTTATGTTGTACAACAAGTACTTTAGGTTCATTTCCTCTGAGGGCAATCCAAAGTATTGTTTTGCAAGCCAATCTGCCCCACCATATGGTACTATTTGGATCAAAACAGCATTTTCTGGGAGAAAAACTATGTTGGTGAGGCCAGCACCATGAACTCCCATTAAAACATCACATGAATTCACAATCTCTGCAAATCTTGACAAGTTACCACTTCCTTCCATGGTAATAACATCAAAACCCAACCCTTTTGCCATTTTGACTATCTCATCTGGGTTAGTGAAAGATCTTGTCTTTTTCCTTGTTATGATCATAAGCCTTGGTTTTCTGCTTTGACCATCTCTTAATCTGATTGCTTTGTCCCTCTTCAAGGAATATGAACTTCTCAAGAAATCCCTGAAATCTTTCATGGAATAAGAGTGCTTTAAAGGGTCAAAGCGCAATTCCTTCTGGTCCCGTTTGAGGCCAACTGTGACACTTGGGAAGCAATGAACTTGGTCATCTTTGTTAATGTCAATGAACTCATAGTTTGACAACTTCTTCAGAGGAACTTGGTACTTGTGAAGCCACCAAGCTCTGTAATTGGTTACAAGAAACTTAACTTCTCCATTGAATTTCCTTGAAGTCAGAAATAGAGGAATGAGAATATCTGCGAATTCATGAAAGTGATTTCCTGCATAACCTCCAGTTGAAAACAGGATTGCTGGAACAGTGTGATTTTGAGAGCACTCAAGGACTTGCTTGCTGCTACCCTTTAATGGTTTCACTGACCATTCTTTAACCATGCTCAATGCAAATCTATCTCCCTTTCTCGCATAAGGTTTTATGGTCTTTGACATGTTTTCAGACAATGTGCTTGCTTCTGGTGACACAACATAGACAGTGGAGGAACTTCCCTGAACTCTAATGTCGCCCTGGCTCTCACAGAAATCTGTTCTTACTTCTGAAGTGCATACCAGTGCTGGCTCCTCTTTCTTTGTTACTGTGTACAAAAAAAAAAGGGTTTATTTTTTTGAGCCATTAGTCCCAAAACACCATGTTATCTTTTAGGGAAAATAATCTTTTGGTCCTTATAATTTTGACTGAGTTATAACTCAGTTCTTAAGCTTTGACTCAATATAACTCCGTTTCTATAGTTTTGATTCGGTTCTTGAACTTTAACTCTTTAACTCAATCCTTATAATCTTAACCGTTTAAAACTTTAGCTCCTAAGTTTCATGAACTATATAATGTTATTTGCTAAAATATAGGGAATACTTTAAATGGATAAAATATAGAGACTTAGTTGCATTGAGTTAAACTTCAAGTCATAGACTGAGTTACAACCGAATCAAAATTATAGGGACTAAATTGTGCCAAGTTAAAATTTAGGGATTAAGTTACAACCGAGTCAAAACTATAAGGATAAAAAGATTAATTTTCCCTATTGTTTACTATTCAGCATGGAGCTGATCTCTTCTAGCTTTAGTGAGATTATCAGACTAAGCATATGTTACCTGGAACTGTTTGTATATGAGAGCTGCTGGTGTCATTGACAAGAATCTTAGTTGACATGTCTTCTTCAGCTACAAGGCAAAGAAGTTGTTGTTGTCAATTTCATGTCTTATCATCCAAAATAAGATTAGTTCTTGTGGTTTTAGCCATGTAAGGATTGAGCATATCTTTACCTTCAGATCCTTCAGCTATTTGTGGGAAGCTGCTGGTGTCATTGACAGGAACTTTTATTATAATGTCTTTGTCTGCCAAAAAAAAAAAAACAGGAATATTTGGAGTTTCAATTGGCTACCTCTCACACTTTCAACCTCATTGAGATTTTAGAAAAATTTACCCTCATTCACTGATGAAGAGCTGCTAGTGTCATTGACAAGGCTCTTAGGTTCAATGTCTTCAATTGCAACCCAAAAGAAAAAAAAAATGAAAAGTCCCAGTGTTAGTTATTTAGCCCTTATAATCCTCTCAACCATTTTTAAGATTGAGAAATTAAAAATCTTACCTTCTTCCACTTGTGGAGAGCTTCTGGTATCATTTACAATAATATTTGCTGCTATGTCTTCTTCTGCTACATAAAGAACAGTCACACAGAAGTTTTGTCAGAAACATGAACCTTAAATAATACTCCATGCTAGAAAATTGTGCTTTTGCCAGAAAAAAGATTACCTTTTGCTACTTTTGGAGAGCTTGGGGTGTCACTGACCATTCTCATTTTGACCCCATCACCCACTGACAACCTCAGATTCACTAAAACATAAAAACAAAAGACACTTCAGAATTTCACGTCACAATGAAACCAAACATCCCTCCATGCATGTTTGTAGTAACAGAGAAAGAGAGTTAGGGACTCACAATCATGAATTGGACCCAAGTAAGGCTTGAAAACAGTGCAGAGACTCAAAAAAAGAAGAAAGAAGCTCACAAAAGCTCCATACTTCAGTCTTCTCTGTTCATGCTTGTTAAAGCTTCTGGCAAATATTGAATCATACATCATCTTCAACCACCTCAAACAGAAACAACCCAACACTATCTATATATGTATATATATTCTCACAACCACAATGCCATTCCTTGGATACAAAGTTTTAGCATAAACTTAGACCCTTGAGGTTGTTGTGATAGGAGAGGAGAGGATCAAGCAATATTCTGATGTACTTGACAATTGGAGGTCTCTGAGATGCCATATATCTATAAAATGTTGCTCCCCACACGTAGTTGTTAGCCCTATAAACAATATATATATTATTTTATTTTCCTTCTTCTTCTATTCTTTGTTCTGTCGTATTATAAAATTGATTAGAATGAAAGGAATGAAAAGGACTATTTAGTTTGACACTGTTGAAACAGCAGCATCCATTTCAATGATTAATATTATTTGGTTAAGTTTTTCACTCTGTGCAGGCCCTTTGAAAGCTATCAACCAACTAAAAAAACCTTTAGATATCAATCATTAGAGTCCCATATTTAGAATTGACATTTTACTTGCAGATTCAACTTCTGCATGAAATGGAAATTAGCTTGATGAACCCCCCAAAAAAAAAAAAAAAAGCTATAGGTAAACAAAATCGCTAGTGTGAACCATGAAGTGTCCATATTGGGACCATCTTTTTTTGGCCATAATTCAGTGGCATTCACAATTATGCTAATTGATTAAAGAACAAACAAATGTTCCGCTTTGGCCAACCTTGGTATGAACTTCTGGGAAAACACATAGGAAAGTAGTATGAAAAATTAAAGAGAAGTAGGGTTCTGTCGGCAGAGAATGTGATTCTAAATCCTTAACGACCCAAAAATTGAAATATCAAATATATGAACATATTAAAAAGATTTAGTTTGGTAGAGAGGAGCAAGACATTTCAACAATAAGATTATTTTTATATTTCTTTTATAGTTTAGGTGCGGTGCATGAAGAGGCAGGCTTATTAGGGGGGCTTTGCATCTTATATATGTTCATATTCTTGTCAAGGAATACGTGTTAACCTAATATAATTATAAAAATAAAGGTACTATTTTATTTTAATGGGAATATACAATTATGTCAATAAGTTAATGATTATATATGCAACCACCCCTTTGGCCCGAGACAAAATATTTTTAAGGCATATTGTTAATTGTTAATACTAGTAACAAATTGTTTATATAAAAATAATATAGAACAGTATATATAGATTATTTATTCTTCATTTGTCTTCTAATTAATTACTTCACACGCATGCATGAAGTCATATAGGGTAAAAAGATTTGGTATCAAGATTTGAGGATTGATAATACTACCTCCGGTCCTAAATATAGGACAAAGTTTGTAGTGTAAATTACACTACAAACTTTATCCTATATTTAGGACCGGAGGGAGTAATTGTTGAAGAACCTAACCAACAAAATTATTGACCTTTTTGCTAACGTACATGTCTGCCAATTTTGAGCTTTGAAAGATCAAATCTTAATATTGTTTAGTCAATGTTAGGTAGCAAATCAGGGGAATGAAATTGTGTTACCCATGTAATTAAAATTGTATTATGATAATATTCTCAAAAAAAATAAATTAATTAAATTGTATCAAGAAATGAGGGACGCATGTCAGTTTGAGTAGCCATATATATATGCACTTGACACATTCAATTAATTATTGTCTTGGTTTTGTTTTGGATTAATTGGGTTTATATGTTTTCATTAAATATTACTCCATCTGCTCTTTATTATGGGGTTTATTTTAGAAGGTTTTCAGGGTTTTTATCACAAGGTCCTTTGTAAATTTTCTGAGGCATTAATTATTTTTTCCCCTAAAAGAGACTAAGGGCTTGTTTGGTATGAGGGGAGAGGAAGCAAAATTTTTTAGTTAGATTAAAAAAAAAATTAAAGAAGCGGAGTTAAAAATTTTTATATAATTTTTATTACTCTTTTATTTTACATATTCTCTTTATTAAAATTTTGTAATCTCATTTGTCTAATTTGTTTTTAATCCAACTAATAAAAATTCCTCTCTCCCTCTCTTCTAAATCCTTCACACCAAACATACTCTTAAGAGAAACAGGATGAGGGTAATTTTAGAATATAATACAGACTATTAAAAAAATTTAATAAGTTTATTTAAATTTATCTAAAATGTATAACTTGTATGAAATAGTTAAAAGAGCGGATAGGAGGAAATTGTTTATCTAAAATTCAAGGTTGAATAATTTTTTGAGATTAATTAGCTAAGTAACAAGATTGTAGATGCGATGTCATTGTTGAACTCTGAGATTAATTGTGTGTTTGGTATTTTTTTATTGACGGTCAATAAACACTTATTACGTAAGTCGAGATAAAACTCATCTCACATATTTATCTTATAGACCGTAAATCACAATTTATAAGTAATTATTGTCTAAAAATAAATTATCTCAAATGAACACTAAACAAGTCAATTAATGATGAAATTAGTGAAGTAGTGCACACACTCAATAAATGCACAAGAAGTCATTATGTTAATTAAATTCTCTCTCTCTATATATATATATATATATGGCAACCGTTACTGAGTCATAGTATGATTAGTGACGGTGCATTTGGCAAGAAAGTTTCCCGGCGGCGATTATTTTATTGCTGTCGTTGTAAAAGATATGTACGTTGCTAATAAATATGAAGTCAACGTCTGATATTATCATTTCTTATAAGGTAATTAATCTATTTAGTTTTTATATAACTTGAATAAGTATTCAGAGATATAAAATACGAAAGAACAAAACTATAATTATGTTTTTCTCCAAGATATATAAAAATATATATTCTGATATTTAAAAAAATATTTTGTAAACTTTTTTACTTTATGTGTGAGTGTGTGTGTAAAAATTTGATGTACGGTTAAGTGAGATATAGATAGTGTTTAAATTTCAAGTATTGTTAATAATATAAGTTTCTTGAGAAAAATATATTTTCTAAAAAGGAAATGATTTTTTCAGTACTTAAAAACTTAACAAGATTGTAGACATAGGTTTACACATGGCCTAGGGGAGTTGCATTGTTGATGAAAATCTGAAAAGAAAATTAATTGGTTTATAATAGTCCCATACGTATTTAAGATTTTATATATTATAAACATTACACGTAAGAATATTTTGATCAAAATGAATATATTTAAAATATATTTTTGTAAAAAGATTGAAGTGTAAATTTTCAGGAAAATGAAAAAAAATAAATCAGTGTTAATAATTGGAATATCTCAAACAAAATATAATTTATTTTTAAATGTTAATAAATTCAAAATTTTGATGTGTCACATAATAGTCGTCTACTTCACAAGATGAAGCTTGAGATATATAATAAAATAGAATCAAATGAAAAGGGACAGATCATCGGTCCTTTATTTGGGCCGTAAGAGTTAAGACCTTGACTTGGAAATGTGACACGTTATCCCCCATTTTTGTCAATGTACGTAGTACGTATCGGAATCACTATTATCTTAAATAATAAAGTAATTATAGAAAGACACTAATTTTATTGTTACTTTATTATTTTACAATCAGTAAATTTTTTAAATAAGATAAGGGAGATTTACACTTAGGTCCCATGCAAGAAATAAAATGAAAAAATGGTCCCTATAGATTGCAAAATGAAAAAATGGTCCCATGGAGTTGTCAATACAGGCTCCTGGAGTTGTCATTGGCAACTCCATGGGACCATTTTTTTATTTTGCAATCTATAGGGACCATTTCTTCATTTCTCCTCTTCCTTAGGACTTCACTGTCATTCTCCCATAAGACAAATGAAATTATTAACCAGTTCTTTCGTGTAATTTTTTTAATATCAGGACGGTTTGGACCACAAAACCGCTATTCTTGTTCCAATTCAATTTTCCACCCAATTTATTGGGAAAATTGTTAAAAAAGATCTTATTGGCAACTTATTTGGTAAATGGGACCTGGGAAGATATTTACATACGGAGGAAAGATATTTGCACACAGGGGGAAGATTTTTGCACACGCAGAGAAGATTTTTGCACACGTATAGAGAATATTTTTGCACATAGGGAAGATCATCTGCACACCAGAAAAAATATTCTGCATACGCGGAAGATAATCTGTACACGAAAGTCCCATTTAGCAAATAAATTGCCAATGAAAATTTTTTTCATAATTTTCCCTAAAGTATTTCACTCATTTTATGCACTGTCATCTTTTTCAAAAATTGAATGCACATTTATATTCCACTTTCATAAAAAACCACATTACATAAAAATTATCTTACTTTCATTGCAATTTTTCCGTTTTTTTACGACTAATAATTAAATATGTACTTATTCTTTAGGTATGGTGTAATATTGGACTTTATTTGAAAATTAAAAAAAATAATTTTCTGAGTAGAAATTCTCACGTGTTCCTGGAAATATGTATTTTTTGAAAAGCGAAAAATGCATGCAGCTCAAATGTATTCTTCATAATAATTTATATTTAATAGGTTTATATACGTTTGGCTTTGATTTGTAATAACTATTAAGTGTGACGTTTTACTCACTAAAATAAAACCAAATTGCCAAACGTAATTAATAATTCACTAATATATCAAACAAAACTTATAGAAAGCTGTACTTAAAAATTGGCAATGTGGTAGAGATGATATAACTTATTTTAAGCTCTACATATTAAATACATGGGGTTCACTTGAAAAAAATTGAGCATGTACCTATTAACTTTTTAGCTTTTTCAAGTGTACATTTAAAAAAAAAAAAAAGCAATTCTAGAAATTATTGTGTGGCTGTGAAGAAATAGAATATGTTTATATAGCAATAATGGTTTCTCTCATTTGCCCCAAAAGTAAAGGATTTTCTTTTCTCTTATATGGGCCGTTGGATTAAGATCTCAACGGTCCAGATTTAATATATTATAAAAATACTATTATTATAATAATATTTTAATAATATTAATAAAATATTATATTAAATCTGAACCAATAAGATCTTGATCCAACGAACTACAGAAGAGAAAAGGAGGTCCTTTACTCTTAGACAAAGGAGAGAAACCGGTTCGATTATATATGTTATGGAACTGTGGCTGCGAAGAAATATAATTGAAGGGCTCAACTACCAAAATTGAGTAAAGAATATATAAATATACTTTTATCAATTTATTTTATTTTCAAAACGAGGTTTAAAAACTTCTAATGATTACTGATCGGGTAGGAATTATTCGACCAATAAAACAAAAATGGGTTATATTTTCTTTTCTTCTCTTTAAAAAAATGAATAAATAAAGGAGAAATTAATAAAGATTAAAACTTATGCAGCTAGTTTGTCCTAATAAACATCTTGCGGACAGAAACTTTTGCCATTATAAGTAGAAATTACTAGAGTTTAAAAGGAGATTTATTTGTGCTATTAAAAAAAAAATCAAATTCCACAATTAAGTTTTTTATGGAAACACTATTTGAATTCAGCCTGTATTAATGTATTATATACATGAACGAATATAAATTTCCGGCCAGTAAAGATGACAGTCGATAAATGTATTATATTAGATTGTAAATTATAGAAATAATCTCTTGTGATGTTAACAAATCTCCTAACACGTTAATGATCCATTTATTTCAAACTAGTTCCTTGCACTTTTGTCTTTCTCATTAGCGGTTAGTTATTTGTGTGTGTGTGTGTGTTGATAATTTTTAATATATTTTACATTCGGGGAATATTATAATAAGAATGTGCACAGTTAGAAATACAAGGATCCAATTCTTGAGAAGCAAATCAAAACCATTTGCACAAAACAACGAAAACAACAACAAAGATCAAAACAAACTAATAAGAGCATTGCTTATTTGCTAAAAACAGCTCTAAACACCCATTTAATGATGGACATTAATAATTAAGGGTATAAGTGAAAAAATAAATGGAATCAGTTTTTTAGATATTCGCTGATGAATTTTAACATTTTATTATTATGAGTAAGCTAGGTAATTTTCTCATATAATTAGTGATGGAAGGAATTAATATAACACAAAAAAGCAAACGTACGTATTACGGTGGAGGAGAAGTCAATTAATCCTTCTGTTATAAAAGTTGGCCCCAAAAAAAAAATAATCATTCTGTTATATATAAAAAAGAAGAAGTGAACTAATCATTTACGCGTCAAAATGTCTGTTAAAATCATATTAATTGGTTAGGTTGAATTTTTCCATATTCCACTTACGTTTGAATAAATGATGCGTGTTCATACTTTTTGGAGTGAACCTTTATTTTTTTTTTTCACTTATGATATAATTCTATCTCAAGGTATTAAAACCCGGATTGGGTATTGAACCGGTCGGGGTACTGGGTTAAGGATCAGTGGATCAGACCGGGGTCAAACCGGAGTTAAACCGGGACTAAACCAATGAGAAATTAAATATTTTAAACTTATAGTATAAAATTATAAAAGAAAATTAAAAAAAAATAAAATTGTAACCCGGATCAAACCAGGAATCGAACCAGTTTCCAGGTTACACAACACTGTTCTATCTCCCAATGTTGGAAGAAAAGTTTCCTACCTAAAGATTTCATGTAAGAGAGGATGATCGATCTAATGCACATTCCCACATGAGCAGGTTAAGTGTATCCAGAGTCTGAGTAAACAACAACCTTATAAAAATGTTTTATAATAGCCATTAATTACGTTTCAATAACAGAGCATAAGCCAAATGATTTTTGAAATCATATCACTCTCACTCGCCTAAGTGTATTATGAAAAGTTTACTTCTTAAGGAGTGACATTACTTGATTTAGGTATAACAAGGTTTTCGAAATATTTCTTAATTTAGTTTATTTCTTACTCCTTCCTTTTTTTGCAAATTAATATTAGGAAAAATTGCAATCAGGTCCCAATTAATAGATTTAATAACAATTAAATCTCTTGAAATCATCGAATTGCAGTGAGGTCCTAAAGGACCTGAGTGTTATTAATTTCAAACATAAAATACAGTTTTGCCCCTCTTCATTTAAAATAGAAACAACAATTTAGAATAGATTCTTACCCTATGTTTCGCACTTGTAATATAGCAATTAAGAAAAAGAGAAGTGTTTGATGATTTTTAGGTTAGAATCTCTTTTGAATCGATGTTTCCATTTTAAATGAAGAAGGGTAAAATCATACTTTCACGTTTGGAATTAATAGCACTCAAGTCCCTTGAAACTTCACTGCAATTTGATAATTTTAAGGAACTTAATTGTCATTAAGTATGTTAATTGAAACTTGGTTACAATTTTCCCTTATATTAATTTGCAAAAAAGGAAGGAGTAAGAAATAAAGTAAATTGAGAAATATTTAGAACCACAGCTAGTGTCCAACGGCAATAAAGAAATTAAAGTATAATAATTATATAAGGGATAACTAATGTGATGGAAGACAGCTATATAGAAGCAATACATGATGTTCTTCAAACAATATTTCTATCCTATTTTTCAAATTTAGCATTTGGTGTTTGGAATTTAAGGACGCGTAGCATTTCAATTGAAGAGAGTTGTTAATTAGGTTGTTGAATAATGAATGGATAGATGCTCCCATTTGCCATTGAATATTGAATTTAATAGTAATGCCTCTTAGGTTATCTTAGTCAATGATTGCAATTTTAAAACAATTTTTTTTTCACTCGTAATTTTTCCTTTTCCTCGTTTAGCACTGTAAAATATTGAAGGCCGATGTCTCATATTTAATTTTCTTCATTCGAAGCCTACCCTTTATAACAAAAAGAGTAAAAAATGCATGGTATAAAAAACAGGACCCGATCGACTGGTTCAACCGGTTGAACTGGGAACCGACCCGTGGTCCGGTCTAGTTTGATGGTTGAACCGGTTAAAATCGGTAAAACCGGTGGTTCAACCAGTCAGACCGGTTTCTTTCTTTTCTTTTTTTTTTTGTTTTTTTTGGGGGAAAATTGGAAGTTGAAGACCAAAATGAAGAGAAAAATAAGTAAAGAAAGAACAAATATAAAAAAACTGAAGAAGATAATGAAAAAAATTATTTAAAAAGATATAATAATTATAGAAAAAGAGATATCATTGCATAAGTATATGCATTATAACTTATACTAATAGATTTTAAGTATTTTTTTCTAAAAATTTTCATTTTTATCTATAGAAGTTTAAAAATATATTAATATATATTACCACTAATAAATTATAATATTTTAATATGACCGGTTCAACTATCGGTTTAACTACCGGTTGATCTATTAACCCTTGAACCTGTGCTGTGACTGGTTCATTGTCCGGTCCGGTTTTTCATTCCTTGAAAAAATGTAATAAATTTTCTATAAGCATGGAAAAATAGACAACTTTTTTTCCTGGAGGTAGTATTATCTTATTAGGGACAATCCGCATTTGAGGCAACCACATAAGCACTGTCAATATGTGCTTTCACATAAATACATTGAGACCAATAAATTATTGGTTGATATGATAAGAGGTTTCATCTCGTAAGGGAGAACTCAAATTCGGAGCGAATCCAGAAAAACACACTTATTAGAAAAGACGAAAATCCTTTACGTTCTAAATTTCAAAATAAAAGATCCTTCATCAAATAAAAAAAAACTCTGATTAATACACTATAAAATCACCACTAAAATGCTAATCCGATAGACACCCTTTAAATATGGACACAATTGAAAGCTTAATTCAATGAAAAATTCAAAACGCCCCCCACTCAATTTGATTTGATTGCACAGTCCACTTATCAAAGTTTGATTTCAGGCAAGTTGAGAAGGCACTACAGACCCAGGATCCCAAGATGGGCTTATGTAAAAGCCCAATTAAAGTCTGAGAATTGGGCGTCAAAAGATTTGGATTTGGTGGGCTGCGCCAAGCCCGTGCAATTGGCACACATTGGCAACAATTGAGAGCCCCAGCATTAAACAATTGAAATGAAATGGGGGGAAAATACTTACATACTCCAGGCGTATGTCATCTAAACTCTATCTAATAAAAACACAATAAGTTATATCATTTTAATCATAGTTGATAGGTAACTCATCTAATGAAATTCATATTTTAATTTATTTTCAAAAAAAATACACATCTTAATTTAAAGAAAAAAACTAAAACAAAATTATAAACTCATTGTTCTTAAAAACAAATAAAAGTGAATTTTTTCAAAAGAGTCACCTAAAAAATAAGATTAAAATGATACTCCCTCCGGTCCTAATTATAGGACAGCATTTGGAAGTTAATCTTAGTCCTAATTATAAGACAAAATTTTAATTTTTGTCAATTTGTTCCCAAAATACCCCCATTGCTTTAGATAATGGTTGGATTGCCTCATGATAGACTCATGTAGTATTCCTAAATCACCCCAATTAAATAAGGACATTTTTGAAAAATAAATAAAATTAACTAATTTAACTACTATCCTTAATCTTTCCAAAGTTAGGTAAATATGTCCTATAATTAGGACCGGAGGGAGTATGAGTTATTATATTTTTATTAGACAGAATTTAGATGACGTTGTACTTTTAGAATATGTAAGTATTTCTCATGAAATTGGCCCTCCCAGAAAAATAAATATAATATGACATGGGCCCATATCCCAAGTATCAGACGTTAATCTGACAAGAACAGATGCCACAATTAGATCTATGATAATTCAGCTGTTCCATATTAAAAAAAAAACACAAGTGAAGATCTCTAATATCAAAGAGATCTCGATTTTCAATTGATGCTTCATGTATTTTTATTGTTTGCTTACTACCTGTTTTCGGTCCTCATCACTATTGAATTTTTAGCATGGTTCTGGAAACCGGACCGGACCGGCCGGTCTGGCCCGGTAACCGGCGAACCGGCCGGTTGGCCGGTCCGGTTTCCATTTTTAAAAAAAAAAATTTTGTTTTTTTTACTATTTTCTTTAGAAATTTATACCAATAAGCCTAAAATTTTCAATTTCTCACCGGTTTGATTCCGGTTTAGCTCCGGTTTGGCCCCGGTCCGACCCACTGACCCTTAACCCAGTACCCCGACCGGTTCAATACCCGGTCCGGGTATTGAACCGGTCGGGGTACTGGGTTAAGGGTCAGTGGGTCAGACCGGGGCCAAACCGGGATCAAACCGGTGAGAAATTGGAAATTTTAGGCTTATTGGTATAAATTTCTAAAGAAAATAGTAAAAAAAACAAAAAAAAAATTTTTTAAAAATGGAAACCGGACCGGCCAACCGGCCGGTTCGCCGGTTACCGGGCCGGACCGGCCGGTGCGGTCCGGTTTCCAGAACCAATTTTTAGTGACTAATGAAATCACCGAATAAGCAATGATACATAAGATACCGGTTCTTTTATCCAGGGGAGAAAGGGAGATACTTGTATAGAACAAAGGAAAATAAAAAAGATATATAGAACAAGGCAAATAGCAGGAAAAAAAAACTACGTGTGTGTGTGTGTGTAAAATCATGCTGGAACAACTAAGGCGTGTGTGTGTATACAAGTCACAAAAATTGATTTGTTTTCACTTGTTTACTGCATAAAAGTGAGTGCGCGGGTTTGGTCTCATTAAAGAGCATATAAGATTAATAGAAGTCTTTTTTTTTTTTTTTTGACAGAGCTTAGATAACGTAATACTCTTAAAATATGATTTGTAAGTTCTGAATTTTCTCTACATTATCCCTGTCATGCGCATTGCACATGCGTCAATATTTATTTTTTAGATTAAAGGAATTTCTCGGCTGAGAATGAAACTTTCTTTGGTGACTAGGGGAGAACCAGCCTGATTACATGACTGCCACTTCTGATATGCCAGATCACTCTAATGAGCCCCTAAATTTTACATTACCTCCCTCCGATAGTATGGGCCCACAATAACATTAAGACTGGTTGGAGGGGTGCGCCAGGCCCACGTAGTAGTGCAACACATGGGCGACGCATGAGGAACCCAGTAGCAAGCTACTGTAGTGGTTCCTCCCCCTTAAAAAATAAATTTAATATCGTGTGGGCCGATGACCCACATATCAGATATTAAACTGATAAGAACAGATACTACACTTGATCTTAGCCAAAAGGCCGAGAAAGGTATGCCTTGTAACGAGACTCCGTTTGGCTTTTATAGCTACTCTATGCTTTGCCTTCTTGCCTGTGCTCGGTGTGGGACTCTTGGCGTTCCCATGCATAATAGTTTCCCTGTGCAGTAGCAGGTTTCTTTCAAAACGTTCGTCAAAATAAGAAGTCTTGTTATACTTCCATTATTATAAAATTGAATATCAAGTATCGCATTATTTGAGGAATTCATTATAACAGTTGAATGTGTATCGTCCTGATCTTCATAATCACCAACCATCTTTGTCTTTTTCACATTCTCTCTTCCCACGTTGCCACAATATTACATCCTCAAATTGCATTATATTCATCTCCTTCTTCATTTGTCCCACCTTCCTCATCATATCTTTTCTAAATTAATAATATTAGCATTGCTGATCAATCAGTACAATTCATAAACCAGTGACCTTGAACGGTTTCTAAATTAATTAAACTAATCATTTGGCCCCCATGATCGGCCTCTTGGCCCTTGAGCATTTGATTAATTTTGACCAGTAACCTTGTATATATTTTATGTCTAACACTTGCTTACCAAGTCATCACTGGGTTAATAATTAATTACCTTGAAGATGATATCATTTTTTCCATTCATAATGCATGCTTCTTCTACTTAACTAATACTTTTAAAATAGAATCATTAGAGTTTGAACGTGCTTGACCCACGATTAAGTATCTCTGAACATGTTGTTTTGAAAACACTAACAACAAGTGGAAGCAGAGACGACTCACAGTGAAGAAACGGGAAGGCGGAAAACAAGACATGGGATTGGGAGGAAGAAGTCATAAAGTAATAGAAGGTAAGAGACAACTAAGGCTAGCTCTTCCTCTCTTCTCATTGGGTCTCTTACAGTACAGTTTGCAAACCATATCTGTCATTTTTGTTGGTCAACTTGGTACCCTCTCTCTCTCCGCTGCTTCCATGGTCACTCCCTTCGCTTCTGTCACTGCCTTCACCTTGCCGGTACGTCCTTAAAATTAGGCCACTGTGGATTGCTCAGACATAAACATGAGTATACGCATGTGTAATTATTTAGTAACATTTAGTGAAAAACAGTGTCCGATGGAATTTTTTTAGTTCCATATGCTAGGCATCCACATGCAAAGATCCATTGTCGTTCTTTCACTCAGCAGTGTATTCCTTTCAACAATATGGGCAAACACAGAACCAATTCCTGTGGCTATGAAGCAAGATAAACTCATTTCAAAAGAAGCAGGCTCATACGCCTACTGCTTGATTCCAATCCTGTTCGCATTTGGCATCCTTCAATCCATTATGACATTCTTGAAAACCCAAAACATTGTTCGGCCCATGATGATAACATCTTTAGTTGCAACTCTGTTCACTACAAAAAAAAAGATATTTTGTAGCGGTGCAATTGTAGCGGTTATATTAAACCGCTATAAATTATAGTATTTGTAGCGGCAAGGTTTTTTGTAGCGGTTTCTTACAAAAAACCGCTACAAATTTGGCGTGAAATTCCCGCCACAACTTGTAGCGGTGATTTTGTAGCGGTTAATGCACAGAAACCGCTACAATATTCCCGCCAGTTGGCACACCAACAGTCTAGCGGTTATTTGTAGCAGTTATAACAACAAAACCGCTACAAAATACCAAAGGTCAGAATTTTGTAGCGGTTATGCCCCTATAACCGCTATAGAATTTCAAGAGTCTCGACATTTGTAGCGGTTATTGCCCAGAACCGCTACAGAATTTCAAACGTTGTGAACTTTTATAGCGGTTATTGAAGAACCGCTACAAATTGAATTATTTGTAGCGGTTAGAGTAGCGGTTATTTTAATAACCGCTACTAATATCTGACCTATTTAAACCCCGCGTCCTTCATTTCTCCTTTTGCTCATTTTGTCTCCTGAGATTTCTCTGAGTGATTTCTTCGAGATTTGAGCGTTCAGACGTCTCTATAGGAGTTTTTGCTCAGTATTTCTCAGTATTTGCACTTGAGGTACGTATATAACACGTATTTTATTTATATTTTTATTTTTATTATATTTTTACATAATAATGTGACTATTTTTTTTTTAATTTTTACAGTTGATATGGCTTCAGGACAGGATAAGGGGAAGGCCCCTGAGGTCCCCAGACAGATTTTACGGGGTGGCAGCAGCCGGGCAGGGGGCAGAGGGAGGGGGCAGCGCGCAGGCAGGGCTACCGCGGCATCTCAGCCCATCCCCCCACAGGCACCGCAGACGATCCCACAGGCGACGACCGCACCAGAGGTGCCTAAGGTGGAGAGGCCAGATATTAGCGTTGAGGACTTCCTCAACGAGGAGGAGTTCGAGATCCCGATTGGGTTCAGGGAGATGGAGCAGTTCCTCGATGAGGAGGACGCTCGGGAGCAGAACAACCCACGAGGGTCGTCTTCGCGGTCCACTGGGTTTGAGGTGCAGGTCGAAGGTAAATTAATTTTTTAATTTAGTAAATTATTTATTTAAATTAGAAATGTTAACTTTGAATTATAATTTATCTAACGTGCGGTCAACTGTGCAGATGAGCAAGGGAACGTGTCGACAAGGAGGCTGGATGTGGTCGGTTTGAACAGCATGGACCGGACCCTGCGAGTTATAGTGCCGTGGAATGAGGGCACTGACCAACCGATCCACAATGGGGGTCACCTGCTCAACCGCTTCCTGAATGACCTGGGAGCGAATTGGATGCGGTTCCCCCTTCACTTCTCGATGTGGAGGCACGTTCCGAGGGGGCCGAAGGACCAGGCTTGGGAGGAGGTGGTTCAGGTAATTAAAACTATTTAATTAATATTTTTTGTAATTAATTTTTTTTAAATTATGGTTTTTATAATTATTGATATTTAAATAATTTTTTTCAGCTACGGTTTGCCGTCCGAGCCAACCGGAAGAGGTACGCCCTCGTGAAGATGGGCGACGCCTGGAGGAACAGGAGGAACCGTCTCTTCCACAGGGTGGATAAGGACGAGACGATGCCTCTGGAGCAGCTGATCGAGAGCGTCCCGGACGGCGTGCCGCCGAACGACTGAGCGCGTTTCATCCAGTTCAGGAGGAGCCCTGAGGTGCAGGTAATGTATTTATTAGATTTTTGATATATAATTTTGTAATTGTTAAATATTAAATTATAATTTCAATTTAATTTGTATTTAATTTTAAATTATAATACATTTAATATTTTTTTTCCAGGAGCTTTCTCAGAGGAACACCGAGATCCGGGCGCAGCAGACGATCCACCACACAGCAGGATCGAAGACCTTTGCTGTGACCTACAGTGAGCTGGTAACTTTTCAAAATATCACTTACTTTTAGCTGATTATTTCATAATACTAATTATTGTTTTGTAATTGTTTCAGGAGACGAAGGCACAGCAGGAGAACCGTCAGACGGATTATGCGGAGCTGTATGCCTTCACACATAGACACCGTGACGGGACTACGACCTCTCAGCAGGTAGAGGCGGCCATTGTAAGTAATTTTATTATTATATGTTTTATAAAACCAAGTTAATAATGAAAAATGCTAATTAGTAATTGTTTCATAAAATGGCAAGAGCGGATGCAGCAGTCGCAGGCTGAGCTGCGACAAACCCAGCCTGAGGAGTCACAGGGGTCAGTGGACCCGACGGCTCCTTTGAAGGCAGATCTGGCTCAGCCTGAGCACCCCGGACGCATGCGGGGGATGGGGATAAGCGCCAGACCCAGCATAGTCTACGGCAGGAGTGCCGCCTCTGAGGCTGGCAGCTCTAGAGGGGTCAGACGTCGGAGGGACGAGTCTATTGACCAGCTGCGGTCAGATTTGGAGCAGCAGATGGCGCAGCAGCAGCAGCACCTGCAGATGCATGCAGATATGTTGTACGCTCAGCAGACGCAGTGGCGTGAGATCGCGAACAACATGCTCGAGGGAGCATGGAGTCGCCTGTTCCCGAACGAGCAACATCCAGCAGTTCCCCTTGTCCCTCGCTACGTCGTCTCGAGTACTACTCCTCCTGCTACTGCTCCTCCTCCTGCTGATGACGATAGTGCGGTTCACTCTGCGCAGCGGCCCGATCTAGCGGCATCTGAGGGAGCCCCACCTGAAGGAGCACCAAAGGATCAGCCCCCAGCTCCTTAGTTTAGGACATTTTTTTTTGTTTAAACATTTGTAAATATATATGAGTTTTTTATTTCAGAACTTTCTTATTGTGTTTTATATAATTATATTTATATTATTAGATCGCGTTGTTTAATTTATGAATTATTTATATCTAAATTTTTTAAAAAATAAAGTATATATATATATTTGTAGCGGTTTTAACTTAAAACTGCTACAAATATATAATTTGTAGCGGTTTTACACTAATAACCGCTACAAATGTATATATATAATTGTAGCGGTTTCTCAAGAGAAACCGCTACAACTGTATATATGTTTGTAGCGGTTATACACTAATAACCGCTACAACTATATATGTTAGTAGCGGTGTTAAAATAATAACCGCTACAAATACTCATCATTTGAATTTTGAAATTTGCCGCCTTTGTGCTCATTTGTAACGGTTATGTTATGTATAACCGCTACAAATTAAAAATTATTTTTAAATTTAATGTCCAACGGCTTTAATATTAGTAGCGGTTTTATATATATAACCGCTACTAATACGCAACAAGTAAATTTTGAATTTCCCACCAATGTGTAACGGCTTGAACATTAGTAGCGGTTTTATATATATAACCGCTACTAATACTCAATAAGTAAATTTTGAATTTCCCACCAATGTGTAACGGCTTGAATATTAGTAGCGGTTATATATATATAACCGCTACTAATATTTTACAACTGTAGCGGTTAGTGTAGCGGTTTAAGAACCGCCACAAAATTATAAATGTTGGAATTTCAGAATATAAGGTTCTAGTCATTCGTCATTATCTTCTCACTCATCTTCTTCTCTATACTTTCTTCTCTCTCACTTGTAGCTATGGATAAATCATGGATAAGGTTGCCGCGCAATTCTCCTGAATATTTGTACGGATTAAACAGTTTCTTAGATTTCGCATTCACTCACGCCAGCTGTAACGGCAAGATCGTCTGTTCGTGTCGGAAATGCAAGTTCAAGAAGTGACATGCACGAAATGTTGTGAAGGAACATTTGCTTGAGAAGCTTTTCCCTGAGGACTATACATTCTGGGCAATTCATGGTGAGAAGGCCGGCATTAGATATGGCGATGCTCTTCCTCGAAGTTCTCAAGTAGGCGTTCAAGTAGATGAAGATGATCCTATGAATGATGCTGTGTGTGATGCGTTTGGATTTCAAGGCGACAACTTCAACGAAGAAGTGCACAACTCTGAGCCGGCTTTTATAGGGAATGAAGCAGCTCAGGATTTTTTCAGCTTGATGGATGAGGCAGATCGTCCTTTATATCAAGGTTGTCGCAAATATTCTAAATTATCTTTCTTGATCAAATGGTATCATACCAAGTGCTTGTGTGGGATCACAGATAAGGGAATGTCGATGTTGCTCGACTTATTACAAGATGCATTCCCCGACGTCGAGATTCCCACAACGTTCTATGAGGCCAAGAAGATTATCAACAGGTTAGGGTTGAATTATCAAAAGATTGATGTGTGCCCAAATGATTGTATGCTGTATTGGGGAGACGATTCCAGCAGGGAGACGTGTAAGAGATGTCACACATCGAGGTACAAGACAATTCGGAAAGGGAAAAAGCAGAAGAAGAAACCTGCAAAGATTCTCAGGCACTTCCCTTTGAAACCTCGTCTACAAAGATTATTTATGTCGTCTAAAACTGCTGAGCACATGAGGTGGCATGCCGTTGATAAAAACGAAGACGGTAAATTAAGACATCCGTGGGATGCAGCTGCTTGGAAAACGTTTGACAACGACTTTCCAGATTTTGCAACTGACCCCAGAAATGTTCTGCTTGCATTGGCGACCGACAGTTTCAATCCTTTCGGGAATCTTAGCACAAGTTACAGTATTTGGCCGGTAGTCTTAGTTCCCTACAACTTACCCCCTGGATGTGTATGAAACAAAGCTCTTTCATTATATCTATGATCATTCCAGGCAAAAAGGCACTGGGCAATGACATCGATGTGTATCTCCAACCGCTTATTGCGGAATTGCTTGATCTGTGGAATGTCGGCTTGGAGACGTACGACGCTTACAGCAAGACTTTGTTCAACATGCATGCAGCCTTGATGTGGACGATTAGTGACTTTCCTGGCCTTGGCACATTATCTGGTTGGAATGTGCATACTGGGTCGGTGTGTCCCGCTTGCAATTTTGACTCTGACGCATTGCGCCTTCCCCACAGCCGAAAGTGGTGCTTTATGGGGCATCGGAGGTTTCTCGATGGAACGCATAAGTTCAGATTGTAACGGAATCGCTTCAATAGGAAACCAGAGAAAAGAGGACCACCTCAGACTTTGTCCGATACAGATATCTTACAGCAGCTTGAGCATGTTGACTTCGAGTTTGGAAAAAGCGACGATTTAGCACAAACTTGCCAAAAGACGCGCAGGACTTCGGTGCCTCAGCAGTGGAAGAAGATAAGTATTTTCTTTACGCTTCCATATTGGAGATCTAATTTACTTCGCCACAGTCTTGATGTAATGCACATTGAAAAGAATGTTTGCGATAATGTGCTGTATACACTGCTTAACAAACCCTGCAAGACAAAAGATCACCTTCAAGAGAGGAAAGATTTACGCGACATGGGAATTCGTGAAGACGCTTGGCCAGATGAGCATGACAGATTTACACCGGCAAAGTTTATCCTCACAAAACCGAACAAGGATGTGTTTCTCGCGACGTTGAAGAAATTAAAAGTTCCTGATGGGTATTCAAGCAACATTTCTCAATGTGTCGACTTGCAGGCTCGAAAGGTTGCTGGCCTGAAGAGTCACGACTCACATGTTCTTATGCAGCAGTTACTCCCTCTGGCTATAAAGAATACACTTCCTCCCGATGTTTCCATCGTTTTGGTGGAACTTTGTTCTTTCTTTCGGAAGTTGTGTTCTAAGGTTTTGATCGTTGAGGAGCTCGATCAGCTGCAGTCGAAAATCATTCTTACGCTTTGTCATTTGGAGATGATCTTTCCTCCGTCCTTTTTTATTGTGATGGTTCACCTCACAGTCCACCTCGTTCATGAAACAAAGCTCGCTGGACCAGTACAATATCGTTGGATGTATCCGATTGAGAGGTACTCATTTTAAATATGTGATTTAATTTATTGTCCGTATTTAATGTTTGCTAGTCGTCCTTTTCATCATTTTATATCAATTTTCTCTTCTGTACTTCGTAGGTTCCTTGGGAAATTAAAATCTTACGTGAGGAATAAGGCGTGGCCAGAAGGTTCTATAGCTGAAGGCTATATAGGGGATGGGGTGCTATATTTTTTCTCAAGATATTTTGATGATCTTGAGACGGCTTTCAACCGCCAGCCTAGTGTTGACGATTGTCCGGAACCTGCGCCGACATCAGGAGAATTTATCCCTCGTGTTGGTAAACCAGTTGGAGCAACTGAGAACTTCAAACTAACAACAACTGAGAAGTTTCAAGCACATAGACATGTCTTGATTAATTGCACTCAAGTTGAACCTTTCATACGGTAAGAATTGTACACTCACATGTTATTCGATCTATATCTTTCGTAACATTTCTCACTTTCATTTCACTAACACCTTTCCATTATTAATTGCAGGGAATTCAGAAGTCATGTTAAGCGTCAACTCAGGATCCGTACACAGACATCCTCGGAAGTTAATAGGAGGGTCCACAGAGAATTCCCGAGCTGGTTTGCGCGCAGAATACTAAATGACCACAACCCACACTCACCAGATTTTAGAGCTCTCGCAATCGGCCCTCTTGATCATGCAAAACGGTTTACAGCATACAATGTCAATGGTTTTAAGTTTTGCACGGTTTCACGGGATCAAGGATTGCAAACACAGAATTCGGGTGTTTATGGCACATTTGGGACAAGGAGTTATGCGAGCAGCAGTGACGCCAAAATGCAGTTCGGAGGCGTCCCTTACTATGGCAAGCATCTTGATGTGGTCGAGCTTAATTATCAAGGCCATTTCACCGTGACGCTGTTCAAGTGTTTGTGGGCAAATACCACTACTTCTCGGGGACTGACAACTGACGACATAGGGATCACATCAGTCAATTTCTCCCAGCCGATTCATATTGGTATTTCTCAAGATGATGAGCCGTATATTTTAGCTTCAGAGGCACATCAGGTTTATTATGTCGAGGACAAGAGGCATAGGGATTGGCACATGGTCGTTCATTTAAAGCCAAGAGACCTTTACGACATGGGTGAAGGCGATAACATCGTCTACGAGAGTGAGCCATTTCAGCCAGCTGATTTTGAAAACTACTTCCCTGAAGGCGATGACAATTTACCTCTACTGCGGTGAGTTTTTTTAAGTCCACGTCATTTGAATTAAATTTTTTAAATTTAATAATACATCAATAACAATAATTTTTCTACAAAATTTCTGTAGGTATGGCGACGATGAGTGATCAAATTCAAATTATACTTTTGTCTTTACAAAAAATG
Source organism: Inga leiocalycina (assembly GCA_963242795.1). Lineage (NCBI taxonomy): Eukaryota > Viridiplantae > Streptophyta > Magnoliopsida > Fabales > Fabaceae > Inga > Inga leiocalycina. The sequence continues at coordinate 26,143,061 of OY725322.1, forward strand.
CAAAAAAATTTTTAAAATAAAATGTAAAAAAAATTAATAATATTTGTAGCGGTTATTGAACCGCTACAAAAATATAAATAACCGCTACTAATTAATAACCGCTACATTAACCACTACAAATAGCACTATGAATATTAAACCGCTACAAAAATATAAATAACCACTACATTAACCGCTACATTAACCGCTACAAATAGTACGTGGATCCCTATAAATACCTTTACCACAACTCATTTCAAACACTCCCTAATTTCTTTTCACCTTACCTTTCTTTCATTTCCTCTCATTTACAACTTCTTTCGTATGAGTAGAGGAGCTGAATAATACGATCAAATATGATAACAAAATTTTCAATTTTTTTTAGAATACTTCTTTCCTTTCTATAAAATTTATTCTAATCATTTTTTTTCTAGATATATCATAACTGTATCTTATTTTCAATTATTTTTCATACACAATTACATTATATTAGAAAACATAATAATTCCTTATTACCTACCTATCCTTAATAATATTATTAATATAAATTTTATACTAATCCTATTCAATTACATTTTTCCTTTTTATTTATTAATAAGTTAAACTATTGAATAATAAACTAATTGAAATAGAAAAAATAATAACAAAATAAACTATTTAATATAATATTGAAAAAACAGAAAAAAAAAAATCATTGTATATTTTTTTAAAAAATTTTAAATTTTTGTAGCGGTTATTAAACCGCTACTAAATAACGCGCCTTTTTATGACTCAATTTAAATTTTTTGGCGCCAATTTTGAATTTCATGAAATTAGTAGCGGTTTTAAAAACCGCTACTAATTTCATGAAATTCAAAATTCGTAGCGGTTCGTTAACCGCTACAAAATAAAAAAATGTCATTTTTTTCGCCAACAAATTTTCAATTTTTTATATTTGTAGTGGTTTATTAACCGCTACAAAATAAAAAATTCTTTTTTTTAGCTCTCAATATAATTTTTTATATTTGTAGCAGTTATATAACTGCTACAAATATCTCTGGGTGTTGTAGCGGTTAAGCTGAACCGCTACAAAGTATGTAGCGGTTATTTTTGATTGAGTAGCGGTTTTATAAAACCGCTACAAAACTGCTTGCAACGTACGATTTAGTAGCGGTTTGAGTAACCGCTACTAATCTAGTTTGTAGCGATTAGAACCGCTACTAATACCTATTTTTAACCACTACTAAATCACGTTTTTTTTTGTAGTGGTTTCATGTCATGTTTTGTTGGCTTTTGATGTTCAAATCTGGACTTGAAAGTCGGAGGAGCAGCCATAGCAGTTTCCGTGTCTTATTGGGTAATTGGGGTGTTAATGGCATTGCATGTGAGGTTCTCTTCTTTCTGCAAAGCATCATGGACTGATTTCTCAAAGAAGTCTCTCCACAATATCCTTGACTTCCTTAAACTTGCTGTTCCTTCTGCTTTGATCCTCTGGTATGTTTCAAGTCATAGTTAAGATTTGTAATTGTGTTTGATCTGGTGGTGTTGATCTTTGTTTTTGAACTTTGGACAGCTTGCAAGGTTGGACGTTTGAGCTGACGGTGCTATTATCAGGCCTTCTTCATAACCCAACTCAACAAATTTTTATGCTTTCAATATGGTCAGCTACCAAATTGTAATTCAACCATATTGTCTTCTGACCATGAGCATGAGAAGTTTTTTATTCACAATTGCAGCCTCAATATGTTTTATGTTGCTTGGAAGATCCCAATTGAATTTAGGGCTGCAGTAAGGTAATGATTGTGATCAGAACTGATTTAGGGTTTACTCTCTATTTTGTGGTATTTGAAATCATGTGTATTATGAAAGCACACGAGTGTCAAATGAATTAGAGGTAGGGAATGCATGCGCAGAAGCTCCAAGTTTAGCAGTTTGGGTAGTGTTAGGCATAGACTTAAGTGAGGGTACATTATTACTTGTAGTGATGATTCTGCTTCGAAACCTCCTGGGACGAGTTTATAGAATATAATGCATGGCAGCTGAAATGTATTCTTCATAATAATTTATATTTAATAGGTTTATATACGTTTGGCTTTGATTTGTAATAACTATTAAGTGTCACGTTTTACTCACTAAAATAAAACCAAATTGCCAAACGTAATTAATAATTCACTAATATGTCAAACAAAACTTATAGAAAGTTGTACTTAAAAATTGGCAATGTGGTAGAGATGATGTAAAACGTTTTACTCACTAAAATAAAACCAAATTGCCAAACGTAATTTATCAATTTATTTTATTTTCAAAACGAGGTTTAAAAACTTCTAATGATTACTGATCGGGTAGGAATTATTCGACCAATAAAACAAACATGTGTTATATTTTCTTTTCTTCTCTTTGAAAAAATGAATAAATAAAGGAGAAATTAATAAAGATTAAAACTTATGCAGCTAGTTTGTCCTAATAAACATCTTGCGGACAGAAACTTTTGCCATTATAAGTAGAAATTACTAGAGTTTAAAAGGAGATTTATTTGTGCTATTAAAAAAAATTCAAATTCCACAATTAAGTTTTTTATGGAAACACTATTTGAATTGAAGCCTGTATTAATGTATTATATACATGAACGAACATAAATTTATGGCCACTAAAGATGACAGTCGATAAATTACGCGTAAAAATGTTAGGGATTAGTCAAAATATAAATTTCTGGCCACTAAAGATGACAGTCGATAAATGTATTATATTAGATTGTAAATTATAGAAATAATCTCTTCTGATGTTAACAAATCTCCTAACACGTTAATGATCCATTTATTTCAAACTAGTTCCTTGCACTTTTGTCTTTCTCTGATAACTACTGAGGCCCAACTAATTGAGGAAACCGGATCAAAAAGTATTAATCCCCACTTATCTTATTGATAGACAATCATGACAATGTATTTTACAAAAGAAAATAACAAGAAAACGCATACACAACTGCATTCACTGGGCTTGTACTCAGTGCCCATTAACTAAGCCTATTAACCTATATACAACTAACACCCCCTTCAAGTTGGGGGCTCAAATAAGTTCAAAGTACCCAACTTGGAAAGCAAACGACCATAATCTTCACTCCCAAGTGGTTTAGTAAACATATCAGCAAGCTGATATTTAGAAGGTACATGTTGTAAACTAATGATACCCTGTTGAAGCTTTTCACGGATAAAGTGGCAATCTATCTCAATATGTTTCATCCGCTCATGAAAAACGGGATTAGAAGCAATGTAAATAGCTGATTTACTATCACAGAAAACAGAAGCTGGTTCAATATTTTTGACACCCAAATCCTTTAACAAACGTGTCAGCCACACAAGTTCAGACACTGCTGTTCCCAAGGCATGATACTCTGCCTCTGCAGAAGACTTGGAGACTATGTGTTGCTTCTTGGATCTCCAACAGATGGGAGAACCCCCAAAACGAATGAAATAACCGATGACTAACCTTCTAGTATCCGGGCATGTTGCCCAATCAAAATCAGTGTAACATTTAATTTGAGTTCCTCCCATGATAGCCAAAAGAATACCTAGTCCAGGCTTCCCCTTCAGATATCTCACGACCCGAACTGCCGCTGCCATGTGAGATGTTCTTGGAGCACTTATGAATTGACTTAACGTCTGCACAGCAAAGAAAATATCAAGCCGAGTAGTTGTTAGATATAATAACCTACCTACCAACCGACGATATATAGAAGGATCAGTCAATAAAGGGTCTTCTTGATTGAAAGATTTGAGTTTTCATTTCTGTTTGGACCTGCTTCCTTTCATGGCTGTAGTGCCTCCTGCATTCAAGCAGATATGTTGTTCCATGGGAACTTGTAGAGGCTTTGCCCCACTTAATCCTACATCACAAATGAGATCTAGAGTATATTTTCGCTGACTAAGGACTATACCTTTAGGTGATCTTGCTAATTCTAATCCTAAAAAATATCTAAGTGGCCCCAAGTCTTTAATTCGAAAGTGATGGTGCAGACACTACTAGAAAAAAGGGTTTTAACGTCCCTTTTTTTGGCCTTTCAACGTCTGAAAACAGAGGGACGTCTATGTGAGAGTCGTAGAAAATAACGTCATTAACGTCTGTAAAACAGTGGACGTAGAAGGAAGACTTTAGACGTCTCCAATCCACTGGGGACGTCTAAAGTGGGACCTTAGACATCCCCAGAAGACCTGGGGACGTCTAAGGTGTCGCCAGCAGTACTATCCACGTCCCTTTTTTATTAAGGACGTTGAAAGTTTTTTTTTTTTTAAAATGGACCTTTTATACATATTGCACTGTCTGGAAAACATGTAAACTGCAGAAATAGAATTCCAACAACAGAGTAAAACAACAGCAGTTCAGTAGAATGAAAACAACAACAAACACAGTGATCAACCCAAGGCTACTACATGCCACACAAACTTTCAAACCATACAAACTACACAACAATCTATATCCAAGTCTACTACATGCCTAACAAACTTTCAAACCAGACAAACTACACAGCAATCTATATCCAAGTCCCCAGTTTGTACAATAACCAAGACTAAAATCCAATCCATATCCAACAACAATAACACTAATTATATGTACTACCACAAAAGTATGTCCTACACAAACTACTAAAGACTTTACTCTTCTGGTACACGTTGAAGAAGAAGTCCAGCCATAAAGTCTCTGATCATATTTAAGTCTTCATATGAGTAGGCATCTTTATTGTCAAAAATCTGTAAATTAGAAAATAAGCTTAGATGAAATAATGAATGAAGTGAATGAATTCCCATTGAATCACAACACTAAGAATATTATCCTCAGAGAATGAAGAAGCGATTACTTGTTCAAAATCTGTCGTAATGCCACTCTGAATGATGTTAAACATATAAAGCAAGACATAATATCCATATTCCCAGCCGCCAGGTTATCGAGGGCACTATAAATCAAGAGCAAATGGTTAAAATCAATAAAGGCATATCTAAAACGACCGTCAATCAAAAGAACTTGATTTGAAACTACGTACCTTTGGAAACAACCATCTTGGATCTTTGCCACCTCTACGTTCGCGTGGCCCGCCAAGCGCTCGATACGTCGTGCATGCGCTATCATGAAAATGAAAATCAACATAAATTAGAATAATTCATTAAGTCAAGAATCAAGAAGCAATGAAATACAAACAAATAACTTACTGGTTGAAGACGCTTTTAGTTTCTTTGTCTGGTCTTCTATTTAAGGAATCAAACCAGTAAACAACGTGCGACCGAGGACAGACAACACACAAACTCCAGTGATAACTATCACAACATATACAGATTAAAATGAAGTTAGATGGCAAGGCAATTATTTACTAAAAATCTCAAATACACAAAATTAAAATGAGTACCCTTAAACAATCGGTGCTAGATAACAACTATACTCGTCCTCTGACAATGTAAAGCCCACATAGTTCGTCCTTCGTTTCAATGTATTCTCAACCCTTGTCGTATGTGCAGGAGAAAGAATCCATATAAATCAACTTTCTGAGAGTCAACGCATATACGACGGAAGGAGCTATAATAGAATTAAAATGATGAATGTATTAGCTAGTTAAAATCAACTTAACTAAATGAATCAAAAAATGGGAAATAAAAAACTTACAGGATTGCAAATTTGCCCCATCCAATATCTAGCTCCTCAAACTTCATGAACTGTTTAAGATCTTGTTGATCAATTGTGAAGTGATACTCTGTATTCTGGCCCACAATCCCTGGAGGCATATGCAAATCAATCTGGCGAATGCCTTTATAGATATGCTGCAATCGTGCTAAGAAGGGCCATTTCTCTGCTTCCTGCTCGTTCTTTTATAACATAAAAACACATACTGTTAGTAGGATGTCAACACATCTCAAGTAAAAGTGAGGTAGTTCCATACCATTGGAGGTGTTTGTGGTAACAAGCCAATAAGATGTACAGGCCAAAGGATGAAAGATCCTCTCGCCTGAGCTATCGTGGCAACCTCGTCATCAGAAATAGGGATGGTTGTACCTTCTCCCCCCTCTCTAACACACGTCACAGTCACCCTACGCAAATGCTGTGGAATTTGCTGATGGTGGTGGGTGGTAGCTTGTGTGTGAACGAGAGCATCTGCAACTACACGCAGCACTAGGGCATCCAAAGAGAGGATGGCAGGTTCTCCCTGCGCTGGAAGGGGAGAAGGGTCACCAAGTGGTTCCTCCGCCGGGTTGTAACTTCCTTTGGTGCTGTGGAAGGCCGGGGATGAATGGGTTCTACGCTCGGTAGTTGCCATCTGCGACTCAAACATCTTCTGCATTTCAGCTCGTAGCTCAGGCATCAGCTCAAGACGTAGCTCTGGCAACAGCTCTTGTCGGAGCTTGTCGCGAAGGTTGGCTTCGAGCTCTTGTAAGACTTCCTGACGAATCTTGGCCACAAGCTCCCTACTGGGTTCAGCTTGTGACGAATAAGGATGTGAGGTTGGGCCAAAATACTTCGTGACACGAACTCCCACTGCCTCCCCTCGAACATGACCAGGGTGATCTGGCTTCCCAATAGCCGTTGACAAGATGTCCATCTGTCCACTTGGAGTGAACGAACCTTGGCTACTATGATCTTCCAGTTCATCCTGCAGCATAAAAGTTATCGTAAGCACTCACAATATGAAAAAATAAGTTTGTAATTATGCTCTAACTACTTACAATTCTTGCGGCAACCTCAGCAACAGTCGGATTTACGTACTTCCCACCCTTAAGCCTCCCTGCTTTCCATTTTTTGTGACGTGGTGGAGGTGGCGGGGGCTGGACCACAACGGTAGGATATAATGTGGCTGCTTCCTTCAATTTCTCCAACTCTTCTGCCATCATCTGTCGCTGAAGCTTCCGATAACCACCACGAGACATGCAATGTTGATAGTTATTAGCTGCTTGCCTCTCTACATTTGCTGCACTTAATGCCTTTTAGAGGAAAACAACGAACACTGAATCAATAATGTCAACTATATTCAAATAAAACACTATGATTACAGAAATCTTACCAAAAAGTTTGGATCTTCTCGTGATGCCATAAACAACCTCCAGTCCTCTGGAGACAAAAATGGATACTCATGACATGGATCCTTACCCCTCAAGTCCCCTCGAATGTAATCTCGTGTGAGCCTGTTCTTGAAATCTTTCCATCGTAGACGAACCTCCATCATCCACTCCTTGTACATCTCCGCGGTGTCAGGGACATCATAGGTTTGCTGCAAGGTAAAAACATACGTTAATTATATTTGAAGCGATAGGAATAAAGATATAATGCAGATGTATTGAAACTTATATATACCAAAAGTTGTTGCCAAATCAAATCTTTGGTTTTTGGTGGAACCAACTTCCAATTAGCATAGGTAATGCGAACTTTGCTTCGAGCCAAAAAACCTACGTAGCTAATGAAATGGTCTTCCTCCAGACCAATTGGTTTCATGTCTTGATCAAAGTCAATATGCAACCTCTCCTGTTGATGGTTATGACGTGCTACCAATGCAGGCATTTTTGTACTGCCTCTAACCCTTCGTCTCGCAACCGGTTCACGTGTCGCATCACGTTCAGTCCTATTCATTTCATTGTCCCTATCACTTGAAGAGTCACCAGAGTTGTCCATATTCCTGTAAGCACAAAAATCATTGTCAGATAGGTGAATAAATTGTAAGTAAATGAATAAACTGAGACGTAATAAAACAAACAGCACACATTACTATTTTCTAAGTTAAGCTCTTACTCTAGATTGTTTCCCATATTCCTTCACCATGATCATTTCTCACAGCATATTCTTCATCATCTACCAATTCTCTTTCTTCAATTGTTGTAGGTGGATTAATTGTGAAAGGTGGTGTGTCGTCAAGGTTGAAGGTCAGATCACCATGCTTCTGTTTTTTACTCTGAAGTACAATGGACATTTTCTTATTTGCGGGATCTGTGACATAGAACACTTGTTTTGCCTGGCTTGCTAGAATGAAGGGCTCATCCCTATAACCTACTCTTTCAAGATCAACTGAGACAAATCCAAATTGTTGATCTATTACCACAGCATTATTGCTAACCCACTTACACTTGAATAAAGCAACTTTGAACTTGTTGTAAGTGATTTCCCATATTTCTTCTATCACTCCATAATAGGCCATGGATGCTAATATGGGGTTTTTGTCTTTCGAACTGGAAAAGTGCATGGATTCAGCTTCTACCATCACCCCACTATTTTGCATGGTACTCCTGTCATCTTGGTCTTTTGTGTAGAAAGAATACCCGTTTATATCATAACCGCTCCAAGTAATGATCTGAAAGGAAGGCCCCCAGGCTAGCCACTCTACTGTCCCAGACACACCGGTCTCATGCAAAACCTTTTCCTCAAACCACTGAATGAATGTCTTGTTTTGCTCAATAGTAATCTGCATGTCATTCTTCCTCGGATTCTCTTTCTTCAATCTCTTTCTGTGTTCTTCTATGTACGGTTGCACTTCTGCCATGTTATTCAGGATATAAAGGTGTGCTTGCAACACCTCTTCCGAGGTATAGTCTTCACTTTCAGTCCTCGTGTTCCCTTGCTCCTCCCCTCTTCATGCCGAGATTGTTCCTTCTTCCCTGATAGATAATCGCTGCAGAAGTCCATAGCCTCTTCAACAACATACCTTTCAACTATTGAGGCTTCTGGTCGATAGGAATTTTTAGAGTACCCTTTTAAGATCTTCATGTATCGCTCGAAAGGGTACATCCACCTCAGGTAAACTGGACCGCAGAGCCTTACCTCCCTTACCAAATGAACTATCAAATGGACCATTATATCAAAACAAGAAGGAGGAAAGTGCATCTCTAATTGGGACAATATGATGTAACCCTCAGCTTCCAGTTCATCCAGCTTTTCATTGTCAATGACTTTGTTACAGATAGCATTAAAGAAAACACACAATCTTGTCACAGTGTTTCGAACTTCATCTTTCATAATCCCTCTAATAGCTACTGGTAACAGTTGTTGCATCAACACATGATAATCATGGGACTTCATTCCTACTAACTTCAAATCGTCCATTGACACACACCTTCTCACATTCGAAGAATATCCTTGTGGTACCTTAATTTCATGCAAACACCCACACAAACTTCTTTTCTCCGCTTTTGATAGTGTATGCGCTGCTGGCTCCATGTATGCCCTCCTACCATCATCTCTTAGCTGTGGATGTAACCGTTCTCTTATTCCCATATCAACAAGGTCTAGTCTCGCATTAATCCCATCCTTGGTCTTCCCTGGAATGTGCAAAAGTGTACTGACAAGGCTATCACAAATGTTTTTCTCCACGTGCATTACATCAATACTGTGCCTCACGTCAAGACTACGCCAATATGGAAGATCAAAGAAAATTGATCTCTTCTTCCATATGTTCTTCTCACCCGAAGTCTTATGATTCTTACCGAGTAAGACATTGATACGTTCAACCCGACTGTAAACTTCCTCTCCGGTTAATGCCTTTGGAACCATTCCATGCTCCGACAAGCCGTTAAAACGCTTTCTTAACCTACGATACGGGTGGAATCTAGGAAGGAACCTCCTGTGACCTAGGTAGACCGTTTTTCTTCCATGTTTCAGTTGGTGGAAGTGAGTGTCTGCTTCACAGATCGGACATGCTTTATGCCCCTTCACACTGTACCCTGAGAGGTTTCCGTAGGCAGGGAAGTCATTTATGGTGGTGAACAGCATTGCACGTAGCTTGAAGGACTCATTCTTATACGCATCAAACACATCTACGCCTTCCTCCCACAACTTCTTCAAGTCCTCAATCAAAGGCGCCAGGTAAACATCGATATCGTTTCCTGGCTGTTTTGGTCCAGAAATCATCATAGAAAGCATCACATACTTGCGTTTCATATAAAGCCAGGGAGGCAAGTTGTATATTACAAGGAGTACTGGCCACGCACTGTGTATGCTATTAAGAGTTCCATACGGATTGATGCCATCTGTACAGAGCCCAAGCCGAAGGTTTCTCGGCTCGCTGCCAAATTCAGGGAACATTTCATCTACTTTCTTCCACTGTGGAGAGTCAGCCGGGTGCCGAAGATATTTTCCGTCGGATATTCTGTCATCCGAATGCCATCTCAACTTCTTCGCCTTTTTTGCAGTGCCAAACAAACGCTTAAAGCGCGGTATTATTGGAAGATACCACAAAACTTTTACAGGTTGCCTTTTAGTCTTCCCATCGCCACAACCACCATCTTTCTTCACTTTGTATCGTGCGGTTTGACACTTAGGGCACTCACTCAGGCCTTCATACTCCTTTCTGTACAGTACACAGTCATTAGGGCAAACATGTATCTTTTTATACTCCATACCCATTGTAGATAGGATATTCTTGGCCTCATACATACGATTTGGAAGTACATTATCGTCTGGAAACATATCACACAACAGTTCAAGCAGCAATGTGAAACTACTATCGGTCCACCCACAAGTTGCTTTTAAGTTAACCAAATGTAATGTTCCTGTGAGCCGTGTGTACTTACTCCCAGGGTACAACGGTGTCTCTGCATCACTCCGCAGGCTGTCATATTCATGCGACTGCGCAAACGATTCTACCTCAACATCGTGAATCATTCTCTCCATTGTATCTTCATCTATGACATCCACAGCTTCCTTCTTGTGTGACGGACAATCAGTTACTTCCTCACCATGCCATATCCACCTTGTGTATCGAAGATTTATTCCATCACAAAGTAGGTGATCCCTTATAACTTCAACATCCCATTTTCTCTCATTTAAACAATTGACACAGGGACAAAAATACATCCCATTTTTTGCTGGAACATTCCTCCTAGCAAATTCAATAAAGTTTTCAACCCCATTCTCATATTCTTCACTTGTTCTCAGAGCATTCATCCAACTATGATCCATTTTATTACCACCTATGCCATTTCCATTTACACTCAAGTTTAGAATAATTGAAAACACGGGGAATTGCCTTTTACAAGCATGTTTTTCAAGATTTTGGCAGCATTTCCCCTTAAAATTGAGACATCCCAAAATCAAAATAACAAACCATCTCAGCTTAATTTAAATGAAACAAAACTTTAGCTTCTAGCACCAAGCACAAACATAATACACTTATATTTTAGCAACCAAATTATTAAATCAAGTACGATTATTTAATGAAAAATTGTAAAAAAAAATTGCAAGTGTGAGAATTTCTTATATTAATGTCTACGTACACTAAGTTACAATAAGATTGCCTAATTCTAGCACTAAATATATATATTAATACGTGTGTCTTATGGCAAAAAAAAAAAATTGTGTGTCTACAAGATAATTTTTTTTGTATTTTTTTACTTTCTTTTTATTCTTTATTCTCTTCTCATTTCTTTTCCTTTCCCTACTAATTAAAAGCATTATCATGTGCCAAAACTAATAGTTACCATCATCAACCTAATCAAAACGCATAAACAGAGTAATAAAATAAACCTCTAACTAATACTAAAAATATACTATAGTAAAAATATAAAAAATTAAACACTTATTCAATTCATACAAAACTAATAATAAAAAGAATAATAAAACGCCCTGCATTTCTTTTCCTTTCCCTACTAATTAAAAGCATTTATCATGTGCCAAAACTAATAGTTACTATCATCAACATAATCAAAACGCATAAACAGAATAATAAAATAAACCTCTAACTAATACTAAAAATATAAAAAATTAAACACTTATTCAATTCATACAAAACTAATAATAAAAAGAATAATAAAACGCCTGTCATCTTATTCAAAACGAAAATGCTAACCTGAAAATTTCTCACAGCTTTGGAGGAGGCCGACGGTGGTGGAGAATCTGCAAACCAAGAATCTCAAAAACTGCAGCAGGGGAGCAAAGAAGGTGGCCTGGTGACGGAAGTGAGGAAGCTTTGGAGAAACAAATTAAAAAACCAATAAAGGGAGAGGAGACCGATCAATGGGGATGGAGTGATGAATTTGGGAGGAGATGCAGCAGGGGAGTGGAATGGGAAAGGAGAAACAACGAAAAAACGTGGTGGAGATGGGGACGGAGTCTCATGGAGATGAGAGTGAATGGGTGATTGAGTAAAGTTGGGAGGAGGAGAGATAGATGGGAGGGAGCTCTCTGACATCCTCACATGCACCGGTCACTTCAGACCAGGCGCATGTGAGCCTCTACAACGTCCCCAGCACAGCTGGGGACGTCTAAAGATAGGCTTTAGACGTCCCCAGCTGGGCTGGGGACGTCTAAAGGTAGTGTTTAGACGTCCCCAGACCAGCTGGGGACGTCTAAAGGTATTCTTTAGATGTCCCCAGCCCAGCTGGGGACGTCTAAAGGTACCTTTAGACGTCCCCAGCTGGGATGGGGACGTCTAAAGGCTTTCTTTCTTTTTTTCTTTTTTTTTTACGATGTTTAAGGGTAATCAGACGCGCCAATCTCTAAAATTTGAACCTGACCATATTTTGGGCGTCCCTTTTTCAAAAAGGGACGTCCTTTAGGGACTTTAAAAGTATATTCTGTAATAGTGAGATATGACTTCAATTCATTAATTTGACTAATGTTATTTCCAACTATGACAAGATCATCAACATAAGCTAATACCAAAAGTGTATCTCCTTTATTTTGCTTAATGAATAAAGAGTAGTCATATTTACTTTGCCTAAACCCCCCTTGAATTAAAGTTTCTGTGAGCTTGACATTCCATTGACGAGAAGCCTGTTTGAGTTCATACAATTATTTGATCAACTTGTAAACTTTGTTATTCCCATGTTGATCAAACCCTTGTGGAATTTTCATATATACTTCTTCATGTAAATCTCCTTGAAGAAAAGCATTATTGACATCCATTTGAAATAGATGCCAATTATGTTTTGCAGCAAGGGTAAGAACCAATCTCACAGTAACCATTTTAACAACCGAGGAAAAAGTTTCAAAGTAATATATTTCTTCTTGTTGACTATACCCTTTGGCTACTAACCTAGCCTTATATCTTTCTACTTGACCATTGCCCCATATTTAGGTTTGTAGACCCACTTACACCCTATAGCAACTTTCCCTTTTGGTAGGTCTACAATTTTCTAAGTTTTGTTGTGTTCGAGTGCCTGCATCTCCTCATGCATCACATCTACCCACTTGGGGTCCTGAACTGTTGCCTGGTAACTATAAGGCTCAATAAGAGTATCAGTAGAAAGAATATATTCTTTATAATCATTGGAAATATGAGTATAAGACATATACTCATGAATGGGATACCTGCATTTACCTTTATATCAGATGTTGCTACTGTGTCCATTAAGCACACATAATCATTCAACTAGGAGGGTGATTTCTTGTCACGAACAACCCGCTGTGGTCTGTCCATGAGCTGATCTGTGTCTATGTTTACCTCATTTCCAGGTTGCTAATCATGTAAATCAGGTTCTGTTGGCAACTGCACATCAGGTGCTGGTTGTTCATTCCGTTGTGGGGTAGTGTTGGACACGCATGGGGCAGGATCAAGAGAAAAATTCCACAAAGTTTTGGAGCTCTCCGTTGGAGTTGCATTATGTGAATCTTTGAAGGGGAATCTATCTTCATGAAAATTTACATGCCTACTGACTAATATTTTTCTTTCCTTAAGGCTGAATAATAGGTACCCCTTCTGGTTGGGTGGATATCCTAGAAAAAACACATGGTTCTGCCCTACGTTGGAATTTATCATGCTCATTTTGTACAGTAGAGAACCCCAAACACCCAAAAACTTTCAAATAGGATAAATTAGGTTGTTGTTTGTACAATATTTCATATGAGGTTTTGTAGCCCAAGCTCTTGGATGGTGTTCTATTGATAAGAAAAGTTGTTGCTTTGATACTCTCTCCCCAAAATTTAATTGGAACATGTGAATGGATTAAAAGACTCCTAGCTACATTCAATAAGTGCCTATGTTTCCTTTCTATCACTCCATTTTGTTGGGGTATATAAGGATAAGTTGTTTGGTGTATAATCCCTTTGTCATTTAAGAAAGTCTTTAAATCATGGTTAACAAACTCTAAACCATTATCAGTCCTTAATTTCTTTATAGTAGTAGAAAATTGTGTGTGAACATATGCAACAAAATTGTTTAGTAGAAAGTACTCTCACTTTTATTTATCATTAAGAAAATCCAAGTACAACGAGAAAAGTCATCAACCACGGTTAAAAAATATCTATGACCTTGATGAGTGGGATCCTTATAGGGGCCCCAAACATCCACATGTATCGATTTAAAAGAACAAGCACTAATAGATTCAGAAACAGAAAAGGATAACCGGGTTTGTTTATATTGAGAACATACATCACCAAAGTGTTTAGGGAATTCTATAACCTCTGATTGTAAACATTCTAAATGCCTAAGGATTTCAATAAGAGCATGGCCTAGCCTATTATGCCATAATTCTGAGATGTGCTGCCCAATTTGCATATTCATTATTCTATCCATCTTTATGTTTGTTTCAAGCAGATATAGACCATCATGTAGTTTACCAATCACATGGCATTTCCCAGTGGGAATCTCTTGCAAGGTGCAAAAGTTGGAATAAAATACAATGCTACAATTAAGTTGCTTAATCATTTTGGAAATGGATAGCAAGTTAAAACAACATTGAGGTGTATAGTAAACATCAGTCAATGTGACATTATTGAAAAGATTTACAGTTCCTACATGTGTCACCGTTATTTTATGTCCATTAGGCAACTTAATCATCCTAAGAGGTCCTGTGTAAGATTTAATAGAGCTTAACATAGTGGAGTTTTCAATAAAATAACATGTGGCACCAGAATTCAAAATCCAATTAGATTGACATAGGGAAGAAGGAATAGCATTTACTAAACCTAGCATGCTTTCCTCAATGAAGTGATTTGCACCAACAACAATTTCCTTCGTGTCCTTATTAAGCAACTGAAGAATTTTATCATATTGTTGCTGTGTTAGTGGTGACTGAGGACCCATTAGTGTTGGATTACTGGTAGAGCCAAGTGCTGCTTGGGTATTGTTTTGCTCCTTGCATTTTGGAAAATCTGCAGGATAGCCAATTAACTCATAACAGTTTTCTCGGATGTGTCCTCTACGGTTACAGTAGGTACACTCTATAGTGGACCTTCCTCTCCCTCTTCCTCTTCCTTGACATCCTCTGCCTCTTGCAGTGGAAGTCGCAGCTTCTATAGGAGTAAATGAAGATTGAGATGCTATAACACGGTTTTCTTCATCTTGACAAATCATTGAATATGTATGATTGACCGTTGGTAGAGGATACATCAGGAGGATTTGAGATCTTGCTTGTTAATAAACATCATTCAAGCCCATAAGGAATTGAAAGAGGCGCTGTTGTTGAGTCACGTTCACATAGTCCTTGGAGACAGCACATTCGCATGAAAGCAAAGGCACAAGAAGGCTATATTCATCCCACAACTCCTTGAGTTTGGTGAAATAGCTTGTCATAGTCAAGGTTCCTTGTGTGAAAGAAGAAATGGTCTTGTGAAGTGAATAAATTCTTGACCCATCAATCTTGTTAAATCTTTCTTGCAAATCAGACCACACATACTGAGCACTATCGGAGAAAACCATACCATTTGCAATTTCTTTATCCACTGAATTGATTAGCCATGAAAGAACCACTGCGTTGCATCTATCTCAATGATCAACCAATTTGGGGTCCCTGTCTCTCCTAAGTGATCCATCGATAAATCCTAGTTTATTCTTTCCACGGAGTGCCAATTTCATAGAGCGACTCTAGACAGTGTAATTATGAGTAACAGTCAAGATTTGAGGGACTAGGCTTACCGATTGGATATCAGATGGGTACAAGTAAAAGGGATGAGAGGAATCAACTACTAGTGTTGTTGGGGAAGACATAGTGTTACAGAGTGACAATGGGTCTGGAATAGGGCTTCGTGGCGCAGATGACGAACGGCAGATCTTGACCGCAGATGAATCGGTGACTCTAAAATAAAGGACCAGAAAGGCAGACTTCCGTCAAGTGGCACGACGGATGAACACAGGCGGGAGGAAGACGATGAATAATCAATCAATTCATCGTATTCATATGCGGAAGACGACGGTCAGATAGAGCTGTCAAAATGGGCCACCCCGCGGGTTACGAGCTGGCCCGCACCAACCCGCGGGTCGGGCCCGTGCGGCCCGCACTTCTGCGGGTTGGCATTTTGCCAACCCTAACCCGCAGTGTGCGGGTTGCAGGCCAGCCCGCGGGCCTGCATATTTTTTTCAAAAAAAAAAAGATCCTATTTTTTAAAGGTAGTTGAAAATATGAGACACACATATATGAATTATTAAATTTATTTTTCTAGCATCAATCATTCCTCTTATAAAAATTTAAAAACATAATTCACAATTTAAGAGATAAAGTTATTAAATTTGTCAAAGTTTATAAGCAAAATATAAACTCATCCTCAAACAACCAAAATATAATAATTTTGTTTAAAAAAGAAGGGAAGAGGCTAAGATTTTTTCTCTTTGAATTGGGAAGTATCATGATAGGAGTGGACAACTTATAAATATTATGAAATTATTATATATAAAAAAAAATTTTGCGAGCCAACCCGCCAACCCACGGGCTGGCCCACATCAACCCGCGGGTCGGGCCCGTGCGGCCCGCACTTTCGCAGGTTGGCATTTTGCCAACCCTAACCCTGTTCCAACCCTCGGGCCTGTGGGTTGGACCCGTTTTGACGGCTCTACGGTCAGAGATGTGAACCACCGCAAATAGGTCTTTGCTGAGATCGAGACTTATCTTCACCGGAGACTTTGATGGTGAGCTTTAATGGCGCTCGACTGAACCACACAACGATCTTTGCTGAGATCGAGACTTATCCTCGCCGAAGGTTTCGACGGTGAGCTTCAACAGCATAAGGTCACAGGTTTCGATGGTAAAGTATAGTGGCACAAATTGCAGAACCTATCATCGAAACTTCAAGAACCGAAGGGGGTCGACCGTAACCAAAAGAAAAACAAATTAACCAAGAAAAACGGATCTTGGTTTACCACCATGTGGGGATCCGACCCAGAAAAAAAAATGGCCCAAAAAACCTAAGCTCTGGTACTATGATAACTACTGAGGCTCAACTAATTGAGAAAACCGGATCAAAAAGTATTGATCCCCCACTTCTCTTATTTATAGACAATCATGACAATGTATTTTACAAAAGATAATAACAAGAAAACGCATACACAACTGCATTCATTGGGCTTGTACTCAGTGTGTGTTCTTTTACCTCCAAAACCGTGGTTTCAGAAGCATTTTTTCGTAAATCGAGATAAAACTCTTCTCACATACTTACCTCGTAAACTGTAAAAGCTATGCTCTAAAAACTAACTAGAACACACACTCAGTGCCCATTAACTAAGCCTATTAACCTATATACAACTAACATTCTCATTAGCGGTTAGTTATTTGTGTGTGTGTTGATAATTTTTAATATATTTTACATTCGGGGAATATTATAAGAATGTCCACAGTTAGAAATACAAGGATCCAATTCTTGAGAAGCAAATCAAAACCATTTGCACAAAACAACGAAAACAACAACAAAGATCAAAACAAACTAATAAGAGCATTGGTTATTTGCTAAAAACATCTCTAAACACCCATTTAATTTGATGTCTCAGGTAACAACACCGAATCAAAAGTATCACGAAGTAATCTGCACATCTAATAATATCTCTACACGTATGACATAATTTTGTCTCGCAATGTTGGAAGAAAAGGTTCCTACCTAAAGATTTCATGTAAGAGAGGATGATCGATCTAATGCACATTCCCACATGAGCAGGTTAAGTGTATCCAGAGTCTGAGTAAACAACAACCTTATAAAAATGTTTTATATGATTAATACACTATAAAATCACCTCTAAAATGCTAATCCGATAGACACCCTTTAAATATGGACACAATTGAAAGCTTAATTCAATGAAAAATTCAAAACGCCCCCAACTCAATTTGATTTGATTGCACAGTCCACTTATGAAAATTTGATTTCAGGCAAGTTGAGAAGGCACTACAGACCCAGGATCCCAAGATGGGCTTATGTAAAAGCCCAATTAAAGTCTGAGAATTGGGCGTCAAAAGATTTGGATTTGGTGGGCTGCGCCAAGCCCGTGCAATTGGCACACATTGGCAACAATTGAGAGCCCCAGCATTAAACAATTGAAATGAAATGGGGGGAAAATACTTACATACTCCAGGCGTATGTCATCTAAACTCTATCTAATAAAAACACAATAAGTTATATCATTTTAATCATAGTTGATAGGTAACTCATCTAATGAAATTCATATTTTAATTTATTTTCAAAAAAAATACACATCTTAATTTAAAGAAAAAAACTAAAACAAAATTATAAACTCATTGTTCTTAAAAACAAATAAAAGTGAATTTTTTCAAAAGAGTCACCTAAAAAATAAGATTAAAATGATATGAGTTATTATATTTTTATTAGACAGAATTTAGATGACGTTGTACTTTTAGAATATGTAAGTATTTCTCATGAAATTGGCCCTCCCAGAAAAATAAATATAATATGACATGGGCCCATATCCCAAGTATCAGACGTTAATCTGACAAGAACAGATGCCACAATTAGATCTATTATAATTCAGCTGTTCCATATTAAAAAAAAAACACAAGTGAAGATCTCTAATATCAAAGAGATCTCGATTTTCAATTGATGCTTCATGTATTTTTATTGTTTGCTTACTACCTGTTTTTTTTGGACAAAGCTTACTACCTGTTTTCGGTCCTCATCACTATTGAATTTTTAGTGACTAATGAAATCACCGAATAAGCAATGATACATAAGATACCGGTTCTTTTATCCAGGGGAGAAAGGGAGATACTTGTATAGAACAAAGGAAAATAAAAAAGATATATAGAACAAGGCAAATAGCAGGAAAAAAAACTACATATGTGTGTGTGTGTGTGTAAAATCATGCTGGAACAACTAAGGCGTGTGTGTGTATACAAGTCACAAAAATTGATTTGTTTTCACTTGTTTACTGCATAAAAGTGAGTGCGCGGGTTTGGTCTCATTAAAGAGCATATAAGATTAATAGAAGTCTTTTTTTTTTTTTTGACAGAGCTTAGATAACGTAATACTCTTAAAATATGATTTGTAAGTTCTGAATTTTCTCTACATTATCCCTGTCATGCGCATTGCACATGCGTCAATATTTATTTTTTAGATTAAAGGAATTTCTCGGCTGAGAATGAAACTTTCTTTGGTGACTAGGGGAGAACCAGCCTGATTACATGACTGCCACTTCTGATATGCCAGATCACTCTAATGAGCCCCTAAATTTTACATTACCTCCCTCCGATAGTATGGGCCCACAATAACATTAAGACTGGTTGGAGGGGTGCGCCAGGCCCACGTAGTAGTGCAACACATGGGCGACGCATGAGGAACCCAGTAGCAAGCTACTGTAGTGGTTCCTCCCCCTTAAAAAATAAATTTAATATCGTGTGGGCCGATGACCCACATATCAGATATTAAACTGATAAGAACAGATACTACACTTGATCTTAGCCAAAAGGCCGAGAAAGGTATGCCTTGTAACGAGGCTCCGTTTGGCTTTTATAGCTACTCTATGCTTTGCCTTCTTGCCTGTGCTCGGTGTGGGACTCTTGGCGTTCCCATGCATAATAGTTTCCCTGTGCAGTAGCAGGTTTCTTTCAAAACGTTCGTCAAAATAAGAAGTCTTGTTATACTTCCATTATTATAAAATTGAATATCAAGTATCGCATTATTTGAGGAATTCATTATAACAGTTGAATGTGTATCGTCCTGATCTTCATAATCACCAACCATCTTTGTCTTTTTCACATTCTCTCTTCCCACGTTGCCACAATATTACATCCTCAAATTGCATTATATTCATCTCCTTCTTCATTTGTCCCACCTTCCTCATCATATCTTTTCTAAATTAATAATATTAGCATTGCTGATCAATCAGTACAATTCATAAACCAGTGACCTTGAACGGTTTCTAAATTAATTAAACTAATCATTTGGCCCCCATGATCGGCCTCTTGGCCCTTGAGCATTTGATTAATTTTGACCAGTAACCTTGTATATATTTTATGTCTAACACTTGCTTACCAAGTCATCACTGGGTTAATAATTAATTACCTTGAAGATGATATCATTTTTTCCATTCATAATGCATGCTTCTTCTACTTAACTAATACTTTTAAAATAGAATCATTAGAGTTTGAACGTGCTTGACCCACGATTAAGTATCTCTGAACATGTTGTTTTGAAAACACTAACAACAAGTGGAAGCAGAGACGACTCACAGTGAAGAAACGGGAAGGCGGAAAACAAGACATGGGATTGGGAGGAAGAAGTCATAAAGTAATAGAAGGTAAGAGACAACTAAGGCTAGCTCTTCCTCTCTTCTCATTGGGTCTCTTACAGTACAGTTTGCAAACCATATCTGTCATTTTTGTTGGTCAACTTGGTACCCTCTCTCTCTCCGCTGCTTCCATGGTCACTCCCTTCGCTTCTGTCACTGCCTTCACCTTGCCGGTACGTCCTTAAAATTAGGCCACTGTGGATTGCTCAGACATAAACATGAGTATACGCATGTGTAATTATTTAGTAACATTTAGTGAAAAACAGTGTCCGATGGAATTTTTTTAGTTCCATATGCTAGGCATCCACATGCAAAGATCCATTGTCGTTCTTTCACTCAGCAGTGTATTCCTTTCAACAATATGGGCAAACACAGAACCAATTCCTGTGGCTATGAAGCAAGATAAACTCATTTCAAAAGAAGCAGGCTCATACGCCTACTGCTTGATTCCAATCCTGTTCGCATTTGGCATCCTTCAATCCATTATGACATTCTTGAAAACCCAAAACATTGTTCGGCCCATGATGATAACATCTTTAGTTGCAACTCTGTTTCATGTCATGTTTTGTTGGCTTTTGATGTTCAAATCTGGACTTGAAAGTCGGAGGAGCAGCCATAGCAGTTTCCGTGTCTTATTGGGTAATTGGGGTGTTAATGGCATTGTATGTGAGGTTCTCTTCTTTCTGCAAAGCATCATGGACTGATTTCTCAAAGAAGTCTCTCCACAATATCCTTGACTTCCTTAAACTTGCTGTTCCTTCTGCTTTGATCCTCTGGTATGTTTCAAGTCATAGTTAAGATTTGTAATTGTGTTTGATCTGGTGGTGTTGATCTTTGTTTTTGAACTTTGGACGGCTTGCAAGGTTGGACGTTTAAGCTGACGGTGCTATTATCAGGCCTTCTTCATAACCCAACTCTACAAATTTTTATGCTTTCAATATGGTCAGCTACCAAGTTGTAATTCAACCATATTTTTTTCTGACCATGAGCATGAGAAGTTTTATTGACAATTGCAGCCTCAATATGTTTTATGTAGCTTGGAAGATCCCAATTGAATTTATTGCTGCAGTAAGGTAATGATTGTGATCAGAACTGATTCAGGGTTTACTCTCTATTTTGTGGTATTTGAAATCATGTGTATTATGAAAGCACACGAGTGTCAAATGAATTAGGGGTAGGGAATGCGGAAGCTCCAAGTTTAGCAGTTTGGGTAGTGTTAGGCATAGACTTAAGTGAGGGTACATTATTACTTGTAGTGATGATTCTGCTTCGAAACCTCCTGGGACGAGTTTATCGCGATGACAAAGAAGTAGTGAGACATGTGGCCTCCATAATACCAGTTTTGGCCCTTTCAAGCTTCCTTGTTGGTATCCAAAGTGCACTTTCAGGTCATTCTCACGTATATATTTCTCATATTGTCCTGCAAGCAACACTCAAACTTGTGAAAGTGATGTAATTGTGTGGTGTGAGTCTGTGGCCAGGCATCGTGAGAGGGTGTGGATGGCAGAAGATTGGAGCGTATGTGAACCTGGCATCCTTTTATCTTGCTGGGGTTCCTTGTTCTGTGATTTTAGCTTTCGTTGTGTACATGAATGCCAAGGTGAAACTACCATTAATTCACTTAAATACTATCATTTATTTATTCGTTTGTTTATTGTTTTGTTGTATCAATCATTCTGAGCACAAGTTAATGCTAAAAATAAGGTCATTTGTTGGGTGTAAAATAGGGGCTGTGGTTGGGGATCGTGGTTGCTTTTACACTTCAAGTAGTGGTTTTCCTGGTCATCACATTTTAAACTGATTGGGAGAAAGAAGGAAGCCAAAGGATTCCATCGCTCTGTGTGTGTGTGTTAATGCTCTAGTTTGCTTCCACAAGGTAAGGGCTTTGTTGTTGTTCGTGTACGTACAGGCAAAGGAAGCTCAGAGCAGAGTGGAGTGTTCAACATCTCCGTCACAGGCACTGTACCAAGTGATCAAACATTAACATCTCACCAACATGCACCATAATTATCCTATATACTACTCTACCATAGATTTGGGCTTTCAAATGTACTTATATGTTCATTCACCCAGAATCAAGCAGCTAAATCAATCTATATGATGGGCTTCTTTCATCTTTTCTTGATTTGTTTTCACTTGTTTACAGCATAAAAGTGAGTACGTACCACGCGGGTTTGGTTTCATTAAGCATATACAATTAATAGAAACCTGATTTTTATGATGATTTACTGTATTGCTGGTCTTGAGATCTGAATTTGCTGTATATTATACTCTCTCCTGAGCTTAAGATCATATTTACCTAAATTTATCAGGTTAAAGAAGTTAGTTAAATTAAATGAGATGTGTTTTTTAAAACATCATAGTTATGTTTCTTAATTCTCTCTTTTCCTTGCCTCCTTAATTATTCATTATGAATAAGGGTAAATTAAAAAAAATTAACAAATCTGAAAAATGTAATATTATATATTAGGGGCTGAGGGACCAAGACTAAATATAAGTTATCTATATTTGTTGGATCCAAGGAACTGGTAAAAAACAATAAAAGAATTGTTGTTTAAATCTTGCCGAACACGTGTGTGTTTGGAGTCCCAATTGGAGGGGTTAATTGGGCTTATTTTAGCCTTAAGCTCAATAGGTGACTGAGAAAAAAAAAAGTGCATGTTTGGTTGACAAAATATGCAATTGGGCTTTTGGGAAATTGAGCAGTATTCACATAAGATTGGGTAAAGCTCAATGTTAGAGCTTTTATCAAAAGCTCAATTGAAATATATCCCATGGTCTCACGTTTTTTTTTTCTTTTCTCTCTCTCTCCTGCAATTACAATTAAGGGTGGATATTTTCTCTCTCTCTCTCTTGCCTGCAATCAAAATATTTTTTTAGTTGTGTCTAGTGTATTATCAGACTGATTGCAATTTTATCTTTAATATATTTTTTCAGCTACAAAAATTAATTTAAAATATTTTTCGGTGCTTTTAACCCGTTAAAATATTTTTCCAACTGTACCCAGTGTGTTATCATATTGATTGCAATTTTACTATTAATATATTTTTTCAGCTCCAAAAATTACTTTAAAATATTTTTTTGTGCTTTTATCCCTTTAAAATATTTTTTCAGTTATACCCAGTCTTAGGAGACCGACTAAAATTTTACCTTTAATGTATTTTTTTTAGTAGTAAAGAGCACTCAAAACTTAGAATACTGATTTATTGATTTCCACCAACTCTAAAATATTTTTCCAGTAGCACCTAATATGTTAAAGTAATTACTTGATTTTTTTAAATATTTTTCCAACCACTCTCTCTTACCATTATCACAAAAGAAGCCCTTATACTTAAGCCAATCCAAACAAGTTTTATTTTTACAAAAGCTCAATTGACAATTGTCAGTCCAAATATAAATCACATTACACAATTTAGCTTTTATCAAAAGTAATATTATAACAAACCCAATTAAAATACGTTCAATTACTGATCGCTGTTCCAAACACACCACTGCGAATTAGAATTCACTCGAACTCTCAACATAATGGGACTCTACAACTACAAATCAATTGGGCCGCATAGACATTAAAACTTCGGCTTTGTGGGGTGCACCAAGCCCATGCAGTTGGGCAACAGATGGGCTACACACAAGGATCCCCATAGCAAGCTACTATGGTGGACCCTTCCTTTATCTGATAAGGACAGATACTCCACTTGATCCTTAGACTACAGGTGGAATAAAATATTCTTTGAAACATGGCTCCGTTCCTCTTCTACTGTTTGCTATGAGGAATATGAGGAAAATTTGAGAAGGGAAAGAAAAGGAAAGAAAGATTATAAAGAATGATAGAAAATGGATTAAGGGAAGATGAGTTGTTTGGTAGGAAGAAAATTGAGGATGGAATTTGGAGAAAAAAAGAGAAATAATCATTTTACCCTCAACATAAATTAATAATTATATATTAATTAAATTTATATTTCAATTCATAAATTAAATAATTAGTAGTACAATAATTTAAAAATTAAATAAAATTATAAAATTATAATTTAAATAAATAAAAAAATTATTTTATTTATTAATGAAATTGAAATTACTTTTTTATATGAGAAGCAAATTCTGTAGAAATTTGAATTTTTAAGGCGAGAATCCTGAAAAATCTGAATATGATAAGCAAATTTTGTAATAAATTCAAATTTCTCGTCTTTTAATTTAAATATTTCAAAAGCATATTTGTTTTTCAGATCTTCTTCTACTAAAGGAACTTAGGATCCCACCAAAATTGGTGGGATCTCATTTCCCCATGAATAAGGAAACATTGGTGGGGTTGGAGTGGGCTTGAAATCTTAAGTTCCTAGGAAGATTAGGCCAAAGTTACATATCAAACGGGAGAACTTATACATATTCCCTTCCCTTCCCGTATCTTCCTTATATCAAAAAGGCCCTTATAGTTGCTCTATGCCTTGCCTTCTCTCCTACGCTCCTGGGGGAATCTGACAGAGCCATGCGTAATAGTTTGGGAAAATTACACTTAAGCCTTAAAAAAAGAAGGAAGATGAAATATAGTCTCTTGAAATTGTAAAATAAAAAATTTTTCCACTGACAACTCCACCAGTGGGTCATTGACAACTTTAAGAGAGGGCATTGACAACTTCAAAGGACTATTTTTTCATTTTATAATTTTAAGAGACTATTTTTTTATTTTCTTTTTTTTTTTAGATTTAAGTGTAATTTTCCCTAATAGTTTTCCTATGCCGAGCAGTCAAAGGTTTCTTTCAAACCTTTTGCCAACCTAAAATGTCGTATTAATTAAACTTGAATGAATTATTATAAATTTGAATATTAACTATCGCACTTAAATAAACAAAATTACTTGACGAATTTATTTCTTTTCAACACGGAAAAAAGGCAGCTCTTGTACTTGTGAAACACCAAACGTCAAGGAGTCTGTAATCAATAATGATGATGATGTCCATTTCTCTTTCACATGCAAGTTGATGTTTTGTAGGGTGTTTAAAGTGTCCCGATTCCCAAACATTTTATTTTCGGGAATTTTTTTGTTCCGGTCGGGACCGGAACCGATCACACATCTTGTGATCTCTGTCCCGGTTTTTTTATTTTATTTTTAAATTTTTTTCTTAAAAACTAAGTTATTGTTTTATTTTTGTATTTTTTATCTTATAATTTAAGTTACCATTTAATAAAATGTGTATCACATATTTAGTTTGAGTTAAACTATATATATCTTGATACTAATCCTACTATATAATGTATAAAAATAATAATAAAAATGATGAAGGTGATAATAATAATAATAATAAAAAATGCTATTCTTCAATTCTAAATCAATTTGTGTAATTATTATGACCTTATTAGATGTTAAATAATTACTTTAAACACTAGATTATAGAAAATTTAACTAAAATAATAATATTTTTTAAATTTGATTTTTTTAAAAAAAATCCGGGAATTCCCGGTTTAATCCCGGTCCCGCCCAAAATTACCGGGACCGGGAGTAGTGGATCCCGGTCCCAATCCCGGATTTGAACACCCCTAATGTTCTGTTAGCAATCACTCTCATCAAGAAACAAACATTCGGTTAATATATTAATCATTAATTAGGCCCCCTTGATCAGCCTTGGCCCTTGAGCATTTAATTTGTTTTGGCCAGTCATTTTAAATTAAGATATATTATGTCTCCCTATTGCTTACTAGTGAATTGTTCAATCATTAATTACAGCTGGGGTGTAGTTATTTCCTAGAAGATTATTTGTTAAAGAGACTAATCGTTAATGTATTTTATTAACACAAAAATAAAAGGAATTTATATTCAAAATTTGCAATGATATATTAAAAATCCTTTTGTTCATGATTAAATCACCCTCTGGGTGAAATCAATGGAGGTTAGGTTTTGTTTTAATACAATTATTTTATATTTGATTTTACTACTTGTTTGTTTGGGTAATTTTAAAAAGTGCTTTAAGTACTTTTTTGCAAGCAAACTCTCACATACTTTTTTAGTAAATCGTGGAAACACTTCTAAAAAAACTAAATTATATAGATATTATGTATGTTAAATTCTAGCATTACAGAATAAGTCTCATGACATTTTTTTCCCGTTCATAATGCTTGCTTCTTCTACGTACTTAATCACCATATTACTCTTTTAATATAGAATCATAAGAGTATAGAATATAGAAACGCCTCTTGACACAAGCCAACTACAGCAACTCGGTGGGTTTGTCCAAGTCTAGCTAGTTATGGAAATGAATGAAGACAGTGGAGAATACCTGAACATACATGTTGTTTTGAGTCATCTCTTTCACTTGTTCTGAAAATACGAACAAGTGGAAGCAGAGACGACTCACAGTGAAGCAACTGGAAGGAGAAAAACAAGACATGGGATTGGGAAGAAGTCATAAAGTAATAGAAGGTAGAGATAACTAAGGCTAGCACTTCCTCTCTTCTCAGTGAGTCTCTTACAGTACAGTTTGCAAACCATATCTGTCATTTTTGTTGGTCAACATAGTACCCTCCCTCTCTCTGCTGCTTCCATGGCCACTTCCTTTGCTTCTGTCACTGGCTTCAACTTGCTGGTACGTACATGTCCTTAACTGCCTTTCACTTCTCCACCAAATACCACCACATATATATATACACATATATTTCTCATCACATTAAACATTCAACTATGTAGCAAGTCTTGGTCACGTGTGTGTTTGTTGCTCAATAACTTGGTCCTTAAAATTAACAGTGTCCATTTTTGAGAAAACTTGGGAGACTAATCAAGCATCACTCTCTCTCTCTCTCTTGTTTTCTTTTCTTTCTTTCAGTTGCTTTAGTTATTTGTTGGCTTAGTTTGTGAATGAATGAACAGATGGGATTGGCATGTGCACTGGACACCTTGTGTGGCCAATCATATAGAGCAGGACAGTATCATATGCTAGGCATACACATGCAAAGATCCATTCTCGTTCTTTCACTGAGCAGTGTATTCCTGGCAATAATATGGGCAAACACAGAACCAATTCTTGTGGCTATGAAGCAAGATAAACTCATATCAAAAGAAGCAGGATCATACGCGAACTGCTTGATTCCAAGCCTGTTCGCCTACGGCATCCTTCAATCCATTATGAGATTTTTGCAAACCCAAAAGATTGGAGCGTATGTGAACCTGGCATCCTTTTATCTTGCTGGTGTTCCTAGCTTGTTCTGTAATTTTAGCTTTTGTTGTGCACATGAATGCCAAGGTGAAACTAACTAGCATTGATACACAAAAATACTACTCAGCCGATCCTTTTTATAAACAATTTTCTTTTTTTTTTAAGTTGGTCCTTAATATAAGTAACTTTTATCGTGTGTCTCAAAATTTAAACTACTTTTTCCTTTTCTACCCCTATTAAGTACATTTCTTTATATTAATTATCTCCTACTCACCACTAATTTTCTTTCACTTAGTCATTAATTATACATTCTCTCTCATATTTTATACTCATTCTCTTTCATATTTTTTAATCATCCTCTCTCCTATGCTTTTTTCATAAATAAAGGTATATTTGAAAGAAACATAACATTTTTGATATATTTATTGTTTTAACTAATCTTAACTGCCAGTTCATTTTACTGAATCAAGAAAAAAATTGCTAATAAAAAGTAACGGATCAAATATCTCCATCTCAGCAACTTGCACCATAATCATATACTACTATATACTAGTCTTAGGTTAAGATATATCCTATATTGTTGAATTTAGTTTTAGCTAATTTGGTTTAACTGACACCAAACACATTCTTAAATCTTAACTTAAGCAGGTGTTTGCAAGTTCAAATCTTTTGCGAATATGATGAGTCTAGGTGAAGGATGAAAAAAAAAAAAGAATTTAGTTTCACTTTTATCAAGTTTTTTAATCATAAGAAATTTGAGACGTTGTATTGATTCCCTTGATTGAAGTCTAGTTATAATTTTTGCATGTCAATATCAAAATATATTAATAATTGAGTTTCACTCATTGTTCGTTTGTATTAGCTATTATGATGTATCTATATATATTCTCGTGATTTTAAAAATACGTAGTTGATTTTATTATTTAAACAGAATTTTGTTTTCTTTACAATGGAACCATCGACAAATATCGATTTACTATAATGACTAGAATTTAATATTTTCTAAGGTAACTAAGAAAAATATCATTACATTTATATAGGGGTAGGAAAAAACCTGATAGTTTATTAGTCCAGTCCGGTCTAAATAAACAACATAATGAAATCGAAACTGACTAGACCAGATTAATTGGTCGGGTTGGACTGGAGACCGGACCATTTGGACTAGTCCGGTCTAGTCCAAATCAATTTTTTTAAAAAATATTTTTGTAATTTAGATGTTACTTTTTATTTTTTATTTAATGTTGTTGGAGTTTTTTTCTAAGGATTTATAATTAACTTTTTTTTGATGATTTTTATATGATTATAGGTATTTTTATTATTTTAATTGTATTTATCATGTTTAAATATTTTTGTCCAACATTTTTTTTTGGTTGAATGTTGTTGGATATTCTTATAGATTTATAATGTTTTAGTTTTATGTGATACATTTTATATTATTATAGGTCTTTTAATGGCTCTAATTGTGTTTAATAGGTTCAAATTTTGCCTTCTAAATAAGAAAAGACAAAAATAAAAAAAAATTAAATTTAAATCCTGGACTAATCTAAATAGTTCACCAGACCCAATCTAGTCCAATATAGCTTTGAGTTGGTGTTGAACTAGACTTAGATCACAAACTACCTTGTATAGCCTGAGGTCCTCTCCAGACCAAACCTTAGGCTAATGTTGAACCCGGTTTTAGTTTGATTCATGCTTATCCCTACATTTACGTAACTATTTTAGAATAATAATTATATTTAGATTGAAAAAAAAAGTAGGAAAGCGAATTACTTGCCAATGGTAACCAAAATTTCTCAAGTTAGAAAAAATTATGATAAAAAAATATAAATATAAATGAAGGCGTATTCCAACCAAGGTTATCTAACCTGGACTAGATCGGCCAAACCGGCGACCCGGGCACTAAACCGGTCCTGTTTGGTGACCCGGTCTAGGTCAAATTTTTAAAAAAAAAAATTTTTAAATCTTTTTTTTACTTAAATCTTTCTTTTAGAATTTCATACTATAAGTCTAAAATATTCAATTTCTTGTCCCGATTTAGTTACAGTCAGATCCACTGACCCTTGACCCAATACCCCGACCGATTCACTGATCGGGTTTAATTACCTTGATTCCAACGAAAAGCGGGGGAATAACAGGGTTAACTTATGTCAATGTGTCCCCTTGTTTACTTTAGCGGCCCTAATGAGTTGGTCCGGCACTATTGAGTTGGTGGGCTATGGCCGGACCTATTACCACAGAACCGGATAATGCAGGCTTTTGCTTCGTCTATGCAGATGGGATTCACGCAGTCATGTAAACGCGATTATCCGTTAATTAGGACGATCAGGAACTGCCATTGGCCCATAAAGGAAAAACATGGGCCATAACATACAATTCCGCCAACCCGTATGCAGGCTAAAAGTTTTAACGGGACAAAAACGTTAACCTCAGGCTTGGTGGGTTGCGCCAAGCCCGTGCTATAGTGCAACACATGGGCGACGCGCGAGAGTCCCAGTAGCAAGCTACTGCATTGGACCCTCCCCCTTAAAAAATAAATTTAATATCGTGTGGGCCAATGACCCACATATCAGATATTAAACTGATAAGAACAGATACTACACTTGATCTTAGCCAAAAGGCCGAGAAAGGTATGCTTAAAAATGCGCCTTCGTTAGCCTTTTATACCCGCCCCTCTTTAGAAGTTGCAATCCCGAAACGATGTGGGACTCGTTCGCAGTAGAGCTGGCTTGCAATTGCACTGACTTGGGATTTCATTTGGTTGTGTGCCTTCAACACCTGTCCCTAGAAATTTAGACGGGGCCACGTTATATATGTGTGTGTGTGTGTCTTGTTTGAATTCTATACTGCATATTAATTATTATAAATTTTTGTTTTTTTACAGAAACATTGGATTACATGAATAAAAAATTTGGCCCAAGACCAATGTTGCTGACACTCAGCTCAGCAATATCTGGTGGGTACGTCCAAGGCTGGTTCTATATGTATTGAAATGAATGAACTGTGTCTCTGTGTCCAACAGAAGCTCCTTTGTCCGTGTTGTTTCGAGTTATCTCTTTCACTTCCTCTTTTGAAAACGCTAATAAACAAGAATGAAGAAATCAGAGAGCCAAAAGGAAGACATGATGGGACTGCGAAGAAGAAGCCATAAAGTAAAAGAAGAAGGCAAGAAACAACTAAGCCTAGCACTTCCTCTCTTCTTGGCTGGTCTCTTACAGTACAGTTTGCAAACCATCTCTCTCGTATTTGTTGGCCATCTTGGTACTCTCTCTCTCTCTGCTGCTTCCATGGCCACCTCCTTCGCTTCTGTCACTGGCTTCAACTTGCTGGTAAATACATACATTCCCTCTCACTTTCTGAGGTCACATTAATTAAAAATCCAACTATCTAGTAAATCTTGGTCAAATGAGTTTGTTCCTCAGTAACTTTACCTGATCAGTCTTATTCTACGGTTGATTCAGTTCTTGAAAACTGTTAACTTTAGCTTGTTAAAGGACAAGGTTCAAAGGTCAAATAATTTACAGCTGTTTGAAGACCAAAGAGTTCATTTCTCCTGAATTTTTTTGAGTTTTGAGTAATCTTGAATGGAAGTTTGATCTGATCTTTTGATGTACCTGCAATGGCAACGGACTGATCCAAGGATCTTTGTGTTTCAGTAATATTCTTGAGAATATGATAAGATGGTCTCGGGTTCCCATGTTGTTGATAAGTTTTTTGGTTTTTGATCGGCCAAATTAAATTCTTGTGTTGCTAATACATACGTTGCTGTGTGCCTTTTTCCTTGCATGCCACGGGATAACAACAACGATTTTTTAAACATGAGATGTTTCATCATATTAAACTGTTAACACAATACACGACCACGTCGCTTTTAAATAATACCATGTCCCATTTTCTAAACTTTTGTAATGTACTGTATTGCTTTAACTATATATGGAATTTTTTCCTTGGCATATTCTGAACTCCCAATGTCGATCTTTTGACTGCTTGTAGAGTTTATTTAATATTTGAAACTTACGGATAATTCGAAAATCAGTTTATCATCTCATACTTAAAATGTTATTATATTGAGAAATATAGAAAAGTTGTATAAACAAATGAGTGTACATATATGATTACTGAGTAAAATTTAGTCTTGAAAAATAGTGTTTGATAGCAAAAACAAAAAAAGAAAAAGGAAAATCATAGTGTCTAAAAGTATATATCATAGACCTATCTCTCTGAGGCCAAGGGGAAAAAAATACTCTTACCACTCAAGTGAACCGGAAGTGTCAATTTTGAGAAAAGTAAAGGGAATCAAACAACACTCTGGTTCTTTTCTTTTCTTTCTTTCTTTCAATAACTTTAGTTACTTGTTGACTTCATCTGTGATTAATTGAACAGATGGGATTAGCAAGTGCATTGGACACCTTGTGTGGTCAATCATATGGAGCAGGACAGTTCCATATGCTAGGCATACACATGCAAAGATCTATTCTCGTTCTTTCACTGAGCAGTATATTCCTGGCAATAATCTGGGCAAACACGGAACCAATTCTTGTGGCTATGAAGCAAGATAAACTCATATCTAAAGAAGCAGGATCATATGCCTATTGCATGATTCCAAGCCTGTTTGCATTTGGAATCATTCAATCTATGATGAAATTCTTGCAAACCCAAAACATCGTCAGTCCCATGATGATAACTTCTGCAGCTGCAGCTATGTTTCACGTCATGTTTTGTTGGCTTTTGATGTTCAAAACTGGACTCGGAAGCCGAGGAGCAGCCGTAGCGATTTCTGTGTCTTATTGGGTGAATGTGGTGTTAATGGCACTGTATGTGAGGTTCTCTTCTACCTGCAAACTATCATGGACTGGTTTCTCAAAGAAGGCTCTCCACAATGTTCTTGACTTCCTTAAACTGGCAGTTCCTTCTGCCATTATGCTCTGGTATCTGTTTCAAATCATAGTAATAAGGTTGTAACTGTTCTTGATCTGGTGGTCTTGATATTTGTTTTTGAACTTTGGACAGCCTAAAAGTGTGGACTTTTGAGCTGATGGTACTATTGTCAGGCCTTCTTCCTAATCCAACTCTGCAAACTTCTGTGCTTTCAATATGGTCAGCTCTCAAACTATAGATAATTCCACAGTGGTTTTTTTCCTAACCATGACCATGAGAAGCTTCTGATTTACTGTTGCAGCCTCAATATGTTCTCTGTAGCCTGGATGTTCCCATTTGGATTTAGTGCTGCAGTAAGGTAATGAATGAATAAATTGTCTATACATAGGACCAATTCTACGATGGTGAAAATCAGGTTTAACAAAGAGGTGTTTGTTTGAATATGACAGCACAAGAGTGTCAAATGAATTAGGGGCAGGAAATGCAGAAGCAGCAACTTTAGCAGTTCGGGTGGTGTTAGGCATAGCCTTAAGTGAGGGTACTTTTATACTTGTAGTGATGATTCTGCTTCGAAATCTCTTGGGACGAGTTTATAGT
Organism: Inga leiocalycina; assembly: GCA_963242795.1. Classification (NCBI taxonomy): domain Eukaryota; kingdom Viridiplantae; phylum Streptophyta; class Magnoliopsida; order Fabales; family Fabaceae; genus Inga; species Inga leiocalycina. Next base: position 26,176,031 of record OY725322.1, read on the forward strand.
GATGACAAAGAAGTAGTGAGACACGTGGCCTCCATGATACCAGTTTTGGCCATTTCTAGCTTCCTTGATGGTATCCAAAGTGCTCTCTCAGGTCATTCTCACATCTAAATTTCTCATATTGTTCTTCAAACTTGTGAAAGTGATGTAAATTTGAGTGAGTATTGTGTATATATTGTCAGGCATAGTGAGAGGGTGTGGATGGCAGAAGATTGGAGCGTATGTGAACCTGGCATCCTTTTATCTGGCTGGGGTTCCTTGTTCTGTGATATTAGCTTTCGTTGTGCATATGAATGCCAAGGTAAAACTAGCATTTTTACACGTAAAAATTATTATTAGTTTGTTTGTTTGTTTATTGTTTTTGTTGTATCATTCTGAGCAGAAGTTCATTGTACAAATATGCTCATTTGTGTGAAATAGGGGCTGTGGTTGGGGATCGTGGTTGCTTTTACACTGCAAGTGGCATTTTTCCTGGTCATTACAGTTCGCACTGACTGGGAGAAAGAAGTAAGGCAAAAAGTTCCATTATTTATTTGCTATATATATATATATATATATAAGCCTCTATCCATTTTGTTAAAAAAGAAATTAAAGAAGAATTTTGTGTGTGTGTGTGTAGATGAATAAGGTAGGGTTTGTGTTGTTGTTGTTGTTGTTTGTGGACAGGCAAAGGAAGCTCAGAGTAGAGTAGAGGGTTTAACTATCTCCCTCACAGGCACTGCATCTGCACCAAGTGATCAAATATTGCCATCTCAATCAACTGAGGCATAACTGTGCCATATATAGTAGTCTTGTTGGGTCAACGAGTTAGAGATTGTTTTTATTCTGACATTTTATTTAATGAAAAAATTAATCTGAAAATATTCTAATCAACTTGATGATTAATTGATGCCTCCAATTATATTTAAGCTTGTAGTAGTAATAAATATTTAAAATTGGGTGTGTATTTTTGGCGTGACTCACCTAGAAGGCTAGAATCACACATGAGCAGAGTGTGACTTACCTGTATGTGTGAGATACATTCAGAAGCATCTTTTATAAATAGAAAATTAGGCATATGAGGTAGCAAATGACATCAAAACTAAATGACCTTTCTAATAGAAAGCAAACAATATGAAGTTGTTTTATTTCCTATTTACCTTTTTGGTGATGTTCACTGCTCTCACCGGTGGTACGTAATAACTGTATTTATATTTTAAAGCAATCTTTAATAATTTACTTAAATAACTTTTTTTTTTTAATTTGGTTCATATAATTAATGTTTTTTCCCCTGTAAGAAAGGCCAAATAGAGCCAGTAGCATCATGTGGGGGAATTCAAATCACCCGTGGGAACTGTTCACCTGAGCCTTGCACAGCAGCCTGGGAACAATTAGGTGCAGAGTGTGTGGGTAGCTGTGAAGGGCCAGAGGAGGGGGTTGAAGTGGGATGTTATTGCACCTGTCCCTGCTAATTAACACTGAAATAGGAGGACCCACTTTCCACTGCTCATCGAGATAATGAACACCAAGAGCGAATTAATAAGGCGAGACTTACATCGTTTGAATAGGATTTTAATCATCCACATTTAATATTTTTAAATGATAATTTTTAAATAAAAAAATTATTTTTTAAAAAATTGATAGCTAGGAGATTATCTTTAGATTAAATTCGGTATTTATTCAGGAAAAAAATAAGTCAATTTAATCCATTCAAATTAGATCTGAACGGTCTATATTGATGATTAGCGCTTAGTGCTCATCATTACGATGAGCACTGAAATGGGCTCCCAAATAAGAGGTGTTCGCGTTAAATGTCTGATAATGCTTCGAACATGATTGTCTCTAATAAAATAATATATGTGCTTAACTAAAAAAAAAGCTAAACCAAAGTTCGACTCCCTATTTAAATGTCTATTTGTTTTACCAATTTTATAAGTGTTTTTATGTTACTCAAAATAAATACATGAAAAGAATTTTATTTCAACTCGCAAAAAAGTACTTTTAAGCTAAAGAAATCCAAAATTTACACTCTCATTTTTTTAAATTTTAAATTCTCGCTCAAAATTTACTTTCTCATCTCTTTAAATTTTGGATTCTCAGCCAAAATTTAAATATTTTCAACCTAAAAGGATAATTTAACCCCCTTCTTCTTCCCTATCATCCCTCCCCTCCCCTCAAACCAAACACACCCTAATTCCCAGCAATAACTAACATCATGATGGGGTACGTTTTTCTTGCCCGAAATCATGCTGGGGTACTTGGCACATATGAATTAATGTGAATTCTCTTAATAACTGGATTCATGAACCCAGGAGAAGAATAAAATAAAATAAAATGGTTCATGAAAGTTATCATCAGGTTCTTTGAATCTTGAGAGGTTATAAACATCATATTGATAACATAGATTTACGTAAACCAAGACAAAACTCCTCTCACACACTTATTCTGTAAAACGTAACAACTATTCTTAAAAACTAATTCAAGCACACATTTCCAGAAAAAAAAGAGAATAATATTTACAAATCAACGGTTAAAGATACGTGGTGTAAATTAAGGTAGGTGCATGCATATTTTAGACATGTCTCGAGTGTGACTAATTATTGTAAGCTATGAACAAAAATCCATTATAAATACAGGATCAGTGACAGCTTTTAACATGACAATCTACCCTTGATCCATTCTAGAAAAAAATAAATTCAGAGAAAATGAAGAGATTTTGCGCTGTGATGATGCTAATGCTGTTGGCTAATCTCACATGGGGTAAGAGAGTCCTGCGTTTAACTTTTATTAGTGTGTGTTTGGTTGGGCTTATTTTTGAATAATAAGTCCTTATTACGCAAGCCGAGATAAAACCCTTCTCACATATTTACCTCGTATATCGTGAATCATGATTTATAAACACTTATTACCCAAAAATAAGCTATTCCAAACGAACACTTAGTGACCTTATTAATGCAGGAGCATTTTTTTTATTTAATTTAATTAATCTGACTTTGTTTTACTTATATATGTGAAAGGTACCGTACAACCAGCGGCTGCAAAAGAGTGTAAAAGCACGGTGCATAAAGGACCGTGCGATCTTCCTTCTTGCACCCAACAGTGCCAAGCAGAGTATAGCAAAGACGGCTATGGAGAATGTGTAGGCGACCCACCAGCTCAAGTCTGTTATTGTATTTATCCTTGTTGAGTTTTCATGAGAGACTATTTTGTGGCCTCTTTTTTTATTTTTATTCCTTTCTACCTTTGAATAAACAAGGCCACAATTATTATAGCCATATATAAATGGTTATGTTCAAAATAAATCGAGATAATATTTAGCAAATGTCTCTCTTCACCTCTCTACAAAGTCATTATTTTTGTTTGTAAACAAATTTTAGAAAAGGTATTGGGCTCACCCACGATATAAGAACAGAGCGCCTAGCCCTGATCAAAGAAAAAGGTCTCATCACTCTTTTTCTCAGTGATGCTAGGAGCACTCTCTAGCTAATCCTCCTCTCATAATAGATGCATGCTTCTTAATAACTCGCAGGCATGTTCGACTTACATTATAGTAAAATTAAATGCATAAGAAAACCCAAATTGAAATCGTGAATTTGGGCTTAGGGCGGATGAAATATAAGACCAGAAAGGTAAAAGACGAAATGGACAGAGAAGATGAGAAAGTAAAAGACATTGAAAATTGTAGGTTGAGGCATAAGTGGAAAACAAGTAAAATAAAAGAAAAATTATTATGAGGTACTAAATAAGAATATAAATTATATAATTACTAAAAAGTCTTATAATAAGTGAGTAGGATATAATGATTAAGACTGTGTTTGGTATCACTTATTTTTAGACAATAAATCTTTATTACGCAAGCCGAAATAAAATTCATCTCACATATTTATCTAGTATACCGTGAATCATGATTTATAAATACTTATTATCCAAAAATAAACTATTCAAAACCAACACTAAATTTGAGTTCACAAACAACAGATTCATACTGTTGAATTGCTATTGAGACTTTATCATTATTACATTCCTTCCTGATTTTTCCTAAAATAAAACACCTCAAGCCTACTAATTGACAATTGTAGAGGACACAAAGGAGTCACGTACAGGATTTGGAATGGGTGCAGCAGGGTTTTGGAGAAATAAAAATTGCATTGATATAAGTGCCAAGGAAGGTTGGTTTTAAATCTGAAAATTAAATTTAGAAAAAAAGAGAGATATATATATATATATATATATATATATATATATATATATATATTTGTGTGTGTGTATGTATAAATAAAAAGTTGAAAGTCCATATCATCAGCCGCTTCCCTTTTCATTGTTTTCTTAGTTGTATTTTACGGAGCAAAACTTCTCTATATAGTTATCTTATATAACATAAAATTAGTTAAATTAAGCTAATGTATCTCATACAACATATTTATCTCATGCATATTTGTTTTAACTTCGTATAAATGTTTTTAGATTTATAAGATAAATATGTGAGATGGGTGTTATTTCGGATTGCAAAAAAATATTTAGGGAGAATTACACTAAGGTTCCATGGAAGAAGAGAAATGAAAAAATGGTTCCAATAGATTGCAAAATGAAAAAATGGTCCTATGGAGTTGTTAATATAGACTTATGGAGTTGTTAATAAGTTGTTAATACAGGTTCTTGGAGTTGTTAATGGGACTATTTTTTCATTTTGCAATCTATAAGGACTATTTCTTCATTTTTTTCCTTCCTTGGGACCTCATTGTAATTCTCCCAAATATTTAAAAAAAACATGTTTTTCTAGTTCCCAAACAAGCACAAGAGCAATGGGCAATGGTGACCACATGTGGGCCGGGAATGACATCCTTTAGCCCAAACATGACACGCTGATTCTTTCCCGGTCCAAGTGCTATTTATTGCCCATTTCATGCATGCATGACACGTCTTGAAAGTTTGTTTTTTTTTTTTTTGATAATCAAAAGTTTAGGTAGGTTCGGCACCAGTCCCCTACCAAGGCCAGGGCACGGCCCCAGGGCTCTTCGAGCACTTACAAGGAACTTACGAGATCGCCTACCAATGAGGTCTCCCCATCGGTTAGAGGGTTCGAACACACTCCCTTATGATCGGGGTGACAAGACCTTAACCAACTGTGCCAAACCTCATTAGTGACATGTCTTGAAAGTTGAAAGCATAGAAAAATGTTTTGTACATACATATTATTTATGTAATGAAGATTATTATTATTATTTGTTTATGATGGCTTTACTTTTATATACGGGTGCGTATGCAAGATTTTAAAGAAAACCAGATTTTATTGCAAAGTTCTGAAGTCATGATTGCTTTTCCTTTAGAGCTTGCTTGTTCCTAGGGGGGTCGAGGAAAATTTTTTTTGAGTTAAATTTAAAAAGGTTGAAGAAGTGGAGTTAAAAATTTTTAATTAATTTTTTTTACTCTCTTATCTTATATATTCTTTTTATTAAAATTTTATTATTCATTTTTTCAATTTTTTAAAATTCAATTCATAAAAGTTTTCCCTTCCCTCTTTTCCCTTCCAAATCTCTCATACCAAACAGACCTTTACTCGTGATTTGCAACATTAAATTGAATTACATCTCCTGGCTAAAAAACAAAAAGGCAAAAGATTTTTAAGCTTTCATCTTTCTATTCTGTTATTGTGAGAATTCAGTAAATATTGTTCAGTGTTTAATGATTTAGGGAAGAAGAGGATTGAGGCATTTTCAAAAAAAAAAAAAGCATTTAGCGTCAGTGAGAGAGTACGTGGAGCAAGAAATGGGGCTGTGGAGAAAGGAAATTGCTAGCGAAGCAAAGAAGCAGCTTTGTCTGGCAGGACCTTTGATTTTTGTGGGTTTGTTTATGTACAGTTTACAATTGGTTTCTCTAATGTTTGTGGGTCATCTCGGAGAGTTGCCTCTATCCAGTGCTTCAATGGCTACTTCGTTTTTCAATGCCACTGGTTTTTTGGTGCTGGTGAGTTCTTAGAGTTTCTTCTCTGTCTCTGAGTTTCCAATATGTCTTAGATTGTTACGTTTGTAATGCTGAAATCCTATTGATCTATGAGACTTAGGATTTGCCCTTTTTTCCCAACATCAAACATCCCATCTATTACGTTAATCACTTAATGCCTGTTTGGATTAGTGCTAGAAGCTGCTTTACCAATGTGATTTACGGTATACGAGGTAAGTATGTGAGATGAGTTTTATTTCAACTTGTATGAACGGGTTTTTCGAACACCAACTCAAATAGGCCATAAGTGATATCATGAAAGTTTCAATTGTTATTTCAGGATATTCTTACCCCTTTATTCTTATTTTTCTCAAATTCTAACATCCCATGTACTCAAAGTTTATTGCTTTACACTTTAATGGCTTCTTTCCTGATGATCAAACTATGTTCTGTTGTTTGTTAGAAGAAGTGATCTAATTATCCAGAACCCCAATGTTATTTCATTGTGTCTTACGTTCCTAAATGTTTAATTTTTTCATCAATTTTAAGAGACTTCACACGTTCTCAAAAATTACTTTGTTCAATGCTTTAGATGGGAATGGCGGGTGCTTTAGACACATTTTGTGGTCAATCATATGGAGCAGAGCAGTATCACATGCTTGGCATACATATGCAGAGAGGCATGTTGGTTCTCTTACTTGTTGCCGTAGCTCAATCCATTATTTTGGCTAACTTGAGGCCTATTCTAGTTTTACTGCGTCAAGACCACAATATCGCAAAAGGAGCCGGATTATATGCTCGTTACATGATTCCAAGCCTTTTTTCTCATGCTCTCATTCAGTGCAACATTAAATTCCTACAATTCCAGAACATAGTCTTTCCCATAGTTCTAGCTTCTGGAATCTCAAGCTCAATAAACATCTTTTTCTGTTGGGCTTTGGTGGTAAAAGCTGGCCTTGGCATCAAAGGAGCCGCCATCTCATTTTGCATTTCAAATTGGACTTGTTTGCTGTTGCTCGCACTTTATATCAAGTATTCTTCTTCATGCAAGAGGACTTGGACAGGCTTTTCAAGAGAATCCTTTCATAACGTCCCCCAATTTTTCAGACTTGCTCTTTCTTCAGGTTTCATGTTCTGGTATGATTCTTATTATTGAAACAAAATAATATATAGCCTATTCAGCCAAGGGTCCAATATATTGGTTCATCTTCATCTTCTTCTTCATTAGAGGATATAATGTCCTGCAAGAACTTAATTGCTGTCTACTTTCCTTGGTGATTAATAATGGTCTGATAGTTGTTGAGAATTTTTCTTTTTGTAACAGCTTGGAATCATGGACTTTTGAATTGATGGTGATCCTGTCTGGTACTTTTCCTAATCCAAAATTACAAACTTCAGTTTCTTCTATATGGTAAGTTGTTCCTTTAGGAGCTATATGCTCTAGTTTGTACTCAACTCTTTATGGCATCTACACACAACACAGACATGCCTTATGGTTTTTGAACTCCTTCCACAGTCTTAATACAGCTGGTATGTTTTGGATGTTGCCTTTGGGAGTAGGGGCTGCTGCAAGGTTAGTTGTTGCTTGCTACAAATTTATGGCATATTTTTAATGCAAAAACAACCCAATGGAAATTTCTCTATATATATATGGCTTTTAGTGTAGAAAAGATCAATTTGATGACAGTATGGACTTTGACGAATTTTATTATGCTTCCCAACTCAACAGTACAAGGATATCAAACGAACTAGGGGCTGGCTCTCCAAAAGCTGCACAATTAGCACTTAAAGTCACCTTATTCATGGCCCTCATAGTGGGAGTTTTTGAATTTTCTCTTCTAATGCTAATAAGGAATATTTGGGTTAAGGCATTTACCAATGAACATGAAGTGGTGACATATGTAGCATCCATGTTCCCAATTTTGGCAAGTGTGATCCTTATGGATTCAATTCAAGCTGTACTCTCAGGTACTGACATTGCTTTTGCTCATTAATCATTAATCTTTGTGTTAAATGTGCATATCACTTATTCCTAATCCTCAAATGGAGAGGGAATAAAAGCCAAAGAACATATGCTACAATTACACACTACATTTGCATTAGTGATAGAATTAAGGTGTAAATTTGTCTTGAAAGTTTCACTTGGGAATAACGTTGTCCCAAAAGTATTTTGGGTTTAATATTGCCCAAGACGTGTCAAAATAGAACAATGTTTCCCCTTACGGTCAACGTCAGTTATTTAACAGAGTGGGACAACAATACTATGTTTTGAAACTTTCAGAGCATCATTGAAAAAAAAAACTTTCGGAATAACATTATTCCAAAGTGAACTCTTCCGGGGTAAATTTGTACCTTAATTCTTAGTTATATATATGTGGCCTACGTTTCTATGCGGATGTGAACTTCACCATTGATAAGCAATTGGCAATATTTTGCAAATAAGGTGTTGCAAGAGGATGTGGATGGCAGAAACTTGGTGCATTTGTGAATCTTTGCATATATTATCTTGTGGGTGTTCCATTAGCAGTAGTCTTTTCTATTGCCCTCCACATGAAAGTAAAGGTAAGGTTCTATTGATTTCCTGTAGTAAAAACACTTCAATTGAAGCTACTTATTTTGAATAACATTGGTTTGTTGCACAAATAGGGCCTCTGGATGGGCATCGCATTAGCAGTTCTCGTGCAATTGGTATGTCTTCTTCTCATAACCATGTGCACCAACTGGGAGAAAGAAGTAAGGCATCCTCTCTTATCTTCAACTTTGTATTGTGTGGTGAATTGAGATAGATTCTAACAAAATCATTTATTTTTTAGGCCAAGAAAGCTGCATTGAGGGTGCAAGGTCCTGGAGTCCTAACGAGCAACCAAAATGTTACTAATTGATGGGGCAGTAATTCTGAAAGTCGAAGATTACTAAGATATGCACATGTAACAGAGCCTTAGTTCTGTTTTTAAGTGTAAAATGTGAAACAGAGAATGAAAACAGAGGAAATATGGTCAATTATGTAATGAAAGACTTCTGCTCTTGTCCATTGACTTCCATAACAGGAATGCTTAGAACATTTAACTGATACAATATTGGCCCGTTGAACAACCGAAATTGCAAAGAATCAGGAGAAAATCGGGCACCATTTCTCTGAATATATTTAGTGAGATAAATGGAATGATAATCTGTTTTGTAAGAATTTTGAGTGTATCTAGAATCCATCTCGTTGGAATACCCATATGAAACCGGAGCATCTATGCAGACTCCGATCACGTTAGCAAATTCACCATAAAAAGAAAGAGAAGAGAGTATGGGTACTCCTATGAGAGAACATTTTTAAAGGAATGAGTGTTATTTTGTGTGTGTTATATTTAGATTATGTACTCACTTAATCCCACATCCTATATATAGCATATGTACGGTCATATAGTGATAGATATAATTCATAAACTTATAGTTACATAGAAATAAACATATATCTTAAACCATAAAGAAAAATATCTTTTTATAAACACATCTCTCCATATTTATATAACAGCACTTGAATTGGGTTTTGGCTCTAATCCATCAAATTAAAGGTGAGCTAGGTATATTCCAACATGTTTTGAAGCAGATGACAACATTCGTTTTATGTTCTATAGCAAACAACTCCTTATTCAACTTTTGCAAGAAACAGATATAATGAGGGCTCAAGAAAATGCCCTCACGAATTACTAGTGGGCATTTTCTACTGTATATACTAGTCTTGTGGGATCTACACATATAGTGTCTGTTTGGATTAGCGGTGAAGAAATGACTTTTTTTTTCACCTGACTTTTGGAAAAGTAAGGTAGGATTAAAAGTGAAAATGTAAATGTGATTTATGTTTGGATTAGCAATAGCAGAAGTGACTTTTTTTTTCTAACCTTGAACCTGTTTGGATTAGAGTTTGAAAAGCCCGTTTAGATGTAAAATGACTGAAAAGGGCATGAATCTTATGTAATACTACATATGTATATATATATATATATTATTTGTATATATTGTGATTGTTGAAATGAAAAAATATAAATAAAATTTGATAATAAGCTACTTAATCATATCATATATTATGTATTCCCAGATTATATGTTATTTTATTAGTCAAATTAATTAGTTTGGAGAAAAAATAAAAATAAAAATAATCTATAGTAATTTAATTAGCTTCCTTAATTTCTCCAAAAAAAGTCAACTTTATCTTATAATTAACATCACATATCTCTTTTCTGCAATTAACATCACCGCGCGGGGGAATGAAGCTACAAAAGGGATCTTCTACAAAACGTGGCTTTTTTTATTAAAGCGCAATAGATACTCCTGCTCTTCCAAACAGTCAAAGACATACCCACTGAGCTTTTTTCTCGGAAACGTGCGGTTTCCCCTCGTAGACACTATGCCAAACAGACCCATACATGTTGCTAGCCCCAATCCTAAATGTAGCACTTAGCTTATAGTGCAACCAACATTTAGGATCGCAGGAGTATATTGGATCTAGTTTTAGCACATTGTTTCAAGTTTACTAATAATTAATTACAAAAGGAAAAAAATGATCAATAAGTAGTTAACTAAATGACTAGTAGGTATGAAAGTTGACAATTAAGAAGTAGGAAACCTGTTCTTCTCCAATTGCATAAGGAATCCAGCTTCACCCAATACAACTCAGAGGATTCCTTTATTTTTGGATGAATCACCATCTCCAAAGGCATATTCACCAACAAAAATCTTAAGATTAGCATTAAGTACCTTGAAAAAACTGCTGCAGTGAGAAAAGTCACTAGTTTTTAGTTCACCGGACAGTCTTGGTGGATCTTTTCGTTTAATTTAGATTTTCGGAATCAATTTGCTATTAACTTACATGGACTCAACTTATTGAAGATTCCACCAAAAAAATCAAATAAAATATTGCAATTCTATCTTGTTACTAGGCTAAATGATTGTTTTGAATTTTGAGCCCCATGGCATAGAGTACTTATTTTTTTTATATTTTGATCCCCTATGATGACATAAAGTACTAGGACTCATTTTCTAAGCCAAGAAGATCTACAAAATAAGTTTTTAGGGCCCGTTTGTTTACGGTAAAATGTCATTTTAATTAAGCTACACGAGGGAAGTTTTGAGAGAACCCTGAGCTAAAATGAGGGGGGTTATTGTTGGAAGAGAATATATTTTCACTTATTTTGATGAGTGTTTAGCATATCAAAATAAGCGAAAAACAAAATTTTCTCCCAACAACCCTTCATGCGTACGCTTAGCTTAAAATTCTTTCAACAATATCCTCTCATGGTTGAGCTTATATTTGGACAATAGGTCCTTATTACGCAAGCCGAGATAAAACTCCTCTCACATACTTACCTCGTATACCGTGAATCACAATTTATAAGCATTTATTGCCCATAAATAAGCTATTCCAAACGAGCACGTAGTTTAGTCAAAATCACTTTTTCAGAAGTTAAAACAAATGTGCCCTTAATCTTCTTACTTGTCTGGACACAAGAATTAGTACCCCAGGAATATTCAACTGCAATACTATATATTTCTTCGTTTTTTTTCTTTGAAAAAATCTTTATGAATCATGATGTACTAAATAAGTTATGAATTAATGTTCTTACTTTTTTTGGCCAGTGATTTATGACTGGATTCATGAACAAGGGAGAAAAATAAAATAAAATAAAAAAGCTCATGAAAGTTATTATTAGGTGTTTTGAATCTTGAGAAGTCATAACCGTCATATTGATGACAAAGCGGTTAATATAGTAATTCTAATAGGATATATTTACAAATCATATTTACAGATACATGTTGTAGATACATGCATATTATACTTGATACATGCATATTATGATTGGATTCATGAACAAGGAGAAAAATAAAATAAAATAAAATAAAATGGCTCATGAAAGTTATTATTAGGTGTTTTGAATCCTGAGAAGTCATAAATGTCATATTGATAACAAAGCGGGTAATATAGTAATTCTAATAGGACATATTTACAAATCATATTTACAGATACGTTTTGTAGATATATACATGCATATTATACTAGATACATGCATATTATGATTGGATTCATGAACAAGGGACAAAAATAAAATAAAATAAAATAAAATAAAATGGCTCATGAAAGTTATTATTAGGTTTTTTGAATCTTGAGAAGTCATAAACGTCATATTGATAACAAAGCGGGTAATAAAGTACTTCTAATAGGATATATTTACAGATATGTGTTGTAGATATATGCATATTATACTTCACGTGTCTTGACTTGAGCTTGTCAAACTTACTCACGAGTTTAAGAAAAACTTGTCACACGTAAAATCATTTTATAGATTCAAATCATAAACTTGTAAGAGTTTATTTTTATCAATAAATGGATATTAATTAATAGTGTATAATTAAATAATTAAAATATAAAAATGATAACAATTTGATTTAAACATATTTTAAATTTAAATAATTGAAATTAAATCTATCAACATTCATAATTTTCTATACTCAACAACTATATAAAGCCCCAAACATGATCAAATCGAGAATGTTAGCATGAATTTAAGAGTGAGTTAATACTATTTCATAAGCTAGAAAGCTAAAAATAGTTAACTTAGTATATGAATTTACGAGTTTAACCGAATTTACAACTAATATGAGTTTAAAAGAGTGACTCAGCACGATTTTCTAATTTAAAAATATAAAAATGATAAACTCAAAAAGTTAATTCATGAGTTTTACGGTAGAAATATTGAGTGTGACTAATTTAGAAGCTAGGAGAAGAAAAATCCATTATAAATACAGGATCAGTGACAACTATTAACATCACAATCTACCCTTGTTCCATTCTAGAAAAAATAAATTCACAGAAAATGAAGAGACTTTGTGCCGTGATGATGCTATTGCTGTTGGCTAATCTCACATGGGGTAAGAGAGTCCTGTGTTTAACTTTTATTAGTGACCTTGATTAATGCATGAGAATTTATTTATTTTTATTTAATTAATCTGACTTTGTTTTAATTATATATGTGAAAGGTACGGTACAACCAGTGGCTGCAAAAGAATGTAATAGCACGGTGCATTCAGGACCGTGCGATCTTCCTTCTTGCACCCAACAGTGCCAAGCAGAGTATAGCAAAGACGGCCATGGAGAATGTGTAGGCGACCCACCAGCTCAAGTCTGTTATTGTATTTATCCCTGTTGAGTCTTCATGAGAGACTATTTTCTACCTTAAAATAAACAAGGCCGCAATTATTATAGCCATATATATAAATGGTTATGTTCAAAATAAATTGAGAGAATATTTAGCAAATGTTTCTCTTCATGTCAACATCTGTTTCCATTTTGATATTTAAAAAGTAATAAAGACAGAATTCAATGGGCATACAGAAAAGTACAATTATACTGATAAAAATATTCGTTTACAATTCTGATATTGTTCGTTGGCGGAAACAGAAAATACAGTGGAAGTTTTAATATTTATAAATTTCACCAGAATATCACAAAATAGACTAATTATGATCACGGCCTTATCCTCGCCTTGAGACACATGCCATCCACTTTCCGGCATCTACGTCTTTTCCCTTTGCCCCACTGGTAACCGCAGAGGTATTTGTTTAAAAATAGGGTGAGATTCCGAAGAATCCCCGTAGAGATATACACTACTACAGAATATATATTTTACGTCCCTAAAGGACGTTCCTTTTTAAAAAAGGGAGGTAAAAAATAAAGACGGTGGCATTTTTGTAATTATGAGTGAGAACTGAATAGCTTTAGACGTCCCCAATTTAAATAGGGACGTCTAAAGTGTGACTTTACAGACTTTAGACGTCCCTATTTGAATTAGGAACATCTAAAGTATAAAAAAAAATTACTTTAGACGTCCCCATATATATTGGGGACGTCTAAAGCTTAAATTTTTTTTTTAAATATGAGGGGCACCCTTTGGCGTCCCTAATACTATTATTAGGGACGCCAAAATCATTAGGGACGCCAAATATAAATGAGGGTCGTCAAAGGGTGTCCCTCATTTAAAAAAAATTTTTTTTAAAGCTTTAGACGTCCCCAATATATATGGGGACGTCAAAAGTGTAACTTTAGACGTCCCCAATTTAAATTAGGGACGACTAAAGTAAAAAAAATTAAAAAAAAATAACTGAACAACTTTAGACGTCCTTAAATTAAATCGGGGACGTAGAAAACAATTCAAATTTTTTTTGATAGTCTTTGTTTGTCAGTTTTATATTACTTTTACACTCATCTTTCCCTTCCTATCGTCGCAAACACAATAAGAGACACTACTACCACGCCTTGAGCTCTTGCTTCTTCTTCTTTATATGCTCCTTTTACTCTTGCTTCTTTCTTTCTCTCTCTTTTTTTCACCTCCAGATCTGTAATGCTTTCTTACCTTTTTTATTATTATTTTATCGTCTTTCTCTTTTCTCTTTGTGTTTTCCTTCTATTTTATCTTCTAACTTGTGTTGTTATGGTTTGTAGATCAGGATTCTGAAACATGCTTCATGTCTATGTTCCCGCTAAGAAAACAAGGTTCATCTCCCTGTCGCTCTTCTCTATTCATTATTACGAGAAAATGAATTTCAATAATAGAAGGAGATAAGTTTTTTGCAACTAATTCCTCTTATTATTTTCATCTTCTTCCTATGAGATTTCAGCTTTGGAGTTATTATTGTGTAGATTTGGATTGTAGATACTAGATCTGTAGTTTTATTGACGATGATCTGTAATTTCTGGGTTTAAATACTATTTAGTTCAGATCTGTAATATAAACGATTTTTTTTAAAAAAAAGCACTTTAGATGTCCCCATTTTAAATTGGGGACGTCAAAAGTGAGACTTTAGACGTCTCCAATTTAAAATGGGGACATCTAAAGTGGTACAGTGACACTTTAGACGTCCCCATTTTAAAATGGGGACGTCTAAAGTGTCACTGTACCACTTTAGACATCCTTTTTTAAAATGGGGACGTCTAAAGTCTAGACTTTAGACGTCCTTTTATCTACGGATGTTATTGTCATTTTTTACTACGTCTCTCACATAGATATCCCCTTATTTTCAGACTTTAAAAGGCCTAAAAAAGGGACGTTAAAAACGTTTTTTGTAGTAGTGATAATATTGTTTGTAGAGAATGCGAAAAGTAAATATGACATGTGCCAATGTATGCACAAATTAATGAACAATATAAACACATCATCATCATGTATACATGAGTAGGGCCCAACCCCACAATCTACACCGATTGGACTTCTGCCAACTCCTAGTGTAAGTGCACCTCTGGCACTAACTGCCCCTCTCTAGGCAAATCATATTGATTAATAAAGTGCATTTACAAAACAATGGCATCCACACAATCACATAACTTATGGCATAGTGTATTAAGGATAATGTACCTACCTCAAAGCTTTATAATCCTCTATTTAATAGTGTCTCGTAAAGCGTGCTGTCCCAACATCCGACTCGGTCCTAAAATATTAAATGTACCAGAAATAGGTCATAACATATCCAAGTATCATTTTAGACTCTTCCATAGTGTTTATTGTGGTTATATTAGTCCATGGTGAAAATTTACAAAAATACCCCCGGGAACCCGGCCCGATGGCACGTTTTCCTAAAATTTTGACTTATTTTCGCTCAAGGAATCCATTTTCGAGCTCGAAATCACCCAATTCAGTGTCAAATTACGAAAATGCCTTTGACAGCCCTTATTTAGGGATTTCAGTGGCGTTTTCGTAATTATGCTTTTTCGACCTCTACCGAAAAAGTGCTCAACTGTAACCCCACCTATTTTTGCCCACTGAATCCAATGTGGAACCATTTATTTCATGAAAATCCAACTCCTACTATCAGTTCTAGTCTGGCCAAAAATATGAAGAAAAATAGAAAAATGGAGCTTTGTGTTTTAGCTTACAAAACTTGTACTTTTCCACTTCTAATCCTTGATTAACTCATTTAAACACTTCTTATTCATGATTTAAAGGATTTTAGGCAACATAACCCCTTAGGGTTATGAATTTTCTAATTTTATAACTCAACCTAAAAAATCACAAAACCAAACAACAATCACCAACAACAACTTCAATACACTAAGAAGTTGAGATTTTGGAAATTACCTCTTGACCTTGATGTTTCTCTCTCTAGGATGTCCTCTCTCTCTCTCTATCTCTCTCTTCAACCTTGAAGATTATCTTGCTAAACCATGATTTCCATGAAGAATAAGAGATTAGAGGATGACTACATAAAATAAGAAGCTTAAATCACTTTGGAACACAAGCTCTTATCTTGATTTTCTTCCTCTTTCTCTATAGCCTCAAGAGCTTCACGAACTCACTCTCTCTTCCTTTTCTCTATGGCTGGCCGAAATATGCACAAGGGGAGGGAGAAAGTGTGTTTTAGTATTTTAGTCTTCATGCTTCCTCCTAACCCTTGATCTAGCCAATTGTTAGGATTTCTCCACCTCTCATGTACACCATCCCCCCAACCATTCCTCCCACCATAATCTATTGCTTTAGGCCATCCCTTGTCATCATTCATGTCCAATTGGATTGGGTCTAGATTTCTTCTAGTTCCCCAAGTCATCCACTCTCCCCTTTTCTCTAACTAAATCTATTCTTCTCCCTTATTTTTCATGTTGGACGAAAATAATGAGAGGAAGGGAAGGAAAAATTATTTGTCACTCATTCCATAATTCACATAATTGAATTATGTATAATCCCCCTTAATTTCTCAAATTCTTGATTTATTCTACCAAGAATAATCTCATTTATGCATTTTCTTTTATTTCCCTTGATTAATTGAAATTAACTCCAATTAATTGGAAAATAATTAATCTTGGGCTAAATTGACAAAATTATGATTTTGTTATCCCCTTTGTAATTTAATTCAATTTTTGAATTAGTTTGCTCATTTCCTTATGAATATGAATATTTCAAAATTCACAAGATCCAAATTCATGAATTCACTATTTTATTGAATTATTAAAATAATTACAATATATTTTTTGTGAATAAAATTTGGGGTGTTACACTTCACCGCTCTACAAATTAATTATTGTGGCATACAAATTATGATCATGACAACAATTAAAGCAGAAGAAAGGAGCTACTTCTACTGTTATCAATATAAAATATATTTACTTAATTTGATTAAATTAAGGAAGTTAGTTGAGTTGATTAATATGATATGTATTTTCTAAAACGCCATAGTCATCTTCCTTAATTCTCTCATTTCCTCTCCTCCTTGACTATTATTGGGGGAGAACTAATAGAGAAAATTAGAAAAAGATTGATAAATATGAAAATTTTGTCTTATATTTAGGACCAAGATCAACTCCCTAAAGTTTTCTTATATTAAGGATCGGAGGAGTATGTCAAAGGAGAGATTTTTACGATCCATTAGAAAACATTTTTATTACATAAAGTTGGTAATTAAGACTCAATGTATAACTCACCAAAGGTTTATATATGATAAATGAGACTATTCTTTATGCTAATTTAATAATACCACATTGTCATGTAATGAAGCTTTAAAATGAAAAAAAGGAGTTAAGGTGCAAATTTACCAAGCAAATTTTCATTTAGAAGCAATATTGTTTTGAAAGTTTCTTGGGTTCAAAAATACTCTGAAAGTTTCAAATGGCAATAACCCTTTAAAAAACTAATGTTGAAGGTCAAAAAAATGATATTGACAGTTAAAATTTTAATGGTAAGAGGCAACATTGCTCCATTTTAATACTTCTGGGGCAATCTTGAACTCAAAAGAACTTTCGGGATAAATTGGTACTTTAACAAAAAAAAGCAAACTACTAGGGACCAGGTTCCAACATCTCATCTTGAATCAATGCCCGAAGCTGCACTGGGCAATCATCCAAAAACACTAATATAGATAATTGCTCTTTGGCCAGTGATATGCCACTTTGTTCTGCTCTCTGGGAATATGGGTGATCTGTAGATCCCAAGAATATTTCCTAAGCTTTTGGATTTGTAGGAAAATAGAGCTACATTTGTCATCTGTTCTTAAACCATGCATCATGTCGATTAGGTTCATTGCATCTGATTCTAGAATAATTTTCCTAAGTCCCAAATCCCGAGCCATCTTAAACCTTTAAGAATTGTCCATTCCTTTGCCTCCATCATGTTACAGGCCCCTAAGAAATGAGAAAATCCCGCCACCCATTTTCCGTCTTGGTCCCTTATCACTCCTCCACATCCCGCTCAATTTTCGATTCTGGACACTGCTCCATCCACATTTAATGTTACCTAGTTTGGGGGAGGCTTGGTCTACTCTTTACTCACCGAGTAGGTTGGTAATATGCTCTTAAGTTCTTACATCTGTGTATAACTTTGCCACACATTTGTTATGACTGCAGCCGGATTCACTGGCTTTGTAAAATCTATCTCAAAAGCCACCTTATTTCTCCAGAGCCATATTTTCCACACTACTACTACTCAAATGCTCTACCAATTATTACTAAATATCAAGGAACGAAAAATCGGACCGGTCAATGAACCGGTCACAGCACAGGTTTAAGGGTTAATGGGTCAACCGGGGTCTAACCGGTAGTTGAACCGGTCATAACCGGTCATATTAAAATATTATAATTTATTAGTGATAATATATATTAATATATTTTTAAACTTCTATAGATAAAAATAAAGATTTTTAGAAAAAAAATGTTTAAAATCTATTAGCATTAGTTATAATACCTATACTTATGCAAAGATATCTCATTTCTTATAATTATTATATCTTTTTAAATAATTTTTTTTCATTATTTTCTTCATTTTTTTAGATTTATTCTTTCTTTATCTATTTTTCTCTTGATTTTAGTCTTCAACTTTCCATTTTGCCCTCAAAAAACACAAAATAAAAATTTAGAAAATTTAAAAAAAAAAGAAGAAAGAAACCGGGTCAACCGGTCGGACCACCGGTTTTAACCGGTCCGACCGGTTTTGACCGGTCCGACCGGTTCGACCGGTCTGACCGGTTTTTGATCAAACCGAACCGGACCAGGGACCGGTTCCCGGTTCAACTAGTCGAACCGACCGGTCCGGACCGATTTTTTGAACCATGCTAAATACACAACTCTCTTACCCCATGTGAGAGTAACCAAATGAGTATGATCAAAGCAAAAGTTTTTCCTTCATTCTTTCTCTTGATGGTTTTGATGCTACAGGCACTCTCTAAAACCCTTCATTTAGAGGGTGTGTTTGAATATGTAATGGCAGAAGTGGTTTTTTTTAATATAACTTTTGTAAATGTAAGATTGAATAAAAGTTAGATTTTATAATGTGATTTATGTTTGTATTGAATTTTGAAAAAGTCAGTTTGATAAACTGTAACTTATTTGGATGATTAATGTAAAAGTAAGTTTAAATGTAAAATAACTGAAAATAACATGATTTTAATAAAAATAAAAATACTTAATGTATTATTGGGGAAAAAATTGAAATGTTGGAGAAAATTGAAGAAAACTTCCCCTTTAAAAGTTTAATTGATGAGAATGACATCAATTAGATTATTGACATTCTTCGTATATATAGATTTATCAGGTTATTCACGCTAAGTAAATTTCTAATGGGGAGTTTTTCCTGACTTTCTTTAAATTTTATTATTTATTTATTTTTTCTTTGGATACTTTTATAATTAAGGATAAAATTGGACAACAATCAATATTGACCTTTAAGAGGACTTATTTCTAGAACCAAAATTTTCATTTGCAATTAGACTTATACTAAGAACCATAATATTGGCGAAAAAAAAAGATAATAAGAACCATAATATTATTTTAATAAATGAGTGTGGGACCCAGAAATTAGGGATATAATTGTGTATGCAAGTCAATTATTAGATCCTAAGTAAATTAGTTTGTAAGTAAATAAATGATGTGATTTTTGAAAATTTTTCCTTTATTAATTACTTGATTAAATGATTTCTGAATTGGAAGTTATGATTATGAATTGTGGGGATTTTGCCCCATAAATCCTAGAATTATCACGAATTATTAGGAGATACAAATCTTAAGTAGTGCTTTTTTTACGGAAAAAATGAAAATAGTTAAAACTAGGGTTAATATAACTTTTGGTCCCTGAAGTTTGATCCAATTTTGATTTTGGTCCCTCAAGTTTGAAATCGGTGGTTTAGGTCCCTGAAGTTTCACCCAATTTTGGTTTTAGTCCCTCAAGTTTGAAATCGGTGGTTTTGGTCCTTGAAATTTCACCCGATTTTGGTTTTGGTCCCTCAAGTTTGAAAAGGACTTGGCGACCCGTTTTTTGAAACCCGACCCGACCCGGAAAAAAAATCAAGTCCTTTTCAAACTTGAGGGACCAAAACCAAAATCGGGTGAAACTTCAGGGACCAAAACCACCGATTTCAAACTTGAGGGACTAAAACCAAAATTGGGTGAAACTTCAGGGACCAAAACCAAAATTGGATCAAACTTCAGGGACTAAAAATTATATTAACCCTTAAAACTATTTATCCCTAAAATTGAAGATGCAAAAATCTAGTCCAATATTAATAAAAACATGAACATAAATTTATTGAGAAAAAGAAAAGATTAACAACAAAAGTGATAATCTTTCAAAGGGATATGCAAGGCCCAACTCATTTTTTCAGTGATGGAGACCCATATATAGTTTCCACCGGATGTCATGCAGAACTTTGTTAGTAGCAAAGATGAGTCATTATCTCAGTGTGATTTTGGCCGTAAGAAAGAAAAGGCTCAAATGTGGTGATTGCTACAGGAGGTTGGAGAAAAGATAATGCAGAGAGAGAATGGCAAACATCAAGAAGAAGGTGAGTGATAAATATCCATTCAGATTCTATATTTAAATTTAAATTTATAATCTAAAAAATATATAGAATTTACATTTAAATTGAAAATTGAAAAAAGTAGAGCATGGGCATATGAATTTAGAATATTTTGAAAAGGGAAGATGCATTAATGTAGCCGTATGAAAATGAGAAAAAAAGAGTGGAGAAAAAGGAAAAATTGATAAGTCTTGAGAAATAAAAAGAATAGGAAAGAGGAAAACAGAATCAAACCTTAAGAGGGAGAGGATGAAATTTCAAAATTTCAAATTCAAACATTGACCAAACAAATAGATATCTGTAGAGTCTCTATATTGTCATGCTGAGAAATTCTTGTGTGAACTTGGTTTGCCACGTTATTTGTGGTCTGACCAGTTAAAATACAACAACTCAGCCAATATTAATCCTAGTTGGCTGCTTATGTATTTCATAATTTTGTTTTTCTCAAATAAATAAAAGAATCCCTTAATTAAGATTTCACAAGTAATGAAAAAATGAATCTTGTGAAATCTTTTAATTTTATTAATATACCAGCTAATATTTGAGAGGTGCCAAAACCAGCTCATGAGTTGTTGTATTGTAACTAGTTAGACCACAAATAATGTGACAAACCAGGTTCATACAATAATTTCTTTGTCATGCTATATTTTTGCCGCAAAGAATATTTGATTTGATTGATGATTTTAAATGGAGTATCTTCATAATCATTAAAGATATTTTCTTAAAATTTTAATTAAAAATTCAATATGTATTCTAAAATGATATTTACCGATTATCACTCCTCATCTTTCTCTCATTTTGAGTGATTGATAATTGATTTCAAATTTTTAATTTTCAAATATTAATCAAATAAAAATCTGATTGGAAGCAAATTTGTTGAAATAAAAGGTATTTTTATTTTTTATCATAAAAAAGGAATTTTCAATTTATTAATTAATAATTACTTTATTTAATTTTTTAAATCACAACTTCCAATGTGCATCATAATGAGTCTTTGCTTCACAAAAATCTCTCACTTCCCATGCCTTTCCTTTACTTATTATTCTCCATATTTCATTTGAAATTCAAATTTTATTAATCCCACTTCCCATATTTAGTATTTCAATCATTATTTTAAATCCTTCCAATTTCGTAATCCAACCAATATCTTGAGAATCACAAATATAAGATATAAAATAATAAATATGGAATAAAAAAAGTTTAGTTTAACCTAACATGAAAAAAAGTTAGTATTTAATTTATAATATAATTCATAAATGTGTGGGAGAGTCTTTGCTTTTTTTAGCAAGGTATTAAAACCCGAACTGAGTTAAGGGTCAGTGGGCCAAATTGGTGAGAAATTGAAAATTTTAGGCTTATTAATATAAAATTTTAAGGAATTTTTTTTAAAAAAAATAGTGAACCGGACTAGACTCTAAACCAGACCGGTTTCCCAACCGGTTCGCCAATTTTCGGGCCGGACTGTCCGATCCGAGTTCACGAAAAGTGATTTTTAAGCTCCATTACCTTTTATTTCAAACTCTTTGTTTGTACCATTGGCTTTCTGCATGATTAATGGAATTAGTGTCCTTGGCGGATCAGAAAAAAGATAGGGAATGCTTCATTAATTTTTTTAAATCTAAAAAACAAAGGATAAGTTTCTTTTCTCAAATTTATTCCCAACAAATCATAGTCAACATGAAAGATAAATCTTATTGCCTTAGTGGGTGTTTGGAAGAGCTTATTTTTGGGCAATAAGTGCTTATAATTCGTGATTCACGGTATACGAGGTAAGTATGTGAGAAGAGTTTTTTCTCGGCTTGCGTAATAAGTCCGTTTTTACTGTGCAAAAAGCTTAAACAAACACGCACTTATCATGTTCACTTGGACCTTCGTCCATGGAACTGAACAACAAACCTGTGAGTCTAAACAGTAAAAAAAAAAAATCAATAAGATCACTCAAACATATGACAAACCCATAATACTTTCCCTATGCTCATTATCTCATCATCTACCATTTCCTCTCTCCCTCCTTCAAGCGCAGAATCCCCAAAAAATCGCCTCCCCCTCAGATTCACAAATTCCTTGCCGTCATCATTACTCGCCTTCATCTCTCCTCTTCCCCAGAAACGTCCATTGCAGGTATATTGTTCGGTTCAGTGAGCGATTCTACAAAAACAAAACTACTCAACATGCTTTTAACATCTATAAAGCAGAGAAGAACTCATAGCAGAGTCGCGCAAGAAACAAAAATCAGAGATGCAAGAAAAGAAAATGCAAGCAGAAAGCGAGAGAGGGATAGAGAGGCCTGGCAACGACTTATGGAGTAGCTGAACCATCGGCGGAGAGGTCAGAGACAAGGAAGGTGACACAGCCGAGCTTTATCTCAACATTGACTTCTGTGAACGAAGAAACATCCCATGAAGTCATATTGAAATGGTATAGTGAATGACTGCGTTTTCTTACTGAGTTGAGGGTGAGAGTTCATCTGGGCTAATATGACCTTGGCATAGATGACCCATAAGTTGTGGCTAGCATTAACTTCGGTGAAGGAAGAAACATCCCATGGAGTCATATTGAATCGGTACATAAAAGGACTGTCTTTCCAGCTGATAAAGCATGATCCTCAGACTGGGAAAATATGCGTATTATATAGTGAAGATGATTAGTTGATTAGGGTTTAAACCAAGATTCAAATCGACAGAGATAACACGGGTTGCATCTTGGTTTGAAACAAAAGGACCAATGGGGGTAAAAGGAGCCGTTTTTCTGAAGCTTTTAATATATTCATGAGAATGGTTCCAATAAATCTTCATGTGAAAACGGTTTATAGGTCAAGAATTTTGCCACCACAATACATGCATTACATTAAAAGCATCTGATGAACCAATAACCGGATACTTAGAGACAGCTAGCTGTCTGCTTTGATTTTTTTTTCCCATTCATCATTCTGCCGAGGATTAATTACTAGGAGTTTTATTTAGCTGTCATTTGGCAGTCGTTAATTATGTCAGATAGGATGCTTAGAGCCAATTACTGTTGAGCCACAAGATTTAGAAGGATATATTTGATTTGATGATTGATATATTTGATTGATTGATATTTGATATTTGATTGATGATTGATTGTCCAATCCTACTTTTCCCCCATATCTACGTTCGGGATGGCCACACGCCACACTCTGTTCAACTTATATGACAGTAAAATGAAATGCATCAAAAGTTGGCAGGAAAAAAAAAAAATTAAATGCATAAATTGAAGTGTTGAATTTGTGCCAGAGCTGATGTAAATGTAATACAAGACCAGAAAGTAAAAGACAAAACAGACAGAGAAGATGAGAAAGCCCAAACAATAAGAAGACATTGGAGATTTTGTTGGTTGGGGCATAAGTGAAAAACTGGCAAAAAAAAAGAAGGAAAAATCATGATGAAGTCTAAAGAAGCATGTAATCATCAAAAGGACTTAGTGCTCATTTGGGAACATATAAAAAGTGTTTTTTTAAATATTTTTTTTTAAGTCGAGATTAAATTTCTTTCACATACTTGTTTATTAAATCATAAAAGTAATTCTAAAAAACTAAAACAAACATAAAAAGTAAAAGTTGATTTTTAAATCTGAAACATAAAATTTAAAATATAAGTAAATAAAAATTAAAAAGTCACAATCTCTCTCTGTGTTTTGTATTTTACGAGCATACAGCATAAAAAAACTTAAATCAAGCTAGACTAGACACCGGGCCCGTTCCTCTCCTGTGCTCTGACCTTGAGGAATGGTCACCACATGTGAGAATGGCATCCTTCGGCCTAAACAAAACATATGCTCGGCCCGTTGGTTAACCAGCTGGTGTGATTTTTATTGCCCATTTCATGCATGCATGACACATCTGGAAAGTTGAAAGCATAGAAAAATGTTATATACGTATAGTATTATTTATGGCTTTACTTTTGCATACGTGCGTATGCAAGATTTTAAAGAAATCGGATTTTACTGCAAAAGTTAACATTGCATCTCTGAAGTCTTAATTGTTTTTCCTTTAGTCTAGATTTGCAACATTAAATTGGATTGCATCTCTTTGTTGAAAAACAAAAGGCAAAAGATTTGTAAGCTTTCATCTTTCTTTTCTATCGTGAGAATTCAGTAAATATTGCTCAGTGTTCAGTAAAAAAGCATAACGTGAGTGAGAGAGTACGTAGAGCAAGAAATGGGGCTGTGGAAAAAGGAAATTGCAAGCGAAGCAAAGAAGCAGCTTTGGCTGGCAGGACCTACGGTTACTGTGAGTTTGTTTATGTACAGTTTACAATTGATTTCTACAATGTTAGTGGGTTATCTCTGTGTGTTGCCTCTATCGAGTGCTTCAATGGCTACTTCATTTCTTAATGCCACTGGTTTTGTGGTGCTGGTAAGTTCATAGAGTTTCTTCTCTGTCTCTGCGTTTCCAATATATTTGTGATGTGCGCATGCAAATCATCGAAAGTAGGTTGTTATGTTTCTTATGCTCAAATACTGTTGAGTTGAGACTTAGGATTTGCCCTGTTTCCTCAACATCAAACAACCCATTTATTAAGTTTATTACCAAGTGCTTGATAATATGCTTTTTAAATATGCTTTTTAAAAGCTGAAGTGATTTCATCAAAGTTTCAATTTTCATTTCAGGATATTGTACACCTTTATTCTTATTTTTTCAAAATCTAACATTCCATTTGCTAAAAATCGATCGCTTTACACTTTAATACTTCCTTTCCTAATGATCAAACTTCATTCTGCTGTTAGTTAGAAGTGATCTCATCATCGTAACTTTGTTCAATGCTTTAGATGGGAATGGCGGGTGCTTTGGACACATTTTGTGGTCAATCATATGGAGCAGAGCAGTATCACATGCTTGGCATACATATGCAGAGAGGCATGTTGGTTCTCTTACTTGTTGCTGTAGCTGAATCCATTATTTTGGCTAACTTGAGACCTATTCTAGTTTTACTGCATCAAGACCACAAGTTGCAAAAGGAGCCGGAGTATATGCTCGTTACATAATTCCAAGCCTTTTTGCCAATGGTCTTCTTCAGTGCAACATTAAATTCCCACAGAACCAGAATATAATCTTTCCTATGGTTCTAACTACTGGAATCTCAAGCTTAATACACATATTTTTTTGTTGGGTTTTGGCTCTAAAAGTTGGCCTTGGCTTCAAAGGAGCTGCCATCGCATTTTGTATCTCAACTTGGATTAGTTTGCTATTGCTAACACTTTATATCAAGTACTCTTCTTCATGCAAGAAGACTTGGATGGGCTTTTCAAGAGAATCCTTTCATAACATCCCCCAATTTTTCAAACTTGCTCTTCCTTCAGCTCTCATGGTTTGGTATGATTCTTATTACTGGTTCATCTTCATCATCTTCTTCTTCATTACTGGATATAATGTCATGCAAGAATTACTGTCTACTTTCCTTGGTGATTAATAATGGTGTGACCGTCATTGGGAAGTTTTTCTTTTCTAACAGGTTAGAATCATGGACGTTTGAATAGATGGTGATCCTGCCTGGTACTTTTACTAATCCAAAACTACAAACTTCATTTTCTTCTATATGGTAATTTTTTGCGTTAGGAGCTATGCTCTAGTTTGTACTGAGCTCTTTAAGCTATCTACACACACAACACACCCAATACCTTATAGAATCTAAACTCCTCTTTGCAGTCTTAATACAGAGAGTTTGTTTTGGATGTTGCCCTTCCGAACTGGGGCTGCTGCAAGGTCAGTTGTTTCTGGCTAAAAATTGATACCATTTTTCTTGTGATGCAAAACAACTCCAATGGGAAATATATATATATATATATATATACATGGCTTTTAGTGTAGCACTAGCAAAGACTAATTTGATGCCAGTGTGGACTTTGACAAGTTTTATTACGCATCTCAACTAAACAGTACAAGGATATCAAACGAACTAGGGGCTGGCTCTCCAAAAGCTGCACAATTAGCACTTAAAGTCACCTTATTCATGGCCCTCATAGTGGGAGTTTTTGAATTTTCTCTGCTAATGCTAATAAGGAATATTTGGGGTAAGGCATTTACCAATGAACATGAAGTGGTGACATATGTAGCATCAATGTTCCCAATCGTGGCAAGTGTCATCCTTATGGATTCAATTCAAACTGTACTCTCAGGTACTGACATTGCTTTTGCTCATTAATCATTAATCTTTGTGTAAAATGTGCATATCACTTATTCCTAATCCTCAAATGGAGAAGGAATAAAAGCCAAAGAACATATGCTACAATTACACACTACATTTGCATTAATTATAGGATTAAAGTGTAAATTTGTCTTAAAAGTTTCACTCAGGAATAACATTGTCTTAGAAGTTTTTTTTGTTTAATGTCACCTCAGACGTGTCAAAATAGAGCAATGTTGCCCCTTACAGTCAATGTCAGTTATTTAACAGAGTAGGGCAACAATGCTATGTTTTAAAACTTTCAGGGCATCTATGAAAAAAAAACTTCCAGGATAACATTACTCCAAAATGAACTCGTCTGGAGTAAATTTGTACCTTAACCCTTAGTTATATGTCTGTGGCCTATGCTTCTATGCGCATGTGAACTTCACCATTGATAAGCAATTGGCAATATTTTGCAAATAAGGTGTTGCAAGATGACGTCGTTGTTGGCAGAAAATTGGTGCATTTGTGAATCTTTGCACATATTATCCTGTGGGTGTTTCGTTAGCAGTAGTCTTTTCGATTGGCCTCCACATAAAAGTAAAGGTAAGGTTCTATCGATTTCCTATAGTTAAAAAACTTCAATCGAAGCTACTTATTTTGAATAATATTGGTTTGCTGCACAAATAGGGCCTCTGGATGGGTATCGCATTAGCAGTTATCGTGCAAATGGTATATTTTCTTCTCATAACCATGTGCACTAACTGGGAGAAAGAAGTAAGGCATCCTCTCTTATCTTCAACTTTATATTGTGGGATGACCTGAGATCCTAACAAAATCATTCATTTGCTAGGCTAAGAAAGCTGCAATAAGGGTGCAGGGTCCAGGAGTCCCAGCAAGTAACCAAAATGTTACTAATTGAAGGAGCAGTAATTCTGAAAGTTGCGATGTTAGCATATGAAATGAGGATTACTAAGATATGCATCAAAACTCAACTAACAATGCATATGTAGCAGAACCTTGGTTCTTGTTTAGTATAAAATGTATAACTAGGCATTAAAAACAGAAAATATTGTCAGTTATGTAATGAAAGACTTCTGCTCGTCCAATGGCTAAAGTTCGCCATAGTGCACTCAAACCGACTATAACAGGAACGCTTAGAACATTTAACTGACACAATATTGGCTCCTTGAACAACTGAAATTGCAAAGAACCAGGAGAAAATGAGGCACCATTTCTGTAAATACTTGTATTCAGTGTGATAAATGGAATGACAATCTGTTAGGAAACACCTGACAACATGCATTTTATGTTCTATAGCAAACAACTTATTACACAACTTTTGCAAGCAACAGATAGAGGGCTCAAGAAAATGCCCCCACAAATCACTAGCGGGACGCCTTTCATCAGCCACAAACCACAATTAACCACCCCGGGGTGTGCGGGCGGAGATTTTAAGTTTCCGTGACTGCCACATTCTCCATAGACGGAGAAACACAGATGAGCAGGGCCAAACAGCAATTGTAATCCTCAGTCTAATGGCTCCTGTACTAGAATATTCATTCTGGATGCTAAAATTCTAGATCTAATTTTCTTTTCAGATGTGATCTGTCAGCACTGCAGAATCAAAAGAGGGATTAAAAATTAATTAGAATCATTTACATGAATTAAACATAATGAAAATATATTGTTATAAAAGTAACATAAAACAGATTCAATTTCTCTAATGTAGCAGTTATTTCCTCACAGGTTCGATTAGTATGGCATAGTACACATATTCACAGATCAAAGGTTCTGAGTACATAATAAGAATATTGAAATGAAATATGCCTAAGCAATAATTATCCATTTATAACTAGGTTATCTTGCTACTTTATTTGTAATCATATATCAGAAGACAGGCATGCTTCAAGTCCAGACCTTTTACTTTGTGCTGTTACTAAGATTAGAGTTATAGAAAGAGAAAAAAAGCTAATGTGTCTAAATGATGATATGAAAAATGATCAAAAGTAAATCCAATTACAAGGAATGTGACAAAAATCTACACAGCATGTGTGATGTGCTACATGACCTTTACGTATAACCTTTTTAACTTGAGTAATTTTAGCAGAAGGATTGCGGTTCAATATGCAAGCTAAAGAGCCATGTCTATGATATGCTTGTGTTTGACTCAAACTAAAATTATAACCTGTTTGGCCACTTAGATGATTAATATTGTTTTACCTGTTAATTGTAGGCCTATTGGGAGGATTTAATCCAAATATAGAAAAGTCTACTGACGTTACGGCTGGATCATTCTTGCCTGTATTATCACCAGCCTTTTGCATGTAATCACCAACATTATCATCAACTTTATCTCCTCGTAATGCATTTCCCTTAAATCCATCACGCCCTGGCATCACTCTCCTAGACTTTCTAGGAGGCGATAAAACAGTTGGGCCCTCATGTGGACTGAAATCAGAAGCCTTAAGATCCTTCTTTGGGGCAGGTCTAGGAAGCTTATCAGGATCTGTGGCCAGAGGCACAGAAGAAAAATACCTAAAGAAAAAAAAAAAACAAGAAGACTAAATATGCAATAGAACACAGTTATTGAAATCTTTATATGATGTAAAGGCACATAACATACCTGTGCTCTAATGCGTGCTGCACTGAAATTCTAACTTTAGGATCATACGTAAACATCTTTGACAACAAATCTAAAGCATCATCACTTGCCATTGAGAATAAAGAACGCAAAGGAGGAGCTGGAACATATTGGTATTCAACATAATCAGGAAGGTATACTATATCAGCCCACTGAGAAGGTGTTGGAGTTCCAAATGCAGCAAAAATCTTTCCTAATTGATCAATATCACTTGAACCCTATCAAGATTAAAAAAATAAGAAAAAACTGATTACAAATTTCAAATGATGAATTATTAGTTATTAGTGCATACAGAAGCACAAGAATAAACTCAGCGAACACAACAAATCACATCATCAAAGTACAAAATAACAAGTTATTCTTAAAAAAAGGTTTAAGAAAATGGCCAATATGATGAAACATTAGAACTGGATTACATGAAATTTAAATCACTAGTCAATAACATCAACATAACCATCAGCTTATTCAAAGTGTAATTTGAACAGTATGATAAAGTTAAGTACATTTTTCTATAGAAAATGGCCGAATGATTAAACTCGAGATCAAAATCCATGATCTCAAGACAATTATTCAGATATATCAATTGATTCTGCCTAGTCGCTAAGAATCTTCCTTTACCTGCAAAAAGGGTCGACGAAGCAGAAGTTCAGCAAATATACAGGCTGCAGCCCAAACATCAACACCTGACCCATACTGTTTGGCCCCAAATAACAGCTCAGGTGCTCTATACCACCGAGCGAACACCTATTCACAGAATATGGATCAGTGTCAAGCACGGAGATCCATACACTTGAAGAAAGCATAAAAGATGAACCTTGAAATGAAACAGGGCATGCTTAATAATATGCAGCAGTCACTAATGGAAACAACTAAACTGATTGCAATGCATATAGAAACATTTGGCAAGCCATTTCAATTGTAAGCAAACTTCCTAAATTTCACTATTCGCATATTCTACTCAACTCCTGTGAGTCACCTTGTGATGATGATCCAAGTGAAAGGAAAACCTAGAACACAAGCAACCAAAACAAGCTCTTCTTCCACAAATTAAGAGTTTTGAATCAGCAAAAGTTTTATTTTCTTACTCTGTATACCCATTTTTAAAAGCAATAAACAATAGAAAATAATTTATAAAAAATTATAATATTTCAAACACAGACCAGCTATTATTATGAAGATTTTAAGGTATAGCCTACAGGTTTGCAGCCTATATTTGCTTAAAAAAGAACTACTTAATCATATCAGGCAAATCATTACAGCGTAAATTCCCTAGTAGTTATGCATTCTGTAATATCAAAATATTTAGAAGCATTGCTATAAGAGAATCCGCAGAGAGTAGGATAGCAAACAGAATTCTGTGAATTATCAATTCAAAGTTTTACACAGAACGTTGAGTTTTATTTAAAAGAAAGGAACTCATCTCCAGAGCCACTAAGTCAACATATAGGTGCCCACATATTGAAAGGGATCAATGCACTCTGAATAAAGAAGCAAACCTGATGAGTAAACCTTCGATCTGGGCTCCCAAATACCCTTGCTAAACCAAAATCTGCAAGTTTCAGCTGTCCATTTGGTCCTATCAACAAGTTATTTGGCTTCATATCCCTAAAAATTTATTAGCAAACTTTTCACTAATCACTAAAAAGCATGTAATATACATTTAGTGAACAAAAAGTAGCATGCTTTACCTATGCAAAACCCATTTCTTATGGCAATAAGCAAGACCTTTAAGTGTCATTTGAAGGTAGGATTTTATATCAGCCGGTGAAAGAAAAATATTCCGATCTCGTATAACAGCTTCAAGGTCTGTCTCCATGAATTCAAAAACGAGATGCAAATTCCCTTTATGTGGGAATGCATCAATTAACTCAATAATATTGGGATTTTTGAGCTCTTTGAGCAGTTTAATCTCTCTAAGAGCTGTAAAATTGACCCCTTCCTTCTGCTTTCCAAGCCGAATTTTTTTAATTGCAACCGTCTGTCCTGTCTGTTCAAGCATTGAATTCAACTTTATAAGAGCCCCAACTGATGAAAGGATGGCACCTTTGTGTCAACAAAAGGTAAGAAATTCTTGTTCATACCCTATGACACATTCAAAGTCCAGAAAAGGCAAGAAAATAAACACCCCATGAGAGTAACTGGAACTTCAGAAAACAAAAAATGGAGGAAAAAAATCGAGTGTTCAATTGCATTATCGTAAGGTTCTATAAGGAGATCAATGATTTTCTGGTTCATCAACTTTAATCAACCAAGAAGGGCTCGTCATTCACATTGAGATCGACATCTCTCTTCCAAACCCTCTTAGATAACACAATTCCTCCATTTTTCATTTTCTAAAATCATGTTTCTACGAACAGAAAGATAAGCATGTTCCAAAATAAATTAAAAATGAGCATAAAAGCAAATGGTTTAATTTGGCGTTACCTTTGTATCAATGGCTTTGTATACGACTCCATAGGTACCTTCACCGAGGACTTCTCGCCTCAGATATCTATCGGCTACTTTTTTAGACGCATCTATGTCTGACATTTTCGCCACCGCAATTTTTTGTCCTGATCGTAATATCGAAGCTAATTCAGCTTAAAAATAACGAATTAAGAATTTGCAAGTAAAACATCGCAAACTAATTAGGGCTTTGGCGATAAAAGGAATCAGGATGCAAGCAAGCCGTTTGAGAGCCCCATCAAGCTTTACTGAACACTGAAAGCGAGGCGAGCAAGAAGTGGGAGAAGCTGGAATCCATCAATTCCAAAGAGCGTGAACGGAATGACATCTCTCAATCCTGGCCATTCATTTCTTCCCCATGACACCGCTTACCGCTTTCATCCATTTTTCAACCGCAGTGTCTCAACGGTGTCGTTTAGAGAAACGCGGCCCAAATACTTAAGCGCATCCCACTATCCCATGCCATATGAAGCATATTTACAATTTTTGGTGTTTTGTTTGTGATTTAGCTTTCTATAATTGACTGTATGATATTCAAAATAAGAATGTGAGAAGAGAGTTTTATTTCCATTCATAAAAAATACTTTAAAAAGTACTTTTTAGCCAATATTTAAGTATAAACATTTTAAAATATATTAGTGAGGATACTTCATCTGGTGGTATAGACCAACTAGATTATAAAGTGAGTGAACTTACAAACCAATTCAAACTTTGCTTTATATGTAACTAAGGTTATTAAATTCATTAGGATATAAACACTTAAGAGTTCACTTTTACCAATAAGTAGTTATTAAACGATTAAATACTTAAAATAAAAAGACAATATTTGATTTAAATATATTTTGAATCCAAATCATTAAAATTAAATCGACTAGTATTCATAATTTTTCATACTCGGAAAAATAATTCTGAGGTTCACATAAGCCATTGAGTATGATTAAATGTAAAATGTTAGTGTGAGTTCAACGGTGAGTTAACACTTTGTAAGTTATAAATATAAAAATATTAAATTCAATGTGTAAACTTATGAGCTCAACTGAATTTGCTACTTGCACAAGTTTAATAACTAGTCCACACAATTTTCTAATATAAAACCGTAAATACAATGAAATTGGAGAGTCGATTACACAATGTATGGAAATAAGTTTCCTAAATTTTAAATTATCCATGGATATACTGGCAAAAAAATGAATTATGCAAGGATAAATTTTTTTGTCATATTTTTCTTTACACACAAAAATAATTTTTGCTCCCTATTTTAATTAGTCCCTCGTATCCTTAATATAATGTATATTTGAGAGATTGATCTTAATCCTATATATAAGATATAATTATCATATTTGTCAATTTTTTCCTAATCAAAAAATAGAGAGAATGAATAAATTAAAAAAGATGACTAGGGCGTTTTAGAAAAGACATGTCATTTTAACGAACTTAACTAACTTTCTTAATCTAATCAAATTAAGTAAATATATTTCATATTATATAGAGAAAAGGGAGTATAACTTTAAAAACAAAAATACATATTTCTTCATCATACCTAGAAAGTAGAAACACAACACAGGTAGCAAATCTCTTGAAAATCAGAAGTTAAAAAAGAAGGAGAGTGAATAAGGAGGTAATAGAGAGCACATTTCTTTTACCAATATAGAATTAGTCTAATGGTTAAAAAAAATAGTCTAATGGGTAACACCTCTTAAATTCCTTCTGATCACTTTGCGGTAGGCTTGTTCATATTATTAACAACAACAGTCAGCCTAGATACACCCAATGTTTTTGCAAACTGGATATGCTCACGGGTTTGTCCACCTCTTTCATAACCAATTTCAAATTCTCCCTTTCGAGCAGAAATTATCTGACAGAACAGGGAGAGATAATCACATGTCTGCTAATCTAACCCTACCAAAGATTGAGAGAGAGTTTGAAATATATCATAATCCACTTACCAAAACTCATATGGGCATATTTATTTTAATGGCCAGATTGCTTATAAGTTGTTTTTCATGTAAATCGAGACACAACTCCTCTCACATACTTACCTCATTTATCGTAAATCATGATTGAAAAACTGCTTTTAAGCATTTCAATCGCTAATCCAAACGAACACAATATCAGCTTGAGCTGCACCACTGATCATGTTGAGGACAACTTTTGTGACCCTGCTTAATAATGAAGGTTAAGGTGCAAATGTATTCAAGATGTTTTTGTTGAGGAATAATGTTACTTTGAAATTTTTTTTAGTTTCAATGCTGCCCTAAAAATGCTACAATGAAGCTATGCTGTCCCTTACTGTTACAAATTTAACAATCAACATCAAATCTTTAACGGTTAACATTAGTCTTTTTACAATATATTACAACATTACTGCATTTTGAAATTTTAGAGTGAACATTGAACCTTAAAAAACTTTTTGCGGTAAATTTACATATTAACCCTAATAATTATTGAGGTAAGACCAAAGGGGTGTGACTCGGATGAACATACATCTATTTAAATTAAAAATTAACAAATCAGGTAATAAGGACCCAATTCAACAAAACAAACAACAAAAACCTAATTCAAAATTGAAGTAAATTACAAAATGACTTGTACATTAATTTTTTTCCTAAAAATTTAAGATGAACAATAATATTCATTTTAAAAATAAAAACATTATATATTATGGAATATGAGTATAATGTATATTACGGAGTAGTTCTTATGTTTTTCATATTAAACGTTCATGAAAGCATTACAGTGACTATTTTCAGGTTAAAAGAAAAGTATTTCCGACACTGATAAATTTTATCTTTTTGGCTTTCTTGCGTTTTCAATTAGATTTAGGACTCATATATTTACCCAAAAAATAAAATGAGGAAACCGATTTTGAACGTTGACTTCCCGCCGTATCAAGGATGAAGATTGAAGAATAAAGCTGTTGAATCAGGAAAATTAATCAAAAGAATCGAGGTTCCTCTTGCAGGCTTAGAGGCTCCACAATGGGGGAATTGAAGCTGATTGCGATTCCTCAGAGCCCTCCGTGTGCCAGAATCGAATGGGCCTTGAAGATGAAGGGCGTGGAATACGAATACATGAAAGACAATCTGCTCAACAAAAGCGATCTGCTTCTTCAATCCAATCCTGTGTACAAGAAGGTACCTGTATTTCTCCATAACGGCTTACCTATTGCTGAATCCCTCGTCATCCTCGAGTACATCGACGAGACCTGGAAGCAAAACCCTTTGCTGCCTCAGGACCCTTACGATCGAGCCAATGCTCGTTTCTGGGCGAGATTTATCGATGAGAAGGTATTTTAATACACTGATTATGCATCTTACTTTCTATCTATTTGTATCCTTTAATTCAAGAGCTACAACTGTCAAGTCGGGACTTGACTCATTTCACTCAACAGCATCAGTTCAGACGATATGCTCTGATCTGATATCGGATCTTTACCAAGTTTTCTTTACGATATGAAATTGGTTATATACTTATATCAATAATCCCCTTAACAATTTGGCTTTAGTCAAGTGCATTTTCAGTTTCACAGAACTGAACCTGCTGAGATCATGTGTCAGTGTTGATTGGATTGAAACTTGGCCAAAAATTATGATTGTTAGCTAGGGAGTGAGATCCTTAATTTTAATCAATCCCACCAGGTCAAGTGTAATGTTTAATTTCAATATCTGAGTTCAATCCTTTATTGAGCATTGTCAAGGCATAATCTCAGCCCCACCCAGTTTTGATGGATGTAAATATACCAGCTGAACTGACTATCGGATCTGACTAGCTGATACAACTAAGCTAGGTGTTCTGAACTGTGGATCTTTTCATAAACTCTATTATTTGGCTGGTAAATCTTGTTGGCATCAGCACCTCATATCATACTAATTGTTGACGGTAACACCTGTTGAAACACAATAAATAAATAGTTTGAGTTACATCTAAGGACGTTGTTCTTAGGAGATATTCCGCAACCCCCTAGTAGATTAGGAAATGGTACTCCCCAGGATAAAATAAACCCTTCCTGCAGAAAGCAGAGTGACAGAACTGCAGAAAGATATCAGTGTAACTCAGAGAAGAGAGAGAGGAGAGGAGTTCGGGAACCTTGGTGTATCTTAACCGTGCACGGAACATTGCCTTTTATAGGCAGAAACATGTGACCGTTGGGGAGTTATAATGATCATTAACAACAGTTTGATGACAATTAAAACGACAGTTATAAAACAAGTGTTAATGGAAATTTAATGTAATAAAATCTTTTAAATGTCATTAAAACCGATCAATTAAAATTCCAACGGTTATCTCCAACGATCAGTTCAAAGACTCTTCTTATCAGCCTTTTTACTAACTCAAGCTCATATTTAATTGTATACTAAGACGTTCCCAATCTTGAGTTATATAAGCTTCTTCCTTTGACACACCCACACATAATATTTACAACAATCCCTCACATGTGTCAAAGGGAGCTCATAACCTCATTAGCTGAGTTACGCATATAGATATAACCATTGTATTTAGTGGTCCTTTGAATTTAAAACCTGACCTAGACTGATTGCACTTAGTACACAGAGATATTGGTGGTCCTATGAACTTAAAACCGCTCATCTCTTGGGCGTATACTAGAAGCATTCAGAGTCAGATTATAACTCCACATTTTTCGCTATTAGCGCGTTTTTGCATATTAAAACGGCCATGCGCGTGTCCTGATATTTAACGAATGCCCTAGAAATTTCGTCACGATCTCATAGGAGTGGCCTCACTCTTCATTCGTATAGGTGATTTCATGAAATGTATCTGCAATGAGCACACCATCCCGTAGAATTATGAAATCATTAAGAGCTTTTGCTCAGTCTCACCAAATGCATTATAGCACTTTCTCATGCCATAGGAAGGGACAAGTAATTTATTTTAGTGCTAACAGAACTAACCAATGATTTGTTCTTACCCATTGAACCTTCTTCATGGGATCACCAATCACAAAGGTTGGGTTGTCATCACTGTTAATTTCAAATTGGCTTTAGTTCCATTCCCCTCAGCTAATTTAACTCTTCCTAAGGTTTGTTAGCGAATCCATGGGTCAACTCTTTGACATCATAAAATCGATTGAGATAATTTCACAATTTTAAGCATGCTTGTTCATAATATATCTCAAATGATTTTCACTTGAACCATTGCTCTTTCTACAATGGCTATTGTTATTCTAGCAATCACAATTCATCGACATAAAAATGTAGGCTTTACACCCAAAATTTTCCAAGTTGTTTTAACAACTTAGCTTCCAATTTTCAGCCAAATCTAGAGTAATAAACTTTGACTCACATAATTAATTTTGGCTACTAATTGATTTTCTCATACAAAACTGAAATTCAGTTTAACATCCGTGTATTTCAATACAACGGGTGTTCACTTTATATGATACCAATATTTATGGTACCCCTCAAAAAATTTTATTTCCACATATCTATATATATGCCCAATCTCCAGCATAAGCTATATCACAAAAATTAATATCTATCAATTAATGCAACAAATTCTCAAAAAATTTGTGCCTATCTAGATTGAGCTGCAAAACCACTTCAAACCATGTCAGAATCATAATTCACACACATATTCTTAAACCAAGATACATAGCCTCAAAGTATGACAATCTCACTTTTATCTACTATAGATAAATGTTTAAATTTTCGTATCACATAATGCTTGTTTCAAGCAACACAAAAAATTTGATAATTTATAAAGTTTGCTCTTAGTAGCAAATAACAGAGCCTCCACATAATTAATTTTAAATTACAACTTGGCTTTATCAAATGAGACTAAAAACAATCTGTAACTTTAAAAATTTATAAGGTACTCCCACACTTTCAAATATCTCAATATTTTCACAACATGTTAGGCACTCCCACACTTTCAAATATCTCAAAATATTTTCACACCTTACCAAGAATAATTATAATTTAATTAGAATCTCACTATATAAAATATATTATCCCATTCCATTATAATTAAATTAGAATGTTTCCAAATTCAAATATTCATAACAAAAGTAAATATTCAAATCCCATAAACCCAATCACGTGGCATTAATCTTAGAAACCAAGTCACCAAGAGACATATCCACCTGGGTAACATATATTTATGGGCATTATTGGTGCAAAGAAGAAATTTACTGCTATTTTTGCAAACTAAAGTAGTAATAAAACCAAATTTATCAATTAACCGAAAAACTTCCAGCAGAAATAAATTCCTCAATGGGCCTCAGGCAAATTGTCACAGTAAGGAAACAATTTTCACAGTAATCTACTAATGCTCATTAATTATGCAACGTGACAATTATTGTTTCCACCGATTAATGCTGATAAACTCCTTATAATTCCACAGTAAAATAATCAAATAAAACTCCTCATGAATCACTTTAGTAGCATGTAACTGAAACATTATTATCCAACGTACCTATATTAAAGCTTGGCAAGGGTCAAGGTGCCACCACATTGTTAATCATAATAAATATCATCATGATATGCATGACTGGCTGTTATACCTCAGCCACAAAAATCTCCATAAAAACGTTTTATATCCTCATAATTTTTCTCTTTTTTCAAATTAAATTAATGGATACACATAATATAGGTAACCCCCAATATCATTAATCAAGCATTTATAATATACTCATTACTAAATGAAATTTAATAATCAGTTACTCATCCCAAACATTATTGC
Source organism: Inga leiocalycina (assembly GCA_963242795.1). Taxonomy (NCBI): domain Eukaryota; kingdom Viridiplantae; phylum Streptophyta; class Magnoliopsida; order Fabales; family Fabaceae; genus Inga; species Inga leiocalycina. The sequence continues at coordinate 26,214,677 of OY725322.1, forward strand.
TTCTGTAGAACCATCTCACACGACTTGTTTTCCCACGATTCCTCCATTAATAATATTATATGAAATATTATTAACACCCATAAAGACTTGTACAATTGGATAAGTAAATGAGTTAAAAAGGAGGAATGAACTCGCATAACATTGGCTCACATGGAAATCCGGCAATTTGCCCTATGAGCGAGTTAAAAGCGGATTGTGCACCTTTTTATTTAAGGTTTAAAAAAATCCAAATGTTAGTCTGGAATAAATATTTTACTAGAACATGCTATTATTTTTGTCTTATTGTTGAGAATGGGATGTTGGAGTAATTTAAATCAGAAACAGTTTTTAATAAATAAATTATTGATGCCTTTGAATGCATTTCATGGTTTTTAACTTGCTATATTCCAAACGTTCCATTTAATCACTCTTATGACTCTCAACGTTCAAATTTGTTTTATGGCTTTAAGTGGCATTTTATGGTCATTTATTAGGTGCCCAAACAGTCATATACTTGAGGCCTATAAAAAGGATGTATTTGCAAGATGGTCAAGTGTACTACACTGGAGCTTTCAAGTACTTCTTTCCTCCTCTGAGTTTTTTGTCTGCTGGGTTCTATTATATTTTATTGTTCTGTTCACCCTGTTCTTGCAGGAAGGATCCATTTTATCCTGGGGAGTGTTGCTTCCTCTTAACCGGTGGTTGTGGAATAGCTCTCAAGGACAGCATCCTTAAATGTGACTCGGATTACACAGTGTATTTGCAGGAACTACGCCAACAATAGATTGTTGTAAATATTGTGTGTGAGTGTGTTAAAAGAAGAAGTCTCATATAATTCAAGATTGGAAATGCCCTAGTATACAATTAAATATGAGATTGAGTTAGTAAAAAGGTTGATAAGAGAAGTCTTTGAATTAACCGTTGGAAATAACCGTTGGAATTTTAATTGACCGGTTTTAATGACATTTAAAAGGTTTTATTATATTAAATTGTCATTAACACTTGTTTTGTAACTACAGTTTTAATTGTCATTAAACCGTTGTTAATGGTCATTATAACTCCCCAACGGTCACATGTTTCTGTCTATAAAAGGCAATGTTCTGTGTATGGTTAAGATACACCGAGGTTCCCGAACTCCTCTCCTCTCTCCCTTCTTCTGAGTTACACTGATATCTTTCTGCAGTTCTGTCACCCTGCTTTCTGCAGGAAGGGTTCGTTTTATCTTGAGGAGTGCCGCTTCCTAATGTACTAAGGGGTTGTGGAATATCTCTTAAGGATAGCGTCCTTGGACGTGACTCGAACTATTTATTTATTGTGTTTCAACAAGTGCTGTCACTGACAATTAGTATGGTATAAGGTGCTGACGCCAACAAATCTAAGTATGCACATAATATTCATTGTAATTATTATAGAATATTTTGTATTTATTATGATAAGTTACCGGTTTCCTGCTAAGCACTTTATTTAGTAGGGACAGTTAATCTAAGTACTTAGCAGGGAAGTTAGAGTGAGTATATACCCTCAATAGAAAAGTACAGCATCATTCCTTGTCCTTTTTGTGCCTTACTGTTTTCCTAATTTGGTTGAATTCCTGCAGTGTGCTGTTGGTGTGTGGAAAGCTGGGGTAGCACAAGGAGAAGGGAAGGGGGAAGCCATAGAGTCAGCTCTGGAATCACTGGCACTTTTGGATAAGCAGATTGAAGGGAAGAAGTATTTTGGTGGAGAAGAGATTGGGTATTTGGACATTGTAGCAGGTGGGATACCTTACTGGCTGAACGTTCTAGAACAAGTTGGTGACATGAAATTGCTTACTCCTGAGAGATTCCCTCATCTTCATCAATGGAGTCTCAACTTGATGCGAACTTCACCTTTCAAAGATTGCTTGCCTCCCACAGATTCTGTCGTCGACTACTTCAGTTTCGGCATCAACTACGCGCGTTCCATATCTTCAGCCAATAATAATAAATCATGATGATATATATGAACCCTCCTCTCTCACATTGTGAATAAGTGTTGATGATGATGATGAACTTTGTTTCCATTTCAGTTAGTTTGGGTCGCCTGAGTAGAGTGTGTATAAAATATTTTGGCTATAATTTTATGATTCTGTCTGTGATTGTGAGTTTATTCATGGTTATCTTTCTTACTCCTGTTTTAACCTATATTGTTTAAGCACAGATTTTGTTTCAATGAGTTTTGAAACAAGAGTTATTGGTTTTTAAAGACGCAGAAACAACAAATTTAATGAAACTCTCATTCATAAAATTTGATAGTACAACGTAATCAATGCTGAATAATTAAGGTGAGATGATAATCAAGTCTCTCACATGTAAAGTTTAGGTTGATTACTGTTCCTTCTGTCTCTTAAGAATCTTTTATCTAATTGGAAAATAAATAAATAGATCTAACAATATCTCGTTTGCTTTCTCTTATCCATGTCTTCTGAATTTTACTGAAGTTGGTTCCCTCTTTAAACATATCCACTTTATTGGAATGTGTTGGATTTACGGTCTAACCTTCATATCTTAACTACCCCATGTTCTAAAAAGTGTTGATTCAAGTTTAAACCATTGTTCAAATGCATCATTTGATTATTGATTTAAAGATAATCTAACCTTTTTTTGGCCAAAAAAGATAATCTAATTTCACCAGTCTTATTTAACAAACAAAAATCACAGACCAACAATACTTTAAAATAATTAATAGAAATTAAATCCATCCAAATTTATAAATTTATATATGATGTAGACAACTGAACTGCATGAGCTGAGACTTTGAAGTTGACATTAATACTACTCAATCTTAAATATAAGATTCATTTAACTTTTTTGAGAGATTTAAGAAACTAATTATATTATTTTAAAGTATTTATATTTGTAATATTTTTCTCCAAATTAAATTGTTTGACTTATAAACTTATATATAATTTAATTATATATAACCTATGATAAGATTATGTAACTTATTTAGCTTTCTTAATTTCTCTACAAAAATTTAACTAGATCTTATATTTAATTTAAGAATGGAGAGAGTAACTTCTTTTAAAGCTGCATTTTTTTGGTCGTTGAAGTAAAAAAGTTGCATGTTAACATTGTGTGCTTAATTTGATTTCCTACTTACCAAAACTCCAATATCAGCTTGAGCTGCACCATTGATCATGAGGACAGCTTTTGTGACCCTGCATAATAATGAAGGTAAAGGTGCAAATGTATTCAAGATGTTTTCACTGAGGAGTAATATTACTATAAAATTTTTAGTTTCAATGCTGCCCCAAAAGTGTTTCAATGAAGCTATGTTATCCCTTACTGTTAAAAAATTAACAATCAGCATCAAATCTTCAACAGTTAACATTGGTCTTTTTAACGGTATATTGCAACATTACTATATTTTGAAACTTAGGTTTGATATTGAACCTGAAAAGATTTTTTACGATAAATTTACTCATTAATCCTAATAATTATTGAGGTGAGACCAAAAGGTGTGACTAGGTCGAACATGCATCCATTTATAAATTAAAAATTAACAAATCAGGTAATAAAGACCCAATTCAACAAAACAAACAACAAAATCCTAATTCAAAATTGAAGTAAAATACAAAATGACTTGCACATTAATTTTTTTCCTAAAAATTTATGAGGAACAATAATATTCATTTTTAAAATAAAAACATTATATATTATGGAATATGAGTATAATGTATATTACGGAGTAGTTCTTATTTTTTTCATATTAAACGTTCATGGGTAGTGTTGGCGTTTGAAGCATTACAGTGACTATTTTCAGATTAAAAGAAAAGTATTTCCGACACTGATAAATTTATTCTTTTTGGCTTTCTTGCGTTTGCAATTAGATTTAGGACTTATATATTTACCCAAAAAATAAAATAAGGAAACCGATTTTGAACGTTGACTTCCCGCCCTATTAAAGATGAAGATTGAAGAATAAAGCTGTTGAATCAGGAAAATTAATCAAAAGAATCGAGGATCCTCTTGCAGGCTTAGAGGCTCCACAATGGGGGAATTGAAGCTGATTGCGATTCCTCAGAGCTTTCCGTGTGCCAGAATCGAATGGGCCTTGAAGATGAAGGGCGTGGAATACGAATACATGAAAGACAATCTGCTTAACAAAAGCGATCTGCTTCTTCAATCCAATCCTGTGTACAAGAAGGTGCCTGTATTTCTCCATAACGGTGTACCTATTGCTGAATCCCTCGTCATCCTCGAGTACATCGACGAGACCTGGAAGCAAAACCCTTTGCTACCTCAGGACCCTTACGATCGAGCCAATGCTCGTTTCTGGGCGAGATTTATCGATGAGAAGGTATTTTAATACACTGATTATTCATCTTACTTTCTATCTATTTGTATCCTTTAATTCAAGAGCTATAACTGTCAAGTCGGGACTTGAGTCATTTCACTCAACAGCATCAGTTCAAACGATATGCTCTGATCTGATTCCGGATCTTTACCAAGTTTTCTTTACGATATGAAATTGTTTATATACTTATATCAATAATCCCCTTAACATTTGGCTTTCGTCAAGTGCATTAACAGTTTCACAGAACTGAACCTGAGATCATGTGTCAGTGTTGATTGGATTGAAACTTGGCCAAAAATTACGATTGTTAGCTAGGGAGTGAGATCCTTAATTTTAATCAATCCCACCAGGTCAAGTGTAATGTTTAATTTCAATATCTGAGTTCAATCCTTTATTGAGCATTGTCAAGGCATAATCTCTGCCCCACCCAGAGTTTTGATGGATGTAAATATACCAGCTGAACTGACTATCGGATCTGACTAGCTGATACAACTAAGCTAGGTGTTCTGAACTGTGGATCTTTTCATACACTCTATTATTTGGCTGGCAAATCTAAGTATGCACATAATATTCATTGTAATTATTATAGAATATTTTGTACTAGTATTTATTATGATAAGTTACCGGTTCCCTGTTAAGCACTTTGTTTAGTAGGAAGAGCTAATCTAAGTGCTTAGCAGGAAACCAGTTCGAGTGAGTATATACCCTCAATAGAAAAGTACAGCATTCCTTGTCATTTTTGTGCCTTACTGTTTGCCTAATTTGGTTGAATTCCTGCAAACATTAAATGGCAGTGTGTTGTTGGTGTGTGGAAAGCTGGGGTAGCACAAGGAGAAGGGAAGGGGGAAGCCATAGAGTCAGCTCTGGAATCACTGGCACTTCTGGATAAGCAGATAGAAGGGAAGAAGTATTTTGGTGGAGAAGAGATTGGGTATTTGGACATTGTAGCAGGTTGGGTACCTTACTGGCTAAACGTTATAGAACAAGTTGGTGACATGGAATTGCTTACTCCTGAGAGATTCCCTCATCTTCATCAATGGAGTCTCAACTTGATGCGAACTTCACCTTTCAAAGATTGCTTGCCTCCCAGAGATTCTGTCGTCGACTACTTCAGTTTCGGCATCAACTACGTGCGTTCCATGTCTTCAGCCAATAATAATAAATCATGATGAAGATATATATGAACCCTCCTCTCTCAGACTCTCACATTATGAATAAGTGTCCACGATGATCATGAACTTTGTTTTCATTTCAATTAGTTTGGATTGCCTGATAATACTGTATATAAAGTATTTTGGCCATAATTTCATGATTCTGTTTGTGATTATGAGTTTATGCTAAGCTTTACACGTGTTTAATGTAAAAAATGCAAATAGATACACGAAAACATCACATTAGGGATGAATTTTGAATGAATAGAATTAGAATTATCTATGGTTGTTTTCCTTACTCCTGTTTCGGCCAACACTGTTTAAGTATAAGGGAGTTTAGTTTTGTTTCAATGAGTTTTGAAACAAGAGTGATTAGTTTTTAGAAGCGTAGAAACAACAAGTTTAATGAAACTCTCATACATGAATTGGGTTAATATGCAAAAGTACTTACAAACTTATTTTCAAAATGTATCCAACACCATAAATTTTTTTTTTAGTATAAAACTATCTATGAACTTTTAAAATCAGAGCAAAAATAATACTTCGTTAAATCGGTCTAACGTCGGTCAATTTTAGAGGTGGGCCCACATGATTAAAAAAACAAAAAAAAAACGAACAGTTTCACTTTCCTTTAATACCTTTATCTCTTTCCACTTTCATTGGCCTTCCTCATGCTCTCTCCCTTCCTCCCTTCATCTTTCCACCATGGCATGATCCAGCCAGCAGCGACGTCGCCGTCCTCCACCATAGACAGCAGCAACATCTCCTCCATCATCAACGAATCAAGCACGGCGATTGCTCAAATTCTTCTTCCTCATCTTTACTTATCCCGCCTCATCGTCGTCACAACGCGTTGAGAGGAAGGTAACGTCGTCTCTGTTGAATGCAGTGGAATCGACAGCGTGGTTAAGAGCAGAGGAGATGGCGAGGTCTAAAAATCAAAAAGCTGCTGACCCAGATCAAAAATTGCAAAGCTTGCAAGATCTGAAAATCAAGTAGTAGATCGAACACCATCTTCTCCTTAACCCCAGACCTTTGAAGCTTCTGGAATCCTCAACTCCAAGGAGAGATTGGCGTACGGACAATATAGTGTCTGGAGCTTCTGTGTTTTTTTTTGTTTTCAATTTTTTTTCCAGTTTTCCAACGATGAGAGATTTGTTTAGATTAGCTCACTTAACCCCAATAATTGATTGTTTCTGCTTGAGTTTGATTATTAATCTCACTGACTTGGAGAGGTTCATTGCCGACGAAGGTTGATTTTGAAGAAGATGATAATCTAGAGGTTAGGAGGGAGAGGTTTTTTTATGTTGGGGGTAGTTTCATACTTTCACTTTGCAGTAGACGGACGTTAGGGAGAATTAACCGTGGTGTCAGTTTTGCTCTGAACTTAAAACTTCATCGTATTTTTGCACTCAAAAAAAAAATTTATGATGTTTGGTGTATTTTAGAGATAAGTTTATAGGTATTTTACTATTTTTGCACCTGAACCCTACATGAATTTGATAGTACAACATAATCAACGCTGAATAATCAAGGTGAGATGATAATTAAGTCTCTCACATGCAAAGCTTAGGATGATTACTATTCCTTTTATCTCTTGAGAATCTTTCATCTAATTGGAAAATAAATAAATAGATCTAACAATATCTTGTTTGCTTTCTCTTATCCATGTCTTCTGAATTTTACTGAGGTTGGTTCACTCTTTTTAAACATATCCATTTTATTGGAATGTGTTGGATTTACGGACTAATCTTCATATGTTGGCAAAAAAAAAAAATCTTCAAATCTTAAACTGCCCCATGTTCTAAAAATGTTGATTCAAGTTTTAAATCATAGTTCAAATGCATTATTTGATTAATTTAAAGATACTCCTACCTTTTTTTTTTTGGCCAAAAAAGATAATCCAACTTCACCTATTTAACAAACAAAAATCACAGACCAGCAATACTTTAAAATAATTAATACAAATTAAATTCATCAAAATCTATAAATTTATATATAATGTCGACAAATTAATATACTATTCCTAAATATAAGACTCGGTTGATTTTCTTTTTAGAAATTTAAGAAGCTAATTATATTATTTTAGAATATTTATATTTATACTTTTTTTCTCCAAAGTAATTTGTTTGCCTTATAAAATGATATGTTATTTAATCATGCACAACATCTAATATGATTAAGGAATTTATTTAGCTTTCTTAATTTATCCAAAAAAATTCAACTATATGTTATATTTAGGACTAAATATAGTAACTTCTTTTAAACCTGCATTTTTTACGCCATTGAAGAAAAAAAGTTGCGAGTTAACATTATGTGCTGCAATTTGATTTCGTACTTATGATTATCTTTTGGAGAATAGCTTTTACAATTTATGAGGTAAGTATGTGAGAGGAGTTTTGTCACAATTTACAGAAAAAGGTTTCTGAAACCATGATTTTATTATTTGCCAAACATGCAGTTAGTTAGGAAGTTTCCTTTCTTTGATTTCAAATTTTCGTTGGTGTGAGGTTGTCCTAACTCCTATCTTAATAATAACCATGAAATCTTGAAAGCAACCTGCTACTGCAAGGCACAGGGAAACTTCTATGCATCGGACCGCCAACAGTCCCACACCGAGCAAAGGAGAGAAGGCAAAGCATAGAGTAACTATAAGGGTGTGTTTGGTTTGAGGGGGCGGGAGAGGGGGTGGAAAAATTACAATTTTAAATAAAAAAAAATCTAAAACTTATCCTCTCATTTTTTTAAATTTTGGGTTTCCACCCAAAATTTACTTTCTCATTCGTTTTAAATTTTGGATTTCTGCCCAAAATTTAAATTATTTGAATCTAAAAAGGTAATTTACCCACCCTCCCACCCCTCCCTTCCCCTCAAACCAAACACACCCTAAAAGCTAAACGGAGCCACCCTCCAGAGAATACATCTCTCGGCCTTTTGTCTAAGATTAAGTGTAGTATCTGTTCTTATTAGTTTAAAGTTTAATATCTAAAATGGCCCACGCGATATTGAATTTGTTTTTTAAGGGGGAGCTTCTACCATAGTAGCTTGCTACTGAGTAAGGTATTAAAATCCGGTCCGGGTATTGAATCGTTCGAGATATTAGGTTAAGAGTCAGTGGGTTAAACCGGGGTCAAACTAGAGATAAATTGGGACCAAATTAGTAAAAAATTGAAGATTTTAGGCTTATTGGTATGAAATTCTAAAGAAAATATAAATTTTCTTTTTAAATTGGAAACCGGACCGGTCTACCGGCCGGTTCGCCAGTTTTCAGGCCGGTCCGGTTTCCATAACCCTGCTACTGAGATCCTCGCACGTCACTTATGTGTTGCACTACAGCATGGGCCTAGTGCACCCTACTAAGTCCAAATATAAAGTATTTTGCTCCGTTAAATGTTTAAGTCCCAGGTCATGACTTAGGAGTGTGTCCTTATAATCAAGTTTTGAAATTTAGACTAGCCGGTTTGGCTCAAAAATAAGCAATCCGGTCTGGGTATTAACCTAGTTCCCTATCTTTTTTTTCAATAAATTGATTTTTTTTTATTTTTTTTAAATTTTATATTAATAACCTTAACATTTTTAATTTTTCACCGATTTGACCCCAAGTTAGTTCTAATTTGACTCCAGTCTAACCTTTGACCAAATATCTCAATTAGTTTAGTGGCCGGTAGTTTCAGAACCTTGCTCTTGAGACGGAGTTCGAGTCTACTAATCCAAAATGTAGCTGCTCCTTTTTCATTAATCTCCACTCTCCAGCCATATATTTCCTCTAAGCATGTCTTGAAAGATTTCTCACCGAGAGGACTCAACAGTAGGAATTTTGGGTTTAATGGCGAAAGAAAAAAGTAATAGTGCGATGTTTGGGATGGTGCGTATAATAGTGCCTTACATGCAATCAAAGAGCATGCATATAACATATTTAAGAAAAAAATATGTTTACATGAATCCTATCTGCCCAATGAAAACCAAAACGTGAATGCTTTGTGTTCATCCGGTTATTCCGTAATATGTCCAGCCACGGCACGCCAGCTCAATTTTGGTAAAGTAAACAAGTGGAAACATATAAAGGGAGAAGTTAACATTGGTTTTTTTTTTTTCCTATTTCATTGGAATACCTCTTCATTTGTATTTATATTTTTCATTATTATAATTTTTTCTAACTTAAAAAACTCTAGTTACCATTGGAAAGTAACTTCACATTCCTAGTTTTTTATATTTTTCCTATCTAAAATTAGAGCTGAGAAAACGAGCTGAGCCCATCAGATCGACCCATTTAGACTTTGAATTTACAAAAGTCAATCTTAATATTTTTGCCTCAAAAGTAAAAGCGGGCCTAAGGATGTGTTTGGTTTGAGAGGAGGGTAGGGGAGGGAGAGGAGGGGAGGATGGAGAAATTATAATTTTGGACAAAAAAAACCTAAAATTTATCCTCTCATTTTTTCAAATTTTGAGTTCCCGCCTAAAATTTACTTTCTCATTTTTTTTAAATTTTATATTCCCTCCTAAAATTTAAATTCCTTCAACCTAAAAAGGAAATTTATCCACCCTCTCATTCCCTCCCACCTCTCCCCTCCCCTCAAATCAAACACACCCTAAAAGGACCAACCCCATAGAGTCTAGTCAAGGGCCAACTATTTTAGACCTGTATATTTTTTTATTTTTTAAAATTTTTATATGATAACAACGTTATTGATTTTTTTACACTCTGTTAATGATATTACAAATATTTCGTTATTATTATTATTTTTTAGAATTAAGTTTTATAAGAACATCTTGAATTAAGAATCCTAAAAATTAATAACTTATAAAAGATATTTCTTATTTCATAAGTATTCTTACTAATTTTGTATTTTTTGACTTATTTTCTAGTGATTTTTTTTATTCATATCTTGTGTTATTTATTTTATTGACTATTTATACTTTTCAAGACATATTTATAAGAAGTATTTTTAATTTTGTTAAATCTTTTCATTAATTACTTGTAATTGTAGTATGTGGACAATAATTTACCTTTAATTATAACTGAATGACTATGTTTGTTTATTACATAACACGTACCGTTTACACTTTAATTTTGATAATATTTGTATTAAATTAAGACTTTCATTGTTTTAATTTTTATTTCGTTGAAAAAAATCTGAAAAAATACTAAAAGATTGATAAAATAACTTCAGCCCTATAAAGTCAGCCCTAGCGCTTATGCTTAAGGACCAGGTCTCAAAAAATGAGTGTTTTTCTTTAACCTGACCTAAAAAAATCTTTTTAAACCCCAACCTGTGAAGAGCCAATCCTTTTCACAAGCTCTAAATATAGTTATCATTCTATAGTTTTGCTTCTAACTTGTAAATAGTTAAATAAATGTAATGACATTTTTTAGTTACATTAGAACATTTTAAATTCTAGTCATTATAGTAAACTGATAATCACTACTTTACACCAGTCTTCTTTTCTTTTATTTTCACTCGGTCTCTTTTCTTTCACTTCATTGCTCTTCTCCTTCCTCTTTTCATCTCAAGTGGAAGAAAATACCAGAAAGGAGATGCTCAAAGGAAAGATACACAGCAGTCTCCAACCTCTTGGAACATGACAAGAAATATTTTTTTTAGGTTAAAATACAAAAATACCCATGAACTCTTTTTCAAAAAATACACCCCGAACCACAAACGTTTTTAACTTCGTATTATCTTGTGTTTTTAACTTTCTTTTACAGACAGTTTTAAAATTTTGCTGACTCGCTTAACTCAGCCTCAGAACAGAGATTCCACCAAGTTTGACCCAGTATACCTACAGCTAGCTGATTCCATATCTTGTTAAGGACACAAACTCAGTTCTACAGCACGTTGACTCAAATTCCATTTTCACATGCATCTTCATGAGATACTCGTACCCTTGACTTGATGATTTTTGAAGTAAATATGATTGAAAAATCCTTTGAAGTACCAGATGGTGTTGAATATAGGCCACGTTTGGTGCAGGAGGACAAGATATATCAAATAAAATTTATTCCAACATTACATTCACATACCATAGTTTTAGAATTCATTCACAACCATTTCACTATTCTCATGCTCATCCCCATTCCATTAACACTAGCCACAGGTTTATCACTTCCCTTGAAAAAATAAAAGTGAAATAATCGATATACGTCAAATTGCATGCAATATAATTGACTAGTAACAGACTGCTGGATATTTGTTTAAATACTGCTATAAAACTATACGAGAAGCCAGCATAGAAGGGCTATCACCCACAGAATATTGGAGCAGCCATGCCTGGAATCGCCTCAGACACAATACTGCAACCATCAATTACTCTCAACTACTAATCACTAAGTACAACCAAATTTAAAATGCCTAAATTAAAAACATCTCCAACTCGTTGCTGTCAATTATGCCTCCTCGGTTTTTTACCAAATGCAACATTTACGTCCTGTCAACAGTGTTGGAATATTTCATAATTGGTACAGATTTATTAAGAAACTAGTAAATATAGTACTGCAGATGAATGTTCCTGGGTGCTAATTCCTGGATACCTTTATCGAGACAAGTAAGAAGATTAAGGACCCTTTTCTTTGAACTCAACAAAGAAAAAAGTACTTTTGACTAAGCTACATGAGGAGATTGTTGAAAGAATTTTAAGCCAGAGATGAGGGTTGATGGAAGAAATTTTGTTTAGCTTATTTTGATAAGCTAATCAAAATCAATTATTATAATAAGCGGTAAATATATTTTCTTAATTTCTTCCAGAACCCCTCTTATTTAGTTTAAGGATCTCTCAAAATCTCCGTCATGTAGCTTAATCAAAATCACTTTTTAGGTAACCTAAAACGATTCCTAAAAAGTTTGTTTGTAGATCCTCCAGTTAGAAATTGTAAGCCCTAGAACTTTATGCCATGGGGGACCAAAATTCAAAACAATCATTCAACCTGGTAACAAGATATAGAATTGCAGTATTTTTTATTTGAATCTTTTTTTAATGTTCAATAAGTTGCATCCATGTCAGTTAAGCAAAATGATACAGAACAGATTAAAAGAAAAAGATCCACCAAGACCGCAACATCAACAGCTAGGTTGCTGGAGAACTAAGCATTATATAGTAGGAAACAAGCAATTTAGCAGCATATGATACAGCAATGCAGTTGAAAGTTTCTCACCTCAAGTCAAAATTGTTTCAAAATTAAAAACCAGTGACTTTTCCCACTGCAACGGTTTTTCCTGTAAGAAGAGGTAAGCCTTGAGACTTCAACAAATATTAAATGTCAGGAACAAATTTTCAAGTGAAGGAAGCCATCACTTCTTACCTTCTGTGCGTAGGGTAAACCTCCCAAGTTGGGGAAAATCAGTGAATTTCTCAACACATATCGTATTATTAACCTGTAAAAAACGTTTAAATTATTGAATCAAGGAAACATCTAAAAACTAAATTACCATCAGCAATCAATTCCTATATGAAAATCCAGAATCTTCATGCGCAAGCAGCAAGGGGTAAGAGCTTTATATGGCACTCATAGCAACATAAAAAAAGTTATCACACAGAAATAAGATCCAAATTGACATGGCAATATAATGCACCTGAACTCGGCAGACAACAACAGCACCATTCTTCACAAAGAGAGGTTTCTTTTTCATAGGTTTCTTTGCCTTTGGATCAATTTGCTGTAGGAGGTCAACAATCTCACATTCTTCGACAACACAATGGACGTGCAAAACAGCCTTGTACCCAGCAGTAAAAATAGCCTAGCAAGTGATGTAACAGAAGTTAATCTCATTGAAGATTATAAAGGAACAACGTATATATGAACTGCTTAGCATATGCATACTCCACTGAAATCCAAACACTAACACCGCGATAGAGAGAATATTTACATTGTCAAGCAATTCAAGGATCTGCAGCTGAGCCACAAACTCAGTAACAGCAGGTATTGGATTTTCTGCAAGAGGAAAAATAAAGACAAAAATCACATGAAAACATGAACAGCAAATGGATAACCATGTTTAGAAAAAGAAACAACGGTAAAGTACTCAAAACCATATTTAAGTAGAATCCCATTACAGCAGAACTGGTAAAAGTTAGCTGAGCCCGAGCCAGTCAATTTTTTTCATATCAGATGCAGACAAAAAATGAACTGTAAGACAGATCACTTGTTGCCTAATTTTAGCACAATCGAAATTGTTGATCTTATTGTCTAGATCATCCCACACTGCAACACTGGATAGAACAAACCAAGATAGAAGGAAACAAACGAAGGGAGCAGAAAATGCTTACCAACACTCGACAGAATGAACCCGCCTAATATGTCTTCTTCTTCAACACCAGATATTCTAACTCGTAAATTCTCACCGGGTCCAGCCCATTTGACCCTATTTTCATCAATGAATACAGCAGCAACTTTAACTTGATCCTGCAATAGTATTAAATGTTTATCAAGTCAGAAAAAGAGGACAAAGCTCCCAACTCAAGGAATATTAAAGAGCAGAATAAGATCCAACCTTATTTGGCATAACCAACAAGGAATCCCCCTCACGTATAGTACCAGATTCCACTTTTCCCATAACAACAGTTCCCATGTCTTTGAATTTGTCAAGAATAGGCATCCTATTCAAATCAAAAGTTCAACAATAAAAAGGAAATTGGTCAGCCAAATTTTTTTGGGGGGAAATGACGACATATTTTCAGCATAACCCTTAAGCAATCAACAGAAACATACATTAACAACTGATGCAGCAAGAACATAGAGACAATAGATACGAGCATACGAATATTCTAAAATCAGCATTTACAGCTTTCAAAGAAATTTTTAGTGTCGTAGTAAGATCTTACAAATTCAATACAATCATCGCAACCCACTAGGGAAACTCAATGAACTTAACAAGCCATGATGGAAAGATTTACCCTATTTGAAATTTATAGACAGACTATATGACTTACATACTTACCCAATAATCCATTGTACTAAAAAAGGAACAAGAATGACATACACAGAGTTGAACAACAAAGGCAGGTGTTACAATCATGGCCTCCCTTGATGTTACTCAATCCATGCGCTTCTTCAACAGAGATTTCAACCCATGTTGTATTGATGACCATGTAATTCTTGAATTTATTTCCATAACTCATTGCCACGGACATTTTCCCCTCTTTTGCTCTGTGTACCCTACCCTCTCACAATGTTTCTCTTACCAAAAGAAGCAACCAACAATGGCAGGCTCACAAACAGATGCATGCTAGTATGAGAAAATGGCCAAAAAGAACTTGAAAGACCTGACAACTTTCCGACTTGCTAGATTACACAATGACACTCCATGTGCACAAGGTAAAAGATACATTACCTGAGAGGGCCTTTGGGGTCTCGAGGTGGAATTTCAACACCATCAAGGGCTTCAAATAAGCAGGGACCATCCCACCAAGGACAAATGCTTTTATCCACTCTAGTTTTCATGTTTATACCAGTCAGCCCAGATTGTGGTAAAAACAGGACATCTGGTAAATTAAAACTTGTAAATTAGTATCACATCCCTATCCATTTAGATGTCAAACATCCAAAATGACATTGAATATTTTATTAAAATAATTTCTTTAATAGAGGTTTCTTGGCCATTTTCACAAGCTTTTCAAGTAGCTCACCATTGAGATAGCTGCAAAGTAGAAAATTAAAAAAAAAATAGATGACAAATATAAATTTTTTAATAAAAACTTTGCAGAGCAACCTGAAGGGCCTCAACCCTGGTTCCTTGCACCAGAAAAGAAGCTGCTCAATAAAGTTAATGTTCAACATTATGATAGTTAAGACGTAAAGAAATTAGGAAGAAGAGAGAAGAGAGTGAAGGAATCGAGAAACAGAGAAGGTAGGAGAATATTTCTGTATTCACTAATCACAATCATAATCAACCAATAATAGTCTAAGCCTTTCCCTTATATAGCAATAGGCTTATTAGGACTGGATCAACTAACTAACTAACCACGTGTTAGTTAATCAACCAATAATAGTCTAAGCCACGTGGATTAAAAGAATAGGGAAGTGGTGTTAGTTAGTTAGTTAGTTGATTCAGTCCTAATAAGCCTATTGCTATATAAGGGAAAGGCTTAGACTATTATTGGTTGATTATGATTGTGATTAGTGAATACAGAAATATTCTCCTACCTTCTCTGTTTCTCGATTCCTTCCCTCTCTTCTCTCTTCTTCCTAATTTCTTTACCTCTTACCTATCTTATTAGGACTGGATCAACTAGCTAACACTACTTCCCCATTCTTTTAATCCATGTGGCTCATAGAACTAGTAAGGACCACTTCTAATATCCTAAGTGCGGCCTCATAGAATTAATAGTGTGCCAGCCCTAAATCCCGAAACCCCTAATTACTAATATTTACAATCTACATATCACATTATAATAAAGAATCTGGTCAACTCCAAATCAAAGCATATCCAGGAACAAGTCGACAAGTTAAACCTTTCAGTTATTTCCTTCACTACGGAAATATACTTTGATTCAGTAATGGTCATCATTATGAAATAAATCCTACGCCACCCTAAGCAAATACTACTTTATCCAAGTATATAAAGGCAGTTGCCAATGGAAAAAGATACAGGATCTACGAACGTTTTAAACTAAGCAGTTAGAGCAACCAAAACGGTGAAGTTGAAGTGTAAAAACAAGAATGAAGGCAGAACACATACCCATTATAATGTCAAAAAGATGACAAAAACTAAAACAACAATGCCTACCTTTTTTCACATTGTAGCCCGATGACTTGAGAAAAGGAATCATCTTCGACTCAATTTCATCATACCTAGAAACACAACAAGAGTAACAAATCTCTTAAAAGTCAGAAGTGAAGAAAGGAGGAAAGCAAGTAAGGAGGTAATAGAGTGGGGGATGAGAGAGCACCTTTCTTTTGACCACTTCACTGTAGGCTCGTCCATTTTATTAACAACAACAATCAGCTTAGACACACCCAATGTTTTTGCAAGCTGGACATGTTCACGGGTTTGTCCACCTCTTTCATAACCAGTTTCAAATTCACCCTTTCGAGCAGAAATCACCTGACAGAATAGGGAGAGATCATCACATGGCTGCTAATCTAACCCTACCAAAGATTGAGAGTTTGACATATCATAATCCACTTACCAAAACTCCAATATCAGCTTGAGCTGCACCACTGATCATGTTGGGGACATAACTTTTGTGACCCTACATAATAATTATTGAGGTGAGACAAAAGTGGTTGGGGACATACATCCAATTAAAAGCATTCAAATTTCCAAGAGAACAACATCACCGTCATCAACAGCATAAGCAACTACAAGCCTTATCCCACTGTGAGGTTAGGATTAATCTTTTTAGATGTATCATAGATCAATAAATCCCTTTCAATAACTCCCATGAATATTCTTCATGGTGTTCCTCCCACCTCTTTTCACAGGGCTAAAGATACCCACCCAAGCCTCCTCAAAACGCCTCTAATGACTTTCATTTCACATATACAAACCATCTTAAAACAATTTTCTACCATTATCTCCTTGATAGATGCCATGACAACTTTTTCTCATACATAATTCACTTTTCCTCTATTAAAGTGCAGCTGTTGATAATTGTTGCATAGCTGTGACCAGAGTGGTGTTTACATATTGATATATGAATGTAATAAAGACTTAAAAGTTAGTTAATATCAGTTAGTTAGAGCTAGCAGTTAGAATTAGTTGGTTAAAACTTGGCTTGGTCATTAAGTCACTCTAACCTATAAATAAGGCATAATCCCATTGTATTTGACAGATTTTGGAAGTTAATAACAGTCTGCACTATTCAGATTAGCTCTCTCTTCTCTCTTCTACTTCTTCTTCAATCCTCTAATTCCTCTTCTCTTCTACCCTAATTCCCAACATTCATATTACAAAAGATTATCAGTGGTATCAGAGCAATTCAGTTCTTGGCCTTGGTTATTGGCTCGTCACTCACTGTGTTGAATGGTGGAAACAAGATCCCAAGAAAATTCAAGAATTATGGAAGAAAGATTCCAAGCTATTGAACAACGGTTTGAAGTAGTGGATGCCCTTCATGAGCCTCTCCAAGGTTTCAGAAACGAATGGCAGTTAGTACAACGTGGAATGCAACAGAATATGGAGACTCCCACGCAGGAAATGCGAGCCTTAACACTGGCAGCCCAAAGAAACAATCAACATCGACAACCTTGAGATCTAGAAATTCAAGGAGGAGGGAATGGTAGATGTGGTTACCATCGCCCAACTCAATTCACTCACCTTCGGCAAACCGATTCTTTAGCAAAGTTTAATGTGACATTCAATGTTATTTCTGCCAAACCCGATCTCCCAAAACAATATCTGGTTGTTGCTTATGCCGGTGCCTTAAAAGATGAAATAGCAAAGTCTGTCCAATTATTTGGACCAAGAACCATGTTGCAAGCCCGACGCTTGGCAAGAGTGCAAGAAATATTCTTGCAATGGCGAGCCAAGAAAGCGGTGCAGGCAAGAAAAGTATTGGCCAAAAAAGAAGGGCCGGTCATACCTAAAGCATCTATCGAAGTTCAAGAAGAAGACGAAGGTCTTAAGTCCTTTGTCCTTGAGCAAGGCCAGTATTGAAATGGTCAAGAACTCAGTTTATCATGATAGGACAAAACATATTGAGATAGACAGACACTTCATTAAAGAAAAGATTGAAGGAGGTATCATGAATCTATCCTACATCAGATCTGAAGACCAAATTGCAGATGTTATGACAAAACCACTAAGCAGACCTAAATTTGAAAGATTTCGGTGCAAGCTGGGAATGATTGACATATATTCTCCAGCTTGAGGGGGAGTGTTAAAAGTCAGATGTGGGAAGTCTTAGCATTATATTATTGACTTCATATTTCATTTCCATTCATACTTCATTTCCCTTCTATCTCTCCGTTGATTACTCTATTTCACTGTGTCACCTACCCTATTTTTCCCTATATAAGTCTCATGTATTCTACATTTCATATATGAATAAAGATTAAGCTCCATGAGCTAATAAATCCAAATGAGGGTAACCAAACAAAAGAATAAAGACATGCCAACCATGTGTATGTACGTCAGAAAAACTAGCTTCCATACCAGTCAACTGTTTTAGAGAATCTACAATTTCAAAGCATAAAAACCAAATTGAATAAGAATCATGAAATACAGCTACTCACAGGAGCATCCAAAATTGTAAACCTTGTTTTTTCTGTCTCAAAATGCGCTCTTCCAACTTCAACTGTTTTGCCCTGCAATTGGGACAACTTGTAAAAAACATAAAACCAGAACATAACACAATGGACAAACCATCCAACCTCTAACAGCTAATAAATTCATAGCTCATACCTTTACCCTCTCCTCTTCATTAGTGTCCATTATATAAGCCATATACCTAGTATATAAAACAAGCAATTAATATATGTGTGCATATATAATGATAGAAAGATAGGTGGTAGGAAGGAAGATAGATAGATAGATAGATAGATAGATCAACACCCTGTATAACTGGTGAGCTAAAGAATACCTCTTCCTCCTAACAAGCAACAGGTTAACCAGAAAACTAAATGCACAAAATGTTGTAAAAATAATGTGCCAGATTAAATAAGCAAAGCCAGAAACTATAGAGTCCGTGGCAGCCTTGAAAATCTCACCAAGACCAAACAAAATTTACATTTTTATGTTTTCATTCAATCATTTAAAATTTAATTATTTAAATTTAATTTCACTACGTATTCATCTGTTTTTATTCTTTGATCAACTTACATATTACAGTCACTCCAGTCCGTAACAATGGCACTGCCAAAATAGCATGTCCAGACAAACCAATGTACAGCAGAAGATACAAAACAATAAAACCACGAAAACATTACGAAACAGAAAATCATCATCACTTAAAATTATACTCACTTGAAAAGAGCATGGACCTAAAAAACAGAGAACGCTGGTGGATTCTCTGTCCAAACTAAATGACGATGCAAACTCAAACTTTAAAGAAAGAAAAAATGAACTGTTTTCAAAGCCCACCACAATTAACCACGAAATTTTCAATCAAGAACCACAAAGTAAATGAACTCACCAACTTTCTCTACTTTTGTCCTTTGCTTCTTTTTCATATTTTTGGATGGTACGTTCATCAACCTGGCCACTTAGGAAAAGAATCTGGCCTCCAGTCGTGGACTTACCAGCATCTGGGACAAGAAGTTCAAGAAGATATTACTAATTTTAGAAGAAAAAACAGAGGATCAGAGACATTGAATGTGCGTATTTACAAAAGACAACAGGTAAACAGAAGGAAAAAATTCCACAATACGCCAAGATTTTATTTATTAGGTCAACCACCAATATAAGTAGAATCATTCCACGCAAGGTACATTCTTTTATCCTCTTCATCTTTTTTAAACAAGCCAAACTCTCTTAGTACGCAGCAAGCAGAAGGGTCTAGTGAAAACTGTTGGAAAGTGCCGATCATATGAAGCCCAAGCCCACATGATTAGTTAGATTTTATTTTAATCAATTAATGTGGTTTATTATTTGAATTATTGTTTCCATATTATTAGGATAACAGAATCGGATCTTAGGGATTTAGAATCATATTCGAAATTTAAATTTCTGTTGTGATAGGGTATTCAAACAAACCCTAATTCACATCCTATATGTATCACCGTGGCTCTCACATGCTGAATAAGAGAAAAACATCTATTCTCTATCAAATAATTTCATGGTATCAGAGCCATGGCTACCGAAAATCTCAAATTCGGCGATTTCCAGGCCTTAAACACTGAAACCGAGGCCACTGCTCCCTCTGACGCCAATAACATGCAATCCCAATCACATGAATTGGCCAACCTGATCACTGCACACAAGCTAGACGGTGAGAATTACCTTCAATGGTCTCTGTCCTTTCTTATGTTCATTCGTGTACGTGGGAAGGAAGCTTATCTCGATGGAAGTTTGCTGTGCCCTGCAGCAACTGATGCAAAATACACTACCTGGAGAGTCGAGACTAGTCAAGTCATGTCATGGCTTATCAACTCAAAGACACTCGACATCGGCAAAAATTTCATGATGTATAACACGGCCCAGGAGATTTGGGACGCTACTCGAGAATTGTACTGCTCAGCCTCCAACACTACTGTCTTGTTTGAGATCAAATGGAGACTCCATGCTTTGAAACAGGGGAGTAAAATTGTTACAGCTTATTATAATTCCTTGATGCAACTATGGCAGCAGATTGATCTCTATGACACTATTCCATTAAAACATAATGAAGATATAATTGTTTTTCGAAAGTGGATTGAAACAGATAGGATTTATAAATTCCTGTTTGGCTTAAATTCTGATTTTGAGGAAGTCGGTAGCAGAATCTTAAGTCTGTCACCATTACCTTCTATTCGAGAAATTTTCTCCATGGTTAGGAGGGAAGAAAGTAGGAAGCAGATGATGGTTAACAATCCAAATCAGAACTCTGGTGAAACTACAGCAATGGCTGCTCGTCGTGATGGAAAGGGAAGGCTTTTTTGTGACCACTGTGGCAAGAAAGGTCATACTCGTGAAACTTGTTGGAAAATCCATGGCCGTCTCAACGATAGGCAAAATGGAAAGACAAACAGCCGCAGTTATATAGCTGAGGGGGAGCAGAAACCAGACCTTAATGAGTTGAAGGATCAAATTCAACAACTTCTTACCAATTTTGAGAAGCCTTCTAAAGTAAGCAATGCCACGGGTTTAGTAGCTACCAAAACAAGTATGATATCACTTGCCTTTCCCTCGAAAGGTCTGAATCCAGCAACCTGGATATTGGACTCTGGGGCCACTGATCATATGACAGGGGATATTTCATTATTTCATGATCTACAGCCATGTTCTGAAAACTAGGTTGTTAAAATTGCTGATTCATCTCATGTGGAGGTTGCTAAGATTGGCACGGTCATTTTATCTGATAAAATTACTCTATGGAATGTACTATATGTTCCTAAACTTGCCTGCAATTTAATATCAGTTGGTAGACTCACAACACTAAGTGCCATGCTAACTTTAAATCACCTGATTGTGTTCTCCAGGAGGCTAGGACAGGGAAGATGATTGGTTTGTGTGAAAAGGTTGGCGATCTATACTACTTTCAGAAGGAAGCTGCTGCTAAAGGAAGGGCGTATGCAGCTGGTCATTTAGCTTCTGATTCCATTTTAAATGAAATAAAGTAGTTGCATTATAGTTCTGGACATCCCAGTAGAGTATTTCAATAAATTATATCCTCATTTTTCTAATAAAGATTTGTCTCAGTTTACCTGTGACACTTGTTCTTTAGCCAAACATACCAAAAATTCCTATCCCTCTCGTCCTTATAAACCAACACAACCCTTTAATCTCATTCATAGTGATGTATGGGGGCCATCCAAAATTCCTAGTACATGTGGGGCACGTTGGTTTGTCACTTTTATCAGTGATCACACACGATTAACATGGGTATACCTTCTAAAAGAAAAATCTGAAGTTCCTACTGTTTTCAAAAATTTCTATGCCCTCATTGAAACTCAATTTCAAACAAAAATCAAGGTCCTCAGAACTGATAACGGCCGAGAATATTTTAACTCCACTCTAAACAATTTTGACCTCTCATGGCATCCATCATCAAAGCTCTTGCCCCCACACACCTCAACAAAATGGGGTCTCCGAAAGAAAGAATAGACAAATCCTAAACATGACTCGGTCACTCTTACTAGCTTCTAATGCACCAAGCCACTTTTGGGGGGATGCCGTCTTAACCTCAATTTACCTTATCAATCGCTCACCTTCAAAAACCCTTCATATTTCCAGCCCATAGCATTACGAAAGGGGGTAAGATCCTGTACTAAGCATCCTATTACTAATTTTGTTTCATGTGAACGATTGTCTCCTACTATGAAAGCCTTTACAACTAATGTGTCAATGGAAAGAATCCCAAAGGATGCACATGAATCATTAAAAATCCCTGATTGGAGAAAGGATGTTCATGAAGAAATGGATGCAATGAAGCAGAATAGGACTTGGGAACTAACCAAGCTACCAAAAGGGAAGGCTACTATTGGATGTAAGTGGGTGCTAACAAACAAATACAATCCAGATGGGAGCCTAAACAAGCATAAAGCAAGGTTAGAAGCAAAAGGGTTCACTCAAACATACGGGATTGATTATCAAGAGACATTTGCACCAGTTGCCAAATTCAATACCATTAAGGTACTTCTCTCTTTTTCTACCAACCTTGATTGGACACTTCATCAACTAAATGTGAAAAATGCATTTCTAAAAGGCAATCTTGATGAAGTATACATGGAGATTCCTCCTGGCTTCAAGAATGAACAAAACCAAGGTAAAGTGTGCAGGCTTAAGAAATCCTTATATGGGTTGAAGCAATCACCAAGAGCCAGGTTTGAGAGATTCACTCAAGTAGTCAAGAAGAGTGGATATTCTCAATGCCAATCTGACCACACACTCTTCATTAAGCACAGGGATGAGAAAATATCTATTTTGATTGTTTATGTTGATGATATCATACTAACTGGTAATGATACAGTTGAAATTGATAAGCTAAAGGAGTTCTTAGCAACCGAATTTGAGGTGAAGGACTTAGGAGACCTAAGGTGCTTTCTTGGGATGGAAGTGGCAAGATCTAAAGCAGGGATTGTTGTGTCACCAAGGAAGTATGCTCTTGATTTATTACATAAGACAGGGATGCTAGGATGTAGACCATGTACTACCCCCATGGAACTTAATCGTAAATTGGGTTTAAACAAGAAAAATCCGTTGGTTGATAAAGAAAGATACCAACGACTTGTTGGCAAGTTAACCTATCTTTCTCACACTCAACTAGACATTTCTCATGCAGTTAGTGTGGTAAGCCAATTCTCTAGTCAACCCAATGAGGAACACATGACAGCAGTACTTAGAATTCTCAGGTATATCATGTCCTCACCTAGTAAAGGACTCTTCTTTAAAAAGGGGGCTCACAGAGGGATTGAAGTATACACTGATGCAATTGGGCAGGCTCAATTGTTGATAGGAGATCCACTACAGGCTATTGTACCTACGTATGGGGTAATCTTGTGACTTGGAGAAGCAAAAAACAACCTGTAGTCTCTCGAAGCAGTGCAAAAGCTGAGTTGAGAGCCTTAGCTCTAGGCTTGTGTGAAGGTCTTTGGGTGGGAAGACTACTAAAAGAACTAAAACTAAGCTTTGTGGGATCGATGAAGGTATTATGTGACAATATGGCCACTATCAAGATTGTTAAAAATCCTGTTCATCATGATAGAACAAAACATGTTGAAATTGACCGGCACTTCATAAATGAGAAAATTGAGGATAAAAGTGTCGAAGTAATTTATGTACCTACAAGGCAGCAGGTGGCAGATATTCTAACCAAGTCTATTGCTGGGCCTAAATTTGAAGTATTGGCAAGCAAGCTGGGAATGATAGATATCTATTCCCCAGCTTGAGGGGGAGTGTTGGAAAGTGCCGATCATGAGAAGCCCAAGCCCACATGATTAGTTAGATTTTATTTTAATTAATTAATGTGGTTTATTATTTGAATTATTGTTTCATATTATTAGGATAACAAAATCGGATCTTAGGGATTTAGAATCAGATTCGAAATTTAAATTTCTGTTGTGATAGGGTATTCAAACAAACCCTAATTCACATCCTATATGTATCACCGTGGCTCTCACATGCTGAATAAGAGAAAAACAGCTATTCTCTATCAAATAATTTCAAAAACCTTCTAGTAGTCCAAGATCAACATCAAAAATTCATGTGACAATCACATTGAAAAAAAAAAGGCTGAAAATGGACAGCAGCAACAAGCCTCATCCCAACAGAGATGATATAAAAGAGAACCAAAATTTCAATTTCAAACCCAACACCTGCCAACAGTATGAAACATTTAAATATCATTCCCAGACAACCCGCCACGGTAAGAACTAAGATAATAAGAAAACCAACAATCAAATGAAAAAAAGCAGTGTATATGAGCCAAGATACAAGATACACCAGAGATATAACATGCATTCCAATCCATCCCTAAATGCAAGAGGAGGAATAGCTGTCTTCATCACTAAACTCCCAACACCTTACTCCAATCCATCCATACAAGCAGGAGGCAAAATTACTAAGTAATAATTTTCTTGCCTACAAACCCACCCTGCTTAACATGCTCTATGACTACACCAAGTCAAAGTTCTCTTTGGCAAAGGATGTGATTGTAGTGGTGAAAGGACCAGCAGTGCAGTAAATTGGTCATCAAATATTTGGTGACATACGCTATGTTAAGCACATCTAATAGTCCATAAAACCTATCCCGGATATCAGTTCAACTCAATCAAGTTTCATTCTATATTCACCAGGTTTAGCACCTATTGGTGTCCAGTGGCCGTAGCACATACAATAAACTCATTTTGACAGATATAGTAAACATGATAATTTGAGATATAAGGAATGAGAACTGGTTTAAAAGCATGCCTGCCTATGCTATCCCTGACCCATCATACTTTTCTGATGCAATCCACAATGTTATAAAATCACCCTAATTTCCTATTCATCCTGACATGCTTAAGCAACTCACCTCACAGACATATTAAAACCCAATTTTACAATGTTTTTACCCCACAGAAAACATGACTTTTGATATTAAGTTCCTTAATTTTGCTTCTAGATAAAGATTCCAGTAAATTAAAACCACCAATATTTCACTTCATAAACTTAAACCGTAACCTGCAAAAGAATCCCTATACCCTATTCTTGCTCATTCTCAAGAATTTACAAAGATATTTGGGCAAATTTTTCAATCTTTCCCAAGTTATATTCTCAATAAGCAAAACATTTCATATTCCTTTGATCAACTTTGAGTTTCATGACATTGCATCCAGACCAAGATTACCCATGTGTTCGCACCACCAACATACACACAGAACCAAAAAAGGATATAACCACTGCAAAGCATATGCCAAAGCTACAGGCTAGAAAAAATAGAACTAAAAAGCACAAAAGCTAAATAAGCAATCGAGAGAATGGGGCACGCAAGACTCAGGCCTTCAACTAAGGCAATGGACGTGAAAGGCACAGATGGCAGACCATTCAGCCAACTAAAAGACCACCAGAGCAATTTGAACCAAAATCATGTGAACTACTGCTAACCCATAAAATGATTAAAGAACCTTGTAAACAACTTACCAACATGACCAATGAACACAACATTCAAGTGTCTTCTCTTATCTGTCTCATCCTCTTGATCTTCCGCTCGAGGAATTTCCTTATCTTTCAAAACAGTAAATAAAAGTCACCAGCATAAGAAAATGGAAATTCCTAATTTTATTAACAGAAACCAGTCTGATTTTGAATCAAAAATCCGAATGCAGGTATGTCAGGAAATCACATGCTAAAAGCGAATCATTCCAATACCTTTAGGCTCAGCCTGGACAGGCCGTGCCGTAACTTCCTGCTTTATACCTGAAACCAACCACGTGAGAAAAAATTAGCGTGCTCTTCGTCTTTAGTTTAACAACCATACACACACACAAGGGGTGTGAGAGAGAGAGAGAGGGGAGTAAAGAAAGAGGCAGCAGGGATCAAGGAACGCATGCAACAAAGAAGGCAGAGTTATTGAAATTTTGAAGTCTCCTTACTAAATGGAAGCAAGAAGTAATTTATCACCAAAAGTTGCAAAATTACTCCCACAATATATTTAGAATTGTCAGGATGGAAGTAGATGAGAAGCTTATAGCCACAAACTTTTCAACAAAATCCAAATTGGTAAGCAATTCCTATGGTGCTAAGTCAGCAAGCATTGACAATACTACTTGGCATAAATTGGATGAAACCATTGAATATACTACTTGGCATAAATTGAACGTAGCCTATACAGACAGCCTTGGCTTGCTATGTATCAAGATAACATAACTATTCATTCAAAACCTGAGGAGATGAAATAAACAATAGAAAGAACACTTGACGTAAGCTGACATGTGCCCCAAAGAAAACTGCAGCAAAAAAAAAAAGCGCATACATGTTTTTCAAACCTTTAGGGTGTGTTTGCTTTAAGGGGAGGGGATGGGAGGGAAGCCAAAATTTTGGCTTTAATTCCCTTCCCTCCCTTTAAACAAAACAAAGGATCCTCTCCCCTCCCCTCCGCTCTAGCAAACCAAACAAGATAACATACCCTCCTCTCCCCTCAAACCAAACACACCCTTAATTTTCCTTTCAAGAGCCCAAAAAAAATAAAAGTTGGTGACACATTCCTTGGTCTGTGATATTGACTAAACTATAGAGTCTAAAGTGACCCGTGAGCTAAGGTCAAGAAAAAAATATGTGACCAAAAAGCCATTTAAACAACAACAAAAGGAACAGTGGTGATTGTAGATGCATTTCTAAGTCAAACAAAGGTTAACGTTCTTTTAAACTACAACAGGTTTTATTACCTATAGGAATCAAGGGAAAGGAAGGTCCTCTAAGGGAGTAAAATACTGTATAAAATATAAAGTGTTCGAGCATGTGAAAGCAAAAACAGGTTGATCTCAAGGAATGAAGCTTCGAAGCAAAGCTTGTGAATGCAGAGAGAAATGGGATTGAAGGGAAATAAATACAGGAATAAGTCTTCTACGTATAAATCATGTTCCTTTTCGAGACAGATGAAAATTTTATTCTGAATGGATCAGAAACAAAAGGATAGGTAAGGAACTACAAACAAAAGAACCAACCACATTTTTACTACCAACCTTCATCCATCTTAGCAGAATTCTCAACCTCTTCTGGCTTTGCATCCTCCGGATTAACAACACCATTATTGTCTTCTGTTAATCTCAATAACAAGTTGGACTCAAAAGATTCAAAAAAATAGAAAAGAAAACGACTAAAACATAGTAAAAACAAAGAAAATGAAAATTCAACATGCCTTTCGATTACCTGCTGAATCAAGCTGTAGAGAACGGATGTCCTCCTCAATATCTACCATTAAAAACAAATTGACAAGAATATGTACATCAACTCCCCAAGTTTCTCATAAACCCAAAAATCAGTATCCAACTACTCGCACAGTCATAGCAGCCAGATCAGCATACCACAAACAAAACACATGTCAAAACAAGAAAAGACGCTGTTTGATTATAAGTCGATCACCGTATTAATAAACCCGGCTATAATCAAGTCCCGGGTGTGGAAACGAACACGGCAACAACAACGGGGAAAATAATCAATGGTTTTCAGAAAATGACCCAAAGCATATCCATTCGAATTACAGTTAACGCACGAATCAAATAACAATCTCGCGAAACCATAACCATGCAGATCTAAACCAGATTAGTGTCAAGAAATGAATGGAATGGATAAGGGGGGAAAAAAGACAATCACATATTCGATAGGGTGGATAAACGACGTACCCATGGTAGGACGCAGAAATTCTGCACAGAGACAAAGGTCGAAGTGAGCACGCAACTAGAGTCCGAGGAAACGAGCAGCAACACAGGGAAGACGGTTCCTGGGGTTTTGTTCTGTAAGGCACTGCGCTGTGCTGCTTTTTTCTCTCACCCGGTTCGAGTCCGACCATAGGATCCGGTTATTCATTCAAGCCGGCGGGCTCACTCTGCAGGAAATATTTCCTAGGGTTTTCTTTCCCATGCGAAATTTTGTACATGTTTAGATTAAATAAAGTAAATAAAATTGGGGGAAATTATAATAAAAGAACTTTAAAAATACTAAAAGACAACAAATGTGTTTTCAATATTCATAATATCATAGAGATGTTAAACTCAATTTATCCTTTTTGAAATTAAAAAAATAATCAAATTGCCCTTACTTATATTTTTTTAAAAAAATAATACCCTCACTAGTAGCCACTAAAGCTCTAATGACCACCCTCTGTTGGCAACCGGTGGGAATAAATATTCTTAAAGTGGTGGGGGATGGAGTTTGAAACTGCACCACTCTGTTTGTCCAAGAGGTTGGTGGCCATTGAGCCACTAATGGCTTTCAACACATTATATGCAAACAAATATATATATATATATATATATATATATATACTTACTTTTGATCTTTAACACAAGATTATTCACATGTTTTGTTAAAGAATTCATGACATTTCATTAGGTTTTAACAACTTTCATTAAGTGAAAAATTCACACTATCAAGTCATTCACAAATTTTATTAAGAAATTCATTGCATTTCATTAGGTTTTAACAAACTTTTATTTTCCTATAAAAACTTGTGAAATGTGGTGACCTTTTTTGGAATCGGCTCCCACCCTTTTCCTTCAGGAAAAGGATGGTCCTTTTCTTGGATCTGGATTATTCGATTAAAGGATGGTCCTTTTCTTGGATCTGAATTATTCGATTAAGATTTCAACGGTCCAACGCTCCAGATGAAGAAAAAGACCATCATTTTCTTTCAAGAAAAGGATGGGAGCCATATCCACCTTTTTTCTAGAAAAATGAAAGTTGTTAAAATCTAATAGAATACAATGAAATTCTTAACAAAATTTGTAAATGACCTAATAGTATGAATTTTTCATTTGGTAAATAAAAGTTGTTAAAACCTAATGAAATGTCGTGAATCCCTTAACAAAACTTGTAAATAACCTGACCGTTTACCATTTTATTCTACGAAAATAAAAGTTGTTAAAACATAATCAAATGTCATAAATTTCATAACAAAACTTATAAATGACCTGATAGGATGACTTTTTTACTTGGTAAATGAAAGTTGTAAAAATCTAATGAAATGTCATGAATTCCTTAACAAAACTTTTAAATGACAGGATGATATGATGACTTTTTTACTTGGTAAATGAAAATTGTTAAAATCTAATTAAATGTCATAAATTCCTTAACAAAACTCGTGAATAACCTAATAGTGTGAATTTTTTACTTGGTAAACAGAAGTTAGAACCTAACGAAATATCATGAATTTCTTAAGAAAACTTATAAATGACTTGATAGTGTGAAGTTTTTACTTGGTAAACGAGAATTATTAAAACCTAATGAAATGTTATAAATTCTTTAATAAAACTTATAAATGGGCTTGGGTTAAAAATAAAAAATTAACACACACACACACAACATATGGTGTATTAATGTATTAAAAGCCATTGGTGGTCCAATGGCCCCCAACCTCTTGGACAAACAAAGTGGTGAGGGTTCAAACCCTACCCCCACCACTTTGGGAATGTTTATTGGTTGCTGGATCTCGGGCCAATGGGCGTTAATATTTTTCTTGAAAAAATATATGTAAAGGTAATTTAGTCATTTCTTTTTAATTTTAAAATGATAAATCAGGTACTAACATCTTTTTAAAATTATGAATATTTAAAACACCATTAATAACTTATAATTAGGAATGTAAAAAATTTATGAGGTGTAACCTAAAACTAGGATTGAAGCAATTATTGTTGTTGAAGGAATTACTGTTGTTGGTGGTGGTATGGAAAAAAAAGATGTTACGTATTTAATATTCAATAAACATTAATACTGGAGCTTTGGAAAAGTTTAAGTGAGTTGATTATGTGGCCCACTAGGGTTAGAATATGTCTCCGGGTTTAAATAATGCTCACAAAGATATTTAGAGATTGCCCACCAACAAGGCCTTTACGTCGGCAGTGAGAGTTGAACTCACAAACTTGTGGACTATGAGCCAACCCCTTATCACCTGGACCAACATTTATTGGCTCAATAAATATTAATACTAATTAAAATTTTTTTACCAGCAATGTTCATTAAGATTAGTAATAGCGAATTGGTATATCCTATATTAAAATATAAGGGGAAAATTACATTCAAGTCTCAGCCAAGAGAAAAAATGAAAAAAAATGGTTCCTTCATATTTCAAAATAAAAAAATGATCTGAAGAACTTGTCAATGACACCCCTAAACTTGTCAATGACCCACACATGGTGTTGTTAATGGGACCATTTTTTCATTTTTTCTCTTGTCTGAGACTTGAATGTACTTTTCTCAAATATAAGCTATGAAATTTATCGAAGGTCATTTTATTTTTATATTGAAAAAAATTTAGGAAAAATCTCACAAAAAGACCATTTTAAATGTTAAAAGATAGAGAGATGCTTTCAATTTCACTATCCCTATAAGATGCTATATATTTTTTAAATTAAAAGGAAAGGACAAAAATGCCCTCATACTTTTTAAAAAATAAATACTAACCCCCACCTCGCTGACAGCTACCCCACCAGCAACTAGAGTTGTTAAAACCAAATGATAAATGATAAATTACTTAACTAAATTTGTCAATGGCCTGATAGTGTAAATTTTTCACTTAGTAAACGAAAGTTGTTGAGATCAAATGAAAAGTGATGAATTCCTTAACTAAACTTGTCAATATCTTGACAGTGTAAATTTTTTACTTAGTAGATGAAAGTTCTTAAAACTTGATGAAAAGTGAATTCTTTAACTTAACTTATCAATAGCCTGATAGTATGATTTTTTTTACTATCAGGCTATTGACAATTTTAGTCAAGGAATTCATCACTTTTCATTAAGTTTTAACAACTTTTATATATTCCGATAGGTAAAGTGTCGAATCTGATGAGAATTTGAGGGAGGTGCTATCAGTATTGTGGAAATAGTGAAGAAATTGGAATGAAACAATGGAAGGATGTGATTGCTCGATGGGGGAGAGAAAAGAAGGAGCCGATGGTGGTGACTGATTCCGACAATGGTAGTGAAGAAGTTGGACGATGAGAGAGGGTCGATGGACAGAGAGGAAGTGAGAAAGAGACGGAGATGGTGGTCGACTATGGTTGAAGAGGGTGATGAATCTGACAGTAAGAAGAAAGAGAGGAAATCGATGAAATGAGGTAGTAATGTAGGAGTGAGAGAAATCGACAATGGTAAATATGGCAATTGATTATGGTGGTGAGGATGAGAGCAGAGCCAATGGTAGTGTGTGGTTCTGGCGACGGAGGAGAGAGAGGATGGTGGTGAATAGACAATCCCAATGGTAAGAGCAAAGGTTGAGGACAACGATGGTCTGTGAGGGCATTTTTGTGCTTTCCTTTTAATGTCAAAGGGACATACATAGAGATAGTGAAATTCAAAGCACTTCTCTGTCATTTACCATTTTAAATGATCTTTATGTGGGATTTTCCCAAAAATTTATTTATTTCTTATTTGGAAATGAAATAGCTTTTCTTAAACTGTGCAAATTTTATCTTCATATATATATATATATATGAAAAAAAGACAGAAAAAGAATTTCGAAATTATAAAATTTCAAATTACATATTTCCCAAAAAATGAGTTGTGAATTGCTTATCAAGTTTCGTCATATCTTTATCAACTCTCGATAACAAACTTGATTTGGGATTTTACAATTTCAAAGTTTTTTTATGTCTTTTCCCTACATGTATATATATTATCAAGTTTTATATCAATTTTTCAGAAGATTAAGTGCCATGTGGTGCGTGCTTTGCTTTCTACCACGGCAGGGTGAATGGAATGAAAAACCTTGGTACAATGATAATAGGGATGGAAAAAGAAAAATATTTTACTGATCGTTTTTGAAGGGAAACAAAAAAACCGGGGCCGACTCAAATTAGCAAGGCATGAGCCGAATATAATAAGCGATTATGTATCTATAACGTGAGCCGCCACACCGTCCAAGATCAATTCACTAAAAAAAAAGGGGGCGAATTGCTTTCATCACTTCAAATTCAATACATAATTTTTTTGGAAATTTCTAAAAAAAAAACACGACATGAATTGTAAAATTTCAAAAAATCATGTGAATATATGTAAAGACAAATTGGAGAGAAAGTAGGAATATGGGATTTTAATGTTTAAATCAAAAGACCAAGCTACCTACTCTTAATCTCTCATTCCCTTTTTTCTCCTCTCCTTCTAGGTCTTCTCTCTCCTTCCCCTTATCTTCATTGATTTTAGGAAAAATTACAGTGAGCTTGCAAGTATCATAAAAAATTATAAAAAAGTTTCATAGCAAATTTCCTTATAAAAAAGGTCACTAGGAACTGTATTGTGATTAGTTCTAGATGTGAAGTTACCGAATTGCCCTTATAATTGAAAACACAATGTCGGACATTGTCAACTTCGTCAACCTATTTTGAACATTGCATCTCCCTACTTTGACAAATTCATTTTCTCACTTGGACGAGTTCTACAATGACAAGTTAATGTGTATATTTTCATAAGCTTTTGTGCCAATTTTGACAACTTCATCGGCGTATGTTGACAAATGCATCTATCTACTTTGACAAGTTAATATGCCTATTTTCACAAGCCTCTGTGCCAATTTTAACAACTTCGTCTGCCTATTTTGACAACTGCATCTGCCTTCTTTGATAAGTTCTAAAATGACAAGTTAATGTGCCTCTTTTCACTAGCGTTTGTGCCAATTTTGACAAGTTCTTCTACCTATTTTGACAACTGCATCTGCCTACTTTGAACTTATCAAAGTAGGCATAGGTAGTTGTCCAGGTGAAAAAATGAACTTATTAAAGTAGGCATATGTAGTTGTCAAAATAGGCTGACAAAGTTGTCAAAATTAACATAGAGACTTGTGAAAATATGCACACTAACTTGTCATTTTGGAACTTGTCCAATTGAAAAAATGAACTTGTTAATGTAGGTGGATGCAATTGTTAAGATAGGCTAACGAAATTATCAAACCGATCAATTAAAATTCCAACGGTTATCTCCAACGATCAGTTCAAAGAATCCTCTTATTAGCCTTTTTGCTAACTCAAGCTCATATTTAATTGTATACTAGGGCGTTCCCAATCTTGAGTTATATAAGACTTCTTCCTTTGACACACACACACACAATATTTACAATAATTCCCCACATGTGTCAAAGGGAGCTCATAACCTCATTAACTGAGTTACACATATAGATATAACCATTGTACCTGGTGATCCTTTGAATTTAAAACCTGACCTAGACTGATTACACTTAGTACACAGAGATATCGGTGGTCCCATGAACTTAAAACCGCTCATCTCTTGGGCATATACTAGAGGCATTAAGAGTCAGATTATAACTCCACATTTTTCACTATTAGCGCATTTTTGCATATTAAAACAGCCATGCGCGTGTCCTGATATTTAACGAATGCCCTAGAAATTTCGTCACGATCTCATAGGAGTGGCCTCACTCCTCATTCGTATAGGTGATTTCATGAAATGTATCTGCAATGAGCACACCATCCCGTAGGATTATGAAATCATTAAGAGCTTTTGCTCAGTCTCACCAAATGCATTATAGTTAGCTTGAGCTGCACCACTGGTCATGTTGAGGACAGCTTTTGTGACCCTGCATAATAATGAAGGTTAACGTGTAAATGTATTCAAGATGTTTTCGTTAAGGAGCAATGTTACTATGAAATTTTTTTTAGTTTCAATGCTACCCCAAAAGTGTTACAATGAAGCTATGTTGTCCCTTACCGTTAAAAAAGTAACAATCACAAAAGTGTTTCAATGCACATTAATTTTTTTTCTAAAAATTTATGAGGAACAATAATATTCATTTTAAAATAAAAATATTATATATTATGGAATATGAGTATAATATATATTACGGAGTAGTTCTTATTTTTTTTCATATTAAACGTTCATGGGTTGTGTTGGCGTTTAAAGCATTACAGTGACTATTTTTTTTGACATAAAACTGGAATTCATTAATCCATCAGAAGATTAATACAAGAGGCGACTTCAAAGGAGACCCATCAAAAGATCCATTATCCACCACCGCATGAACATTCTGAACTCTAGAGTACAGTGACTATTTTCAGATTAGAAGAAAAGTATTTCCTACACAGATAAATTTATTCTTTTTGGCTTTCTTGCGTTTGCAATTAGATTTAGGACTCATATTTTCCCAAAAAATAAAATAAGGAAACCGATTTTGAACGTTGAATTCCCGCCGTATTAAAGATGAAGATTGAAGAATAAAGCTGTTGAATCAGAAAAATTATTCAAAAGAATCGAGGATCCTCTTGCAGGCTTAGAGGCTCGACAATGGGGGAATTGAAGCTGATTGCTATTCCTCAGAGCTTTCCGTGTGCCAGAATCGAATGGGCCTTGAAGATGAAGGGCGTGGAATACGAATACATGAAAGACAATCTGCTCAACAAAAGCGATCTGCTTCTTCAATCCAATCCTGTGTACAAGAAGGTACCTGTATTTCTCCATAACGGTGTACCTATTGCTGAATCCCTCGTCATCCTCGAGTACATCGACGAGACCTGGATGTTTGACTTATAAAATGATATATTATTTAATCATACACAACATCTAATATGATTATGGAATTTATTTAACTTTCTTAATTTATCCAAAAAAATTCAACTATGTTATATTTAGGACTAGATGTAGTAACTTCTTTTAAAGCTGCATTTTTTACGCCATTGTAGAAAAAAAGTTGCGAGTTAACATTATGTGTTGCAATTTGATTTTGTACTTATGATTATCTTTTGAAGAATAGCTTTTACAATTTATGAGGTAAGTATGTGAGAGGAGTTTTGTCTTAACTTATAGAAAAAGGTTTCTGAAACCATGATTTTATTGTTTGCCAAACATGCAGTTAGTTAGGAAGTTTCCTTTCTTTGATTTCAAATTTTCGTTGGTGTGAGGTTGTCCTAACTCCTATCTTAATAATAACCATGAAATCTTGAAAGCAACCTGCTACTGCAAGGCACAGGGAAACTTCTATGCATCGGACTGCCAACAGTCCCACACCCGAGCAAAGGAGAGAAGGCAAAGCATAGAGTAACTATAAAGGCCAAACGGAGCCACCGTCTAAAGAATACCTTTCTCGGCCTTTTGCCTAAGATTAAGTGTAGTATCTGTTCTTATTAGTTTAATGTCTAAAATGGCCCACGCGATATTGAATTTGTTTTTTAAGGGGGAGGTTCTACCATAGTAGCTTGCTACTGAGATTCTCGCGCGTCGCCTATGTGTTGCGCGACAGCATGGGCCTGGTACACCCTACAAAGTCCAAATATAAAGTATTTTGTTCTGTTAAATGTTACAATCCCAGTCCCAGGTCATGACTTAGGAGTGTGTCCTCAAGTTTTAAAATTCAAACCTGTCAGTTTGGCCCAAAAATAAGCAATCCGGTCTGGGCATTAACCTAGTTCCCTATCTTTTTTTTCAATAAATTGATTTTTTTTTTTAAATTTTATATTAATAACCTTAAAATTTTTTATTTTTCACCGATTTGGCCCTAAATTAGTTTTGGTTGGACTCCAGTCTAATTTTTGACCAAATATCTCAGTTAGTTCAGTGGCCGGTAGTTTCAGAACCTTGCTCTTGAGACGGAGTTCGAGTCTACTAGTCCGAAGTGTAGCTGCTCCTTTTTCATTAATCTCCACTCTCCAGCCATATATTTCCTCTAAGCATGTCTTGAAAGATTTCTCACCGAGAGGACTCAACAGTAGGAATTTTGGGTTTAATGGGGGAAAGAAAAAAGTAATAGTGTGGTGTTTGGCCTGATGCGTACAATAGTGCCTTACATGCAATCAAAGAGCATGCATATAACATATTTAAGAAAAAAATATGTTTACATGAATCCTATCTGCCCAATGAAAACCAAAACGTGAATGCTTTGTGTTCATCCGGTTATGCCGTAATATGTCCAGCCACGGCACACCAGCTCAATTTTGGTAAAGTAAACAAGTGGAAACATATAAAGGGAGAAGTTAACATTGGTTTTTTTTTTTCCTATTTCATTGGAATACCTCTTCATTTGTATTTATATTTTTCATTATTATAATTTTTTCTAACTAAAAAAATTCTAGTTACCATTGGAAAGTAACTTCACATTCCTAGTTTTTTATATTTTTCCTATCTAAAATTAGAGTTGAGAAAACGAGCCGAACCCATCGGACTGACCCGTTTAGACTCTGAATTTACAGAGGTCATTCTTAAGATTTTTGCTTCAAAAGTGAAAACGGGCCTAAAAGGACCAACCCCATAGAGTCAAGTCAAGGGCCGGCTGTTTTAGACCTGTATATTTTTTTATTTTTAAAATTTTTAGATAATGATAATGTTATTGATTTTTTATACTCTGTTAATAATGTTACAAATATTTTGTTGTTATTATCTTTTTTAGAATTAAGTTTTATAAGAACATCCTTTATTAAGAATCCTAAAAATTAATAACTTATAAAAGATATTTCTTATTTCATAAGTATTCTTACTAATTTTTTATTTTTTTGACTTATTTTCTAGTGATTGTTTTGTTCATATCTTGTATTATTTATTTTATTGACTACTTATACTTTTCGAGACATATTTATAAGAAGTATTTTTAATTTTGTTAAGTCTTTTCATTAATTAGTTATAATTGTGATATGTGGACAATAATTTACCTTTAATTATGACTTAGCGACTATGTTTGTTTATTACATAACACGTACCGTTTACACCTTAATTTTGACAACATTTGTATTAAATTAAGACTTTCATTGTTTTAATTTTTATTTCGTTAAAAAAAATCTGAAAAAATAATAAAAGATTGTTAAAATAGCTTTAGCCCTATAGAGCCAGCTCTAACACTTATGCTGAAGGACTAGACTATGTCTCGAAAAATGACTGTTTTTCTTTAACCTGACCTAAAAAGACCTTTTTAGACCCTAACTCATGAAGGGCCAATCCTTTTCACAAGCTCTAAATATAGGTATCATTCTATAGTTTTGCTTCTAACTTATAAATAGTTAAATAAATGTAATGACATTTTTTAGTTACATTAGAACATTTTAAATTCTAGTCATTATAGTAAACTGATAATCACTACTTTACACCTGTCTTCTTTTACTTTATTTTCACTCGGTCTCTCTTCTTTCACTTCATTGCTCTTCTCCTTCCTCTTTTCATCTCAAGTGGAAGAAAATACCAGAAAGGAGATGCTCAAAGGAAAGATACACATCAGTCTCCAACCTCTTGTAACATGGCAAGAAATATTTTTCTTTAGGTTAAAATACAAAAATACCCATGAACTTTTTTAAAAATACACCCTGCACCATAAACATTTTTAACTTTGTATTATCTTGTGTTTTCAACTTTCTTTTACAGACAGTCTTGAAATTTTGCTGACTCGCTTAACTCAGCCTCAGAACAGAGATTCCACCAAGTTTGACCCAGTATACCTACAGCTAGCTGATTCCATATCTTGTTAAGGACACAAACTCAGTTCTACAGCACGTTGACTCAAATTCCATTTTCACATGCATCTTCATGAGATACTCGTAACCTTGACTTGATGATTTTTGAAGTAAATATGATTGAAAAATCCTTTGAAGTACCAGATGGTGTTGAATATAGGCCACGTTTGGTGCAGGAGGACAAGACATATCAAATAAAATTTATTCCAACATTACATTCACATACCATAGTTTTAGAACTCAGTGACAACCATTTCACTATTCTCATGCTCATCCCTATGGTTGATCATGAACCAGACCAGACCGGGTTAGGCCTCAACCCGAGGTCTGGTCTGCCTAGTACCTCGAGCAGAACAAGTCAGCCCGAGGTCTGGTCTGGTCCAGCACCAGCCTGAGCTCGGGCTGGACCAGACCTGGTCCAGTGGACTGCCTAGACAGTCAAGACCTCTTAGGTAATGTATTACAGAGAAACACGATCCATAGAGGAAAATGGCATCCTAATCGAATAACCCAAAAAATGGCAAAGTAACCAACAATTTCAACAAATCTGAGATGATAAAAATTTCAACCATAAATCTAGAATAACCTAAAAATTTCAACAATAAATCCAGAATAACCCAAAAATTTCAACGGTCATTTTCTCACCTTTGAGGCACCTCGTCGGGGATCGGACACAGGACGTCGGTTGTCGGCTGAGCGGAGGCAAGAACAAGAACGGATCGCGAGACCGGAATGTCATGATGCCGAGACTAGAGCTACTTCACCGACACGCTTCACATATTGGACTGGAAACTGAAGCTGCTTCACCGAGGAGACAAGATCGGAGACTGGAGCTGCTTCACTGACATGCCAAGATTGAAAACGCAGCGCCCAGACGGGATCTAGAGAGCCGACCTGAGCATCGTAAACCAGAGACACCGAGACCAGAGAGGAGGAGACACCAAGACCAGAATGGGACTCTGAGAGCTAGTAGCCTGGGAAAGAGTGAAGACGATGGGCGGCTGTGGCAAACAAACTACTTGGGCCAGACCAGACCAGTCCAATGGGTTTGAGACCCTGGTCCGAAGTCCAGTCCAACCCGATCAGACCAGTCTGGTCTGGTCTGTCATGACAAGCTTCGGGCCTTTTTTTTTAATCAGACCGGGTCAGGTCAGGCCGGACCACCTGGACCACTGGACTATTTGCTCATCCCTACTCATCCCCATTCCATTAACACTAGCCACAGGTTTATCACTTCCCTTGAAAAAATAAAAGTGAAATAATTGATATACGTCAAATTGCATGCAATATAATTGACTAGCAACAGACTGCTGGATATTTGTTTAAATACTGCTATAAAACTATACGAGAAGCCAGCATAGAAGGGATATCACCCACAGAATATTGGAGCAGCCATGCCTGGAATTGCCTCACACACACAACTGCAACCATCAATTACTCTCAACTACTAATCACTAAGTACAACCAAATTTAAAATGCCTAAATTAAAAACATCTCCGACTCGTTGCTGTCAATTATGCCTCCTCGGTTTTTTACCAAATGCAACATTTACGTCCTGTCAACAATGTTGGAATATTTCATAATTGGTACAGATTTATTAAGAAACTAGTAAATATAGTACTGCAGATGAATGTTCCAGGGTGCTAATTCCTGGATACCTTTATCGAGACAAGTAAGAAGATTAAGGACCCTTTTCTTTGAACTCAACAAAGAAAAAAGTACTTTTGACTAAGCTACATGAGGAGATTGTTGAAAGAACTGTAAGCCAGAGATGAGGGTTGATGGAAGAAATTTTGTTTAGCTTATTTTGATAAGCTAATCAAAATCAATTATTATAATAAGCGGTAAATATATTTTCTTAATTTCTTCCAGAACCCCTCTTATTTAGTTCAAGGATCTCTCAAAATCTCCGTCATGTAGCTTAATCAAAATCACTTTTTAGGTAACCTAAAACGATTCCTAAAAAGTTTGTTTGTAGATCCTCCAGTTAAAAATTGTAAGCCCTAGAACTTTATGCCATGGGGGACCAAAATTCAAAACAATCATTTAACCTGGTAACAAGATATAGAATTGCAGTATTTTTTATTTGAATCTTTTTTTAATGTTCAATAAGTTGCATCCATGTCAGTTAAGCAAAATGATACAGAACAGATTAAAAGAAAAAAATACACCAAGACCGCAACATCAACAGCAAGGTTGCTGGCGAACTAAGCATTATATAGTAGGAAACAAGCAATTTAGCAGCATATGATACAGCAATGCAGTTGAAAGTTTCTCACCTCAAGTCAAAATTGTTTCAAAATTAAAAACCAGTAACTTTTCCCTCTGCAACGGTTTTTCCTGTAAGAAGAGGTAAGCCTTGAGACTTCAACAAATATTAAATATCAGGAACAAATTTTCAAGTGAAGGAAGCCATCACTTCTTACCTTCTGTGCGTAGAGTAAACCTCCCAAGTTGGGGAAAATCAGTGAATTTCTCGACACATATCGTATTATTAACCTGTAAAAAACGTTTAAATTATTGAATCAAGGAAACATCTAAAAACTAAATTACCATCAGCAATCAATTCCTATATAAAACTCCAGAATCATCATGCGCAAGCAGCAAGGGGTAAGAGCTTTATATGGCACTCATAGCAACATAAAAAAAGTTATCACACAGAAATA
This sequence comes from Inga leiocalycina, assembly GCA_963242795.1. Lineage (NCBI taxonomy): Eukaryota > Viridiplantae > Streptophyta > Magnoliopsida > Fabales > Fabaceae > Inga > Inga leiocalycina. Next base: position 26,254,936 of record OY725322.1, read on the forward strand.
AGATCCAAATTGACATGGCAATATAATGCACCTGAACTCGGCAGACAACAACAGCACCATTCTTCACAAAGAGAGGTTTCTTTTTCATAGGTTTCTTTGCCTTTGGATCAATTTGCTGTAGGAGGTCAACAATCTCACATTCTTCGACAACACAATGGACGTGCAAAACAGCCTTGTACCCAGCAGTAAAAATAGCCTAGCAAGTGATGTAACAGAAGTTAATCTCATTGAAGATTATAAAGGAACAACGTATATATGAACTGCTTAGCATATGCATACTCCACTGAAATCCAAACACTAACACAGTGATAGAGAGAATATTTACATTGTCAAGCAATTCAAGGATCTGCAGCTGAGCCACAAACTCAGTAACAGCAGGTATTGGATTTTCTGCAAGAGGAAAAATAAAGACAAAAATCACATGAAAACATGAACAGCAAATGGATAACCATGTTTAGAAAAAGAAACAACGGTAAAGTACTCAAAACCATATTAAAGTAGAATCCCATTACAGCAGAACTGGTAAAAGTTAGCTGAGCCCGAGCCAGTCAATTTTTTTCATATCAGATGCAGACAAAAAATGAACTGTAAGACAGATCACTTGTTGCCTAATTTTAGCACAATCGAAATTGTTGATCTTATTGTCTAGATCATCCCACACTGCAACACTGGATAGAACAAACCACGATAGAAGGAAACAAACGAAGGGAGCAGAAAATGCTTACCAACACTTGACAGAATGAACCCGCCTAATATGTCTTCTTCAACACCAGATATTCTAACTCGTAAATTCTCACCGGGTCCAGCACGTTTGACCCTATTTTCATCAATGAATACAGCAGCAACTTTAACTTGATCCTGCAATAGTATTAAATGTTTATCAAGTCAGAAAAAGAGGACAAAGCTCACAACTCAAGTAATATTAAAGAGCAGAATAAGATCCAACCTTATTTGGCATAACCAACAAGGAATCCCCCTCACGTATAGTACCAGATTCCACTTTTCCCATAACAACAGTTCCCATGTCTTTGAATTTGTCAAGAATAGGCATCCTATTCAAATCAAAAGTTCAACAATAAAAAGGAAATTGGGGGGAAATGACGACATATTTTCAGCATAACCCTTAAGCAATCAACAGAAACATACATTAACAACTGATGCAGCAAGAACATAGAGACAATAGATACGAGCATACAAATATTCTAAAATCAGCATTTACAGCTTTCAAAGAAATTTTTAGTGTCGTAGTAAGATCTTACAAATTCAATACAATCATCGCAACCCACTAGGGAAACTCAATGAACTTAACAAGCCATGATGGAAAGATTTACCCTATTTGAAATTTATAGACAGACTATATGACTTACATATTTACCCAATAATCCATTGTACTAAAAAAGGAACAAGAATGACATACACACAGAGTTGAACAACAAAGGCAGGTGTTACAATCATGGCCTCCCTTGATGTTACTCAATCCATGCGCTTCTTCAACAGAGATTTCATCCCAAGTTGTATTGATGACCATGTAATTCTTGAATTTATTTCCATAACTCATTGCGACGGACATTTTCCCCTCTTTTGCTCTGTGTACCCTACCCTCTCACAATGTTTCTCTTACCAAAAGAAGCAACCAACAATGGCAGGCTCACAAACAGATGCATGCTAGTATGAGAAAATGGCCAAAAAGAACTTGAAAAACCTGACAACTTTCCGACTTGCTAGATTACACAATGACACTCCATGTGCACAAGGTAAAAGATACATTACCTGAGAGGGCCCTTGGGGTCTCGAGGTGGAATTTCAACACCATCAAGGGCTTCAAATAAGCAGGGACCATCCCACCAAGGACAAATGCTTTTATCCACTCTAGTTTTCATGTTTATACCAGTCAGCCCAGATAGTGGTAAAAACAGGACATCTGGTAAATTAAAACTTGTAAATTAGTATCACATCCCTATCCATTTAAATGTCAAACATCCCAAATGACATTGAATATTTTATTAAAACAATTTCTTTAATAGAGGTTTCTTGGCCATTTTCACAAGCTTTTCAAGTAGCTCACCATTGAGATAGCTGCAAAGTAGAAAATTAAAAAAAAAAATAGATGACAAATATAAATTTTTTAATAAAAACTTTGCAGAGCAACCTGAAGGGCCTCAACCCTGGTTCCTTGCACCAGAAAAGAAGCTGCTCAATAAAGTTAATGTTCAACATTATGATAGGTAAGAGGTAAAGAAATTAGGAAGAAGAGAGAAGAGAGGGAAGGAATCGAGAAACAGAGAAGGTAGGAGAATATTTCTGTATTCACTAATCACAATCATAATCAACCAATCATAGTCTAAGCCTTTCCCTTATATAGCAATAGGCTTATTAGGACTGGATCAACTAACTAACCACGTGTTAGTTAATCAACCAATAATAGTCTAAGCCACGTGGATTAAAGGAATAGGGAAGTTGTGTTAGTTAGTTAGTTAGTTGGTTGATCCAGTCCTAATAAGCCTATTGCTATATAAGGGAAAGGCTTAGACTATTATTGGTTGATTATGATTGTGATTAGTGAATACAGAAATATTCTCCTACCTTCTCTGTTTCTCGATTCCTTCCCTCTCTTCGCTCTTCTTCCTAATTTCTTTACCTCTTATCTATCTTATTAGGACTGGATCAACTAACACTACTTCCCCATTCTTTTAATCCACGTGGCTCATAGAACTAGTAAGTATCACTTCTAATATTGATTGAGTCTGATTTTATTAATTGAGTCTGTTTTTATTATCATTTTAGGAAATCTGAAAATAAGTGGATTATCCACAAATAGGATTTAAGATATTTTAGCAATATTATTTATTATTTTAGATATTTCAGAATAAGTAGAATATCCATAAGTAGGATTTAATTCCTAGATTTTAGATATTATTCGGATTTCTTTTAGATATTATTTGGATTTTTTAGTTTGAATTTTTAATTAGATTTTATCTCTCTGTACTTCTATAAATTGGCTTCTAGCCTGCTCAATAAAGCATTGAATATTCAGAGAGTAAATTGGTTTAGGAGATTCTCCGGGCTGTTCTTAGGGAGTTAGTGAGATGCTTGCTTTCTCTTTATAACAGAGTATTGGGCTGTTTTAGAGAGAAGATGAGATTCTTGCCTGCTCTTTATCTCAGAATACTTTTATCTTTCTTAACATAAATTCTCAAATTATCATCTAACTTTTCCATTTATCCATTACTTTACTCAGTACCTTAACAAATATCCTAAGTGCGCCCTCATAGAAATAATAGTGTGCCAGCCCTAAATCCCGAAACCCCTAATTAAATCCCTAATTACTAATATTTACAATCTACATATCACATTATAATAAAGAATCTGGTCAACTCCAAATCAAAGCATATCCAGGAACAAGTCGACAAGTTAAACCTTTCAGTTATTTCCTTCACTACGGAAATATACTTTGATTCAGTAATGGTCATCATTATGAAATAAATCCTACGCCACCCTAAGCAAATACTACTTTATCCAAGTATATAAAGGCAGTTGCCAATGGAAAAAGATACAGGATCTACGAACGTTTTAAACTAAGCAGTTAGAGCAACCAAAACGGTGAAGTTGAAGTGTAAAAACAAGAATGAAGGCAGAACACATACCCATTATAATGTCAAAAAGATGACAAAAACTAAAACAACAATGCCTACCTTTTTTCACATTGTAGCCCGATGACTTGAGAAAAGGAATCATCTTCGACTCAATTTCATCATACCTAGAAACACAACAAGAGTAACAAATCTCTTAAAAGTCAGAAGTGAAGAAAGGAGGAAAGCAAGTAAGGAGGTAATAGAGTGGGGGATGAGAGAGCACCTTTCTTTTGACCACTTCACTGTAGGCTCGTCCATTTTATTAACAACAACAATCAGCTTAGACACACCCAATGTTTTTGCAAGCTGGACATGTTCACGGGTTTGCCCACCTCTTTCATAACCAGTTTCAAATTCACCCTTTCGAGCAGAAATCACCTGACAGAATAGGGAGAGATCATCACATGGCTGCTAATCTAACCCTACCAAAGATTGAGAGAGTTTGACATATCATAATCCACTTACCAAAACTCCAATATCAGCTTGAGCTGCACCACTGATCATGTTGGGGACATAACTTTTGTGACCCTACATAATAATTATTGAGGTGAGACAAAAGGGGTTGGGGACATGCATCCAATTAAAAGCATTCAAATTTCCAAGAGAACAACATCACCGTCATCAACAGCATAAGCAACTACAAGCCTTATCCCACTGTGAGGTTAGGATTAATCTTTTTAGATGTTGTTAATGTAAAATAGCATTTAGGAATATTAGTTTGTTATATACAGCTGTACACAATCTGGTGTAGATTTATATTACTGTTTCTCTCTCTACGTGTATGGTACAGATATATTTGTAACAATATTCTGTTACTGATTTGTCCTATATAAAGAGCTAGGTATGAGACACAATTATCTCATCCTATTCAGTATTTCCTATTGCTCACAATTTTTGTCTTGGTATCAGAGCGAGACGGCTCTGGATACACTTCTGCTATTCTCTATTCACAGTTTTACAATGTCGTCATCTTCTCTAAATTCCACTGAGACTACCTCCTCTCCTATGGCTAAAACATATACTCTGTTTTCATCATCAAGCCAGACAACTTCTGTTAAGTTGGACAGAATGAATTTTTTAGTCTGGGAATCGGTTGTCTTACCTCTGATTGAAGGAAATAAACTTCAGTTGCATATCGATGGTACTGGAGTGATTCCTGCTGCTGCGGTGATGCGTCCGGGAATGGCTGAGCCTGTTCTTAACCCAGAATTTGAGGAGTGGTATGCTGTTGATCGCATGTTGGTTGGATGGCTTCGGAATACGATGACTCAGGATGTTGGGGCGCAACTTCTTCACTGCAAAACTGCTCTGGATCTCTGGAATGGAGCCAGAGCTCTCACTAGCGCAGTGTCAAAATCACGAATCATGATCTACAAATCTGAACTTCACCATACTCGGAAGAATGCGATGTCTATGGTGGATTATTTAGCCAAGATGAAGTCAATTTCAGATCAGTTGGCTCTAGCTGGTTCTGCCATATCAACTGACGATCTGATTCTTCATACACTTAATGGACTGGATTCTGAATACAACGCAGTTGTTGTGAAATTGATAGATCAAGATGGCATCACCTGGATCGATGCCCAATCTGCCTTACTTGCATTTGAGAGCCGACTTGAGCAATTAAACCAATTTGCTTCACTGGCGATTCAACCCACTGCTAATATCGCAGTTCACAGTGCTTCGTCGGAATTCAATCGTTCCTCTGAGAATCGCGGTACTTGGCGTGGCGGAAGAGGAAATCCAGGAAGGCGTGGTCAGGGTCGTCGTGGAAGCTGGAATGGCGGCGGTGGCGGTCGACCGTTCTGTCACTTGTGCGAAAAACCAGGGCACAAGGTTGAGAACTGCTATCGACGCTTTGATCGAACCTTTCGACCACCATCGCACCAGAATTTTTCACCACCTCAGGCTTACTCGGTAGATCCTTATACGGTGGACGATTCAGCATGGTTCATGGACAGTGGTGCGAATCACCACGTTGCCTCTTCATCTGCGAATCTGGAGAGTATAACTCCAGTGGGTAAGCATTTTAATCTTCTCACTTGTACTGGAGATAAAGCTCCTGTTCGTGGTTTAGGTACTGCATTGTTTGGATCAAAACTTAAGCTAAATAAAATTCTGGTTGTGCCAAATGCAACTAAGAATTTAGTAAGCATAAATAAGCTTATCAAGGATAATCATATGGCTGTAATTTTTTCTGATGATGGTTGTGTGGTGAAGGACAAAACAACAGGGCAAGTGTTGATGAAGGGAAAGTCAAGACAGGGACTCTATCCAATTAATAGTGGCAACTCGGTTATGGAAGCACATGTGGCTGAGCTTTTAGAAAAGGATGAAGAATTTATTTCTTGGCATTATAAGCTAGGTCATCCAAGTTCTAGAATTTTGAAACAAATTCTGAATAAATGTGATATCAATGTTAGAGTGAACGAGAAATATGTTTGTGAGGCTTGTCAATATGGAAAGTCAAAGAAATTACCGTTCTCAAAATCTGAGTCTCATACTTCATCTCCTTTAGAGCTTATTCATACTGATTTGTGGGGACCATCACCTATTCAATCAATTCATGGACATCGATTCTACATTCATTTTATTGATGATTTTAGTAGATTTACTTGGATTTATCCACTTAAGCATAAGGGAGAAGCTATTGGAGCTTTTACACATTTCAAAAACTTGGTTGAAAATCAACTTAATACAAAGATCAAGGCAATTCAATGTGATAATGGATCTGAATATAAGCCTATCTTACATCTAGCTGAGTCTACTGGCATCCTTATACGTCTTACTTGTCCTTATACATCTCCTCAAAATGGTAGAGCAGAAAGGAAGCATCGTCATATAGTTGAAATGGGTTTGACTTTATTAGCTCAAGCATCAATGTCACTTACTTATTGGGTTGAAGCATTTCAAACTGCTGTGTTTCTTATCAATAGATTACCTACTCCTATTCTAAATAATCAGTCACCTTTGTGGTATTTATTCAAGAAGAAACCTGATTATACTTCATTACAACCTTTTGGGTGTGCATGCTATCCTTGTTTGAAGCCCTACAATGAGCACAAGTTTCAATTTCATAGTCAAAAATGTGTCTATCTTGGTCCTACTACAAATCAAAAAGGATACAAGTGTCTTAGTCCAACAGGCCGGATCTATATCTCTAGACATGTAATTTTTGATGCTCATAAGTTCCCTTTTGTGACAGGATTTTTGAGTTGGCGCAGTGCTACTGAAACATATTCACCCACATTACCAATGATAATTGATCAACGCTTTACCCAAATGCCTATCTCTAGTGCCATAAGCCCAAGCCCAAATATTTCCCAAATGCCTATCTCTAATGACATAAGCTCAAGCCCAAACACCACTTTAAATCAGTCTCCTTTAAGCCCACGTTCTTCATCTCTTCATCCAGCTATTTCTCCTGTATCACAACCACGACCTTCTACTCTCTCACCACACTCAGTCTCCTCTAGTTCCGATGCCCTTCACTCACCATCACATGAATCACCTCCAGTTCCTGAACCTGACCAAAATACTCATCCCATGATAACCCGATCAAAAGCGGGCATCCTTAAGCCTAAATATCCTTTCATTGGTCTTCTTCATTCCGAAACTCCCTCATCTCTTCGCCTTGCCGTAGAACCCAGAAATGTTTCAGAAGCACTTGCGTCTCGTCCTTGGAGGCAAGCCATGAAAGAAGAATTTGAAGCTCTTCAAAGAAATCACACATGGGTGTTGGTACCGTATGATGGAACTCAAAAGCTTGTAGATTGCAAATGGATTTTCAAAACTAAATTCAAAGCAGATGGTTCTATTCTCAAGCATAAAGCAAGGCTAGTGGCAAAAGGTTTTCAGCAAACCGCTGGTCTAGACTATGGAGAAACTTTCAGCCCAGTGGTAAAATCTACTACCATTCGTCTAATTCTTACTCTTGCTGTCACATTCAATTGGGAATTAAGACAACTTGATGTGAATAATGCGTTTCTGAATGGATATTTACAAGAAGATGTGTTTATGCGTCAACCTGAAGGTTTCTATAATAAAGGGAAACCTAATCATATTTGTAAATTGGTGAAAGCTATTTATGGACTCAAGCAGGCACCACGAGCCTGGTTTGATCGGCTGAGACATACATTGCTGGAATGGGGATTTACTAATGCCAGAAGTGACATTTCACTATTTTTCTTGCAGACCAGACAGCTCACGGTATTTATATTAATCTATGTTGATGATATCTTAATTACTGGCAACAATTCTGTGCTAATTCAGAGATTTATAGCCAAGTTAAATTCTGTATTTTCTCTTAAGGATTTGGGTCCTGTATACTATTTTCTTGGGCTAGAAATTTACAGAGATGCAACTGGAATTTATGTTAATCAGGGCAAGTATACTTTAGATGTTCTAAAGAGATTTAATATGTATGACTGTGCACCAGTGTCAACTCCTATGGTTACTGGTAGGCAATTTTCTGCTGAAGATGGTACTGTAATGGCAGATCCTTCGCTGTATAGAAGAGCTATTGGGTCATTACAATATTTAACAACTACCCGGCCAGACATAGCCTTCTCAGTTAACAAATTGAGTCAATTCTTGTCTAAACCTACAGATGTTCATTATCAAGGGGTCAAAAGGATTTTGAGATATCTTAAAGGTACATACCATTATGGTTTACATATTAAACCAACAAAATCAATTCAGCTAACAGCCTTTACGGATGCTGACTGGGCTACTGATGTTGATGATAGAAAATCTATGGCTGGTTGTTGTGTTTATCTAGGAGGAACATTGATTTCATGGAGTTCTAGAAAGCAGAAAGTAGTGTCTAGATCTAGTTCTGAATCTGAATATAGATCAATAGCAGATGGAGCCTCTGAATTACAATGGTTGCGGTCTTTGATTAGTGAACTTGGTTTGTATCTTAAACAACCTTCTGTGATTTGGTGTGATAATCTAAGTGCCAGAGCTCTTGCAGCAAATCCAGTACAACATGCTAGAAGTAAACATATAGAGATTGATATACATTTTGTAAGGGATCAAGTGTTGTCTGGCATATTGGATATTCGGTATATTCCATCTTCTTTCAGACGGCTGATTGTCTAACAAAGGCCTTGACTCATACAAAGTTCATACATTTCAGAAACAAACTTGGTCTGTGTCCCACACCCCTTCGTTTGAGGGGGAATGTTAATGTAAAATAGCATTTAGGAATATTAGTTTGTTATATACAGCTGTACACAATCTGGTGTAGATTTATATTACTGTTTCTCTCTCTACGTGTATGGTACAGATATATTTGTAACAATATTCTGTTACTGATTTGTCCTATATAAAGAGCTAGGTATGAGACACAATTATCTCATCCTATTCAGTATATCCTATTGCTCACAATTTCTGTCTGATGTATCATAGATCAATAAATCCCTTTCAATAACTCCCATGAGTATTCTTCATGGTGTTCCTCCCACCTCTTTTCACAGGGCTAAAGATACCCACCCAAGCCTCCTCAAAACGCCTCTAATGACTTTCATTTCACATATACAAACCATCTTAAAACAATTTTCTACCATTATCTCCTTGATAGATGCCATGACAACTTTTTCTCATACATAATTCACTTTTCCTCTATTAAAGTGCAGCTGTTGATAATTGTTGCATAGCTGTGACCAGAGTGGTGTTTACATATTGATATATGAATGTAATCAAGACTTAAAAGTTAGTTAATGTCAGTTAGTTAGAGCTAGCAGTTAGAATTAGTTGGTTAAAACTTGGCTTGGTCATTAAGTCACTCTAACCTATAAATAAGGCATAATCCCATTGTATTTGACAGATTTTGGAAGTTAATAACAGTCTGCACTATTCAGATTAGCTCTCTCTTCTCTCTTCTACTTCTTCTTCAATCCTCTAATTCCTCTTCTCTTCTACCCTAATTCCCAACATTCATATTACAAAAGATTATCAGTGGTATCAGAGCAATTCAGTTCTTGGCCTTGGTTATTGGCTCGTCACTCACTGTGTTGAATGGTGGAAACAAGATCCCAAGAAAATTCAAGAATTATGGAAAAAAGATTCCAAGCTATTGAACAACGGTTTGAAGCAGTGGATGCCCTTCATGAGCCTCTCCAAGGTTTCAGAAACGAATGGCAGTTAGTACAATGATACTGGGGAATAATTTGAATGTCTTTAGGGATTAGGGATTAGAGTAGAGAAGAAGGAAGCAGAGGGTTGAAGGAAAGAATTAGAGGAATTAGAGGCAGAAGAGAGAGCAGAGGAATTCAGAGAATGTTCTGACTTTCATTACTTGCAAAATCTGATCACAGTGAGTATCCTCTGCCATATATATAGGCTTTAAGACAGAACAGTAAACAGAAACGGAAGGGATCAGGAGATCACTTAACTAGGGATCTATTAGTAATTAGACATGGGTAAGGCCATGTTTGGCTAGTGTTGCTCTAAAACAACTAATGCCACTAATGGTTAGTCCCACTCTTCTAATCACTAACTATCCTAACTAACATTTCAATTTATATTACAACATCATATTAATACTCCCCCCTTTTAAACATCCTTGACCTCAAGGATTAGGAATCCCAAATGTAGGATATTGCTGTTGAAAGGAATGAAGGGCCATCCAAGAGGCTTCTTCATCAGGTAAACCCTTCCATTGAACCAAAACTTCAGTAATCATCCTCTTACGACGCTTTTTGACCCGTCGATTCAGGATGCTTTCTGGTTCCATAGCTGGTGGTAACTCCGGAAATTCAATAGGACGGTGTCTAGGCCTCACTGTAGGATCCGGACATAGTCTCAAGAGGGAAACATGAAAGGTAGAATGAATTCTAGATTCTGGTGGTAATGCTAGCTTATATGCAACAGCTCCAACCTTCGCCACCACTTGATAAGGACCATAGAATCTAGGAGCCAACCTTTGAGAAGCCCTTGTTGCCGTAGAGATTTGCCTATAGGGCTTAAGCTTCAAGAAAACCCACTGCCCAACCTGAAACTCACGATCTGATCTATGCAGATCAGCCCTTTGTTTCATCAGATTTGCTGCCCGGTGCAAATGGTGTTTCAAAAGTGCTAGAACTTCCTCTCTAGCCATGAAGCTACGATCCACCAACTCCAATACTGAATTATGGGGTAAATAAGGGGTGTGTAGTGGAGGTTGTTGCCCATAAAGCAACTCATATGGTGTAACCTTAGTGGCGGTGTGATAGGTTGTATTATACCACCACTCTGCATGTGAAATCCATTTAGCCCAATCCTTAGGTTTCTCCCAACACATACACCGCAAATACGTCTCCAAACACCTATTAAGTACTTCCGATTGCCCATCCGTTTGGGGATGATAGGCTGTAGAGAGCTTTTGATTTACACCCAACACACGAAGAAACTCCTTCCAGAAGTTACTAACAAAGAGGGAATCACGATCACTCACAATTTCAGCCGGTGCCCCATGAAGTTTGTAAACCTGATCCATAAAGTGTTGTGCCAAAGTAGATGCTGAAAAGGGATGAGCAAGGGCTATAAAGTGGGCATACCTGCTCATTCGATCTATGACCACCCATATAGTATCCTTCCCTTGAGATTTCGGGAGCCCCTCAATAAAATCCATAGTAATTGACTCCCACACCCTACTAGGTATAGGCAAAGGCTGCAACAATCCGGGAGACGCCGTAGTCTCATACTTGCACCTAGAGCATGTGTCACACCTTTTGACATACTCCACAACATCATTTATTAACTTCTTCCACCAAAAAAGACCCTTAATACGATGGTAAGTAGCTTGTATACCTGAATGTCCGCCTTGAGGGCTTGAATGTAACCACTTAAGAATATGCAACCGAAGAGCTTCCACCTTACCTACAACCAATTTACCTTTTCGGCGTAGAAGAACACCATCCCAATGGAAGTGACTCCACACTCCTTCATTTTGCTGCACCTTTTCAAGCAAAGAACGAGTGAAGTCATCTCTAACCCAACTCTCCTTTATTTGCTGCAACATTTCTGGTGAAGTAGTGTCATAGGTCATTTGCAGTAATTGTTGCTTTGGAAGGCGAGATAGTGCATCAGCTACCAAGTTATTCGCCCCTTTCTTATACACGATGTCATAGTCAAAACCAGCCAATTTGGACACCCAAAACATTTGAAAGGGAGTTTTAAGTTGCTGCCCCAACAGAAACTTGAGACTTTGCTGATCGGTACGAATGAGAAACCGTCCTCTCTCAAGATATTGGTGCCAATGCAACACTGCTAATACTACCGCCATCAATTCCTTTTCATAAATTGACAGATTATGATGCCTTGGGGCGAGTCCTTTACTAAAGAACGCAAGTGGTTGCCCCTGTTGCATTAACACAGCACCAATTCCCACTCCACATGCATCAGACTCCACAACAAACTCCTTGGTAAAATCAGGAAGAGCAAGAACCGGGGCTGAAACTAAGGCACCCTTGAGACGTTGGAAGGCCTCTCTAGCAGAATCAGACTACTCAAAAGCATTCTTCCTCAATAGAAGAGTTAAGGGCCTAGCAATTATACCATAGCTCTTGATAAAACGCCGGTAGTAGCCAGCCAACCCCAAAAATGCCCTCAATTGCTTGACGGTTGTTGGTTGAGGCCAATCAGCAACTGCTTGAATCTTCTTAGGGTCCGTTGCTACTACTCCATCTCCTAGGATATGCCCAAGATACTCCACACTTGTAGCAGCAAAGGTGCACTTGCTTTCCTTCACAAAGTAGTGATGTTGCTGCAACGTTTGTAAAGCCATCCGCAAGTGCTCCTGATGATCTGCAAGGGTAGGACTATAAATCAGTATATCATCGAAGAAGACTAGTATAAATTGTCTAAGAAAAGGACGAAAGATATCATTCATAGCCCCCTGAAACGTTGCCGGCGCATTCGTAAGGCCAAATGGCATTACAAGCCACTCATAGTGTCTGGAGTGAGTCTTGAATGCGGTTTTGTAAGCATCCTCGGGTACCATCCGAATTTGATGATAACCGGCCCGTAGATCAAGCTTTGTGAACCATCTAGCCTTGCCCAATTCATCAAACAAGTCCTCAATGAGAGGAATAGGATATTGATTCTTAATTGTTCTCTTGTTTAATTCCCTATAATCCACACACATACGCCAAGATCCATCCTTCTTTTTGACAAGGACTATAGGGGCTGAAAATGGAGAACAACTCTCTTGCACAACACCCGCTTCAAGTAGCTCAGCCACTAATTTCTCAATAACATCCTTTTGAGCAGCCGGATATCGGTACGGTTTCAAGGAAATAGGATTCGTGCCTTCTTCTAATAGAATGGGATGATTGTGGCCTTCCCTATAAGGCGGGAGGCTTTTAGGTTCATCAAATATATCTTGAAAAACCGTTAATACCCCTTGTATCTCAGTCGGCAGATCTGGGTTTGGTTGCTGAATCACCAAGCAACTCATCCTAGCTCCTTGAACTTCAATCAACTGCATAAGGTACAGCTGCTCATCTTTATGGCAGCTAGCTTCCACCCTCTTTGATGCTACCAGTCTCAAGGAATGAGGAACATTGGCTTGGAGAGTGACCAACTGACCATCCTTCCAGAAATACATGGATAGAGACTCATAATCCCAGAATGCATTTTTTATACTCTTGAGCCATCTCAAGCCTAGAACCAAATCATATGTATGTAACTCAATGATCTGAAAATCAAAACTGAACTCCAGACCATGCATTCTCCATCTAAACCCATGCCAAACCCCATGAATTTTCAGCCTTCCTCCACCTGCAATCTCCACATGCGCCAGAGGGAGTGTCTGCGGCTGCCAACCCAATTTTAAGGCTGTGTCCAGATTCAAAAAATCATGGGTACTTCCACTATCTATTAAAATCTGTATAGATTGTTTCCCCACAGTACCCAAGACACGCATAGCTTCAAATTGACTATTGCCCTCCATAGCGTGTAAGGATATGCGTGGCTGATCTGTTTCATCCTCACTGGCAGTCTCAGGCTCAGCAGGAATATCATCGTCTTCATCATCTAATATGACCAAGTGTAGTTGCATTTTCTGCCTCTGGGGACACCTATGGTCTCTCAAAAATTTACCATGGCAGAAGAAGCACAGATTGTTGGCGCGGTGCTCGGCTTCTTCTTCAGCCGTGAGAGCCTTCACTGGTCGAGTGATTGCCTTGGGGACGAAGGTGGAATTTTGATGAAATTGGGGGGTTTTCTGGTCCTTTCGGTGGGACCCATTAGAGAAAGATGAGTTCTTTATCATTGCCGACGTGTTAGCAGCCAAGTTTGACCAAGAATTCGATATGCCCTGTTTCTGAAACTTGTCGGCATTCGGTTTCTGAGTTCTGCGATTGACCGCGATTTCTTGGGTCCGAGCGAGTCGTCGAGCTTCTTGCAACGTTCTGGGATTGAAGAGACGAACCGAATCCATGATCTCGTCCTTCAATGCCCCCACATATGCGTCGACGAGATAAGTTTCCGAGAGATCGAGCTTCGCTGTGATTTGATCAAACTTGGTATTAAAGTCAGCCACCATTCCCGTTTGCCGCAAATGCGTGAAGTCGGTCATTGGTGTCTCGAACGGCTGACCGAAAGTGTCCAACAGCAGCGCCGAGTATGCTGCCCACGTCGGTGGGTGTCGCCAGCGTCGCTCCACCGCGCGATGCCATTGGAACCGCTCATCGTCCAAGTGCATCGAAGCCATGGTAACTTTGGAATCCTCCGGGGTCTCGTCTATGTCAAAAAATCGGTCAACCTTTGCCAACCAGGTATCCATATCTTGCCCTGTGTATCTGGGGAACTCCATCTTTGTAAATTGCGTGGGTCTCTGGTATGCTGGTCGTCCGTTTCCTCCCCTTTCTTGAAATTCTGGTGCCCTCAATGGAACATGTTGGGTTAGTCGTTGCATCGCTGCCGCCAAGGTTCTGACTTCGTGGGTCATGTCTTGAATATTTTCTTGCATCCCACGTTGTTCTTGAGTAATGGTATGCAAGTTATCTTGCATGCCACGTTGAACCGTCTGCAGTTCCTCTCGGTAACCTTGGACTGAGTCATGCAGCGTCCCAATTGATGATTCGAGGGAGCCCACCCGCTGTTCTAGAATGTGTGTCTTGTCTTCCATCAGTCTTGCACTTTCTTGCTGTCGAGTCTTCACCATGCACTTCAGTGGTGATGAACCGATAATCACAGGCTGAGGACCGTGAGCTCTGATACCACTGATACTGGGGAATAATTTGAATGTCTTTAGGGATTAGGGATTAGAGTAGAGAAGAAGGAAGCAAAGGGTTGAAGGAAAGAATTAGAGGAATTAGAGGCAGAAGAGAGAGAAGAGGAATTCAGAGAATGTTCTGACTTTCATTACTTGCAAAATCTGATCACAGTGAGTATCCTCTGCCATATATATAGGCTTTAAGACAGAACAGTAAACAGAAACGGAAGGGATCAGGGGATCACTTAACTAGGGATCTATTAGTAATTAGACATGGGTAAGGCCATGTTTGGCTAGTGTTGCTCTAAAACAACTAATGCCACTAATGGTTAGTCCCACTCTTCTAATCACTAACTATCCTAACTAACATTTCAATTTATATTACAACATCATATCATACAACGTGGAATGCAACAGAATATGGAGACTCCCACGCAGGAAATGCGAGCCTTAACACTGGCAGCCCAAAGAAACAATCAACATCGACAACCTTGAGATCTAGAAATTCAAGGAGGAGGGAATGGTAGATGTGGTTACCATCGCCCAACTCAATTCACTCACCTTCGGCAAACCGATTCTTTAGCAAAGTTTAATGTGACATGCAATGTTATTTCTGCCAAACCCGATCTCCCGAAACAATATCTGGTTGTTGCTTATGCCGGTGCCTTAAAAGATGAAATAGCAGAGTCTGTCCAATTATTTGGACCAAGAACCATGTTGCAAGCCCGACGCTTGGCAAGAGTGCAAGAAATATTCTTGCAATGGCGAGCCAAGAAAGCGGTGCAGGCAAGAAAAGTCTTGGCCAAGAAAGAAGGGCCGGTCATACCTAAAGCATCAATCGAAGTTCAAGAAGAAGACGAAGGTCTTAAGTCCTTTGTCCTTGAGCAAGATACCAAGAGAAAAACTTTAAGTGATAAAGACGATGAGTCGTATTCGACCACCCTCCAAGAAAAGAGCTACGAGTAGCCAACAGTGTCCTCACCTCAAGAAGGATGTGACTGCGACTTCAAGAACAAGCACTACAAGCTAACTCTGCACGACACCGCCAAAACTATTGCAATGAAGAAAATGACATGCGCGAAAGATTCAAGTGCGACTGTGAACACTGAGGAGGCGAAGGCAAGCTCGGCGTCATTACTGGTTCATGGGAATTTGGCGATGCTACTTACAAAGGGGTCGAAGTCACCACTTGTGCTGGTGTTGTTGTTGTCTTCGATCGATGCTACCGATTTTGGTTTTGAGTTGTCAATGCTGGTGCCCTTAGTCGGGATCTTGCCTTTGAGTTCGAGTTTTTCGCTAAGTGCCGATTATACGCTTCTTTCAAGATCAAGACAAGCTGAACAGGGTATAGGTTATGCGTGGCAAGCTAAGAAGTGTTTTGAGCATGACTCTCTTTCCTTTCAATTCATGCAGCTGTGGCTAAGCAAGGTACAGTTTGATAAGTCAAATCTCACTCCACAGCTGGCTTGCATATTCTAGGAAGGGCAGAAAACTTTTGAAAATTTTGGGCACATGGGCATTATCTTTCAAGAATTACGCCCAAAGTAATCTCTACAATGTTGTTTGCCTAATGTAACCACGACTTTGTATCACAAGTGGGCTTTTCACTTTCAATATTCTCCTGCAAGAAGCTTGGTTATCATTTGGTTCAAGGGAAAATTAGTGAAAATGCTATAAGGCTCTAGTTTAGTGCAAGGTTCTGTGTACTTGGACTAAATGTTTTTTGGATCAGCATTAGACCCATTATGTCCATTTGTTTCAGCATCCAACAAGTGAATTGAACTTCTGTGTAGCAGCATTCAAGATAGAGACTCCTACACTGTTTCACAAGAAGTTTTTCCAGAATTTCAGAGCTCAGTTTTTAGTTTCAGATTTGTGTTTTGTTGTCAATCATCCTTGAGGGCAAAGATGTTTTGGGAGGGGGGTATTAATATATAAATGCAATAAAGACTTAAAAGTTAGTTAATGTCAGTTAGTTACAGCTTGCCGTTAGAATTAGTTAGTTAGTTAGTTAAAGCCTGGTTTGGTCATTAAGTCACTCTAGCCTATAAATAAGGCATAATTCCATTGTATTTGACAGATTTTGGAAGTTAATAACAGTCTGCACTATTCAGATTAGCTCTCTCTCTCTTCTACTTCTTCTTCAATCCTCTAAATCCTCTTCCCTTCTACCCTAATTCCCAATTCTCTAAACATTCATATTACAAAAGATTATCACATATATCATCTCTATTTTCTCCCGTCAGTCAGTGGTTCTGGTCTAAAGGGGTACAAGAACTATTTGGTTTTATTATGAGTATAAATATAGCACAATCAAGACTGTAAAATCTTAACAACGCAGAACTTTACAAACACACATAGGGCTGCATCTTCTAGGCAGAATGGCCAATTTATTGATAACATGCACAAGAATAAAGGCGTAGCAGAAGATAACATGCAATCCAAATGAGGGTAACCAAACAAAAGAATAAAGACATGCCAACCATGTGTATGTACGTCAGAAAAACTAGCTTCCATACCAGACAACTGTTTTAGAGAATCTACAATTTCAAAGCATAAAAAACAAATTGAATAAGAATCATGAAATACAGCTACTCACAGGAGCATCCAAAATTGTAAACCTTGTTTTTTCTGTCTCAAAATGCGCTCTTCCAACTTCAACTGTTTTGCCCTGCAATTGGGACAACTTGTTAAAAACATAAAACCAGAACATAACACAATGGACAAAGCATCCAACCTCTAACAGCTAATAAATTCATAGCTCATACCTTTACCCTCTCCTCTTCATTAGTGTCCATTATATAAGCCATATACCTAGTATATAAAACAAGCAATTAATATATGTGTGCATATATAATGATAGAAAGATAGGTGGTAGGAAGGAAGATAGATAGATAGATAAATCAACACCCTGTATAACTGGTGAGCTAAAGAATACCTCTTCCTCCTAACAAGCAACAGGTTAACCAGAAAACTAAATGCACAAAATGTTGTAAAAATAATGTGCCAGATTAAATAAGCAAAGCCAGAAACTATAGAGTCCGTGGCAGCCTTGAAAATCTCACCAAGACCAAACAAAATTTACATTTTTATGTTTTCATTCAATCATTTAAAATTTAATTATTCAAATTTAATTTCACTACGTATACATCTGTTTTTATTCTTTGATCAACTTACATATTACAGTCACTCCAGTCCGTAACAATGGCACTGCCAAAATAGCATGTCCAGACAAACCAATGTAAAGCAGAAGATACAAAACAATAAAACCACGCAAAACATTATGAAACAGAAAATCATCATCACTTAAAATTATACTCACTTGAAAAGAGCATGGACCTAAAAAACAGAGAACGCTGGTGGATTCTCTGTCCAAACTAAATGACGATGCAAACTCAAACTTTAAAGAAAGAAAAAATGAACTGTTTTCAAAGCCAACCACAATTAACCATGAAATTTTCAATCAAGAACCACAAAGTAAATGAACTCACCAACTTTCTCTACTTTTGTCCTTTGCTTCTTTTTCATATTTTTGGATGGTACGTTCATCAACCTGGCCACTTAGGAAAAGAATCTGGCCTCCAGTCGTGGACTTACCAGCATCTGGGACAAGAAGTTCAAGAAGATATTACTGATTTTAGAAGGAAAAACAGAGGATCAGAGACATTGAATGTGCGTATTTACAAAAGACAACAGGTAAACAGAAGGAAAAAATTCCACAATACGCCAAGATTTTATTTATTAGGTCAACCACCAATATAAGTAGAATCATTCCACGCAAGGTACATTCTTTTATCCTCTTCATCTTTTTTAAACAAGCAAAACTCTCTTAGTACGCAGCAAGCAGAAGGGTCTAGTGAAAACTGTTGGAAAGTGCCGATCATAAGAAGCCCAAGCCCACATGATTAGTTAGATTTTATTTCAATTAATTAATGTGGTTTATTATTTGAATTATTGTTTCCATATTATTAGGATAACAGAATCGGATCTTAGGGATTTAGAATCAGATTCGAAATTTAAATTTCTGTTGTGATAGGGTATTCAAACAAACCCTAATTCACATCCTATATGTATCACCGTGGCTCTCACATGCTGAATAAGAGAAAAACATCTATTCTCTATCAAATAATTTCATGGTATCAAAGCCATGGCTGCCGAAAATCTCAAATTCAGCGATTTCCAGGCCTTAAACACTGAAACCGAGGCCACTGCTCCCTCTGACGCCAACAACATGCAATCCCAATCACATGAATTGGCCAACCTGATCACTGCACACAAGCTGGACGATGAGAATTACCTTCAATGGTCTCTGTCCTTTCTTATGTTCATTCGTGTACGTGGGAAGGAAGCTTATCTCGATGGAAGTTTGCTGTGCCCTGCAGCAACTGATGCAAAAAACACTACCTGGAGAGCCGAGAATAGTCAAGTCATGTCATGGCTTATCAACTCAATGACACTCGACATCGGCAAAAATTTCATGCTGTATAACACCGCCCGAGAGATTTGGGACGCTGCTCGAGAATTGTACTTCTCAGCCTCCAACACTACTGTCTTGTTTGAGATTAAAGGGAGACTCCATGCTTTGAAACAGGGGAGTAAAACTGTTACAGCTTATTATAATTCCTTGATGCAACTATGGCAGCAGATTGATCTCTATGACACTATTCCATTAAAACATAATGAAGATATAATTGTTTTTCGAAAGTGGATTGAAACAGATAGGATTTATAAATTCCTATTTGGCTTAAATTCTGATTTTGAGGAAGTCGGTAGCAGAATCTTAAGTCTGTCACCATTACCTTCTATTCGAGAAATTTTCTCCATGGTTAGGAGGGAAGAAAGTAGGAAGCAGATGATGGTTAACAATCCAAATCAGAACTCTGATGAAACTACAGCAATGGCTACTCGTCGTGATGGAAAGGGAAGGCTTTTTTGTGACCACTACAGCAAGAAAGGTCATACTCGTGAAACCTGTTGGAAAATCCATGGCCATCTCAACGATAGGCAAAATGGAAAGACAAACAGCCGTAGTTATATAGCTGAGAGGGGGAGCAGAAACCAGACCTTGATGAGTTGAAGGATCAAATTCAACAACTTCTTACCAATTTTGAGAAGCCTTCCAAAGTAAGCAGTGCCACGGGTTTAGTAGCTACCAAAACAGGTATGATATCACTTGCCTTTCCCTCAAAAGGTCTGAATCCAGCAACCTCGATATTGGACTCTGGGGCCACTGATCATATGATAGGGGATATTTCATTATTTCATGATCAACAGCCATGTTCTGAAAACTGGGTTGTTAAAATTGCTGATTCATCTCATGTGGAGGTTGCTAAGATTGGCACGGTCATTTTATCTGATAAAATTACTCTATGGAATGTACTATATGTTCCTAAACTCGCCTGCAATTTAATATCAGTTGGTAGACTCACAACACTAAGTGCCATGCTAACTTTAAATCACCTGATTGTGTTTTCCAGGAGGCAAGGACAGGGAAGATAATTGGTTTGTGTGAAAAGGTTGGCGATCTATACTACTTTCAGAAGGAAGCTGCTGCTAAAGGAAGGGCGTATGCAGCTGGTCATTTAGCTTCTGATTCCATTTTAAATGAAATAAAGTAGTTGCATTATAGTTCTAGACATCCCAGTATTGAGTATTTCAATAAATTATATCCTCATTTTTCTAATAAAGATTTGTCTCAGTTTACCTGTGACACTTGTTCTTTAGCCAAACATACCAAAAATTCCTATCCCTCTCGTCCTTATAAACCAACACAACCCTTTAATCTCATTCATAGTGATGTATGGGGGCCATCCAAAATTCCTAGTACATGTGGGGCATGTTGGTTCGTCACTTTTATCGGTGATCACACACGATTAACATGGGTATACCTTCTAAAAGAAAAATCTGAAGTTCCTACTGTTTTCAAAAATTTCTATGCCCTCATTGAAACTCAATTTCAAACAAAAATCAAGGTCCTCAGAACTGATAACGGCCGAGAATATTTTAACTCCACTCTAAACAATTTTGACCTCTCATGGCATCCATCATCAAAGCTCTTGCCCTCACACACCTCAACAAAATGGGGTCTCCGAAAGAAAGAATAGACAAATCCTAAACATGACTCGGTCACTCTTACTAGCTTCCAATGCACCAAGCCACTTTTGGGGGGATGCCGTCTTAACCTCAATTTACCTTATCAATCGCTCACCTTCAAAAACCCTTCATATTTCCAGCCCATAGCTGAACCTGACACAGACCTAAATCAGCCAGAACCAGACCCAAATCAGCTAGAAACAGATCCAGATCAGCCTTCAACCATATCTGAACCTGTCCTTGAAACACCTGAATTCTTTGAGGAAGAAGTAAGGACTATTGAGGAACAATATGACGCTGCACGACTAGATCCAGAACAGACAAATCAGCAAAGAGCTGAGTCGACAGGAGAAGCCAGCCAAGTCACATCTCACCAATCATCTATCCCAACCTCAAATCCACAAGAGGATGATCTTTGGTGGCCAATAGCATTACGAAAGGGGGTAAGATCCTGTACTAAGCATCCTATTGCTGATTTTGTTTCATGTGAACGATTGTCTCCTACTATGAAAGCTTTTACAACTAATGTGTCAATGGAAAGAATCCCAAAGGATGTACATGAATCATTAAAAATCCCTGATTGGAGAAAGGCTGTTCATGAAGAAATGGATGCATTGAAGAAGAATAAGACTTGGGAACTAACCAAGCTACCAAAAGGGAAGGCTACTGTTGTATGTAAGTGGGTGCTAACAAACAAATAAAATCCAGATGGGAGCCTAAACAAGCATAAAGCAAGGTTAGTAGCAAAAGGATTCACTCAAACATACGGGATTGATTATCAGGAAACATTTGCACCAGTTGCCAAATTAAATACCATTAAGGTACTTCTCTCTTTGGCTGCCAACCTTGATTGGACACTTCATCAACTAGATGTGAAAAATGCATTTCTAAATGGCAATCTTGATGAAGAAGTATACATGGAGATTCCTCCTGGCTTCAAGAATGAACAAAACCAAGGTAAAGTGTGCAGGCTTAGGAAATCCTTATATGAGTTGAAGCAATCACCAAGAGCCTGGTTTGTGAGATTCATTCAAGTAGTCAAGAAGAGTGGATATTCTCAATGTCAATCTGACCACACTCTTCATTAAGCACAGGGATGAGAAAATATCTATTTTGATTGTTTATGTTGATGATATCATACTAACTGGTAATGATACAGTTGAAATTGATAAGCTAAAGGAGTTCTTAGCAACCGAATTTGAGGTGAAGGACTTAGGAGACCTAAGGTGCTTTCTTGGGATGGAAGTGGCAAGATCTAAAGCAGGGATTGTTGTGTCACAAAGGAAGTATGCTCTTGATTTATTACATGAGACAGGGATGCTAGGATGTAGACCATGTACTACCCCCATAGAACTTAATCGTAAAATGGGTTTAAACAAGAAAAATCCGTTGGTTGATAAAGAAAGATATCAACGACTTGTTGGCAAGTTAATCTATCTTTCTCACACTCGACCAGACATTTCTCATGCAGTTAGTGTGGTAAGCCAATTCTCTAGTCAACCCAATGAGGAATACATGACAGCGGTACTTAGAATTCTCAGGTATATCAAGCCCTCACCTAGTAAAGGACTCTTCTTTAAAAAGGGGGCTCACAGAGGGATTGAAGTATACACTGATGCAGATTGGGCAGGCTCAATTGTTGATAGGAGATCCACTACAGGCTATTGCACCTACGTATGGGGTAATCTTGTGACTTGGAGAAGCAAAAAACAACCTGTAGTCTCTCGAAGCAGTGCAGAAGCTGAGTTGAGAGCCTTAGCTCTAGGCTTGTGTGAAGGTCTTTGGGTGGGAAGGCTACTAAAAGAACTAAAACTAAGCTTTGTGGGATCGATGAAGGTATTATGTGACAATATGGCCACTATCAGGATTGTTAAAAATCCTGTTCATCGTGATAGAACAAAACATGTTGAAATTGACCGGCACTTCATAAATGAGAAAATTGAGGATAAAAGTGTCACCTACAAGGCAGCAGGTGGCAGATATTCTAACCAAGTCTATTACTGGGCCTAAATTCGAAGTATTGGCAAGCAAGCTGGGAATGATAGATATCTATTCCCCAGCTTGAGGGGGAGTGTTGGAAAGTGCCGATCATGAGAAGCCCAAGCCCACATGATTAGTTAGATTTTATTTTAATTAATTAATGTGGTTTATTATTTGAATTATTGTTTCCATATTATTAGGATAACAAAATCGGATCTTAGGGATTTCGAATCAGATTCGAAATTAAAATTTCTGTTGTGATAGGGTATTCAGACAAACCCTAATTCACATCCTATATGTATCACTGTGGCTCTCACATGCTGAATACGAGAAAAACACCTATTCTCTATCAAATAATTTCAAAAACCTTCTAGTAGTCCAAGATCAACATCTAAAATTCATGTGACAATCACATTGAAAAAAAAAAAGCCTGAAAACAGACAGCAGCAACAAGCCTTATCCCAACAGAGATGATATAAAAGAGAACCAAAATTTCAATTTCAAACCCAACACCTGCCAACAGTATGAAACATTTAAATATCATTCCCAGACAACCGGCCACGGTAAGAACTAAGATAATAAGAAAACCAACAATCAAATGAAAAAAAGCAGTGTATATGAGCCAAGATACAAGATACACCAGAGATATAACATGCATTCCAATCCATCCCTACATGCAGGAGGAGGAATAGCTGTCTTCATCACTAACCTCGCAACACCTTACTCCAATCCATCCATACAAGCAGGAGGCAAAGTTACTAAGTAATAATTTTCCTGCCTACAAACCCACCCTGCTTAACATGCTCTATAACTACACCAAGTCAAAGTTCTCTTTGGCAAAGGATGTGATTGTAGTGGTGAAAGGACCAGCAGTACAGTAAATTGGTCATCAAATATTTGGTGACATACGCTATGTTAAGCACATCTAATAGTCCATAAAACCTATCCCGGATATCAGTTCAACTCAATCAAGTTTCATTCTATATTCACCAGGTTTAGCACCTATTGGCGTCCAGTGGCCGTAGCACATACAATAAACTCATTTTGACAGATATAGTAAACATGATAATTTGAGATATAAGGAATGAGAACTGGTTTAAAAGCATGCCTGCCTATGCTATCCCTGACCCATCATATTTTTCTGATGCAATCCACAATGTTATAAAATCACCCAAATTTCCTATTCATCCTGACATGCTTAAGCAAGTCACCTCACAGACATATTAAAACCCAATTTTACAATGTTTTTACCCCACAGAAAACATGACTTTTGATATTAAGTTCCTTAATTTTGCTTCTAGATAAAGATTCCAGTAAATTAAAACCACCAATATTTCACTTCATAAACTTAAACCGTAACCTACAAAAGAATCCCTTACCCTATTCTTGCTCATTCTCAAGAATTTACAAACATATTTGGGCAAATTTTTCAATCTTTCCCAAGTTATATTCTCAATAAGCAAAACATTTCATGTTCATTTGATCAACTTTGAGTTTCATAACATTGCATCCAGACCAAGATTACCCATGTGTTCGCACCACCAACATACACACAGAACCAAATAACCACTGCAAAGCATATGCCAAAGCTACAGGCTAGAAAAAATAGAACTAAAAAGCCCAAAAGCTAAATAAGCAATTGAGAGAATGGGGCACGCAAGACTCAGGCCTTCAACTAAGGCAATGGACGTGAAAGGCACAGATGGCAGACCATTCAGCCAACTAAAAGACCACCAGAGCAATTTGAACCAAAATCATATGAACTACTGCTAACCCATAAAATGATTAAAGAACCTTGTAAACAACTTACCAACATGACCAATGAACACAACATTCAAGTGTCTTCTCTTATCTGTCTCATCCTCTTGATCTTCCGCTCGAGGAATTTCCTTATCTTTCAAAACATTAAATAAAAGTCACCAGCATAAGAAAATGGAAATTCCTAATTTTATTAACAGAAACCAGTCTGATTTTGAATCAAAAATCCGAATGCAGGTATGTCAGGAAATCACATGCTAAAAGTGAATCGTTCCAATACCTTTAGGCTCAGCCTGGACAGGCCGTGCCGTAACTTCCTGCTTTATACCTGAAACCAACCAGGTGAGAAAAAATTAGCGTGCTCTTCGTCTTTAGTTTAACAACCATGCACACACACAAAGGGTGTGAGAGAGAGAGGGGAGTAAAGCAAGAGGCAGCAGGGATCAAGGAACGCATGCAACAAAGAAGGCAGAGTTATTGAAATTTCGAAGTCTCCTTACTAAATGGAAGCAAGAAGTAATTTATCACCAAAAGTTGCAAAATTACTCCCACAATATATTTAGAATTGTCAGGATGGAAGTAGATGAGAAGCTTATAGCCACAAACTTTTCAACAAAATCCAAATTGGTAAGCAATTCCTATGGTGCTAAGTCAGCAAGCATTGACAATACTACTTGGAATAAATTGGATGAAACCATTGACTATACTACTTGGCATAAATTGAACGTAGCCTATACAGACAGCCTTGGCTTGCTATGTATCAAGATAACATAACTATTCATTCAAAACCTGAGGAGATGAAATAAACAATAGAAAGAACACTTGACGTAAGCTAACATGTGCCCCAAAGAAAACTGCAGCTAAAAAAAAAGCGCATACATGTTTTTCAAACCTTTAGGGTGTGTTTGCTTTGAGGGGAGGGGATGGGAGGGAAGCCAAAATTTTGGCTTTAATTCCCTTCCCTCCCTTTGAACAAAACAAAGGATCCTCTCCCCTCCCCTCCGCTCTAGCAAACCAAACAAGGTAACATACCCTCCTCTCCCCTCAAACCAAACACACCCTTAATTTTCCTTTTAAGAGCCCAAAAAAAATAAAAGTTGGTGACACATTCCTTGGTCTGTGATATTGACTAAACTATAGAGTCTAAAGTGACCCGTGAGCTAAGGTCAAGAAAAAAATATGTGACCAAAAAGCCATTTAAACAACAACACAAGGAACAGTGGTGATTGTAGATGCATTTCTAAGTCAAAAAAAGGTTAACGTTCTTTTAAACTACAACAGGTTTTGTTACTGATAGGAATCAAGGGAAAGGAAGGTCCTCTAAGGGAGTAAAATTCTGTATAAAATATGAAGTGTTCGAGCATGTGAAAGCAAAAACAGGTTGATCTCAAGGAATGAAGCTTCGAAGCAAAGCTTGTGAATGCAGAGAGAAATGGGATTGAAGGGAAATAAATACAGGAATAAGTCTTCTACGTATAAATCATGTTACTTTTCGAGACAGATGAAAATTTTATTCTGAATGGATCAGAAACAAAAGGATAGGTAAGGAACTACAAACAAAAGAACCAACCACATTTTTACTACCAACCTTCATCCATCTTAGCAGAATTCTCAACCTCTTCTGGCTTTGCATCCTCCGGATTAACAACACCATTATTGTCTTCTGTTAATCTCAATAACAAGTTGGACTCAAAAGATTCAAAAAAATAGAAAAGAAAACGACTAAAACATAGTAAAAACAAAGAAAATGAAAATTCAACATGCCTTTCGATTACCTGCTGAATCAAGCTGTAGAGAACGGATGTCCTCCTCAATATCTACCATTAAAAACAAATTGACAAGAACATGTACATCAACTCCCCAAGTTTCTCATAAACCCAAAAATCAGTATCCAACTACTCGCACAGTCATAGCAGCCAGATCAGCATACCACAAACAAAACACATGTCAAAACAAGAAAAGACACTGTTTGATTATAAGTCGATCACCGTATTAATAAACCCGGCTATAATCAAGTCCCGGGTGTGGAAACGAACACGGCAACAACAACGGGGAAAATTATCAATGGTTTTCAGAAAATGACCCAAAGCATATCCATTCGAATTACAGTTAACGCACGAATCAAATAACAATCTCGCGAAACCATAAACATGCAGATCTAAACCAGATTAGTGTCAAGAAATGAATGGAATGGATAAGGGGGGAAAAAGACAATCACATATTCGATAGGGTGGATAAACGACGTACCCATGGTAGGACGCAGAAATTCTGCACAGAGACAAAGGTCGAAGTGAGCACGCAACTAGAGTCCGAGAAAACGAGCAGCAACACAGGGAAGACGGTTCCTGGGGTTTTGTTCCGTAAGGCTTTTGTTTGGTTGGAGGTTAGGTTGTTTGGTTGGAGGTTAGGTTGGGGTGGAGTTGGTTTTATTTAGTTGGAGGTTAGGTTGTGGTGGAGTTGGTTTTATTTAGTTGGAGGTTAGGTTGGGATAGAGTTGGTTTTGTTTGGTTGGTTGGGGGTAAAAAAGTGGTGTTTGGTTGGAAGGAGATTAGGTTAAGTGTTGGATGTTTTTTTGTCTTCTAGTGGTAACCTAATCTAGGTTCTGAAACCTCCAAAATTGGGGTTTTTCCTAGTTGAGAGAATATTTATCTTCAATTATGACTAAATTGCTTATGACAATTTTTTAAAATTTCAACACTGCCCTAACTTAACCTCCTAATTCAACGAACTTTCCAAATAATAATAATTTTATAAATAATTATTTATATGCTTACACGAATAATTATTTTATAAATAATAATTTTATATAAATAATAATTATTAATAAATACATTATAAAAGAAGAAGGAAAATATGTAAAAGAGCATTTTAACCTCCTCTAACCTAACTTAACTTAAATAAAACTCACTTAACCTAACCTTCGTTGAACCAAACAACATTATAACCTCTTGTAACCTAACTTAAGTAAACATCACTTAACTTAACCTTCATTGAACCAAACAAAGCCTAAGGCACTGCGCTGTGCTGCTTTTTTTTCTCACCCAGTTCGAGTCCGACCATAGGATCCGGTTATTCATTCAAGCCGGCGGGCTCACTCTGCAGGAAATATTTCCTAGGGTTTTCTTTCCCATGCGAAATTTTGTACATGTTTAGATTAAATAAAGTAAATAAAATTGGGGGAAATTATAATAAAAGAACTTTAAAAATACTAAAAGACAACAAATGTGTTTTCAATATTCATAATATCATAGAGATGTTAAACTCAATTTATCCTTTTTTAAATTTAAAAAAAATAATCAAATTGCCCTTACTTATTTTTTTTAAAAAAAATAATACCCTCACTAGTAGACACTAAAGCTCTAATGACCACCCTCTGTTGGCAGCCGATGGGAATAAATATTCTCAAAGTGGTGGGGGGTGGAGTTTGAAACTGCACCACTTTGTTTGTCCAAGAGGTTGGTGGCCATTGAGCCACCAATGGCTTTCAACACATTATATGCAAACAAATATATATATATATATATATATATAAACTTTTGATCTTTAACACAAGCTTATTCACATGTTTTGTTAAAGAATTCATGACATTTCATTAGGTTTTAACAAATTTCACTAAGTAAAAAATTCACACTATCAAGTCATTCACAAATTTTATTAAGAAATTCATTGCATTTCATTAGGTTTTAACAAACTTTTGTTTTCCTATAAAAATTTGTGAAATGTGGTGACCTTTTTTGGAATCGGCTCCCATCAGGATGGTCCTTTTCTTGGATCTGGATTGTTCGATTAAGATCTCAACGGTCCAACGCTCCAGATGAAGAAAAAGACCATCCTTTTCTTTCAAGAAAAGGATGGGAGCCAGATCCACCTTTTTTCTAGAAAAATGAAAGTTGTTAAAATCTAATAGAATACAATGAAATTCTTAACAAAATTTGTAAATGACCTAATAGTATGAATTTTTCATTTGGTAAATAAAAGTTGTTAAAACCTAATGAAATGTCGTGAATCCCTTAACAAAACTTGTAAATAACTTGACCGTTTACCATTTTATTCTACGAAAATAAAAGTTGTTAAAACATAATCAAATGTCATAAATTTCATAACAAAACTTATGAATGACCCGATAGGATGACTTTTTTACTTGGTAAATGAAAGTTGTAAAAATCTAATGAAATGTCATGAATTCCTTAACAAAACTTATAAATGACATGATGATATGATGACTTTTTTACTTGGTAAACGAAAATTGTTAAAATCTAATTAAATATCATAAATTCCTTAACAAAACTCGTGAATAACCTAAATAGTATGAATTTTTTACTTGGTAAACAAAAGTTAGAACCTAATGAAATATCATGAATTTCTTAAGAAAACTTATAAATGACCTGATAGTGTGAAGTTTTTACTTTGTAAACGAGAATTATTAAAACCTAATGAAATGTTATAAATTCTTTAATAAAACTTATGAATGGGCTTGGGTTAAAAATAAAAAATTAACACACACACACACACAACATATGGTGTATTAATGTATTAAAAGCCATTGGTGGTCCAATGGCCCCCAGCCTCTTGGACAAACAAAGTGGTGCGGGTTCAAACCCAACCCCCACCACTTTGGGAATGTTTATTGGTTGCTGGATCTTGAGCCAATGGGCGTTAATATTTTTCTTGAAAAATATATGTAAGGGTAATTTAGTCGTTTCTTTTTAATTTCAAAATGATAAATCAAGTACTAACATCTTTTTAAAATTATGAATATTTAAAACACCATTAATAACTTATAATTAGGAATGTAAAAAATTTATGAGGTGTAACCTAAAACTAGGATTGAAGCAATTATTGTTGTTGAAGGAATTACTGTTGTTGGTGGTGGTATGGAAAAAAAGATGTTACGTATTTAATATTCAATAAATATTAATACTGGAGCTTTGGAAAAGTTTAAGTGAGTTGATTATGGGGCCCACTAGGGTTAAAATATGTCTCCGGGTTTAAATAATGCTTACAAAGATATTTAGAGATTGCCCACCAACAAGGCCTTTACGTCGGCAGTGAGAGTTGAACTCACAAACTTGTGGACTATGAGCCAACCCCTTATCACCTGGACCAACCTTTATTGGCTCAATAAATATTAATACTAATTAAAATTTTTTTACCAGCAATGTTCGTTAAGATTAGTAATAGCGAATTGGTATATCCTATATTAAAATATAAGGGGAAAATTACATTCAGGTCTCAGCCAAGAGAAAAAATGAAAAAAATGGTCCCTTCAGATTTCAAAATAAAAAAATGATCTCAAGAACTTGTCAATGACACCCCTAAACTTGTCAATGACCCACACATGATGTTGTCAATGGGACCATTTTTTCATTTTTTCTCTTGCCTCAGACTTGAATGTACTTTTCTCAAATATAAGCTATGAAATTTATCGAAGGTCATTTTATTTTTATATTGAAAAAAATTTAGGAAAAATCTCCCATAAAGACCATTTTAAATGTTAAAAGATAGAGAGATGCTTTCAATTTCACTATCCCTATAAGATGCTATATATTTTTTAAATTAAAAGGAAAGGACAAAAATGCCCTCATACTTTTTAAAAAATAAATACTAACCCCCACCCCGCCGACAGCTACCCCACCAACAACTAGAGTTGTTAAAACCAAATGATAAATGATAAATTACTTAACTAAATTTGTCAATGGCTAGATAGTGTAAATTTTTCACTTAGTAAATGAAAGTTGTTGAGATCAAATGAAAAGTGATGAATTCCTTAACTAAACTTGTCAATATCTTGACAGTGTAAATTTTTTACTTGGTAGATGAAAGTTCTTAAAACCTGATGAAAAGTGAATTCTTTAACTTAACTTATCAATAGCCTGATAGTATGATTTTTTTTACTATTAGGCTATTGATAATTTTAGTCAAGGAATTCATCACTTTTCATTCAGTTTTAACAACTTTCATATATTCCGATAGGTAAAGTGTTGAATCTGATGAGAATTTGAGGGAGGTGCTATCAGTATTGTTGAAATAGTGAAGAAATTGGAATGAAACAATGGAAGGATGTCATTGCTCGATGGGGGAGAGAAAAGAAGGAGCCGATGGTGGTGACTGATTCCGACAATGGTAGTGAAGAAGTTGGACGATGAGAGAGGGTTGATGGACAGAGAGGAAATGAGAAAGAGACGGAGATGGTGATCAACTATGGTTGAAGAGGGTGATGAATCTGACAGTAAGAAGAAAGAGAGGAAATCGATGAAATGAGGTAGTAATGTAGGAGTGAGAAATCAGCAGTGGTAAAGATGGCAATTAATTATGGTGGTGAGGATGAGAGCAGAGCCAATGGTGGTGTGTGGTTTTGGCGACGGAGGAAAGAGAGGATGGTGGTGAATAGACAATCCCAATGGTAAGAGCAAAGGTTGAGGACAACAATGATCTGTGAGGGCATTTTTGTGCTTTCCTTTTAATGTCAAAGGGACATACATAGAGATAGGGAAATTCAAAGCACTTCTCTATCATTTACCATTTTAAATGATCTTTATGTGGGATTTTCCCAAAAATTTATTTATTTCTTATTTGGAAATGAAATAGCTTTTCTTAAACTGTGCAAATTTTATCTTCGTATATATATATATGAAAAAAAGACAAAAAAAGAATTTCGAAATTACAAAATTTCAAATTAGATATTTCCCAAAAAATGAGTTATAAATTACTTATCAAGTTTCGTCATATCTTTATCAACTCTCGATAACAAACTCGATTTGGGATTTTACAATTTCAAAGTTTTTTTATGTCTTTTCCCTACATGTATATATATTATCAGGTTTTATATCAATTTTTCAGAAGATTAACTGCCATGTGGTGCGTGCTTTGCTTTCTACCACGGCAGGGTGAATGGAATGGAAAACCTTGGTACAATGATAATAGGGATGGAAAAAGAAAAATATTTTACTGATCATTTTTGAAGGGAAACCAAAAAACCGGGGCCGGCTCAAATTAGCAAGGCATGAGCCGAATATAATAAGCGATTATGTATCTGTAACGTGAGCCGCCACACCGTCCAAGATCAATTCACTAAAAAAAAAGGGGCGAATTGCTTTCATCACTTCAAATTCAATACATAATTTTTTTGGAAAATTCTAAAAAAAAAAACACGACATGAATTGTAAAATTTCAAAAAATCATGTGAATATATGTAAAGACAAATTGGAGAGAAAGTAGGAATATGGGATTTTAATGTTTAATTCAAAAGACTAAGCTGCCCACTCTTAATCTCTCATTCCTTTTTTTCTCCTCTCCTTCTAGGTCTTCTCTCTCCTTCCCCTTATCTTCATTGATTTTAGGAAAAATCACAGTGAGCTTGCAAGTATCATAAAAAATTATAAAAAAGTCTCATAGCAAATTTCCTTATAAAAAAGGTCACTAGGAACTGTATTGTGATTAATTCTAGATGTGAAGTTACTGAATTGCCCTTATAATTGAAAACACAATGTCGGACATTGTCAACTTCATCAACCTATTTTGAACATTGCATCTCCCTACTTTGACAAATTCATTTTCTCACTTGGACGAGTTCTACAATGACAAGTCAATGTGCATATTTTCATAAGCTTTTGTGCCAATTTTGACAACTTCATCGGCGTATGTTGACAAATGCATCTATCTACTTTGACAAGTTAATATGCCTATTTTCACAAGCCTCTGTGCCAATTTTAACAACTTCGTCTGCCTATTTTGACAACTGCATCTGCCTACTTTGATAAGTTCTAAAATGGCAAGTTAATGTACCTCTTTTCACTAGCGTTTGTGCCAATTTTGACAAGTTCTTCTACCTATTTTGACAACTGCATATGCCTACTTTGAACTTATCAAAGTAGGCATGTGTAGTTGTCCAGGTGAAAAAATGAACTTATTAAAGTAGGCATATGTAGTTGTCAAAATAGGCTGACAAAGTTATCAAAATTAACATAGAGAGTTGTGAAAATATGCACATTAACTTGTCATTTTGGAACTTGTCCAATTGAAAAAATGAACTTGTTAATGTAGGTGGATGTAGTTGTTAAGATAGGCTAATGAAATTATCAAACTTGGTATAGAGACTTGTGAAAATAGACACATTAACTTGTCATTTTAGAACTTGTCAGAGTAGGCAGATGCAGTTGTTAAAATAAGCTGGTGAAGTTGTCAATACCCAATAGTGTGTTTTCAATTAATAAGAGTAATCCGGTAACTTCACATCCATAATTAATTACAATGCAGTCTATAGAGACCTTTTTGATAAGGGAATTTGCTATGGGCTTTTTTATAATTTTTTATAGTCTTTGGGACCTCATTATGATTTTCCCTTTATTTTATCCTCAATTCATCTGGCCCATTTAGGCCCAAGTCCAAAAAATCCAATGAAAAATGCAGCCCGACCCATTTGTCTAAAGCCCGCGGGCTGGCCTTGGAGCTTCAGGCCCGTTTAACTTTTTTGTTTCTTATATGCCTAAAGACTAAATTATATAATTTAAAACATAAATATCATCAAAACTAATTGAAAACATAAATATTATCCATGTTTAATAGAACATAAACACTAAGATTGACAAGAGAGGCCATGACGAGAGTCCAGCCTCGAGAAGGTCGGCCGACACTGACAATCACCCTTAGGGACTGAGGTCGTGCCATCGTGGTCAGTAGATGATGGTCCTCTGGTCGAGAGTTGAGACTTGTGAGGCGGTGGTGAGCTAGAGCCGAAGCGGAGAGGGTCGAGGGTCGAGGGACTGAGGTGGTGAGGTGTGAGGCCTAAATCAGTGTGAAAGCGTCTCTGATTTGAGGGTTAGGTTAGGTTAACTCTACGTCTCTGCCCACAGCCCAGTGCTTGTTGCCTACTGCCCTGTACCTAGTCAAAAAAAAATTAAACGGGCAAAAAAGGGGCTGGTCCTATAGAACCGATCCTTTTAGGCCCGCCTCCTTTTAGAAGCGTTAAATCATAAGTCCGGCCCTTGACAAGTATGGCCTGATTTCCCAGCTTTAACTCACATCCATTGCTGAATTTTTTTGTCTTATGCAAACTCACCTACCAAATCAACCTAAAAGCATTAAAGTGGAATTTGCAAATCTGGACAGATGACCGCATTACTCCTCCACCCCTGCAACATCATCCAAATCTGCTCTTCCCTCATTGTCAAGAGCGTCGAGGACATCATTTGCAAGCTTGCGTCTTCAAGCTCTTCAACTAGAGCCGATAATTTAGGCTAGCCCTCAGGTTGAATAGGGCAAACCTATGTACCTCGAGGCTGCTACCCCACCTATTAATTTTTTTTAAAAAAAAACTTATCACACTTCTTTTTTTTTACTCTCACTCCCTTTTTCTTTCACTTACTCACATCGCACTCCATTTCTTTTGTACGTTTTGTGTTAGGTAACCAATTTTACTCTCACTTTCCTTTTATTCACTCACTCACATCACAAAAACATATAAACACATTTCTATTAAATCTGATAATAGTTGAATAAATAAATATAATATGAAAATAAAAATATCAAATAAAAAGTATGAGAAAGCAGTTAAACAAAAATCAAAGAAAACAGGATAAGCTTATTTGGCTTTATTTTTTAAGGAAAACTAGCCAAAAAAATTAAAAAGAATTTAAAGAGGGATGCCAACTCGAGCCCACCACTTTTGGCCGGCTAGCGAGTTGGGCCTGCAGACTCCAACCATTTTACTGGCTCTACTCTCCACCACCAACACCGCCATGTACTTCATTACTGATCAAGATCTAAAAGGAGAAGGAGGAGTGGATAAGCTCCATCGAAATATATACAGGCATAAATTCAAGCAATTGTTCATTTATATTTTGTAATTGATTCAGGAGGTGTCTTTATGGTTAATGGGGTCAAAGTGGTTTCTGTTGGTAACTTGGTTTGCCACCATTATTTGAAGACGTTTGATAGTTTGATTAGCATGGAGAAGTTCGCATGCAAGACCCTTTCCCTTGAACTTTACAATCTATAAAAGTAATGAAGGGGCTTTACATAATCATTAAAAAAAAAAAAAGGAAAAGAAACTGAAGAGAAGCAACTAATTTCTTGCGGAAAGGAGCTTGGAAATGAACATGACTGACTTTTCAGACAAAGATGGGTTTTAAAAAGGGATTGACAATAAGTGTAATGATTTTAAAAGTAACTACTATAGATTTAGATATATATAACTCTTAATAAATAATAGTTATAATAAATAAATGTCATATATGTTAAGCCGAACGTTGCGCAAAAATAAATAACGCCAAAATACAACTGTTAAATATGTGCACCATCATGTATTGAGATGCAGAATTCATGAAAATACAAAAATAATGATTGTAGTTACTAACTATCACTTATTTAGTGGCAAATATAACAGTTCTCATGAAACAACCATCATATAACACTTATAAATAATTCATTTTCCAATATTATATCAATAAAAATAAATATATGACCGTTCTAATAATTAACCATAAAATATGATTGTAAATATGAGATATTATTAGATATAATATCTAATAATATAAAAAATTTATACTTTTAAGATAAATACAATATCTTAAGATATAATTATATATAATAATATCTCATATTTATACTTTTAAGATAAATATAATATATTAAGATATTAATCTAATATATATTATCTATTAATATTTTAAGGAGGAAGGAAAGGCGGGATTCTAAAAAAAACATATTTAACAATACTTCACAGTTATTCATAAAAGACCGTTATGTATAATAGTCATTCATAAACAATCATGATGTATTCTTTAAAAATAATTGGCAGTTATCAATGAAAACCATCATATATAAGAAGATAGGATTCTAAAAAAATTTATTTCAAAACACTTGACAATTCTTCACAATGAATCATTATATTTTTTAAGATTACTTAACAGTTAAAAATGATAACCATCATATATAAGAAGGTGGGATTCTGAAAAATCTTACATATAAGAATGTAGAATTCTAAAAAAAAAGTTATTTGACAATAGATGGAAATTCTTTAAAAAAACTGTTAATTATATATAAAAAGGTAGGATTCTGAAAAAAAAAAATTATTTAACAATATATTACAGTTCTTTATAAAGAATCGTTAAGTATCCTGTAATATAAAAAAACCTATTTGACAATACATTACAATTCTTTCCAAAGAACTGTTAAATAATCTAATAATATATTATTATATTTTTTTATTGATATATTAATTAATATTATGGACAATATATTACATATTCTTTTGTCTAAAAAGGTAGGATTCTGAAAATATCAAATATAAGGAGGTGGGGTTATAAAAAAAAAAGCTTATTTCACACAATCTTCCAATTCTTTCTTAAATGTTTTTGAGCTTCCCTAGGAAGTCTTATAATCTTCTTTCCATGGGTTTTGCTCTGGCATTGCGGGTTCCGTCCTCCATCACTAACATAGATTTTCATCTGCGGATCCTTCCTCCCATAATTATTCTTTAAGTAAGCTTTGTTTTTTTCAATTAACGTTTTTAGGGTCATTTTATTTTATTTTTAACGAGAGATCACTAGTTGATGCTTAAGGTTGCCGGATTATCTAGGAAAAAGAATCACAGACAAAAGGTAATATCTAATTTTTGATGATGGTTGTTGGTTTGAAGATAAAAATAGATAAAAAAAACCGGAGAAAATTAGAGAGCATGAACAAACAATGATGTAAAATGCCAAATTTTTTTATTATTATTTTGTTACCGTGAAAATAATTTTGATTACACTAAATTTTATAGAGACTAAAATCAATAACATTTTTCTACTAATTTTTAGCAACTTGTTGAATCATTATCTACTTGAACGTTCACCCTCTCACATTCCTAAACTTTAGCAAGTCTGTTGATATCAAATTTATTGAATCAATTCCGATATTTGCTTAAGTTTTAACATTTGCCAATTTTACTACATATATATTCTGATTTTCAAATTTATATCATCCTGTTACAGTTACGAGAACTCTAAAGTACTGATACATGGTCGACAATCTACAATAAATACATTGGAGAATATTGTAAAATTTTTTTAATAGATTTTCTCTTAGAGTTCAAAAAATTATAAGATAATGTTTTAAAGTGTTTAAATGATTAATTTCTTTTAAATTGTATGATATTTATCTATAACGTATTGAACTTTGAATAATATAAATAAAATTTTTTATTTAATATTATTATCTTATTATTATCCATGATTATATTGTGCTGCATATAGTAAATATTAACATTAAAACTAAATAATAAAAAATAACCTTATGTAATAAAAAATAAAGCCAATGCATTACGGTTATTAACAAAAATCGTTTCATATGCCCTTAACATATATTGCGGTTTGGAACAGTGAATATATAGAATATATAGTGATCGCATATATGACGATTCGGAACTGTAATTTATAGCCGATAATAACTATCATATATTGACAATTATGTAGTAGTGAGTTATGTAACATCATTAACTACCACTTTTGACATATGAAACATTTAGGAAAATTTAACCAATTGGATCTGGTTTTGTAAAATTCACCACACTTTTAAATGTATTGACAACTTGTATAACAATTTTAACATGTTTCATAACACCATTGATTACCACTTTTGAAATGTGAACAACAGAAATTTTATCAATTAAGTCAAGTTTTATGAAATTAATTGCACTTTTAAAGATACTGACAACATGTGTAATGATTTTAACTGGTTCCGTAATGCTATTGGCTACCACTTTTAACATGTGAAACACATAAATTTAACCAATTAGGTCAAGTTTGATGAGATTAACTACACTTTTAAGAAAATTGACAACTTGTGTAGCGATTTTAGCATGTTCCATATTGTCATTGACGTTTCGCATTTTCATATTGTTATTGACTACTATTTTTCACATGTGAAACATTTGGGAAAACTTAAACAATTAGGTTAGATTTTGTAAAACTGACTACACTTTTTAAAGGGATTGACATCTCAGGTAACTATTTTAATAGGTTTCGTAACACCTATGACTATCACTTTTGATATGTGAAACATTTGGGGAAATTAACCTATTAAGTTAGGTATTATGAAAATTGACAATAATTCTAAAGGGATTAACAATTCATGTAATGATTTTAATAGGTTCCATAATGCCATCAAAGACCACTTTTTACATGTGAAATATTTGAGGAAATTTATCCAATTAGGTCAGGCTTTATGAATTTGACTACGCTTTTAGAATGAATGACAGTTACTATTCCAACAAGCCGTGCAATGCCAATGATTACCACTTTTAATTAACATTACCTCTCTTCATTCACAACACTATATAATTTCCAAACAGAACGAAGCTATATCATTGGATTTTGTCGATGTCCATTTGAAGCTGATTTAATGACATCATATACTTGGGTCCATTTTTTCTTTAAAAAGCGGTTTCCACTTTCCCGCAAGAATTCTTTATATAGTGTGTTTTTTCGATCTGTGCAGAAAATTCATGCTAATATATTTTATCCTTTCTCTCATTAAAAAAAATTATCAATAAGCTGTTAGTTGAGGTGGTAAAGGGTTTCACCCCTATAAGAAGGAGAACTAAGGGTGAGCAAAACCGAAGACCGAATCGAATAGAATCAATTTAGGTCTTTTCGGTATTCGGTGTATATTCAGTTTTTTTTTTGTTCGGTTTTTCAGTTTGGTTTTTTTAAAAAAATTTTGATTTAAACCGAAAAACCGAAAATATTAAAAAAGTATACCACCACCAAAAAACCGGATGTAAGACAAACAATGATATATCATTGGATGTTCATCTTTTTGAACTTTTGTTATGCTTTCTTTGGATTAAGTAATGTTGAATACAATTAATCTGCATCTCTCAAAAACCTTCCTATTTTTGGTTCCATTATTGGAGTATTGAGTACTCCAAACTACATTGATCATATATGTAATATGTTGTTTATACTTTATTTTATATCATCTTTCTTTGGATCTTGACGAGGTTATTCAATTTTATAATTTGTACTAATTTTTGCTGGTTGAAAATTCAGATATTTAAAGTAAAAAAAGAAGGCTAAAAAATTTTGGTTTTTTCTTACAAAACTGAAACCGAACCGAATAATTTCGGTTATTTCGATTCGGTTTCATAATTTCCTTTATTTTGGTAGTTTGGTTTTTTCAGTTTTTACTAAAAATCGAACCGAAAAACCAATGCTCACCTCTAAGGAGAACACAAGTTTAAATTCTGGTAAGTGCATTTATTGGAAGAAGCGAAAATCCTTTATTTTTTAAACCTCAGGGAAAACCCCCAACAAAACCAAAAAAAAAAAATCCAAAAAGCTAGGGAAAGCCATCAAAGAAGAGAGAGAGTAGAGTGATTGCGTTATTAAATAAAGAAAATCTCTCAAGGCACAACTTTTGCTGAAACTATTAAAATCCCCGATTGACACTATGTCACTAATGCGCCCTTTTGCTGATTGGAATGCCCTTTTGGGAATTTCATTATTAGAGTTGTATTTTTATGGAATTTCCCCCTTTTTTTAACCTCGCACTTCAATACATGAAGATGAAGCTACGCAATAAGGCCATCACTTATATCTTCTTGTTTAGTTTGAAATTTTGAACTTGACATTTATGTATGCTTTTAAAAAAAGTGTACCAAAAAAGACGACCAGCTGAAGTGTATTGCATCACAAGTGGCTAACGATCTTATAGATTAATCTATCTTTCTTTAAAAATAAAAATAAAAACTAAAATGTCTTCAAAATATTCTCCAAACTCGTATTAAAAAGCTCATTTAGTGCCCGTTTGGATTAGCGATAACAAAAATAGTTTTTTTGCAATATGAATTTTGTAAAAGTAAGATAGGATAAAAGTTAGATTATAAATATGATTTATGTTTGGATTAACGGTGGTAAAAGTGATTTTTTTAACTTTAAACCTATTTGGATTATTTTTTAAAAAGCCAGTTTATATGGAAAATGAATGAAAAGGGTATAAATCTTCTTAAATACTACACACACACATGTATATTATTTGTATATATTGTGATAAATAAAGTGAAAACGGATTTCTTTGAGATCAAAATGAAGGAAAAAGACCAAAAAATCTATTGCACAGTGCCACAAAAAATCCTATATTCTGAGTACATAGAAAAAAATTGCATCGTTCTGTGAAGGGAAAAAAATTCTCCGAAAAAGCACATCACTTCATAGAAAAATTAAAGAGTATAAACCAAAAAAAAAAAAAAAAGTGCCAAGCAAGAAATACTCAGACCTTAAGATAGAAGTTAGAGAAGCATGGTAACTTTTCTCTTAAGTCAGCTTATAATATGTTGCAGGAAAATGATCCTATTGGAACTCAAGTATGGAGTAGAGTGTGGAAATTGGCTGTGCCTCAACAGTGTAGAACTTTTATGTGGTTGACTCTTCATAATAAGCTCCTAACCAATGATGAGTTGATGAGGAGGGGTGTGTCTACTTTAGCTCCATGTGTTTGGTGCAACCAAAGTCCTGAGTCATGTCTGCATGTGTTACGAGATTATCCAGCGGTCTAGAAAATGTGGGTTAGTATTCTAAAGCCAAGTTATAAGCATAAGTTCTTTTCCTGCAATCTCTGGGATTGGTGTATTATGAATCTCTTAAAGAATATGGGTCTTGGCAAGGAATCATGGAAGGAATTATTTGTGTTGATCTGTTGGCTACTATGGAAGCGTCGCAATGAATGTGTTTTTAATCACACTTCTTCCACGACTGACACCGTTATCAGTAGAGCTAAAGCCATTCTTCTTAGTTACATGTCAGCCAAGGTTAAGTTGCAGAATACGCAGCTTCGAGGTAACAACGTTGTAGTTGAACCTACACATGATTTAATGGAGGAGGGCTTTGTTTGTATATTAGTGGATGGAGCATATTCTTATACCAACATGTTGGCAGCTTGTGGAGGGCTCATCAAGGATCATGAGGACAGGACCATTGAATCTTTCATGTTCCATATGGGATGAAGGGATCCTCTGAGTGCGGAACTGTCGGGTTGCCTTTTGGGATTACAGAGAGCGTGGGATCGTGGATTTAGGAAGATAATTATCAAAAGTGATTGTGCTCAAGCGATTGAGCTGATTCAACAAGGATCTGCTGAGCTTCATGCCAATGAGAATATTATTGTTGAAATTAATAATATGTTGCAGAGGCAATGGACCGTGCAGATTACTGTATGCAGTCGAGAGGTTACACAGGAGGCTGACTACCTTGTGAGAAGGGTGCTAGCATGTTCCCCTGGTCTTCACTTTGTCTCATCACTTCTCGGTCCTTCTTTGACTTGTCTAGTAGAGTAGCTGTTTTGTTTCCATTGTATCAAAAAAAAAAAAGAAGAAGAAGAAAGTATCATCCAACTATTGACAAAAAAGGTAACCAGTAAACATATCTCTCTGACTGACTGCCTCACCACGTGGGGAAGTAAAAAAAAAAGTAGTTTTGTTGGGTTTATTGAAGAAGTCACGTTTGAATAAGAAGTGTAGTGGAATCAAACGTTTTCCCAAACACCCAAAACTTACCCACTGTGCTTTTTTGGACCTTTGGGCCCCTAAGCGGGTTCTTATAAAAGCGGGAAATAGAGTCCGAGTACCCACATTCACACGCACATATTGATTCAACTTTGCTGTATATAAACTCTGTATGTTTGCTATTATTGTTCGTTTGTTTTCATATTTTATTACTCCCTCCGGTTCTAATAATAGGATAACATTAAAGAGTTGATCTTGGTTCTAATTATAGGATAAAATTCTAATTTTTATCAATTTCTTCCCAAAATACCCCATATTGATACTTTTTCAATAATAATTAAACACAATAATAACTTAATAAGAGTAGATCGGAAGTTGTTGAGGGAGATTGACGATGCCGAATTGTGTGAGAGCTAGGAGAAGTCATGTGTGAGGCAGGAGAGGTACAAGAAAAAACAGAAAATCAATATAATTGGATGTCATTTTAAATTTTAAATAAGGATATTTTAGGAAAATAAATATGATTAATTAATTTAATCACTATCATTAATTTCTCCAAAGTTAGATAAATATGTCCTATAACTATTACCGGAGGGAGTATCTTTTAGTATTTCTCTTTGTTAACGCGCACACAATGTGACAAGGATCAAATTGCCAAAAGCGACCTTTATAATATAATACAAATAACGGCTTTATATGCAGCTTTCTTTGGAGGAGGGATGTAACAAAGTTAATGTTAATATCAAAGATCTGTATTTTTTTAAAAAAAAAACAATACTGGAATCCATTATGTTCAAAAGACTGAAAGAGACATTACAAAGATCTGTATTTGATTTCTACTTTAAGAAAACAAATAAATAGACTTGCTCGCCATACTCATTCTTTTGCAGCTATTTGGGAACCTTTTTTTTTTTTTGGCTCTTCGCCTATTGGATCCAGAGATATTTAATCTTATTCTCTCATATGATTGTTTATCATGGCCTTATATATTAAAAAAAAATATAGCTTATATGTATTTAGGCAAAACACTGGCCACAAAAATCATGAAAAATTTTGGGATTAGAGGGGCCACTTTGGTTTGAGGAAGTGGATGGTTTTCCGTTTCTTATATAAATATCGATAGATCTGCTCTCATATTTAGTATATTTTTATTATTATGATGTAATAGCAATAAATTTTTTATTAGCTTTATATGGAAGAAGTTTAATTGATCCTTTTGTAGGTAGATTGGAGCGTGGGTAGAAGTTTTTAAGATGTAATAAAAGCAATATTTTTGTTACAAAATTTAATTGGTAAGATCTTATAATTTTACCTAATTTTTCATCATGTCCCTAGATTCTTTTCTTTTTTCTTTTTTTACCTAATCCACTCAGTTTCCATAGTTGTTAGATGAAAATTAAGAGGCTAATATCTCCATTAGGGCTCTAACTTTCCATAGATCCAAGCTGGCACCATGTTTCAAAAAAAAAAAAATCAATACTACCTCTTATTTTTAATATAAGAGTTAGATAACTAATTTTGGTAGATTAAGAAAATTAGTTGTACTAATATTAATTATTTGTATCAAATATGAATTGATTTTTCATGTAAAAAAAGAGTTGATTTTATTAAAATATCATCTTTTATTGTGACAATTTTAAGACAAAAACTCACTCTTAACAATATGGATACTTGAGGAAAAATTGTTAATGTATGAGATAAAGTAGATGGAGATATTGACAAAATCCAAATCCAATTAGCTCTTATAACAAGACTTGAAGAAGTTAGCATGTTGTTTGGCTTCTTCTGTATAAATAAGACTAAATTTTTCGGTCACACACGTCATCTTATGACACTAACAAGCAATTCGAAACTTTAGTACCTAGTTAGCCACAAATATGACCCAGCCTGTCCCTTTTTTATTCTTTGCATCAGAATTGCTCTTGAGCAGGTCGAAAATCATGAATGGAATAATCTGGCAACAAAGTGAGAGAGCTACGGACTCTGGTATCAATCAATTTTGAAATCGTTGTTGAATGAGATTCATCACATTTTCCCCACATTTTAATGGTAATTAACGTGCTTCACCTTGGGACTTTCAAGAATATTTTCAGGAATCAATCCCAATAATATATGTTAAATTATGACAGCTCCTTCAAAAACCAATTGCCTAGCATTAGCTCATACTACTACTTTTATGAAAAGACAAATTTATCCGAACAAGGTAAAATGATAGATATTTCCTCCAGTACTTAATTAATATAAGATATATTTGCTTAATTTGATTAGATTAAGGAAGTTGATCAAGTTACTAGTAGTTAATATGACATGTATTTTCTAAAACGCCATATTCACCTTCCTTAATTTCCTGCTTCTCTCTTCTCCTTGATCATTGTTGAGAGATCATCAATAGGGTTAAACTAGAAAAATATTAACAAGTTGAAAAATATGTCTTATGTTTAGCACTAAGATCAACTCTCTAAATATATCTTACTTTAAAGATTGGAGGGAGTACATATGTGCGTACCTAAATATGTACTGGGCTTACTTGATTACATCGTTTAAAGGGAATAAAGCACCCAGGAGCCTAGACAAGCCCAACAGAACAACAACACAAACATAAAAGCAGAAACAAGTATACAAACAAACATAAGCATAAACACACAAATACATAAGCCCAAATAGACAGACAAACTAGTAGGACATGAAAACAAAGAAAAAACCAATAGGTCAGGTTTAGTGGAAAGGGCTAATCCTCACAATGTATCGAATTAAAGTCTAAATTTTTACCAAGAAAATACCTAGATTTAGTTTCCAACAATGTCTTGA
The DNA here is from genome assembly GCA_963242795.1 of Inga leiocalycina. Taxonomy (NCBI): domain Eukaryota; kingdom Viridiplantae; phylum Streptophyta; class Magnoliopsida; order Fabales; family Fabaceae; genus Inga; species Inga leiocalycina. Next base: position 26,298,893 of record OY725322.1, read on the forward strand.
ACATAATTGTTTAGACTAAGAAGATACATATATCTGGCAAAAAAAATGAAGAAAGAAGGATAGAAAACATGTGCTCAACTTGAGCCATGATATTGCAAGTATAAAGAACAACACCAAGATAGGATAAGGCAACTATGTGCATTCTTAGCACTTTGACAAATGTGAGACACAAGCCCCCTTAGAAGGCCACTAATTAAGGGTCCAAATATCTCATAGGACAAAAAAGCAATAACTATGAAGAAGTCTATTAAGCACTTCCGGCTATAACTCAAAAAGTCACCAAAGTGAGAACTACAAACTATAATAAACCTCACATCAGGTGGGTTTTCTTAAAAGATGGGTCTTATCATGCATTGATTTTCTCACATCCAACAGTTAACTTTTTGGGTTTGGTTTTCCTAATGACTTATACCCTTTACACAAATCAACTAGAACAAGATTTTTTTTGGATGAAAGATGTAAAAATTAAAACTTGAAATAGAGTTACAAGCTATAAAATACAACTACAACATGAAACATGAAACTACACAATCCTATAACCCCTCATCAAGCACTGCCTCATTTAGTGGAGAGGTGGTAGTTGATCAAGGATACAATAGTTTCCTATCACATTATAAGCCAATTTGGCTAAATGATTTGCTATACTGATGGATTCCCTAGGCATATGATATATTCCAACAATCTAATTCCTATGAAAAAGAGATTGAGCCTTATCAATGATATCCTTGTATGGTGGTCGGGTAAGCATCCTCTAATGATTAAATTAACTACTTCAATGCAATCCGAAGTCACTTTGATCTATTTGTGTCTACGAGCCCAGCACAGGTGTGGGCCGTGTATGATTCCTAGTAGCTTTGTTATGGCCAATGGCATGGATGAAAGTTTGCAAATAAAGCCACCTAGCCACTCCTCTTGATTTCCTTTGATTGCTCCTCCACAACCGCTACTTCCTGAGGTGAGGACTAGAGCATTAGCATCTATTTCAAGTTTAATAAAGCTTATTGTATCATTAATATTTGTATGCTTATCCTGTTTATAGGTGTAGAAGGAGCATTTGGATAAGTGATCTTGATCCCAACAAGCTCTAAATAGACTCAAATGAGCATTACCATATTCTTATTCTTGCTCTTCACTAAACAACTGGTTGCAGCGAGAGACCCATATGTCCCAGCATATATAACCAAATAGTACAGCCCATCTGATTTTCTTGGTGTTTTCATTGCTAGCTTCCTAGTTCAAATTCCATTTGATCTATTCCTTCCCACTCAAGTTCATGAAGGTATCCCAGTGTGACGGGTAGATCATCGATCTCCATCTCTCCTTTGCGTTTTTGCAATCTCTTAATAGGTGCATGACATCTTCTTCTTGGTTACAATTAAACAGACATCTTGCATCCTGACTAATACCCTTCCTTGCTCTCATTTGCGTCGTGTAGACTTTGTCATAGGAAACAAGCCACATGAAGGACTTTATTTTTTCTAGTATCTTCTACTTCTATAGGTTCTTCCAAAATCTATCCTCCTGTTGGTTGGCACCTACAAGAACAAAATTATAAGTAGATCTAATAGAAAAACAATCATCAATTGTGTGTAACCAAACAAATTTATCCTCTCTTCTCTGCTCTCAGCCTGGGTAAATAATTATGATGTAAGCAACAATATCAGGTTGGAACCAGAACTCTAGCTTTGCTTTATCCTATTCGCCCCACTGGTTCATATAGTCAAAGACCTTCTCCTCCATGTCCACTAAATGTTCATAACCTAACATGAGGTTAACAAGAGAGTACTAAATTTCTGACCAGTTTTCATACCAGAAGCTGGTTATATGTCAATTGCCAATTTTCGCTTGGAATCCTTTCTTGAAACTATCCCAAACATCACAGATACTTCTCCATGTTAGAGAGGAGACTCTTTTCCTATGAATTTTTGGCATGTGCTCCTCACCATAATTATATTTTCCTTTTAGGACTCTTACGTATAAGGCTTCTTAATTGTGGAGGATGTTCCAACACAATTTCATTCTAAATGCTTCATTCTGTCTCCTCATGTTGCGAATCCCCAGACCACCAATTTCCTTATTCTTACATATAATTCCCATGGAGCAAGGTGTAGTTTTATGTGTTCTTCATTATCTCCCTAAAGAATCTCAACTATGACGTTCCAACTCCTTAATTACTCCTTTAGGAAGTAGCATCATTTACATGTGATAATAAGGAAGTGTAGATAGAATAGATCTAATGATGGTCGTACGTCCTGCCAGGATTAAACATTTTCTTTTCCAACCCACCAGCTTCTTCTTTGTTTTTTCTACTACTTGGGTAAAGGTAGCACATGAAGTTCTATTGTGGATAAAAGGGATGCCCAAGTATTTCCCTAACACTATTACAGAAGACACTTTTAACGACCGTTTTTATGCTCTTTAGACGACCGTTTTCAATAGGACGTATATGTGAGTGTCGTTAAAAGTTTTAAAATAAAAGACTATTTTAAATCAGTCGTTGTAAGAGACTTACAACGACTGTTTTTATGAAAACAGTCGTTGTATCTCCAGAACATACAATGACTGTTTTGGATAAACAGTCGTTGTAACCAACATTCAACGACTGTTTTTGTTTAAAACAGTCGTTGTTTATTGAGACATACAACGACTGTTTTTCAAAAAACAATTGTTGTAAAACCCCAATTTAATTTTTTTATTTTACTCATCCACTGCCGACCCTTATTCTCCTGTTGTTATTTAAGTTACGCAGGAATAACATTCAAGTGTAAATTTACAGTTATTTAAAGCAATACTTGCAGTTATTATTTACAGGGATGCAATCGATTCTTTAGTACTAAGTATGTGGTTCAATGCTTTATAAGGGTTCTCAATATATATATATATATATATATATATTTACAGTTTGTAGAGTTTGCAACTAAGTGTAAATTTACACAGTTTGCAGCTTCATCTTCTTCGTGGAGATGCCAACGGGATCGAACGGAGGTGGGGATGACAAGTTCTACGGGCTTGAGCGTAGAAGGAGTAGATGTGCGCAGGTTCTGTTCAGTTTTCATCTTCTTCTGTAAAGAACCAACAGCAAAGAAACAGAGAAGGTGTCAAACAACGGAGTAGTTTCAGCATTTAGTTTGCTTGGTTTGTGTCATTTCAATGAGGAGATGGATACTTGATTGTGGAGAGGATCGAAGTAAATTTTTTTGGGTCATGCATATGGATCGTCGATGCTTTTCTCGTGGGACGGTGGAGATTATGTGAAGCGAGGAAAAGGGGATTGTAATCCATGGCATGAGACAAAGGACCAATAAGATTTGATCTCGGACAACTAAAAAAAACAAAGAGTTACAACGACTAGTGAAAATGGGATTGTGATCCATGGCGTGAGACAAGGGACCAATAAGATTTGATCCCGGACAACTCAAAAAAAAACAAAAAGAGTTACAACGACTGGTTTTTCAAAACCATTCGTTGATATTATCATCTTCTCCTAAAACTATGTTGATTCACCAAGTCGCTTGGATGTACTGGCAAAGATATTTGAGGGAATTGAAAAACCAAGAAACTATATTATACCAATTTTCTTCGATGTCCGTCCATCTGACGTTCGAACCCAGTGTGGGAAGTATAAAGAATTCTTGGATAAATATGAAAGAAACTTTTGTGATGATATAGACAGGTTATAAAGATGGAGGTCAGCGCTTACTGAAGTAGCCTCTGTCGTTGGTTGTGATGTATAGGCTAAATCAGAGTCAGATGTTATTGATGAAATTGTTGATATTGCAATCTACATATTGTGTCTGGGATCCTCAAGTCTGTTGATGATCAAGTTGAGATGAAATCTAGTGTAAGAGCAATTGACGAAGAGGTTTTGAGAATTCTTGAAGCAAATTTTGTTTGGTCTGAGGAAAAGGTTAAGGATATATATTTGTAGAGGTTGCTTGTTTTTTTAAGGGAGTTGACGAGAACTATGCCATAAAAATTCTAAAAGATTGTATCACCAAAAAAAAATTCTGAACGATTGTGGATTCAATTCTTTTCTAAATCAGTAGCTGCAACTAAAAAAATAAGAAATGAGGTGAGGGAGGTTCGAACACGCAACCACAAGAAAACTCACCAAAAGCTTTAGCCAACTGTGCCACGGCCGAAGTTGTTAAGAGATACAATGACTGTTTTTAATAAAACAGTCGTTGTAACTCTAAATAAAAAAAATCAAAGGATTGAGGGAGGTTTGAACACTCAACCTCAAGGAAAATAACCAAAGGCTCTAGCCAACTGTGCTAAGACACCAAATTTGTTGATGGATTCAACGACTGTTTTATATAAAACAGTCGTTGTAACTTAAAATAAAATATATTGCCACCTACCATGTCCAGATTCAATGACTGTTTTATATAAAACAGTCGTTAAATCTCACAAATATAATTTTTTTTTGGGCTTAACTTTTAATAACTATTTTTTATAACAGTTGTTGAAAGTGGATTTTAACAACTGATTTTCCTAAAACAGTCGTTAATTGTTAAGACAACATTTTAAAAATTTCACCATCTCTTTTTTAACTACTGTTTTCAAAAAATGGACGTTAATTGGTGTCATTAAATCTACTTTTTGTAGTAGTGTTTCAATGACCATTTTTATAAAACGGTCGTTAAAAGTCACTTTCAACGACTGTTTTCCAAAACGGTCGTTGAAAGTGACTTTTAACGACTGTTTTTGAAAACGGTCGTTAAAAGTCACTTTCAACAACCGTTTTTGGAAAACAGTCGTTGAAAGACAAGTCAAAATTTCAAAAATGCCACCGCCTTATTTTTAACGATAGTTTTTTTAAAAAAAATGGACGTTAATTAGTGACGTTAAAAGTATTTTTTGTAGTAGTGTAAGCCTCATGTTAAACCAACCCCCATTCTTTGACAAAGATCCAAAGCTCGTAAGATGTGTATGTTTTTGAAGAAGCACATTTTTGTCTTTTACCTATTTATTTTCATTCTAGATGCATCACAAAATCAATTCAAAACATTCCAACATCACATCTACCTGGAAACTTGTTGCCTCCCTAAATAAGATTATATCATCTGTAAGGAGGAGGTGAGAGATTGGAGGGCCACTTGAACTTATATAGATAGGCTTTGAAGTTTCATGTTCTATAGCATTCGATATAAGGCAATTCAATCTTTCCATACATAAAGTGAAAATATATGGAGAGATTGGGTCACCTTGTCGAATACCTCTTGAGGGGAGGAACTCATCGGATCTTTCTCCATTGTAACAAATCCTGAAAGAAGAACTTGTTATGTGAACCATGATCGCCTCACACATCTTTTGCTTAAGACCAATAGTTATTAAGGTATCTAAGATAAAAGACCATTCCAAATGGTTATAAGACTTTTCCAAGTCTACTTTCACCACTAACCAACTATTAGTGCCTTTCTTTATCTTCATGGAGTGAATAACCTTTTGTGCAATGATTATGTTGTCACTACTCTGTCTACCCGCTATAAAGCTGTATTGGTGATGCCCTACAGTTTTGCTTATAATTGCTATGAATCTACCACTAAAGATCTCGGAGATCATTTTGTAGCTCACATTACAAAGAGAGATCGACTGGAAGTCTTTTGTTGTTTATGGCTTTTTAGTTTTTGGTATGAGCACAAGATTAGTACTATTGACATCCTTAACTATACTTAGATTAGTAAAGAAACCCTTAACCATTTCACACACTGATGCACTATGATATTCCAGTACTCATGGTAGAACACTGCATGAATGCTGTTCGGACCTTAAGCTTAAAACCTCCTAGGTCGAAAGTTGCTAGCTTGATTTCCTCCTCATTCATAGGTCTTCATAACATGGCATCACTACTGCTTATAAATGAAAATTGATTATATGTTTGTTGACGGTTTTGTTGAGTGAGTTCTCTAGTGAATAGAGATTTGAAGTATTCAACCACCATATCTTTTAACTCTCTTGGGTAAAAAATCTATTCCCCATTTGCACCTTTGAGCCCTTCAATCTTACTTCTTCTTTTCTTGATTATGGCTGATGTATGGAAAAATTTATTATTTCAGTGTCCCCATTTTAGCTAGTTGCATCTCGATTTTTGGAACCAAAGAAGTTCTTCTTAGGCCAAGATTTTTTTATATAGTCTTTTTGTAACCCCCTTCATGATCAATGCCGAGATTTGGTTTATAAATACATGTTTATGTGGAATTAGAGACTGTAAGATGATTTGGGACTTATTTAAAACTAAATATCCCAAAAACAGGGTTTACAAAAACTTTTCAAAAATCTGTTCAATAACAGTTTCATATTCACATTTCAGTATACAAATGGCCTCTACAAATTGATTCTATTCATCAATATCAGAGTACACAGTAAATTCCCGTCACACTAGGGTTCTATTAATCAAATGAGGGTTTACAGGGCACAAATGCCCATAATCAACTTCCCATTCTAGGGAATTACACAAAACTATCCAATATCTTCAATATATACATTTATCCCTAATGATAACAAAAAACCAGAATAATTAAACTCCAAGCCTAGAGCTCTATCGGCCTTTCGTTACCTGCTTCTCCTTAGGACCACTAGCCTTGTCTAAAAATTGTTAATTTGAAAGAGTGAGATTCAAAAGAATCCCAGTAGTAACAGTTTACATATATGATGTATAATTAAATAAAGCATGTAAGTATATATCACAATTCAACTACACATCATTTAAAGTCGGGCTACCCGTCATGACTCAATCATTCATTTAAGGCTAGGCTACACGCCACGGACCTAATCGGCAATATTCAAGGTTGGGCTAATTGCCACAAATCCAATCAGCAAAATTTAAGGTTGGGCTATCCGCCACAAATCCAAGCAGCAACATTCAAGGCCGGGCTACTCACCATGAACCCAATCAGCATCATTCCATGATAAATACGTACGAGCAATGCATTATACATGATATAGGATAAAGTGTCACTACCTTACTCTTTCCGTTCTTGTTCAGGTGTATGCCTTCTACACTCTGGGCAATTGTCAAATCCTATAATCAATATTAAGGATAACAAGTTATCACTTATCCCAATACTCAAATGACTTTAAAACCCTTAGATTTGGTTATCATTAAAGTCCCTTAAGTACTTATGAAAGGCCCTAACAATAGCCCAAAGGGTTAGAAAGTACTATATCAAAGACTACCTTACAATAGCAAAAAGTTCTGATTTTTGGATGTTGGGCGCGGCCAAAGATATTTGGCTACGACATAAAATAGATCAGAAACTTTTGGGATGCGGCCAAAATTAGATCAGAGAGTTTTTGGCTGTGGCCAATAGTTTCCTGACTACGGCCAAAAGCAGGTCAGAAGCCTTTGGGTTGTGGCCAAGGACTTTTGACTGCGGCAAAAGAAAATTTCAATTTTTGGGTTGAAGTTCCAAAAATCATAAATACTTTTAGAAAAATCGACATGAGGTGATCCCAAGTCCTACTTAAATATTTGTAAGTCCTTTTTACTGAAAAAAAATATGGATCAAGGCTGTCCATAACCACAAAAATCTATAATTCCACAAATGTTCATACTGTTCCAAAATTAAGTCCAGTTTCAACACCAAACTTTGAAAAATCATAACTGTCAGGTTAGAACTCAGAATTGACCAAACGTTATATCAATGGAAAGATTGAAATGTGAATTATAAAACTGGAAATTTTCACCTCATTTTAAAACCATTTCCTATTTCCAATTACCATGCAAAGTTGGCTACTCGCACAGCAATTTCCACTTAACAAATTTCCAGAATTTTCCAATTTTGCAACTATGTCTCTAATGGTTCCAAAATCCAAGCCAAAACTCATTCCCATACAAAATTTCACAAGGGAACCAATGGAGACATCAAAAGGACCAATTTTATATTGCTTTCACAAGTTATAACATAATCAACAATACAATGCCAATTTCCCAAAATCCACAAACTTCACATTTGAACCCAAATCCAACTCTAACTATCCAAGACACCTCACAAGGCATCATATCCAAGACCACAACATCCAAAACATAAAATGACCCTAATTTTCAAAAATAAGGCCAAGATTTCCTAAAAAATCCAAAATCAACCAATAGCTGTAAAACCCATACAAAAAGGTTCATTTTACTCACCTCTACAACTTTCTCAAATACCTTTCTTGGTTTTTCAACCTCCAACTTTTCTCCACCATAAAAACACCTGCTCTTGAGAATCTAAAATCATAGGATGAAAGTTCTTAATAAGAGGAACAACTTTAAAGAAGGAGATTTTGGCATTTGAAGTCAAAATCTTACCTTAATATTAAGCTTTTCTTTTTTCTTTCTTCTTCAAAAATGGCGAAAGTGAGAACTTGGAGGGAGAGAGAGTTTTGAGATGATGATGATGATGAATGGCAGAATTTTCTGCCCCATGCCTTGCTCATACACATAAGAGAGAGGGAGAGGGGGGGAGAAAGTGATAAAATATTATTGCTTGACTTTTCCCTTCAACCACTGTTCATTCAATGGTGCCACATGTCATAATCTCCCTATTTTTCACCAAATAAGTAACCACATGGTTACACTAACTAGTCTATTAGTCATTAGTCACACATCTCATTTCTTCTTAGTTAGCAATTAATTTCTCCATTAATCACTAACTAATTTATCGATAAATTCCATTCTTTCAATTTCTACACTAATTATGGTATATTAACTTAAATTGCCACATGACACATAATTAATTTATTTTCCTTCTCCCATGCACCATTTACCCCTTTTTTAGCTGTAAAAAAAATTACTTTGTCACATAATTATGCTAAAATATAGGGTGTTGGGCATTTTCATTAATTAATACGAATCTCAAATCACCTTTAATTCAAAAAATCATTCTAAAAAATGTCATTAGCTCTTAATCAAAATTTGGGGCATTACACTTTCCACAACTCTTTTTCCACCTGAACCAAGTACTGGTTATCACGTCTCTGTCATACTCTATCCACCCCCTCTATTCTTTGTAACAGCATGTGCTTCTTCTTGGAGAGGTTGCCAACTTTTGTTATTGTAACGTCCTGAATTTTGATTAAGGGCTAATGACAATTATTAATAATAAATTGTGAATTTAATCTGAATTATTATGTGTTTTGTGGCCATTTTGGTAAATGTGCCATAATTAAGGGAAAAAATTGAATGAATGGAATTATTGGCCATAGTTGGTGATTAATGGGGAAATTAATTCCTAATTAAGAGAAAAGGGAGAAGTGTGACTAAATGGCTAATGGAGGGATTAAATAAGTTAATTGGGTGTTTACTTTATAAGAACCAATGAAAAGGTGACACTTGGCAAAATCACATGTAGAGAATTTGGTGGGAAAAGTCAAATGCAATTCTTTAATATTTTGTCTCTTTCTTCCCTCCTATTTTCACTGACAAGAGAGGCATGGGGGGAGTAGAGTAATCATTCCTTCTTCATCATCACTCATTTCTCTCTCACTCTTTCTACTCACTTCCGGCGCCATTAGAGACCAAAGGAGGAGGAAGAAAAGCTTGAAAAAGGTAGGGAAAATGATATCAAATGCTCAAACTTCCTTCCCTAAAGTTATTCCTTGAGTTAAGTGCTTTATTTTCATGGTGACAGTTTGCTATTTGGTGTTGGTTTGTGACTCCGAAGCATTGAGCAGGTTAGAGAATCAAGAAGCTCCTTTGAGAAAGTTATTAAGGTGAGTTAAAGAAACCTTTCTATTTAAGTTTTGTGCCAAATGCTTTATCTTTGAAATTCTGGAAGTTATTGCCCCATTTTCGAAAATAAGGGTCATTGGGTATTTGGCATGTTATTGGTATGGAATTGATAGGTTTGGAATGTATGTGGATAGATAGGAAGGAATTGGGATTGAATTATTGAGTTTGGTGATTTTGGAATTTTAGTGTTTAATATTGCCCAAAACCAAAGCATGATAATGGAGTAGGATTTTGGTAGTTTTGGCATTTCCATTGGATTCCTTGAGTGATTTTGTGTGGGGATAGCTTTGGTTAAAGTTTTGGGTTCATTGGGAACTCTTGGGAAAATTCTGGAGAATACTGTTAGTGTTTCTACGTTTTCTGGCTTCTAATGTGTATCACTTGAGTGAGGGGGTATTACTCAAGTGGGTAGTGAAATTCCTCATTTTCCCTTCAGTTTCTGCGTTGCACTTCTGTGAAAAGGGGTAAGAGTGTTGCCCCACTTGCGAGTGTGGTAGGTTCTTACTTGAGTAAGCCTCTTCTTACTCGAGTGTGGGTGTATTTGACACCATGAACTTTCCTCTCGGGTTGTCACTCGCGGTTAAAGTGCAAGTGTAAATCCCTTCGTAATTATATCCGAAATACGCGATTAAAATGAAATAAAGACCAATAATAAAGAAAACTCAATTAAAATTCCATCTTCACGATAGGGTTTTCATAAATACGTTTCAAAATCTAATACACCTGGTCTCAGATTCACATTTTGAATACAATTACTACGCGAAGATAAATTGCATTTATATAAATATCCGAGTGCACAACATAATTCCCGGCTAATCCCGGGTTTCACAAATTAACTAAAGCTTTACAGGGCACATTCGCCTATTACAATTCCTCAAACGAGGATTACACAATGTCATCTCAAATGTATATCCAAATATACATAATCCCAACTACAATGATAACCAACTACCAAACTTAAATAATCCAAACGGAGGGCCTCGTCGCCCTTGACTGCTTGCTCCATCCTTGATCCACCTACCCTGTCTAAAATGGTTGATAGGAGAGGGTGAGATTCAAGAGAATCTTAGTAGGTAAACATTACCAATATGGATGCAAGATAGATGTTTAAAGTATGACATGCTTGCATAACTCATACTTGCACACAATGATAAATCTCTAAGCTCAATGCTTCGAACAACATACATATGGCCATAGCATAAATTGAAACATAGCTTCAAATCATTCATACATGTTTCACATAATCAAGCAAAGCAATAACATGCATAAATACCAACACAAATATCATGTACATGCAGGAGAGGTAAGTTCCCTACACTTTTCTTTCCACGTATGCTCCAGCACCGGCTACTCACGATTAAGGCGAATACTGAACCCTATAAACCAAATTGAGGACATAGGGTTAATCTCTAATCCAAATCCTTACTTTCATATCACTTAAAGTTGGTTGTCTTTTACACCCTTTAGGTGGCTATAATAAGCTCAACGAAAGCCAAAAGGATTGGGACATACTAGGTTGGAAATCACCTTTTAAAATCACAAAATAATGAAAATAGGGGTTGGCTGCAGCCATGAATCCTCTGGCTGCAGCCAAAATGTGCACAGAAGGTTTTTGGCTGCAGCCAAGAATTTCTGGTTGTGGCCAAAACGCACATAGAAACTTTTGCGCTGCAGCCAAGATTACTGGTTGCAACCAAGGAAACTTCAAAAATTCATAATTAATTCCAGAAAAATCGAAATGAGGTGATCCAAAGCCAGATGAAAGATATTTAAGTCCTCTTCATAGAAAAAATATGAATTAAGGCTGTCCATAACCACAAAAATACATAATTACACAAATATCCACACTGCTCCAGAATCAAGCCCAGTTTCAACCTAAAACCTTAGACAACTATAACTCCCAGCTTACAAAATGACATGACACAATTTATATATCCATTTTGAATCTTGGGATGTGAACTTTAAGACTGGAAAATTTCAGAATTTTCTAACATCATTCGCCTATTAAAAATGGCAACTCAAACAGACTGCCTAGATAGAGTTTCGATGGATAGATTTTCAGTTTTTTCTCAATTGCTTCAAATGGTCCAATTTTCACATCAAACATCATTCTCACACAAATTTTTAAAATGAATCCATTAGAAACACCAAATCAACCAATTTCAAATCATGTTGACATGTTACCACAACATGTCACAAAAATCACAATTCAAACCACAACATTGCACCACTTTCCATTTGCAACTCAAAACCGATTCAAATGATACCAAAACACAATATGGCACCATTTTTACCATAATATACAAACCAAATCATCCATTTCATAATTACACCAAAATCGGGGCAAAATTCACTACTCACAACTCATCCACAAATCACAAAACTTAGATCAAAAGGTTTCAAATACTCACATCTTCCTCTTTCACAAACCAATTCCTTGATTCATCATCTTTCTAAATTTCCTCAAGCTCCCACTCACCTTCTTTCACAAATCTAAAATCATAGCAATAAAGCTCTCATCACTATGAACAATATTAAAGAAGAGTGTTTAAGCTAAAGAGGACCATAAACCAATCAAAACTCACCTTGTTCTTTTCTCTTTCCACCTCCATATGCTTAGACGTCCATGGAGCCTTTTGGAGAGAAAGAGAGAGATGAGTTAAACATGAAGATAGGGCAATTTTAGGATGCCAAAATCGACCTAAAAGAGAGAGGGAGAGAGAGAAAATGAGTAGAAATGTTGACCATAATCCTAGGGTCTATAACCAAGTGTCAACATCTTGCTCACCTCCCATGAGCTCACATAAGCTCACACATATGTGATTCCACCCCTTGATCTCTTACACAAATCAATTATAACCATTGATCTTGAAGTTATCCATGAGTTTCCTCTTCGGTAACTGACCAATTGGCCTGTAACTTTACCGTTTTACCCCTGATTATGACAATTCCTCTTGCATCACCACACTAACACACCATATTATTCCTTTTCTTCCACAATGCGCCCTCCCCTCTATTTTAAGTCAACTTAGATGTTACAGCAATAATGTGTTTTATCACTTGTGGATAATCAACCTTCACTCGAGTGCAAAGGCCCGTGCTCGAGTACTCCTCTTCCTTGAAAATTCCATTTGCTCTTAGGTAAACACTTCCTACACCTCACTTCCTGGTACTTGAGTGAGCATTTAGTATCACTCGAGTGTTGCATTCTGTGCTCAGGTGTTCTCATTCTCTGAAAGTTTCTTGTGTTCTCGGGTATGCACTCGCTATGCTTCACTCTCTAGCACCTAAGTGTAAACTGTACCATCACTCGAGTGAGGCCGTACTGTTGGAAATGTTGCCTTAAGGGCCAATCATTGTACTTCGAACATTATTATTTTAATGAAATTTCTCCATTCTGTTATCATATTATTTGCATGTTAACTGTGATAATGGTATCATTGGATAATTCATAAAGATTGTCATAAAATGTCCCTGGTTGGTTATCTATGCGGGAGCAAAGATGAAACAAGACCAGTATGACTTTGATAAGATATGGAGATACGAATCAAAGTCTTAGGCACTTGTAAGAGTACAATGTGCTGGACCAACCCACTATGAGAAAGTTACATAGATCAAGTCATAAGCTTTTCTCATGTATAATCACGTCATAATGCCCTTAGACCTGAAGTCATCATGGATATCACATGAGAGTTGCTAAGCTTTGAACTAGTCAAAAGTCACTTTTGACCGGGTGATGATAAAGGCTATGATCGGGCTTAGTGGTTTTTCATGCAGAGGAATATGAATGATCAAGATGGAATTTGTCCCTCGCATTAGTAGAGAGATATTACTGGGCCCCTCGATGAGTGAGTCTGAGAAATGTATGGCCATACTACAATGGAAAGGAGTTTCCATTTCTATTGTCAAGCTACTCAGGAATCGAGAAAGTAATGGTCAAGAACAAGAGGATGACATTATCTATGCCTTATCCTTGATCGATATATCGTGTGACAAAAGGGACGTGACATGGTTGTATGACATGTTGCATCGTGATAACGATCCTCATATGAATTGGGTAGTTGTAATATCTTGATAGAGGCCACTTGCAACTTTTGGGTTAGTACAGTTATTGGCCAATTGCCAACTTCATATGGGCCTACAGGGTCGCACACAAGAATGGCCCAACACAAGATAATGTTTAATTTAGGGTGGACGAATTTTATATTTATATATATAATATAAAATTCGTTAATAATATTATATAGATATATATTTTCGAAATACATATCTTATATATATTATATATGTGTGTGTGTGTGTATATATTATATGATATTATTATATTGTGTTAGTTTTAAATTTAATAACTAACATGATAGAGATATAGTATCTCAGATTTAATTTATGGAAATAAATTAAATCTAATGGCTCTTGGATTAAATAAATAGGTTAAATTAAAACTGTTAGACAAATTTAATTTAAACTAAATTTATTTAATTAGCTTATCAAGATAATTAATTGTTGATTAATTTTAAAATTAATAATGATTAATTTTAAAATTTGAATATAGCCCTCATAGGTTATAAACTTGATAGAGTAGATATACTCATACGTGCATAAGAATTCAGAGCCGCAAGGAAAACCATAGGAGACATTTGTAGGCGTTAGCACGTAGTCTCTGTTAGAGAGCATTCGTGTGGATACCGGAAGATGGACCATACCTGAGGTGTTGGCTCCCATAGATCGTGCAACCCTAAGTTGAAAAAGGTATGAATCTTTCTAATTCGATTTAAACGCCGTTGATAGATCCTCGATTAGGATCAGTAAAATTCTAAAATTCTTCTGCTGTGCCTACCGATCCTAACACATAATACCTCAAAGATTCCTTTTTAGAAGCACAAGCACTGAAATTTTTCACTATTTCACTCGAGTGAGGCCGTTTTCACTCAAGTGAAATAGTGGAAAATGTCAGTGTTTGTGCTTCCAAAAGGGGATCCTTAGGATAGTTCTTCTAACCTTTTAGGGCTTTTATTAGAGGCGTTAAGGGTACTTAAGAGACAGTAATGATAACCAATTTAAGTATTGTGAAGGTATTGAGTATTGGACTAAGTGATAACGCATTGTCCTTAATTATGACTTTAGGATTTGATATTTGCCCGAAGCGTAGAAGGCCCGCGCTTGCTCAAGAATGGAAAGACCAAGGTAGTGACACTTTATCCTATATCATGTGTAATGCATTGCTTGTTTGCATTAATCATTGAATAAGCGAGGGGACGTGGCGAGAGCCCAGCCTTGAATATTGTTGAGGGAACGTGGCGGTTAGCCCGACCTTGAATATTGTTATGCTGCATTGTGATATATACTACTTGCTTTGTTTATTATGCATCATATACATAAACTATTGCTACTGGGATTCTTTTGAATCTCATTCTTTCCAAATAACATTTTTAGACAGGGCAAGTAGATCAAGAGGGAAGCAAGTGGATAAGGGCGATAGGACTGTCGGTGGTAGTCTTAGCTACTATCTTTTGGTTTTTGATTGGTTATCATTTTGGACAATGTATATATTGAATTGACCATATGATTGTAGTTTTGTGTAATCCCCGGTTCGGGTATTGAGATGGGCAATGATACCCTATACAAACTTTTGGAATAATGTTATTATCTTGGGTGAATGTCGGGAATTTGGATTATACTTTGATATTGTACATGTAATAAACCGAACAAGCCTAATGTTTTATGGTCAATGAATAGAGATCTATTTATACACGTGTTGTAAAATTTTTTTAATTATTCTGGATCTTTTATTCAATTATAAAACAAGTTTAAACACTAAGTGCGGCCTTGATGACGGTAGGGGTTACAGTTATGTTCCATTTAGTGGCTTCATTTGCAAGCATTTCAACTCTTTTCACCCAATTCTCCTTATTCCAACACTTCTTGATGTCATCCTCAAAATCATTTTCTAGAATCCATGCAGCTTCAAACTTGAAAGGGAAACTCCTTCTAACCTATGGTTTATCAATCGAACTTTTCAATAGTAATGGTTTGTGGTTAGAGCTGAATTTATTTAGATGGTAAACCTTGGTAAGAGAATATTTTTTATTCCATTCCTGGTTTATGAGAGCCCAATCAATTCTCTCTTTCAACATATCTTTTTCCTACATGTAATGGTTGCCAATATAGTCCACTTTGATAAGCTCTAACGGTTGAATACAGTCATTAAATTGGCTCATTGCCCAAACATTTGGACCAAAGCCTCCCTTCTTATCTTCCCCAGACAAATAAGCATTAAAGTCTCCCATCACACCAAGGGGCCATCCACTTGGTTTCCATAAGTAATCATATCCTCCCACAAAGATTAACGGAGAGTAAAACAAGGTTCATCGTAAACACAAGAGAGGTAGAAATAGCTATCAATATTGAACACTCTGACATGTAATGATTGAGTGGAAGAGGAAACTTACTGAACAAAAAACCTATTCTTATTCTAAAGGAGTTAAATCCCCCCCCCCCGAAAATCCTATAGCTTTGACACGGATCCAGTTGTCAAAACCCAGTTTTCTTACAACTTGATCTGCCTTTTCCCTACTCACATGAGATTTATTAAGGATCAGAAAATCAATATCTTTACACTTAATTGCATCTCTTAGTCTACTTGGAAAAATTTTTGAGGCCGCCCCTATAGTTCCAAGAAAAAATTTTAATCATCATAAAAATAGAAAGGAAAAGAGGAAATCTGGTCATTTACCAAGCCTTTACTATCCAGAGTTAGATAACTCCATGATAGCATTATCACTATGCATTTCCTCAACATCGTCTGCTGTTTCATATCCCACTTCTGTGACTTCATTCAAATCTAAGTGGTGTCTTGCCACTTCTGTGACTTCATTCAAATCCAAGGGAAGTCAAGCAAGTGGGAATCGTACATCTTGGTTTTCTTAGCTAACTCACATGACCCAGTGGGTATTTCAGGGATGGAGGATTCACCATCTATGTTATGGCCTGGCTTCATGCTTTGCCTAGGAGAAAATCCACTTGGGATTACATTTATGTGATTAATATTAATGGACTCAATACAATGCATTGAGCCCATGACTATTTTATGGCCTGTACTGGTATGTTCCCTTTTGAGCACTAGTGACATAACCTTTGTCTTAGTAATCATGAGCCTTTGTTTGGTTGTATGTTCTTTCTATCTTCTACCCTTGGTTGCACTTTCTGGGCTTGGCTCTGTGGGATTAATATTTGTAAGTATATATCCTTATTCTAGGTCTATCTTGTGTTATATCTGCTCCCTCTCTTTCCACTACCATTATTTCTTGGCTAGATTTCTCAACTAGACTTGTTGGGCCAGGCCTAGTCTGCTTGTCATTATTTTTAGCTTTATCTACAACCTGCTTTGAAATAGCCATTGGCATCTTATTTGGTGGTCGAGGCACAAGTTTGCTTTTTTTCCTTCTTTTTTGTCACAACGCTGCTTCTCTTCTCATTCACAATGGTACGATCTACTTCATTTTTCCTTTCCTCACCTGTCACTTCTTTCCCTTTCGATGAAAGTTCTTTGGCAACTTTTCTCCGCCATTTTGACGTTTGGGGTTTAACTCTTGAATTCTCCTTTTTACCCACTGATTGGACTAGGATCTCTTCCTTCTGGAGAATATCAAATCTTGATCGTTGTGAGATGCCTTTTTGCTTACCCGACGGATTGTTAGCCATATAAGTTGTTTGATTTTGTTTTTTCTTAGCTTCCACCTTTTGTAGTCTTTGCTTAGGAGTCCTTATCAGTGTCATCCAGTCACTGTATATCTTTTCCACTGCAATCCTTGGAACACTATAGGCTGGCTTCAATGGTTTTGTTGAGCTTTCCGTCATCGGTTTTGTTAAATTTTCTGACGTCTTGATAGTTACCGATGAGTTCCATTATTGGCTGAATGTTGTTTGTTCAATACATTCATCGAGCATTTTTCTATATAATGGCCATACATTCCACATTTAAAATAAATGACCTCCAAACCTTTATATTCAACTGGGTACATCGTCAATGAAATCAACACCTTTGATTGCAGCTGTTTGTTCAAGTCCGCCTCCATACGTACCCTGGCACATTTGCCTCTTTCCACTGCCAATTTGTTGTCATTGTATTAAGCTAAAGTCTTGAGGTTAACCTTTAGAGCTTTTCTGATCAAGTTTCTTAGCTCTATTAAGCATTTTTCAATATAGCAATGCATAGGCAATATTGGAACTCTCACCCAGACTGCTAATTTCCTTACCCTATTACAATATGGTCTAAAGTTTGGACTCTACTCTGGATTGTGAGGTATGTCCTTGGATCACCAAGGGCCTTCAAAGAGTAGTCTTTTACATAAAGAAATGTCAATTGATCTAAAAACATAATAACTATTAGCTAGATCAATCACTCCAAAATTATCTGTTTTCAGTAACTAATCAACTCTGTCTCTCATCATTGTTAGGGAAGTTCGCTTGCCCAATAGACATATGATAAGCGCATCCTTCCAAGGTTTACATAACTCCTTGAGTCATTCATCCGAGAGATTCATCTTTGGCAGAGCATAAAAAATTTTCTTTTGCTCCTTAGACATGTTTGGCTCTGCTTCCTTTTCTTCAAGTAACTGTTCTCATATTTGGTCTTCAAAGTCTCTTTCGAAACTTTGTTGTTCTTGCCCTATGAGTTTAGACTTGTATGAGATTTGAATTTTCTCAGTGTTTTGCGTTGGTGGTGTATCTCATTTTAGGTTATAATTCAAGCGACTAGCCTCAGATTCATTCATGTCTGAGTCCTTAGGTACCTCCGTTGAACTTTGTTTCTCATATGACTTTAGCGTTTCAGCATCTGCTATAATGTTGGCTCCATTGGCTGCCTGACATCCCTCATACACACTCTTCTTTCTACACTCATTCATGTATTGACTCATCTCTAAACAATGCTTAGTTATCTTTGTCTCACTCTCCACACCACTACCATAAATGGTGGCGTGGAAAACGAATAAAGCCTCAACTACAGTAGGCAGCAGAGGTTCACTCATAGCGAGAGAGATAACTTATTATGAAGGCTTAGATAACTTGAAATGACCCATAGCCACTTCAGGCATAAGAGTAACAAAATCGAGAAGATAATGGAAAACCAAAAGAAAAAACAATGAAAAACAAATTTATCACTGAGAAGCTTGAAACAATATGCAATAATGACCCTCCTCATTTCATTATTGACATAAACTCCATCGCCTCTTTGGTTAAGATGATCAAACAACATGAACAATGGATTAAGGTTGGCTAAGGAGCCTAAATTGGGCTTCTCAAATAAGATGCATATGAGAACAAGCTAACAATCTTTACCAATTGTCTTATACATTCATAACTTGTGTGTTTGGATCCCTTGAATCTCCCTTAGACATGTATATTCCCATCAAAGTGTAAAGAAATGGCTGGCATCAGCCATAGCCTAGCTTTACATGTGTATATATCCAATGTTAAGTTCCTTACCCATTACACCTCTTAACATGATGACAATGGGCCAACAAATTTTGAAATCATTGTTGAATAACTTATTCAAGTCTTTGTTTGCCAAAGTTATATCAAGTTCAAGTACAGTACATGCATTAATGCATAAATTATAACACCGTCTTTTTTTTTTGTAGGAATTATAGCACATTCTATATGAGCTACCTATGTTATTATTTTTTAATCAACTGATAACATGAAAGATTATAAAGGGCATTTACTTCTTACTTTGTTCCATCTTATGAAGTTCGTTTAACAAATTTGTATGATTCCAAAAAAGTAGTTCAGATGTTTATTTGTAATTGGTATGCAGATAATTTGTGATATTATTTTAAAAAAAATAAAGACATTTAATTATTAGAATTTAATGTATAGAGATAAAAATGTTTTAACAAATAAGAATATCTTGAAAAAAATAATTAATGTAAAAGACTACAATTAATTGGATATTACTTCTCGGGTCCTATATATAAGGCAATTCCAACATATTTCACAATTCACACAGACTAAAAAAAACCCCTTAAACCCCATTAAATCTCCCATAAAATTTAATAGCTTTCCAACTTTACCCATATTTAATATACATTACTCCCTTCGGTCCTATTTATAAGCAACTTTATCTCTCATAGGATTGGTCCCTTTTATACGCAACTTTCACTTTTTGCCTGAAAATGTAAGCTACTTTTTCCTATTTTACCCTTATTAAATGCTCATTATCTCTCAAACTTTTTATCTATTTTTTCTTCTATACTCTTTTCATAAATAGAGGCATATATGGAAAAAATATGGCATTTTTGACACACTTATTGCTTTTCACTACCAGTTTGTTTTACGCAATCAAGGGGAAAGTTGCTTATAAATATGACCGGAGGGAGTATATCCTATGAGAATGAAGTCAATACAATAATAAATGAAGGGTGAAATTGTACATTCATTTGAAAAATTTCTCTCTTTGCCCTATAAATAAGATCAAATTTTTTTGCTCTCTATACCCTATATATAAGACTAGAAGAGTATATTTAAATCAAGTCAAACTCTCACACAGCATATGCTTAGATATTTTTTTCCAGAAGAATTACATTTTAATCGATATAAACTGAACATTAACAAATAGGTCTAAAGTACAAGGCAGTATCCATAAAGAGCCAAAGCCCAAACAACATAACCCAAATTCAAATAACATCATAGCTACAAACCCAAATCCATTGGTCAAAGATAGATGGTCATTTGTATTGCCGTTATCGCCACTTGAAAATTAAAGAACCACCAGTGACTATGCCAAAAATAAGAGATGGGGTTCAGAGAACCATCTCATTAGTCCCATCCATTTTTATCTCCTATCTGTAGCAAAGAGTCATATGCTTAATTGCTTAACAATATTTACAATTTAATATCATCAATATAATGAGATTGATTCAAAGGAAAACCCATTAGTTGTACCCTTTAACTTTAATCTACCCAGTGTGCATTTGTTCGGGTTGCATACCGCGAACTAGGGGTGCAAATAGGTTAGACTAGGCTTTATCTAAACAGGTCTGGGTTTGCAACAAAGATTCAAAGTTTAAGCTTGGGCCTTTAAAAGGCCTGAAGCCTGTTTCAATGCCTACTTAAAATGTAAGCCTTTAAAACCTGCCCTCCAAATTCATTTATAACTCTTCACTTTTATATACAATCATACATTATCTCTTAAAAGCCTAAAATCCATTCCCGTCATAATATTATGGCTTAGTAAGGAAAAGAAAAGAGTGTCTAGTGATAACAATTATCCGAGCAAATAAAAATAAGAAAAAAATTAATCGTCTGTTGACTAATGAGATATATTTTCTAAAAGTGGTCAACTATAACAAGCAGCATGTAAAATTAGATTTTACCTCTTTTACTCTTCCCACATAAATTGGGACAAACTCCTCCTACTAAGATTATAATATTTCATTTGTCACTAAAATAAACTCAGGCATTATTATGTTTTAGTAGATGATGCAAATCAAGGGAAGAGTGTGTTAGCATTGCTATCTCAAGCGATCGAAGAGAAGAGAGGTAGGGGTGAATGATTGATGCGAAAGTAAAGGTTGAGTATAATAATGATGATATGAGAAACTTATAATTAAGGTTAAATTGATAAATTTATAAAGTTATTTAGATGATATTATATATACTTATACAATAGTATAAATTTAAAAAAAAAGTTAAATAGATAAGGCTTGTCGGCTAGGCCTTATCAAAGTTAGCCTGACCTATTTATCGAAATAAGCCTAAGTCTGAGCCTAGCCCTTTTATCAAATAGGCTAGACTATATTTTATGTAGGTTAGGCCATAGGCATGGCCAATTTCCATCCTTATTGCCAAACCACACTATGTGTTTGTTTGGAATAGTGATTGGAGCCTTCAAAATCAGTTTTTTAATCGTGATTTAAGATATATGAGGTAAGTAAGTGAGAGGTGTTTTATCTCAATTTACGTGAAAATTACTTATAAGCTCTTCATAAGACATATGAAATGCACTTATAAATGACAGAGGATATATTATGTGTTTGGGACAGCTTATCATGGGGCCAATCGTGCATTTGGAA
The DNA here is from genome assembly GCA_963242795.1 of Inga leiocalycina. Classification (NCBI taxonomy): domain Eukaryota; kingdom Viridiplantae; phylum Streptophyta; class Magnoliopsida; order Fabales; family Fabaceae; genus Inga; species Inga leiocalycina. The sequence goes on from OY725322.1 coordinate 26,320,682, forward strand.
GGCCTAATCTAGCTTATGAGGTTTTTTTTGCCTTTTTTAGGATGCTTGGGACCACTTTTTTACAATTGGGCTTATCAGGGAAAAGTGGCTTTTTCCAATAAGCTAGAAATGCCAGCTTATGCGAGCTTATACGTTGAGGGTTGGTAAATATTAATACCATTTTTTATTCAACAACCCTCATTATTATGTCCTGTGCATTATTATGATGTCCATGATTTCTCTCTCCCTTCTCTGATCGGAATACTCCACCTGACTTCATCTATCTTTACTTCTTCATCTTGTTTCTCAACGATTTGCATAGCTCATTCAGTGGATAGTGTAGCCATTATTCAGACTATATTTCCGGCCTTTCAACGTTTTGGGTGGTCAGATGGCTCGGTCTGTTGTCTTGATTTGGGTTTAAAGTTTCGGGCCCTGTCACCCACACACACACACACACTCTCTCTCTCTCTGTCGTCTAAATAAGAAGTCAACATCTGATCCTCCATTGTCAGTTTGGCCGAGTATTCTAGTGTGCATTGGGGTTTTTGTAAGTATTGGGTCGACCGATCTATTCATGCAAGGGATGGTGTGCTCGGTTGGCTTCAAGTGTCAAGTCTGTCGTCGATTTGCTCTGCTCATCGGATTTCTCACCTGCTAGTGGCATATTTTTGCGTGGTAAGAGTTAAGCCTTCACTTAATTGAGGTCTGGACAAACAACTTGTTAGGTTTAATTATGTTCTGATGTGTCCTCTTGTAATACCCGAAATTCTAAGACTTGAACTTAGAGAATAAGCCTGAGATTAGTGAACTGTTAAGCCCTGCTTTAGCAGGATCCCAAATTGAATTAAGAAATATGAAAATGAGTTTGATGGTGATTCCAAGGGAATTGCCATAATCAGGGGCAAAACGGTAAAGTTACCGACCAATTGATCGGTTACATATGAGGAAACTCATTGGTAGTTTTAAGATCAATGGTTAGGATTGATTTGTGTAATAGATCAAGGGGTGGAATCCCATGTACATGTGTGTATGTGAGCTCATGGGAGGTTGGTCAAGGTGATGACACTTGGCAAATTGTGGACCCTTGGATTTGGGTCAAGATTTCAACTCATTTCTCTCTTCTCTCTATCAAGTCGGTTGTGTGTGTGTGTGTATGAGGCCCAAAAAGCTGATCTCTTCTTCTTCATCACTATCTCTTAATTCTCTCTCTTATTCCTCCATTTTTGGTGAGCTCAAGGTAGAGAGAGAAAAAGAAAAGGTAAAGTTTGGCTTTGTAAATGTCTTCTTTAGCCCAAATACCTTTCTTTAAAGTTGTTCATAGTAATGAGAGCTTCATTGCTATGGGTTTAGATTTGGGAAAGAATGTGTTTTAGGAGCTTGAGGAATCTTGGAAGATGAAGAATTGAGGAGTAGCTTTGAGAAAGAGGAAGAGGTGAGTGATATCTCCTTTTTGATCTATATATTGTGAATTATGGTTGAGTTTTGTGATTTGTGGTTTTTGCCCTAAACTGGTATAATTGTGGAATGATGGAGTACTGTGGTTAAAATGCTGTATGAATGTGGAAAATGGTCTTTGGGATTGTTTGTAATCATTGGAAAGTTAAAGTGGTGAATTTGAGTAAATTGTGTAATAAGTGTAACCATTAGGGAAATTGTCATTATGATGTGTTTTTTGGTGTTTTGAGTTGTCCAATGGGTTCCTTATGTGAAAATATGTGAGACAAGCCTTGTGGTAAAGTTTTGGAACCATTGGAAGCAAATTGGTTAAGTTAGGGAAAATGCTAATATCTGCTGTGTTCTGGGTTTCTGATAGCCTCACTCGAGTGAGGGAGGAACTCAATTGAGTACGGCGTGTGTTTTCCCTTTATGCGTTGTGTTTCGCTTGGGTTCTTATAAAGAGGGCTTGAGTGCACTTCCTCACCTGCGAGTGATGTGGGTTATCACTCGAGTGAGGGTAGTCTCACCCGAGTGATCATGTGCTTCTGCACTTGGAGCCGCGTCTCGGGTTAGCACTCGCAGGTAATTTGGCAAGAGTGTGAATATGCACTCTCAAGTTATATGGCCTCACTCGAGTGCTGAGGGTAGTGCTCGAGTGAGCTTGCCATTTTAAGGGTTCAATGCTCTCGTGTAGTCACTTATTGGGTTTCACATTATGGGACTCGGGTGAGTATAAGTCCATCACTCGAGTGCTTGGGTCAGTGCTCGAGTGAAGTGATCCCTTTCTGTCTCTGGTGGTGCTTTCGGGCAAACACTCACGAGTGAGAGTTGTCCTTACTCGGGCACGAGTCGTCCATCACTCGAGTGCGCCATCCCTCACTTGAGTGATGAAGCTAAAATGGGTTTTTGAGGATTTAAAAGATGGTCTTTGGTCAAGTATTTCCCAACCCTTTAGGCTTGTGTTTATGCTTTGAGTAGCCACCTAAAGGTCGTAGATGATAACCAACTTAAGTGTTTAAAAGTTAAGGAATTGGGAAAGGGATTAACCCCATGTACTTATTTTGCTTATAGGGTTGGATGATCACCCTGGTCGTGAGCGGCCAGACCTGGAGCTTACGTGGGAAGAGGGTAGGGAACTTACCTTTCCTGCATGCATTTGATAATTGTGTTAGTATATTGATGCATGTTATTGCTTTGCTTAATTATGTGAAACATATATGTGTGATTGAAGCTCTGTTTCAATTTATGCTATGGCCATGAGTATATTGTGTGAACATTGAGCACGCTAATATATCATTGTGTGAACATGGATTATATATTGCAAGCATGTCATGCATTAAACATTTATCTTGCATGCATATTAGTATTATTTTCCTACTGAGATTCCCCAGAATCTCACCCTCCCCTACCAACAGTGTAGATAGGGTAAGTGGACCAAAATGGAGCAAGCAACCAGGGGCGGCTAGGTCTCCTCATGGGCAAGAGGTTTGGTAACGGGTTATTGTTATATGCTGGTAATTATATATGTTGGATGTATATATTCAAAGGAATAGATAGGAATGTGAATTTGGAAAGAGTATTGTGTAATCCCCATTTGAGATATTGTAAAGGGCGTATGTTCCCTATGAATTTTAGTGAAGGTATAAATCTGGGATTGCCGGTATTATTATTGTGCACTCTGATATATTATGAATGTGATTTATCCTTGTGTGGTAATTGTATCCGGAATGTGAATATGAGATCAGGTTATAAATGATTTCAAAAGGTATTTATGAAAACCCCGTTTGATGGATGGGTCAGTAAATGAGTTTTGATCGTTATTGATCTCTATTTCACTTTAGTTGTGTAATCCGGATATTAATTACGAAAGGGGGTTATACCTCTGCTATAAGACATATTTTTCATTGTGTTTCGACTCTTCCTTGTTAAGTGTCGTACTCATCGGTTGATTTGTCCTGTGCTAGTTGTCCGATATGTAGTCTTTTAAGGTTTCGGCTCTTTCCTGTTAAGGTTTCTGGTCTTTCCTTCATATTTATCAAAGGAGGAGGAAAAAAGAAGTGAAGTAAAGGAACTAAAAAATAGTAAAGGAAAGCATTTACCTAAAACAGAAAGGTGAGTTAGTGATAGATTGTTATGTAGAGGGGCGAGAGAGCTTGAGAAAGGTGGGCTGGGCAATGAAGAAGAGAGGTTTATCTCTCAAATAATGAAAATAAGTTAGGTGAGCTTTGGTTGAAGAAACAAGGAGTGTATGAAAAAGAGGATTGGGGTCTTTGAGGGTAAGATTGGAACCAATTTTATTGTGAATCGGGTAAAGGCAAAATGGATTTGAGGGATTTTTGGGAGAGAGGTGAGAATGAGATTATTATATTGTAAGGCACGTTATTACTATCATTGCTTTTGGAATCGTGATGGTGTGAACACCTTGGGATTTACCCCAATCCCATTCATTCATCCCCATGCATGCTTCTTCATGTTACTTGTCAAATCTCTATGTGTTAATGGTAAAATAAAAAAGGGCAGGCCCTGGGGGCCGAAAGCTCCATGCTATGTTTATTCCCTTTATTTTTGAAAAAAGATATGCTCCAAAATCCCACACACACGAATTGAGTTTAAAGGAGAAATTGAATGTTCAACTCTGTTTATTCCCTTTATTGCAATCTGAATGCTTAACTCTTTTATTCTTGTTCTTGCAGTTATTTGTTCTCACTGAGTGACTGTTGTGAAATGAATAAGTTGTTGCTACTGGTTTAAATAATTAATTGTTTGGTTGTTTTACTCTAGAACACTCAGTGCTTTATAGTTTGTGTTTAGTTAAGTTGGTATGGAAAAAATTGTGCTGCTAGACTCTTTAATGTGATATAATTGCAAAATGAGCAAATTTGGGCTATAGAATTATGGACAATGATAAAAGTAAAGCAGTATGAGATGTAGACACAACTAAGATTTTTATCAACGCGTGCATTGAGAAAATATACCAAAAAGAACGCCACGGTCCATCATTTACAAAGAAGGGTTGGAAGAATGTTGTGTCAACATTTAATGAGGAAACTAGGAAAGCATATCAAAAGAAACAATTGAAGAATATGTTCGATATCTTAAGGAAAGATTTAAAGACTTGAGATGTATTAAACAAAGAGATTGGTGTGGGCTATGACCCTACAATGAATAACATTGCTGCATCAAATGAGTGGTGGCAGTAGAAATTACAAGTAAAACATAATTGTAATTTTTTATGTATTTTTTTTAATATATGTTTTGATCTTGTCTACTTCTATGGATGTAGAAGAATTCAAACTATAAAAGGTTTAGGCACACAAGCCTCAAGTTTGAAAGAGAATTAAGAATAATATTCAAGGATGTGATGGCATCTAGAGAGGATATATTTGCACCGTCTTTCGCACAGCCTTTGATGTAATATCCTGAATTGTAATTAAGGGCTAATGACCTCAAAAGTGATGTAATTAATGTTAGTTAAACACTTTTAAAGTATATAATGCACATTGTGCTATAAATATGTTTGAAGATGGTTTAATAAACATTGTGATAATCAGGGGCAAAATGATAAATTTATAGACTGATTGGTCAATTACCGAAGAGAAAACTCATAGGTAACTCAAGATCAATGGCTAGGATTAACTCTTGAATGACTAATGGGGCGAAATTTGGTATAGATGAATTTATATGAACTCATGGTAGGGATAATGGGATTATGACATGTGGCAAAACCTGGAACTTTAGATCAAGTCAAATATTCAAAGCTCATTTTCTCTTCCCTCTCTCCCTCCAAGTTGGTTGAAGCATGGGAAAAAGGGGAAAAGTTATATCATCATTATCCTCATCTCATTCTCTCACCATTCTCCATTTCCGGCAAAACCAAGGAAGAAAGATAAAGAGAAAAGCTTGAGTTTTGGTAAGTAAATGTCCTCATATGCTCAAGTGCTCTTTATTCTGTTCATAGTGTCAAGAGCTTTATTCCTATGGTTTCAAATTTTTGATTAGTGTTGTTTGAGAATTGGTGAAAATTTGGAAGTTTGAGAAACAAGGTTTTGGCTTTGGCAAGTTGAAAAGGTAAGGATTTGATGCTTTTTGGTATATTTATTGTGATTTTTGGTTAAGGTTGATAAATTCTAGAATTTGCCCTGGTTTTATGCCAATTTTTAAATGCATGGATTATATGATGAATGATGTTGGAATTGGTTTAGTGTGAAGTTATTTAAGTGTTGGATATGGTTTTGAATTTTGGAAGTGGATTGAATGAATTTGGGTATTGTGTGTGTTATAGAGACCTAAGAGTATGAATTGTTGTTAGGATAGATTTTGAGTGTTTTAGAGGTTCCCAATGGATTTCTTATGCAATTTTAAGTGAGACTGAGCTTTGTGTTGAGTTTGGAAACCATTGGGATCAGTTTTGGTAAATCTAGGAATTTCTGTCAGTTGCTACGATCTGGCAATCTGATAAGCCTCACTCAGTTGAGGATGAGTCTCACTTAAGTGTTATGCATAGTTTTGCCCAAGTTCTTTTGGTTCTTATTGCACTTCCATGCCAAAACCGCAAGTGCACTTTTTGATATGCGAGTGATACAGACCATCACTCGAGTGAGCATGGGTTCACTCGAGTACAAGTGTAATGACATGTTAAGAGTTGCTCTCGACCAAGCACTCGTAGGCCATTTGTCAAGAGTGTGATCTGACACTCGCAAGTGTGGTCTTCTCACCCGAGTGCCAGGGGTTGTGCTCGAGTGAGTTTTTTCCTTTAAAGTTGTCTGTGCTCTCTGGTTCTCACTTCCTGTGTTGCATTTTTGGGGACTTGAGTGAATTAGGAATCATCACTTGTGTGCAATCCCCTATGCTTGAGTGTTGTGAGCACTTCTGGCCAAGGTTGTTGCTCACTGTCAAACACTCCCAAGTGAAAGCCAATCTCACTCGAGTGCAAGTCTCTCATCACTCGAGTGAGGTCATCTTCACTTGAGTGAGCCAGTTGAAAATTAGTGTTCTGCTTCCGAAAAGGGGTCTTCAGGGTAGTTTCTTCCAACCCTTTTAGCATGTGTTTAGGCCTCTAATAAACACCTAAAGAGTTTAAATGATAACCAACTTAGAATATTATAGAAATAAATCTTTGGAAAAGATATTGATCGGTTATCCCTAATTTGGTCATAAGATTTGACATTTGCCGCCCTCATGAGCCCTCGGTGCCGAAAAACGTCAGGAAAGAACAAGGTAGTGACTTTTTCTCTTATATTGTGTATGAAGTGTTGTATGTATGTTTGTCATACATTGATATACTTTGTGATGCATTGAGATACTTTGAGATCGCAGCGAAAGCTGACGCATAATATTTACAGCCATGAGTGCTGTCGTTTGTAGCGTGAGCCATGATACATTATGATGCTGCTTAACATGATCATATATGCTATGTGTTTGTGCACGGTATGAGTGATTTGTTACTACTAGGATTCTTCAGAATCTCATTCTTTCCAATGACTAACATTTCAGACAGGGCTAGTGGCTCAAAAGGGAAGCGGACAACCCGGAGTGGTTAGGACCTCTTAGGCACGTTTTAATTTGGACTATTGGTTATCTGTTTTGGTTTGGGAATACTGTATGTATATGAGATGTAAATATGATTTTTTTGGATATGTAATCCCCATTTTGAGAAACTATACACTCATTATATATGTGTCTGTGTGTGTGTGACTCGGGATATGCCAGAATTTTAGTTGTGCACTCTGATCTGTATCAATGTGATTCAATTTCTCAAGTAATTATATTCGAATGTGAATGTGAGACCAAATTAATGATATTTTTAAATTGTTTTCTGAACACCCTATCTTGAAGGTAAGGGATTATAAAAATTGATTTTGTTTTATTGGTCTCTATTTCACTTAAATTTCATAAACCAGATGTAATTACAGTAAGGGTGTTACATCTAACACATGAGGAAGATGTGTGCCGACCTACCAAGAATAAAGAAGAAGGCTCAGGGGACAGCAAAGATGATCTTTTTAGTGCCAACCCAGCAACTAATACAGGAGAAATAGATTAGCTAGCAAGCATTGGCTTAACAACAATCACTCCACCAACTGTTGCTATTGGTTCAGGAAGCCGAGACAAGAAGAAGATAGGTGAAGGGTCGATTCAGAGAAAGAAACAGAAAGTTCCATCTTTAAAACAAATTGTGGATACAATAAGTGTAATAGCGAATGCATCGAAAGAAAGAGCAGCAGCATTACATGAAATCGACAACGTGAGTGTCGATGCTGTTGTAAATGAACTACTTGACCGTGAAGAAGTCCAATGCGACAAGGCCTTTCACGTCCGCTGTTTAAAGCTCATGATGGACAAGACTAGTTGGGAAACATTTGTCTCACTGAAACGGAACAAGTGGTACTTATTAAATGGCTGCGGCTTATGGTCGACAATCCCTAGATATGGTTTATCGTTCTCAACCCCTACCTTTACCTGAACTCACTAGTGGAAAAATCACTTTTAAAACCGGTTAAAAAAGACATTTTAGACCGGTTCTAGATCCAGTTTTGATACAGTTGGTCTTAAAAACCTACCATATTTTAGACTGGTTATAGAACTGATCTTAAAAATAAGTTTTAAGATCGGTTATTTATAAAACCGGTCTAAAAATAAATATTTTTAGACCGGTTATCAGAGAAACCGGTTTAAAAGGTTTTTTAGGAAACCGGTCTTAAAAGTAATAGTTTTAAGACAATTTTTTATGAAACCGGTCTTAAAATTGTTACTTTAAGACCGGTTTTCTCCAAAATCAGTCTTAAATGTACTTTTAATATCGGATTTGGAGAGAACTGGTCTTAAAAGTATATTTTTTTAAAAAAATTCCTTTAAAACATTTATCCAATAAGCCATTTCTCCTGTTAAAACATTTCACTCAACAAGCAGCAGCCATTTCAACGACATTTAAATAAATTCTTCTCTTACAGATTATAACTAACATCTTATACACATGTGAGAGACTCAAGACTCATTAGAACAAATTAAAATTCAACTCCCTTATGCTTAAACAATGCTGACCGAAACAAAAGCAAGGAAAACAACCATGAATAAACTCACAATCATAGACAGAATCATAATGTAAGGAAATCATACAACCATGATAATGTTGTTTTAACCAAGTTCCTTGTCTTTTCACTTACATACATACATCAAAGATTAAATTACATTAATGACATTGTTGTTATTCATTATGGCTAAAATACTTTATACACACTCTTCTTTGGCTGATGATCACTAGTTGGTTTCAAAGAATCCACACTAAGATGTACACCTCATATCCTTCATTTTCCTATGACGACAACAAAAAAATTAGTTTTATATATACACCAATAACAATATACATAATTCAAATATAGTTCATAATAATTATTTTAGCTAACTAACCTTCAATGTAGTTTTATAAAGCGATATCCTCCCATATCCCTTCATGATGATCGTTTCTTGTGCCATGTTCATTGTCTGCTACTTCTTCTTTCAATTCTGGTAAACCCCTAGAAAAAAAAGGAGTCTCAAGAAGATCATTCATTGAATAGCTTTCCTGATTAATATCAACAACCCTTTTTCCTTGGAAAGCTACAGACCACATTTTATTTGCCTGATCAATAATATAGAAAACTTGTTTTGCTTGATATGCCATAATAAAAGATTCATCTCCAAAACTTCTACTAATCAAATCAACTAATGTAAATCCCAACTAATCAATCATCACACTATTGTTGACATCAACCCACTTGTATTTGAAAATGTGAAGTTTAACTTTAACATAATCAACCACCCAAATCTCTTCAATAACCCCATAATAAGATATTGCTGCCAATCTAGGATTCTTATCTTTTGAACTAGAGAAGTGCATAGATTCAGCCACTAACATAACCCCATTGTTTTGCACAGTGCTCCTATCATCAAGGGACTTCGTGTAAAATGTATAACCATTGATCACAAATGAAGTTCAACTTATGACATTAGCCTCAGGACCACGTGCTAATCATTTAATTGTATCAGAAACACATAATTCGCCGTAAACCTTTTGTTTGAACCAATGTGCAAAAGTTTTGTTATGCTCTCTAATTAACCTTTGTTCATTCATTCGACTATTTCCTTTCCGTACAATTTCTTTATGAGCATTAATGTAATCTTGAACTTAATCAACATTATTCAAGATGTAGAAGTGGACTTGTTGCAATTCATCAGGATCCATACTCTTTACTAAAGTCTCGTGTTTACCGCCTTCTTCGTCATGATGTACAGGAAGTCCAATGTGTCCTATATTTGACAAGTAATCTTGACAAAACTTCATGGCATCTTTAGAAACATATTTTTGAACAATAGATGCTTCAGGCCGGTTAGGGTTCTTCACATACCCTTTTAGGATTTTTATAGTTTTTTTAATTGGGTACATCCATCGTAAATAGATAGGGCCACACAACTTGATCTCCCTGACTAGATGAACAATTAGATGTACCATGATGTCAAAAAAAGAAGGAAGAAAAAGCTTCTTAAGCTGGTACAAGATCAGATATCCTTCATTTTCTAGTTCATCCAATTTTTTTGTCTCAATGACTTTACTACAAATAGCATTGAAGAAGAAACAAAGTCTAGTAAAAATATGTTGAAGATCATATTCGGCAAAGACACAAATAGCTACTGGGAGTAATTGTTGCATTAAGACATGACAATCATGAGACTTTATCCTTACTAACTTTAAATCTTTCATCGACACAAGCTTCCTTAAATTTGAAGAATACCATGAAGGAACTTTCATTCCATGTAAATACTCACAAAAGCTTCTTTTCTCAACCTTAGACAAAATATGAGCAGCTGGAGGACAAAAAGTTCTCTTACTATATGGCTTTGGATGCAAGTCTTCTCGTATCCCCATTTCTTGCAAATCTAATCATGTCTTCACGCCATCCTTAGAACTACCTTGTATGTTAGGCAGTGTTCCAACAATACTATCACAAACGTTTTTCTCCATATGCATGAAATCAATACAGTGTCTCACATCAAGATTCGGTCAATATGGAAGATTGAAGAAGACATACCTCTTTTTCCATTTACTTTTCTCATTACTAGTCTTTGTAGTCCTACCAAAGATAACATTCATATTTTTCACCTTTCATAAACTTACTTCCTAGTCAATGCCTTCGGAGCATCTTCAAACTCTTGTCCACCAGAAAAAAGTTGTCTTCAAGCTACGATACGGGTGGCCCCGTCTAAGAAATCTCATATGGCCAAGATAAATTATCTTTCTTCCATGTTGAAGTTGATGGTAGCATGTTCCTTCTTCACAAATCGAACATGCTTTATAGCCTTTAACACTATATCCCGACAAGTTTCCATATGCAGGGAAGTCATTTATAATATAAAAGATCATGGCTCACATTTTAAAAACTTTCTTCTTGTTCGCGTCAAAAACATCAACACCTTCATCCCACAACTCTTTAAGTCTTCGATCAAGGGTTCCAGGTAAACATCTATGTCATTTTCGGGTTGTTTTGGTCCAGAAATCAACATAGACAACATGATATACTTTCGTTTCATGCATAATAGAAGAGATAAGTTGTAAATTACCAACAGAACATGCCATGAATTATGTATACTGATTAGGCTAGCAAAAGGATTCATGCCATCCGTGCTAAGCCCAAGCCTAAGGTTCCTAGGCTCTTCACCGAAGGTAGAAAATAATTGATCGATTTTCTTCCATTAAGAAGAATTAGCCAGATGTTGAAGCTTTCCATTGGATATCCTCTCATCCACATGCCATCTCAAATTTCTTGCATCGTTTTCATTAGCAAATAAGCGCTTGAACCTTGTTATGATTGGAAGGTACCACAACACTTTTACAGGAGAGTTATTTGATTTGTACCTCGGGGTTTCACATATTAGACACTGTTGTTCCTCTTCATGCTCTTTTCTATATAATATACAATCATTAGGGCATGCATGGATCTTTTTATACTTTATCCCTAATAGACACAATATTTTCTTAGCATCATAGTATCGAGAGGGCAATAAATTATCATTTGGAAGCATGTCCTTAAAAGCCTCAAGCATTTTGAAAAACTCTTGTCGCTCCATCCATGCTGTGCTTTCAAACTTACCAATTTCAATACTGCTTTCAACAATTGGCATTTTTTAAGCCCCGGGTATAACGGCGTCTCAGCATTACTGCACATATTACCATATGCATGTAATTGCTCAAAAGCCTCTTCTCCTACATCATGAATAATATCATCTATCCGATTATCTGTATCCGTGCCATTATCATCAAAGTTCACTCCCCCTGTTGAGATGAACTTAGCATTTCTAATTCTTCACCATGCCATACCCATACTATATAACTCTTACAAAATCCTTCACAAATTAAATGTGTATATATATATACAGTACTTAGTCGCTTCTCATTCAAACATACTATACAAGAGCAATACAACTTCCCACTACCATTATCGGCATTTCTTCTAGCGAAGTCTGAAAAACCCCTCACCCCATTATCATATTCAACACTCATTCGTTTAGCGTTTATCCAACTATGATCCATATATATCTCAATACTTGTAGCACCCTATATCCAACAGCAAAAGGATAGACAAAAAAACAACAACTATAGAGTTTTAGAGATTTCAATGAAATTGACATGCACCATTTGAAACTAGTAACCTTGACAATAATCAAACAATCACACTAAATTAAAACAGAACATAGAGTGGTATTACTCCAAGCCAAAAATCACAGGGATGTAATAAAAAGTCAAAGCATATATCTAACAAAAATGTGCAAATTTTTTTCCAGATTACGTTATCACAAAACAGTTGGATTTCCAACAAACTATAATAACAACTTATGGGAATTAAGTGCTCAAAACAACAACAAGAACCATTCTTTCATAGAACATTATTAATTATTGAACCACGTACAACTAAATAACAGATCAAACACGTACTAACCTGATTGAAGACCAAAGAGTGAGCTTCAACCCAAAGTCACGGTGGCATCAACTGAGGTTAAAATGAAGTCCTCAAATTCACGACACTGACAAAGGGAAGTCAAGGCAGAGGAGAATGATCACTACGGATAATAGAGGTGGCGACGGAGAAGACTAACGATAATCAAAGAACAGCAATGACGAACACAACAACAGCAGCAGTAATGACGCAGGAGAGTTGAGCAAATGAGGGACGGGACGCCATGGACGAGTTTAGAACAAGCACGGACAGAGCTCATAGAGAAATGGCACAAAGAGAAGAAAGGGTTCATAGAACGCGCGATCTGGGCGCAGGAGTAAAAATATAGGCGAAAAATCTTACCTTTTAGACCGGTTTTCAATAAAAACCGGTCTTAAAAGTGTGAAATTTCAAATTTAAGACCGGTTTTTATAAAAACCGGTCTTAAATGTTTTACATTTAAGATCGGTTTTATAGAAATCGATCTTAAAATGTTAAAATTTTTAACAATTTAAAATGTTTTAAATTTAAGACTGGTTATTATAATAACCAGTCTTAAATTTTAAACATTTAAGACTGGTTTTTATATGAATCGGTTTTAAATGTTTTACATTTAAAACCGATTTTTTTAGAACCGGTCTTAGAAGTTCAATATAATTACAGAACTACCACCTCGCAAATTTTTAAAACCTTATCTGCCAAAACTGGTATAAATGTGGCGGTCTAAAAAGGAATTTTTTCACTAGTGAGTATATGTTTAGATAGTCGAATTTTGATATACTATTCCATGGCTTCATTGTATTTTGGTGTATGTAATTGATGACTTTACGTAACCTAATAAATGATTCTATGTAGGCTTGCCTTTCATAACACATTAACAATGTGTTTTCATGTTTAAATTAGTATTTTTTTTTATTTATTGATGCTCACATTTGAATTTAACCACACTTACAGGTTACATAATCAATGGCAAATTGGAACAATCAAAATTTGATAAACAGAATGGAGGAAGATGACTAGTTTTGAGTAATATCTCTTATAGATGAAGAGTTCACAAAGTATGAACAATTGAGTGTGTTGCTGTGTCAATATTTGTTGCCTTATGTGTGCAAAGAACTGTGTAAAACTAGTTAATACACCGGTCATTTATGGGTCTAAAAGATATTGGCAACCCATGGTTCTTGTTGTCATGACATGTTTGAGTGGAAAAACATGTGTTCTACAACTTGTGCAATAAATTGGTGGAACATAGGTTATGAAATTCAAAGAATGTCGGTGTTGAAGAAATGGTTACCATGTTTTTTTTTCATTGTTAGCTATGGAGTAGGCAATAGGGTGGTACAATAACTATTTCAACATTCAGGGGAAACTGTCAGTAGGCTTTTGCACATGGTATTAGAGGCTTGCCTTAGTCTAGTGTGGGAAAATATCAAACCGTGTGATCTCAAATTCAGTGGATGCCACCCAAAAATACTCAATGATCGTCGACATTATCCCTACTTCAAAGATGCTATTAGGGCAATAGATGGAACTTACATAAAATGTGTGGTCACTGGTCCCAACCGAGAAAAATATATCAAGAGAAAGGGATATCTAATACAAAATGTCATGGTTGTATGTGACTGGGATATGTGCTTTACGTTCGTGTTAGCGGGATAGGAAGGTATTGCACATGATGCTCCTATGTTTTAATCTGCTGTCTCAAATTCAATTATGAATTTCCCTCATCTACTTGCAGGTATATTTTTATTACCTTCAATTTAATTACTTTCATTTCACACTTTAATTAATCTCACACTTTTAAAATGATTTCAACATTTATTAGGTAAATATTATTTGGTCGTTGCTGGCTATCTGACATCAGTTGGGTATCTATGTCCCTACAAAAGTGAGCGTTATCACTTGCCAGAACTTAGGCGTTAACCTGGATTTGGAAATGCTAAAGAAACCTTCAATTTATACCATTCCAGTTTAAAGTCTACTATTAAAAGGATTTTTGGAGTAATAGATTTGAAATCTTACAAAAAATGTGCAAATACAGCTACCAAACATAAGTCTCCATAGTTTGTGCAACAAAGACCATACATAATTTTATTAGGAAAAATTCTCAAACTGATGTAAATTTTCAACAAACTAAAGCTGGAAATATAGGTCATATAGATAATAATAACCTAGATGAAGAGCCTTTCTCGACAAATTATGCTGCACCATCTTTAATTCAAATGAATCATATTCATGATACAATTAAAGATCAAATTGTACGGGACATATAATCTAATTAGTTATATAATATTATTTTATCCAATTATGTATTTTTGCATTGTCAAATTTCCCAACTTTACTTTTTTATAATTTTATTTTTTCTCTTATCATTACCACAAAAACTATTTATGCTACCATCAATTCAAACAAGTTTTTGTTTTAGAAAAGTACTTAATCTACCGTCAATTCAAACATAAACCATATTACATAATCTTACTTTTATCCAATTTTAAATTTCTATAAGTCAAATCATAAATAAACCACCTTTCCTACCATTATCTCAAACACATCAATGGTTACAGAAAAAAATTGTCAAATCTCAATACAAATATGATTAAAAATAACGCGTGATTGGCCTTTTTTCTTTCAAGGAGATATGGAAGAAAATGTTTATAAAATACCATTTGGTCGGGCAATTTTAAAAATAACGCATATATATTTAAAATTCATAAAATATGATTAAAATTTAAGAAAATTGGTGACAAGTCCCTCGCCTTTGATTTAACCGATTTTTCAAATGGACATTTTTTGCCCATTTTTCCAAAATTTATTCAGTCTAAAGAAAGAAAAAAGGGAAAAGCCCTATAAAATACCCTTGAAATAGAAAAATTTCTAATCAGTACATTGAAATCAAAAAAATCCGGATCAATCATAGGTCAGTACGGATGAACAATGCGAGCGGTGCCAAAAGACGATTTTGCCCTTTAGCCCTCATTCTCGCCACTTCAAAAATAATAACACGCGGTTCTTAATTAACAACTCCGGATTCTTGATTAATAACTCCATATTCTTGTTTCACAACTCCAGTTTCATCTTTTTACTTTCACAATAACAACAACAGTCTTGTTATTAGCAACTCTAAATTCT
The DNA here is from genome assembly GCA_963242795.1 of Inga leiocalycina. Lineage (NCBI taxonomy): Eukaryota > Viridiplantae > Streptophyta > Magnoliopsida > Fabales > Fabaceae > Inga > Inga leiocalycina. The sequence continues at coordinate 26,336,197 of OY725322.1, forward strand.
TGATTAACAACTCCGCTTTATTCTTCCACATATTCGCACCTCAAAAATATAGTGTTGTTAATGTAAAATACAGTGTTATAAATAAAGAAAGAGGTGTTGTTATTGGTCCTGAAACTTAAATTACGAAGTTGTGAAATAAGAAATGGGAGTTGTTAATGTAGAATATGGTATTGTTAATGACAACATCGGTGTTGTTATTGTGAAAGTAAAAAGATGAAATGGAGTTGTTAATCAAGAATACGAAGTTGTTAATCAAGAATCCAGAGTTGTTAATTAAGAGGGCGTGTTGTTAATAAAAAAAAAGGTGTTGTTATTGGCCTTAAAACTTAAATGAGGAAGTTGTGAAATAAGAATACAGAATTGTTAATCAAGAATTCGGAGTTGTTAATTAAGAATCGCGTGTTATTATTTTTGAAGTGGCGAGAATAAGGGCTGAAGGGCAAAATAGTCTTTTGACGCCGCTCGCAATGTTCATCCATACTGATGCGTGACTGATCCAGATTTTTTTATTTCAATATATTAATTAGGGATTTCTCTATTTCAAAGATATTTTATAGGAATTTTCCCAAGAAAAAATGGTACTAATAAAAAAATAGTAATTTAACCACTAACAATTATAGCAGTAATTTACAAAGGCCACAAAAAATTTGGTAATCTATAAATTTCATTTTTATAAGATGGAAAGCTATAATTGACTTTTGTATTTTTGCCTTTCGAGTCAGGGAAGGCGGGCCCCATGACAACTCAGAGCAGGCATGCGTGTCTAACGGGTCAATTTATTTGATGCCACCACGTGGAAAGGCTGAATTATTTTTCCCGTGCAGTCAGCCTCTCAAAATTAAAATGCAGCCTTCCTAATTCTATTCCGCCTTCTCCGTAGTGTTCACTGTTCACAATCCATCTTTAGATCTCGTGCTTTCCTTTTTCAGTAATCGGTACCCGTGAGTCCGTGACCGTGAGATCTGAGATCATATTATATTATTAATCGAGAAAGAAAAAGTGGAAAGCTCGGATCCACGATAGAAGCCGTTAGTTTGGTCTAAAATATAAATTATTTATAAAATAATTAATATTCATTTTTTTATTTTTATAATTAATATTTATTTTTAATTTTACCCATTTATTAAATTTTTAAACATATTTTCTAATAAAAATAAATGTGAAAAAAAATTTAATTTATGACATTTCTAATAAGTTAATTATCGCTCTTTATTTACATAAATTAGTTGAAGTATTCTGTGGTATACAGACCCAACCCCCGGGGGGAATCCTAGAATGTTTTTGTATCCAAGCCCTTCTAGAAGGTTTTTGTATCCAAGCCCTTTTAGATGTTATGTGTAAAGTTAATTACATTAATTATTTTTTCAAAAATACCCTTATTTTTTAAAAAAGTACAAATATCCTTATTAATTACTGTCTAATGTAGGCAGATTGTATAAGAAAGAAATTGAATGTAATTAAAGTAGGCTGATTTTTCTACGAATACCTTATTAATTAAATACAGAGAGAATGTACAAGGGAAAAAATTAAATGTAATTAAAATTGGCTGATTTTAATTGGAGGATAATATTGGAAAGTGGGGATGAATTTTTAAAATTTTAATGATACCAACTAGTTTTCTTAATTGTTGTGAAGTACTTCTAATCCTTTTTATAAACAATTTTTATTTTTATTGCGTAAAAAGAATTAGTAGTTAAAATTAGTTAAAAACAATAAATATATTGAAAATGTCATATTTCTTCTAAATATGCCCTTATTTATGAAAAAAAGCATAGGAGAGAGAATGAGTAACAAAGTATAAGTATAAAATATAAGGGAGAATGTGTAATAAATGAATAACTGAAAGAAAATTAGTGGTAAGTGAAGGATAATTAATATAAAGATATATAGTTAATACGGGTTAAAAAGAAAAAAATAAGTTAACTTTTGAGAACAAAAAGAAAGTTGCATATAAAAAGAACTATCACCACGAAAAGAGAAAATTGCTTATAAAAAATATCGGAGAGTAGTAATTAGAAGATTTTGTGAAAGGGACCCAAAGGAGTAAAAAATTCTAATACTCCTCCCATCCTATCTTAATTATAAAACTTAATCTGGTATGAATCACAAGTAAGACTTTTTCCCTTTACTCATTCCGTCCCTATATATAATGACGTTTTAACTGAATCATAAAATTTTAACAAACAGTTAAAATTAGTTAAAAATAATAAATATGTATAAAATATAATTTATTTTTCAAAAATACTTCTATTTATAAATGAGTAAGAGAGATAGAGTGATAATGAGAAAATGTATGGAAAATAAACTATGGGAGAGTAATTGAGGGCAAAATAAATAAAAGTGCATTTATTATTTAAATAAACTCTAAAGAAATCTCATAAAAAGGTACAAACCCTTTAAAAAAATGATCTTATATATAAGAATGGGGAGTATTTCTTATATTTAAATTTTTTGAACTACTTTATCTATTATAAAATTTAATGTTGCACATACATATTTTTAAAAAAATCATACCACATATGTTTTCCTTAAATAATTTATTTAGCTTGTTTTATCTCCTCAAATTGTTCTTAAAAAAAATTACTTCAAATTGGATAAATAGGACTCACTAGATTAATACTATTTATAAGAGTTTAATAATCGAATTAAGTGATTTGATAAAGTGGTTAAAATTTGTTGAAAATAATGAGTATATTTGAAATAAAATTTGTTATGTAAATATGCCTTTATTTATAAGGAGATAAATAAGAGAGAGGAATAAAATAAATATAACTATCATCAATATTTTAATTAATACAATACATATAATTAGTGAGAAATAAAAATAAAAGAAGTTAATTAAATAATAGATAACTCTCATTAAGCTCGTCTAAAAAAAATCAAAATAATTCAATTTTTTATCTTGAGCTCTCGTAGAAAGTAGCGGAATATTATAGATTGACAGCAATTTTATTTCTGTCAGACGCAGGGATTCCCATTTCGAATATGTGGCGGTTCTGATCTATGACGTGGCGGAAATCTAGGATAGTGTGTACCGAAGTCAAGACACGGTTGAGAATAGGGAAGGGAAACCCAAAGCGAAGACTGAAAAGGAAGACTGTGGACACCAACCGGTAAAATGGAGTGATTAACGTGGTGTGGGCCTCACCCGCCTGCTTCAGGAGTCACATCAGCCTTCTTTCTTTGTCTTGACAGACAAATGTTTATATTTAAATTTCATTAGTTAATTTTTTAAATGGCAAACATCAACCCGCGAAATTATTATTATAAAGACTCATTCCGCTTTCGTACAAAAACAAATAATATGCGTCTAGCGCTCATTTTTTAAATATATACGATTTAACAGGTTGGTCATTAGCCATAATTTGTCTCTAAAAGTAGTGTTTTCCCATTTGATGGAATATATCCAATATTGATCCCTTATAAGCTAACTGGCACGTGTCAACCGTTGGTATTGGGTGTGTTTGTTTTGACTATTGGATAAGTAACTTATTTTTACTTAAACTTATAGAATCTTAAGATTGGAAAAAAGTTAGATTGGATAAAATTATGAGTGTTTGGATTAGTGATTGGATAAGTGACTTAAAGTAACTTATGTAAAAGTTATGGTGTATTTGAGAAATAAGCCCTTATTACGCAAGTCGAGAAAAAACCCCTCTCACATACTTACCTCATATACCGTGAATCACGAATTATAAGCACTTATTGCCCAAAAATAAGCTCTTCCAAACGAGCACTTTGAGAAATAAGCCTTTATTACGCAAGCCGAAAAAAAACTCTTCTCACATACTTACCTCGTATACCGTGAATCACGAATTATAAGCACTTATTACCCAAAAATAAGCTCTTCCAAACGAGCACATGATGTTTGGTTTGACTTTTGCATAAGTGACTTTTGTATTAATTAAGAGAAAAAAATTGAAAAAATTATGAAAAATGAAAAAATGAAGGGATAATTGTGAAAAAATTCATCATTAGCAATTTAATTGCCAATGAGGCCTAGGAAAATATCTACACACAGAGGGATTTTTTCACAATTTTCTCAAAAATTAACTTTGAAAATTTGGTAATGGTATAATTTTAATAAAATTATATCAAACTCTAATTTAAATTGGTACACTCCAAAAGTTTTTTCTACTGTGCACCTCAAGCTTAAATCTTATAAATTATATCAAACTCTAATTTAAATATTAAATCATAACTTATATTTTTACATAGCTCAAAATCTAACAAAATAAACTGATTAAAATTTCAATAATATATCCAATAATCCAAATAAATTATTTAAACTAAATTTAATGGGTAAAAACACTATATAGAAACTAATTTATGACATGTTTATAAAAAAATTGATTATAAAATCATAAAACAACTAAATAATAAATCTAAACTGATTAAAATTAATTATTAATTATTCTCTACATTTCTTTTTTTTTGATTGACTTATTCTCTACATTTCTACAATCATATATTAACAAAACTTAAAACTTGTTTAAACTCTTATCCCAAAGTATTCTCTAATTAGCAGAAGATTACTATCTAAAGAGAGAGAGAATTATTTAGAACATTTTTCATAAAAGAAGTTTTGTGATTAGAAGTGATTTTGAGTACTTCATTGATCCCCAAAAATATGAAAATACTCCTATCAATATTTTTTTATACACATACAGGTACATAAGCTCCAATAAGTTTCATTTTGAGACTTATGACTTATTTCACCTTAAATCCAATCACTGAAACAAACACTCAGTTTTTATCAAAATACTGTTCAAGTCCAATTGAACACTGTTTAAGTCTAATCTACCCTCCTAGACGCCCAAACAAACACGCACATTATGGCTAATGGCATGTTTAAATTGGCTTTTGAGAATAATTTTTACAATTTACAAAGTAAGTATAAAGTTGTTTGGGATCATGATTCGGATATCAAGAGTGCTTATTTATGTAAATCGAAATAAATTTCCTTTCACGTACTCATCTCGTATATTGTAAATCACAATTAAAAAGCTGCTTTTGAATACTCCAATTGCTATTCTAAACAAGCACTATGTAAAAGGAGTTTTGTTTCGGCTTGCGAAAAAGGGCTTTTGAAACCGCAATTTGAGTGTTTCCCAAACATGCACTATGTTTCATTTTATAGAAGTGGAACTGGAACTATAAGTGAAAGTGGAAGTAGAGGTAGAAGTGGCTTCTAAAGTACGTTTGATATGACTGTGGAAGTGATATATAACTTTAAAAAAATATATATGTATTTTTATATCCATCGCAAACCTCTGACCTTCCATTACCCACCATCGCCGCTGGAAATGCAACGTCTTTTAGCCAAAAAACCAGAGACATATCAAAAACAGAAATCACACCAAAATCAATGTTTAAAATCAAAATTTAAACCAAGATCCCAGATGTTGGAGGGAGATCGAAATATGATAAATGAGACGACAGAGTTGCGTCTGTTGCTGGAGGGAGATGATGGCATATTCGCGTTCATTGCCAGAGGGAGACGACAGTGGAGGCCATCTCGTTGACGGCAGAATCGAAATTGTTGACGGTGGAGTCATGTTCGAATAATGCAAGTATTTTAAAAATATATTGACACAATTCACCGTTCGTCTGTCGCCGTTCAACAATGCAAGCATTTTAAAAATATGGTCGAAGCTTGGTACTGAAGGAGAAGACCGAATTCACCGTCCTCCGCCATGGATCTGAAGTCGATGCGTCCTCCTTTGTTGAAAACAAACTTGCTAGTGGATGTGCCTCAATGTTGCTGTCCTTGCCGTCGCTGTGCCTTGTCGTCGTTGTACGTTGCCGCCGTTGTGCCTTATCGCCGCCACCCTCGTCATTGCCTAAGAGAGGGAAGGGGGCTGTCAATGAAGAAGAAAAGAGTTGTGGCAAAGCTGTAAATTGAAAAATAGATGAGGGTATAATGGTAACAAATTTTCACTTTCATGGAGGTCATCTCACTTCCATAGGTCTGCCTATGTTTTTTATGGGAGTCACTTCCATGTGGAAGTGGCTTCCTCCCAATTAAACAGCTAAAACTTAGAGAATTCACTTTCACTTCCACTTCCACTTTTCCCTCCTTACTTCGAGTGTACCAAACGAGGCATAATTATGGTGACTGAAAGCCAAGAATGATCTCAAGATGATTACTCTTTTAATTTATTTTAAAATTACTGTATTGAGAGATGGACATTTTCTTCAATTTGTACATAATATGCAAGGTTCTAAAACCTGAATTGACCACTTAACTAGTCAGGGTACTAGGTTAAGAGTTAGTGGGTCAGACCAGAGTTAAACCAGAGCTAACTCAAGACCAACTGGGTGAGAAATTAAAGATTTTAGGGTTATTAATATAAAATTTTAAAAAAAATAAAAAAAATCACCTTTTTTTATAAAACGAACCGGGTTGATGCTTAGACAGGACTAAACTAGTTTACCTGTGGGTTTGCCGGTTTCCGGTTAAGTCGGAATTTCAAAACCCTATAATATGTATAATTTAGAGAATATACCCCAACTCCACTGTTATTCACTTGACTCCTTGTAGCCATTAAAATTAACAATTTTAGAATACTTCTATCTCACTTTAATTTTATTTTTAGTTTTGATTTTGATTGTCAATCATCAACTTATCAAATAGTGACCTTAGTATAAATTGTAGTAAATGATTGATAGAATTACTGTGTAGTCCTACACAAATAATCTAATCACTAAAAAAAATCCATACTAAGAAGGAGAAACAGATAATAATTAAATCTATGAAAGATAAATGACAATAGATCACACCAAGGTATTGAAATCCGGATCAGGTATTGAACCGGTTGGGATACTGGGTTAAGGGTTAGTGGGTCAGATCGGGACTAAACTGGAGCCAAACCGGGATCAAACCGGTGAAAAATTGAAAATTTTAGACTTATAGCATGAAAATCTAAAGGAAAAATAAAATTTTTTTTTAAAATAATAGCCCGGATCAGGCTGATCTATCGGCCGGTTCCCCGATTTCTGGGCCGAATCGGTCGGTCCAGTCCGAATTACAGAACCAGGGATCGCACTATATATGACAATTAAGAATCTTTTTAGTGATTAAAATTACTTATCTGGATATTCATAATATCTTTTCTGGCAAAAATAAAAAACAGCATGATTTCTTCCTAAATTGTATTAACCAGCCACGTCGTAAGTATGATGAGAAGGAGAAAATATTGCTTGTTATAGAAAGTATATTTCAGTTCATTGGATATGTTGTGGCAAAGAAAAAGTTCATTGGATATGGGGTTAATGCATTTAATGCCTGAAATATTTACCGCGAAAGATTGGATTCTATTCAGAACACACGTCATATATTCAAAATTTTCGAATGCATCGGCCAACGTGTTGTGCTGTGAATACTGAATACTGCACAGCTCATTGTTAGCAAATATCGAGAATAAAGGGTAGAGAAGAGGTTGTCACGTGATGATGATAGCGCAGAGAGAGAGAGAGAGAGGGAATCTTGAGAAACCGGTTCCCAAGAGGCCCAGACGTTTGGTTATTAGATGGTTTGTAATAGTTTATCTTTAGATAATAAATGTTTATAAATCGTCATTCATAATATATAAGGTAAATATGTGAGAGGAGTTTTATCTCAGCTTGCGTAATAAGAATTTATTATCTAAAAATAAACCTAACCAAATACACACTATATACTTATATAAAAGAATCCAAGAAAAGTAAAAATGAACAGCTATGTTTTCACCGAACCACGTTACTCCCATTATACTAAAATTACTTTAATACTCAACTAACTTTTTTTTTTCAAAGATTAGATATATTAAATAAGTGAATTAATCATAACATATGTTAACATATTTAAGAAGTACATCGATACAAATTGAAACAAAACTTTTTTTATATACTTATCTATTATATCATAAATCAAGTTGGAAAAACAATTTTTATCGCTAACTCAAATAGACATGCTACGTATCATTTGATCATATATTAATTTATAAATTATAAATCAAATAAATTAATTTAACATGAAAGAAATAAATATACATACTTTAAAGCACTACCTGTGATCCTTGATATACGAGAAAATTTGAATTCTTTTTGGGGAAAAATTAAGAAAATAAATAGTAATTATTTAATCATAGTATATATTATGTATCATTAGATTTTATCTCAATTTATAAGTTAAATAAATTAATTTGAAAAAAAGAAGATAAATATACATATCTTAATGTAAATTATTTTACTCTTTTAATCTTTTTAAAAAAATCAATTAGATTTTATGTTAAGGATCCGATTGAGTAATTTATTTTCTATCTTATTCTCAAAAAAAAAAAATCAATCAGTATGTTTGTTATCGTGTTGAGATTGCTTATGAACTATTTTGTATATAAATCAAGACAAAATTTATCTCATATACTTACTTCATATACTTTAAATCACAATTAAAAAATTTCTTTTAAACATTCTAATCACTTTACCACTACAATATCACCTTGGTCCTCACTGTTAAATTCTGAATTAAGAAAAATAATAGTGGGGGGTTAGTCTGGCCTTTTATGGCCAGTGAAGGGCGGAGCGTGGGGAGAAACGTTTGGGGTTGCTGTCCTCGCTCGTCTATTTATAACCAGATGAAGCAGTTCAAGTTTCATCTCAACCAGCGAGCAAGCCGCTAGGGTTAGGGTTCCCCCATCATCCCTCAGGGGATTCAGGAGAGAGAGAGAGCCTTAAGGGGGCCTCTTTTAATCTCCTTCTGGGATGAGATCTGAACTGCGTTTAAGGGTTGGAGTAGCAGTAGTGACTAGGGCTTTTTGTTGGGTGATATGTGATAGCAGAAGAAGAGGAAGAAAAGGAAGGTTGTGTGTGTGTGTGAGTGTGGAGTGGAGCTCCTTGAAGTCCAATAGTGGGTCTTGATAGGTTAATAGAGCTGCTAAGTTATGGATCCCAAAGGTTTACCCAACTTTGTGTGAGAGGGTTCATCTTCGGCTTCCATATCTCGGGAGCTTCATCACCTACTCTTAGATCCTTGTTTGGATTGAAGGGAGCTCTACACTTCTCTCCCTCCCTCCCTCTCTGATTCTGATTTTTGTGTGTCCTGTAATTTTCTTACAATTCCTTTTTACATTTTATCTTAATATCTGATGTGCTGTTAAGTAGTGACTAAATAATCTTCAGTCTCTAGATTAGATCTTGGTTTTTGATGTGTTGTGTTCGTTTTAGAACTTTCTTGGGGTATAATTAGCTGTCAATCTGTATGTGCAGATTTTGAGCCATGCTGGCAAAAAAAAAAAAAAGATTTTGAGCCATATGTTTTGTGTTTTAATACATTCGTATCTTACTTAGTCTGGTGTTCACTCTGTATGCGTTTACTTGTATCGAGACCCAGAAGGTAAAAGTTTAGTTCAGTTGTTGGATTGGATCTAAAGATTCATCTGAATCTCTAGGTGTGTGGGTGTTCGGGCTGAGGATTCACTCGGGTGATTCAGGGGTTTCAATTTTTGACCTATTTCTGCTGATGTTTGAGTGTTCAATGCTGTCTTGTCTTTTTGATTTTTCATATACTGTGTTGTCCATATATTCCAGTGCAGGTCGGAATGAAGATCAGTATTTTCCAGTAAATGAAGCCTTTTCAGGCATGTGGATTAGCATTGTATTGTATTGAGAGAATAATCTCAGCACAACATCTTTACAACCTCAAAATCTTTAATTTTAGCCAACGTCAACATAAGCAACTGTTCGGATTCCTACGGGTTGTTTATGTACATGAATTAGAGAGTGAAATGTGTATGTTATGTTGCTTTGTTTTGGCCTCACTCCCAGATATTCAAGTATTTTTATTTTTATATTGTAATGTCACTTCTATTACATAATAATAATACTACGACTTGGTTGCTTCCTGTAAGGCCTGATATTTGTTTTGATATTGTGCATTTAAATTTGTGGTGTTTTGCGCCAAATGAAATTTGTTGAACTCGAGTACGGATTTTGTAGGACCAAGTTTTGAATGAATGACTACATCATGTGATGACAATCCTGTCGGTTAAATAACCTTTCCCATGGCCAGATTCTGATGCAACTCAGACGTCATATTTTTTAAACCTCGTTTCTCAAATGAAAGTTGCACGTAAATTCTATAATTCGGGATGCTAGTAGTTAGATTTGTTTTTGAAGAATAATAGTTTTTAAAAATTAGTTTTTACGAGGAAAGTAAATATATTAGAAACGTTTTATCTTGATATTAAAAAAAAGGTTTTTTGAAACACATACAGAAACTGTTTTTTGAAAGTACAGTCTTATGGTTTACCAAACACTAATTAAAATGTATATCACCAAGTTGAAAATTATGAAAAACTTGATTTTATTGATTCAATTTATTTAGTATCTATAACTAAATCCGAATGTGTTTTCATATTGTTCTTAACCGTAAATTGAGTTCTGACTCGAAAGAATGTGGCATGTCTTGAGTCGGCCTTTAATGGCAAAAAATGATGTACTGTGCAAGCCAGAAATAATTAACTTTGACTGCAGATGACGAGTCATGGCGACGCTAGAAATAAAAGGGGAAACCGAAAACCCTAAAAAAAAAAACGTTTGCTTTTTAGTTTTAGTTTTATTATTTTCCCCTCTTTTTTATTTTTTTCCGTTTTCTCCTTTTGTTACAAGTAAGCGCGAAAGTAGGTGCTCTGTCCCGCTCTGCCGTTGCAGTAATGAATTGAATAATTAAAAAGCCCCATAATTTGCTTGGCTGGCACCCACTAGAAATGAAAAATCTCACCCTTTTAAGTGTCCTTTCTGAGGTGATGATCATTTTTCCGTAATATTAAAGCAATCGAAAACTTAAAATTGCGGTGATATGAAATTTAATATTTTTACATGTATATTTTTTGTCCATTTAAACACGTTTTGTAATAATATAACATCAGGTTTATTGTTTAAGGCAAGGTATTGTGCCCAAGGCAATAGAATCTATTACCGGCAAAAGAAAAAAAGGTAAGAGAATCTATCATCAACGAATAAATACAAACTAACGACGTATTTTACTCTGAAAGGACTGTTTTTATAATGTATAATTATCATCGCTTTTTTTTTCCCCCCTTTCCCTCTCTAGTCTATTGGATGGCCTTTCTCCTCAATATCAAACATGCGTCTCCCACTCCTATCCCCCCTTAAGGTGTGTTTGGTTTGAGGAAGGGTGGGAAATTTCAATTTTGGATAAAAAAAATCTAAAATTTATCTTCTCATTTTTTTTTATTTTGGGTTTTCGTCCAAAATTTATTTTCTCATTCTTTTCAAATTTTGGATTCTCACCCAAAATTTAAATTCCTTTAACTCAAAAAGTTAATTTATCCATTTTCTTATTCCCTCTCACCCCTCCCCTCCCCTTAAACCAAACACACCCGGTGTGTTTGGTTTGAGGGAGGGTAGGGGAGTGAGGGGAGGAAAGGAAGGTTAAATGACAATTTTGGACATAACATGTAGATAGTGAGTTTACATGTCATGAGACTACATGACTATTGGTATACACATAACTTTACTTTTTTCATTTATGAACTTCTGCTAAATCATTAAGAGCAAAGATATTATAAAAATATATATACAGTAATTATTGTTTAGAAAACATAAGGCTGGACCAAGTAAGCCCTAATTAGCAAGGTTTTGAAATCTGAACAGGCCACTAAACCGGTCGGGGTATTGGGTCAAGAGTTAGTGGGTCAGACCGGAGCTAAACTGGGGCCAAACCAGCGAGAAATTGAAAATTTTAGGGTTATTAATATGAAATTAAAAGAAAACACAAGGTAGGACCAAGTAAGCCCTAATTAGCAAGGTTTTGAAACCCGAACCGGCCACTAACCTGGCCGGGGTATAAGGTCAAGGGTCAGTGGATCAGACCGGAGTCAAACCAGAACTAATATGGGGTTAAACCGATGAGAAATTGAAGATTGTAGGGTTATTAATACGAAATTCTAAAGAAAAATAAAAAAAACAATTTGCTTTTCTAAAAAAAACCCTGAACCGAGTTGACTCTCAGATCAGATCGGATCAGTATACATGCCAGTTCGCATCAGTACCCTGCTAATTAGAGACCAACACTAGTAAACCAAAATGATGTCTTGTTCTCTTCTTGCTTCACCAGAATGAGAGGTCATGGTGGGTAGTCCCAGTTGGGTTGAAGGCTTGGTGCTAAAGAAACCAGGAAACCAAAAAAAAGCAAAGAGAGTGACTTGGGGATGTCAGTCGTTTCTAAGCTAAATCATCATGACAAAGTGCTTGATTGGGAAGCATAAAAAAGTGCATTCTTTTTAGTGAAAAACTACGTATAATTAACTCAACAAAGTATAAAGGTCTATGGTACAAAAAACTACATTGTCTCATCAACCACCTCCTCTTGTAAGGGAGATAGGAGTTGATTAAGGGTACAAAAATTACCTACAAGATTATGCACAAGCTTTGCTAGTCTATCCGCTATACTAATGTTTTCCATTGGTACATGTTTGATGACAATCTGCCATTTTTTATGAATGAGAAGTCTAGCTTCATCCACAATATCTTTGTAGGGATGGTCTGTAGAACATCCCCTCGTGATCAAATCGATTGATTTAACACAATCCAAAACCACCTTAATTTTCTTATAACCACGACTCCAGCAAAATTGTAACCCATGGATGAGCCCTAACAATTCTGCAATAGCAGGGGGAACTGATGTGAGTTTGCAAATAATCGCATAGCCACCTATAGGTCTCACCATGAATTACTTCCCCAAATAGAAGAAAACAAAAACTCCTATCACATATTTACTTTGAATGTTAGATAAACACTTCTAAAACAGTTAAAACAAACAGACACAAAATCTGATAAACAAATAACACACTAGTGTAAGGTTATTATGATACTCCCTTCGGATAGTTTTTAATATAAGACATATTTATCTAATTTGATTATGTGAAGAAAGTTAGTTAATATAAAATACATTTTATAAAACATCCTAGTTATCTTCTTTAATTCCCTCCTTCCATTCTCCTTCTTAATTATTGTTGAGGGTGTATTAGGAGTGAATTATGTAAAGATTGATAAATATAAAAAATGTCTTATATTTAGGATTAATATCAACTCCTCAAATATGTCTTACATTAACGGTTTGTTTGGTATAAGGGGAGGGGAGGGAAAGTAGGCGGAGGGAAAAAATTTTTGAGTTGAATTTAAAAAAATTTGAGAAATGAGGTTAAAAATTTTTAATTAATTTTTCTTACTCTTTTATCTTATATATTCTCTTTATTAAAATTTTATTACCCCACTTCTTCAATCTTTTAAAATTTAACTCATAAAAATTTTTCCTCCCCTCCTTTCCCCTCCAAGTCCCCCACACCAAACAGACCCTAAGGTTGGACCGGAGGGAGTATATGCTATGAGAAATTTAAGAAGCCTGGGTTGTAATAAAGGTAAGCTTACCCACTATTTCAAAAAGAAAAATAAAAGGGTTGTGTTGCGTTGGCTAGTCTAGCAAACAATCAATCCCCATCTATACACTTGATCCTCCGTGTTTGTGTGTACTATCTATATATTAAAGTCACACCATTAACTATTTACACAGGAATGGTGTTTCTGTTCTCATCTTCATTCTGTGTAATTGTAAGAATGGTGTAAGAATATGGGACATCTACGCCTCACTTGGAGATGGATATATAATACTTGAATCTGGATTATTATTTGGCACTTTTGAGTACTAGACACTTATCAAAAAATAAAATAAAAAAGGCAATATTGCATTTTACTGCTAGCAATACGTTAGATTATACCATTACTATAATAATAAAACAAGTAACAGGATGTGTACCTTAAAAAGAAGCTAACTTCTCGGTTTACACTTCACATCAATAACATACCTTAAAAACTTGTACAACGCTTAAATTAACTTTATCTGTATGTTACTACATTAAACAGAGTTCCTTTTTATTCGATGCTTCATATTATAAAAAGGGTACAAAGAACTGAGTCGTCAGCTGAGTGATAATATATATATATATATATATATATATATATCATCCTTATTATCTCCCTGTCTGTCTTCCATACATATAAATAGTTTTGGAGCTTAAGATTAAGATTTGAAATGTTCAGTTGCAAGGTCATGACAAGAGCAATAAGAAATAGGGAAACATATATAGAATTTTCTTGTGCTTTCCCCCTTAATTGTTACCTTGAAATTTTATCACGATCAAATATATACAGATCTATTAATTGTTCGGAAGTTGGTCTATAGAGAACTTATATGATATGTGAACAAAAAAGTCATCACCTTTCTGCTGCTTTTCTTTTAATTATTTAACTCAAAACTGATATTAATGAACTTTTCAACTCAAAGGTCTGCGGATTCTAAGTTCAATCTTTTCGTTTTGATCCTGAGCTCATTTCTGCATCCTAAAAATAAATAATGCAACTGTAAGGAAAACCAGCCTAAACAGGCATGGACGGTTTTTTTTTTTTTTTTTTTGGTTTTGGAAATAGATTATATTACTATAATATATTAAAGTGCAATTCAAAGGCCCGAAATAAAACACAACAAGTAAATGACCCAAGCTCAATCAAAATAATTGTAAACACTAACAACACATCCATGCCAAACTCTAACCCTAAATGAAGTAAGAAAGTCAAATGTGCCATTGCCGCCATTGTTGCCACTAGAGGAGTGAAGAGACACCAGTCACCATGCCAGAAACAAGGGATGGGGGTTCAAAGAACCATCTTAACAGTCCAATCCCATTTGAGAATTCATCTACTATCAAGAGAATAAATTCACCATCACGTACCACATAACAACCATTGTGTAGAGAGAAGAGCCACCATTGGCTTTAACAAACCATTAGCCCAAAAGGACTCCAACCATCGCCACCTCTCTTGCCCCAACCCAAAGCCACCAGATTTGAGTAGAAAACCCAAGATCCCACGCAAGCCAAACCAAATCAAAGAGAATGGGACAAAGATGTTGTAATTATTATTTAAGTTTGTCAAAGGAAAATAATTTTATCAATACATTCCTTCTTTTCCAAAACCAATTGAAAATAATCTTATCTCTTCTTTTCTTGTTTTCCAAGCAAAGAAAAAGTTTATCACTACATTTCTTGTTCCCCAAGCCTTTGATGATGCAATGCTCTCTTGGCAATCTTATTCACATAACTTTGCAACCTTATCCATGTGATTTGACAACTTTATCCAATATTTATTACATTTCTATCTACTTATGAACCATGGCCTATAAATAGAGATTTGTGAATGAAGTTCAATACATACAAACTTGAACTTTCAAGTTATTCTTTCATCTTCTCTTATCTACTTATTGCTGAGTTTACTATTTCATTTCATTTATTCTGTCACCCTGACTTGTATCAGGAAGGGTTTATTTAATCTTGGGGAGTGCCGCCCTTTTATTCCAACCCTGTATCCTTGGGCATGATTCGAACTATATTTTTATTGTCTTTTGCTGGTTATTTCTATTGTTTTTGTAGGTGAATGAAGTCGATAGTTGATCTTTATAAGTCAACATAATTATGAATAATGGTTTATAACTAATCCCTCCAGGATTTCTTAGTCATTGTGCTCGTTTGGAACAACGATTGGAATGTTTAAAAGCAGCTTTTCAATCATGATTTACAGTATACGAGGTAAGTACGTGAGAGGAATTTTGTTTCGATTTACGTGAAAAATAACTTATAAGCCATCCAAATGTCCATCCAAACACGCTTAATTCTCAATTGTATGTATGGGATTTGAATCTCACATATGAAGTATAGGATTTTGACGTTTGATTTATGGGCTGCTTGAACTCTTGAACCATATATACAATGGTTCACTAAATAAATAGGTATTAGAGCTTTCTACTACTACACCCTAGTCACAATCATGCAGTGCAGGCGATGATACTGGTATCAATGTGTTAACTTGGGGTTCGAAACACAAAGAAGTTGAAAAAAGTCTCCTCAGTTGATGCTGAAAAAATCCACGGTGTGCCCTTATTACAATAGAAATTAAAGAATAGATATAAGAAGAATGATTATAAATACGCTAGTTCAAGAATTTGCTAGGTAAAGTTTGAACTTATGTTTTAACTATTTGAATTGTGATCCACCTATAATTTAAAAAGATATCAAAAGTTTAACTATGAATTACTTACTTCGTTCTGAATTGCCTCCCCCAATTCAAGTTCATAATTCAAATTTGCATCTTTATTAAAAATTGGTTCCAAAAGTCACGTGTCAATATTTTCTAATCCAAAAACTTAATTTCTACACTTTTGCAACTGGACAGTCTATTTACCTTTTATTAGGATCAATTAATCATTAGACCTAAGTAGGCCCATAAAAGATATCATTAACCATGTTAACTCATCTTATCCTAGCATCTTTCATAATAAACACTCCCATCTCAAAAAATATGCAAAGTTTATCAATGCCACAAATGCTTATTAAATAGATTACAAGGCGTATATAATTGTCCAGAAATTTTGTAGAGGGTATGATGAACTATGAAGTTTAAATAGTGTTATGGAGTAATTTTTTACATAGAAAGTCAGAGCATAAGGTCCAATCAAAATATGTCAAGCATTTTTGAAGAGATGTTCTCATATGAACATATCCCGCCACAATTAATACTTATTACTAAATTAATTACTTCAAGGGAGGATGGCTTTAATTTTACAATAAATATTGAATTGAACTGTTAAGAAAGAGGTAACAAATTAAAGCCCTTTTATTCATTTAGTAATGGCTTATGCATGACAAATAATCATCATATAGCAAACTCCATTTCTCTTTATTCATTACTTCACAAATTCAGAGCAGTACAACTCATCACTTTAATCCCTCAAACCTAAATTCTTACTGATTTTGTGGCCATCTCTATGAAAATGGATTGGTGTAGAAGCTGGAAAAGCTTCTACACATCATGCACCTTGATACCAACGGTAACATCCAACTCAAACCTAAGTTTAGGTCGATATTAAAGGTTCCGCACAGCATGCACTCTGATACCATTTTTAATGGGCCTTAGAGCGGACAATTTTGAGAATGAGGCACAAAGATGTTATAAATGGTATCAAAGTCAAACTTAGGTTGATGTGTCAATGAGGACACTAGGCCTGTTGGGGGTGGATTGTAAATTCTCACATTAGTTAGGGAGAAAAACAAATGATATCTTATAAGGATCTAGATATATCCCCTCTCAATATGTTTTAAAAGTGTTGGGATGTTATAAATGATATTAGTCATATTGAAGTCAATGTCCTAGTGAGGATACTTGACCTGAGAATGAGTTATATTATTTATGATTTATATATAATTTATTATAAATTTAATATTTCATATATGGTTCCAACTTAACACAGAACATCAGAAAGAGTTGAGCGTAAGAATATTATTCATTCTGGTTACTACATTATTAAGCATTCTACTTACCTCTTTCAAGTGTTTTTTGGAGTTTTTTCTACATATGATTATGATTTATTAAAAAGAGAGAGAGATAATTCCTTATTAACCGAAATAGAGACTTATTAGCATTCTCCTTGAGACTAGAAGCCATGAGGAAGAAAATGGTTTTATGGATATTTTACACACACATGAAGATCAATATTATCTTAATAAATGCCAATTCCTTTTTAAGCCTGAAAAATAAAAGTCAATTATGGTATAGAACATTTATCTGATCAATACGAAGACATAAACTCAATTTCTTTGGTATTCATGGAACTATAAATTACGGCGTCCAAAACAATATAAACAGACTTCGGTAAAATCTTTTCAAGTGTTTTATCATCAAGTTTTTAATGAATACATGACATTGTAACAAAAAGATAAATACATGACAAAAGAAAATGTAGAATACCTAAATGGACTATAATGGGCTGTAAATAAAAAATAAACCCAATCGGTAATGAGTGACAATTACAAAGTACTAATGATAAAAAATAATAAAACGAAGTGATGTTTGATGTGTTTAAAACAGAAAAATACTGATGAAACGAAAAACAGTATGATGACCGTAGTGTGTGTGTTCTTTTACTCCAAAACCGTGGTTTCAGAAGTATTTTTTCGTAAATCGAGATAAAACTCCTCTCACCTATTTACCTCGTAAACTGTAAAAACTATTCTCCAAAAGTTAATCAGAACACATATATATACATAAATATCATATATGCCCATAAACACGCGGCCCCCGGCGGGGTTGTTGTTTCAGTCCACTAACAGAGAAACCTACATTGGCCACCAAAAAATAAACACACAAACCTACTAAATAGTGAAATACTCGTAAGTTGTTTTAATGACTGGCCCAAAAAGGGGAAAAAGTGACGTTTAATGTGTTTAATTAAAAGAAATCCAATCTTATTGTACCAAAAAAAAAAGGGAGAATTACACTAAAACCCCATAGAAGAAGAGAAATGAAAAAATGGTCCCAATAGATTGCAAAATGAAAAAATGGTCACATGGAGTTGTTAATACAGGCTCATGGAGTTGTTAACGAGTTGTCAATACAGGCTCCTGGAGTTGTTAATAGGACTATTTTTTCATTTTGTAATTTATAGGGACCATTTCTTCATTTTTTTCCTTTCTTAGGACCTCATTGTAATTCTCCCAAAAAAAATATAATCTTATTTAAGCCCTACATGCCAATTGCAGTAAATTTCTTTGATACACTAAAATAATTAAATTTTGCTGTCTTTTATCCATGTCCATCCTTACAATCAGCTCTGCTAATACGACTCTATTATTGTTCGCTATTTCACAACACCTTTTGTTTAGAATCCACGTAAGAAATTTTGCTTGCAAAAACCAGATTAATGAAACTAACCTCTTCAAGATAATTGCGAAAATTGGGGAAGAGCCCCAATCAAAAATTTAGTGGTAAATAGGACCTTAATTAGAATGCTTGGTATTCTATTATGCAAAATTTAAAGAATATCTTCTTTTTTTGTCATCAAATTTGTAGATCTGTTTATAAATATTTTATCATGTCCTTCCCTATAATAAAATGGGGCACTTTTCCACAATTTCCCTAAAATTCATTGGATCCGTTGGGTGATATTTCACCTAAACACATTTGATGTCAGTCCATCAAACAACTACTTTTCTACCAAAGAACTAGTACTTCAGCAACATCATAGGCATGTTTGTTTGTTTGTTTTTTTTATGTTCTTAGTTTATAAAATTGCTTTAGAAAATTGTTTTAAAAAATAAGTTTTGAAAAAAACAAAAAATTAATAGTTGTTTTAAAAAAATCTATCTTCAAAGTGACATAGTGACAATGGCCCCCATTGACAGTGATGTGACAGGACGGTGGTCGGTATTGATGGCAGTGTCAATAGTGAATAAGTAATGTCTAAAAAAATAAAAACTAGAAAAACAAAAGAGTTAAGGGGCAAATCTAACAATCATATTTTACCAAAAGTGTATTTGGCACAATTAAATTTTATTGGGGGAAAAATTACATATAAACTATTTAAAGTGGGGTAAATATAACAAAACCGTTAATTCAATTGAAATGTCTGTTACTTTACATTATGTGGACCCCACTAAGTCAAATACACCTCTTCCTCTTATCCACGTTATCCTCTCACCCTTCCCCTTGCTCTCTCTCTGCCCCCCACGCCATTGGGTTGGGTAAGGACGTCGTCGAAGGAAGAAACTGCCACATCTACACTCAGGGGGATGACGACCCTGTGAACCCCAAGCCAAGTACCCTTAGGTACGTCGTCATACAGGAGGAGCCATTGTGGATCATCTTCAATGGAGACAATGTAATCAACTTGAAGCAAGCGCTCATCATCTTGAACTCCTTCAAGACCATTGACGGAAAAGGAACCAGTGTTCACATCGCTGGCGGTGGTTGCATTACCATCCACTGCGTCAACATCGTTGGCATTCACATCCATGGTGCTCATTAGATTGTTGTTTCCGTACTCCTACACAAGTCTTGAATTTCCAGTAAATAGCAATCATTTCCCTATTTTTCTCGACCAGAAAGTTATAGTTTTAGAATGCCTCTAGCCCTCTATTGACATAAAAACCAGAACTATAAGTATGAGAATATTGAAGGTCTTAATGGAAAATGCGGTTGAATGGGAGCTTCTTTTTTCCGTTGCATTGGCTGGCTTTTATGAATTTGCCACTATTTTAGAGTGAGGCCTTGCAATGGAGTTGTAGAAAATGATAGAGGAGGAGGTGACATTTAATTTAAAAGGGTTGTGGTAGGGATGAGTATGGGTAGCCCAATTTTGTGATAGTTGATTCTCGAAGCTATGGTCAAAACAGATTATTGCATGTCTGGAATGAGTGGTTAATTGGAGATCAATTCTTTGTTCCATTAGACCATTGGCTCACACTTGCAAGAACGGTGAGAGGAGAGAGAGGGAGAAGAGGGGAAGACAAGGAGGAAAGGTGAGAGGATGACGTGGATAAGAGAGAGAATTGTATATGACTTTATGGGGCCCACATAATATAAAGTAACAGACATTTCAATTGAATTAACGTTTTTGTTATATTTACCCCACTTTAAATAGTTTATTTATAATTTTGTCCCCAACAAAATTTAATTGTGTCAGATGCACTTTTGGTAAAACATGATTGTTAAATTTGTCCCTTAACTCAAAACAAAAACCAAAAAACACTTAAAAATTATTTTGATTTTTCAGTTTTTAACACAAATATCTATTTTTTAAAAAAAATATTGAAAATAGATTTTCAAACAAATTTTATTATTTTTTTTGTTTTCAAAAAATTAAAAAAAAATACTGTTTTTAAAAATAGAAACAAATATTCCCATAGCTTCACGGCTGCCCGATTTCCATCAATTCAACACTGGAAAGTAAAAGCTTTCTATTTTCCCTCCCACTCTCTGTCCCTCTCTGTCTCGCTCTCTCTGATTTATTTTATAAAAATGTTAAACCTCATGATAGATATATCAAAGGGTTACGGGTTAAGGGTGCAATTCTGAGGCTAAAGTGTACAAGGGAATAATTTTATCCTGACCGTTATCTCGATTAATTTTAACTGTTAGTTGATCAAATATGTTGAATTGATAATCTATAAGGCATCCAGGTTATTTTTATTAAAGTGTAAATTTGGCTCAGAAATCCATTTGTCATCTATATTTTTTAAAGAGTTCAATTTAAAATTTTTGGGGTAAAATTTACACCTTAACAAATATAAGGCAGATGACATATGCAAGGTAATTAAACCCGGACCGGTCAGTGAACCGGTTGGGGTACTGGGTCAAGGGTCAGTGGGTTAGACCGGAGTCAAACCGGAGCTAAACCGGGACCAAACCGGTGAAAAATAGAATATTTTAGGCTTATAGTATGAAATTCTAAAGGAAAATTTTTTTTTAAAAAAATAAAAATAAAAAAAAATAAAAAAATTGACCCTGACCGGGTCACCGAACCGGACCGGTTTAGTGCCCGGGTCACCGGTTTCCGGGCCGGTTCGGCCGGGCCGGTCCGGGTTAGAGAACATGGATGGACTGCAACTCAGTATGTTTAGTCAACCAATAGTTAAAATTAATTGGGATAACGGCTATGATAAAATTACTCTTTTTTTGATACTTCTAAAATAAAATTGCTCCAAAAAAACTTTTAAGACAAAATTGTCCCTTATCCCTATGTGTAACAGTGGGCAGCAACTAATGGTCAATAGCTCAAGCCTTCAAGGCCGCTCACCTGAGATGAATTGTCATCATAGCTTAGGACTTGGCTTCCCTCCGCTGTCAGGTGCGTTTGCTGCCCGTTCTTTTCTTAAAACTACACCTTGTTGGTGTAGTTTTGAGAGAAGGATGGGTCTGAACCTTTTTGTTTTGTCTAAAAAAATGGTATATAGTATTTTAAAATATTTTTCTGGACGTATCTAATGTTTTAAAATATTTTTTAAATAATATGCAGTATCCTAAAATAATTTTTAGTGCTTTTAACTGCTAACAATATTTTTTCAATTGTACCAATTGTGTTAGCAAGCTGATTGCAACTCTACCCTTAGTGTTTGTTTTTAGCTCCAAAAATTAATTTAAAATATTTTTTGTGCTTTTAACCTTTTAAAATATTTTTTCAGTTGTACCCAGTGTTTTAGGAGACTGACTATAATTTTACCGTTAATTCTTTTTTCTTGGTAGTAACGAGCACCCAAAACTTAGAATACTAATTTATTGATTTCTGGCCACTCTAAAATATTTTTCCAGTAGTACCTAATATTTTAAAGTAATTTTTAGAGTTGAAAAAAATCCATTAAGGGTAAAATTACAATTAGTCTGCTAAGATACTTGGTATAACTGAAAAAATATTTCAAGGGGTTAAAAACACTAAAAATTATTTTAGAATACTGCAGGTTACTTAAAAAATATTTTAAAATACTAGATATGTCCAAAAAATACTTTAAAATACTAGATACCATTTTTTTAAGGAAAAAAAAAAGTTTAACCCCATCCTTTTCTCAAAACTACACCACGGGCAACGGACGGACCTAGAAGCGGATGGAAGCCAGGTCCCATAGCTTAAGTTAAATTAATTGAAACAAGCACAACAATCAAATAAAAGTATTCAGTGAAACTCACTTGAGATGCATTATAGAACCACACTCGCATAGTGAATAGGGCTGGGAAATCGGGCAGATATCGTCGGGCCAGTCCATTTAGCTAGACTTATAATTTAGAGGTTAAAAAAGGAAGCGAGCCTAAAAGAGCCGGCATATAGGGTCGCAAGCCCTGTAGGGCCAGCCTTACAGGACCGGCCCTATTAGGCCCGTTTAATATTTTTAAAAAATAAATTAGTAAATATAATATCATTATATCAAATTATCAATATGAGAGACACCTAAATACCAAATAGAGCATTAATAACAGGCAAACACTTATTAATTGATTTGATTTATTTTATTTTCCACAAAGGTTTATTCATTTAAACTTTAAAACAAAGGCTAATTTGGATATTAGGTGATTATTTTAACTAAAAATTTATGAGTTTTAAAAATAATACATCTCAATTTAAAGCAAAATAATAAATAAATTGTAAAATTTGAAAAAGAAATTTTTTTTAATTAAGATGAGTTTAAACCTGTTTAGACCCAAGCCCATAAAGGGCTAACCTTATAGGGTCATGGGCTTCAAAAATATAGTATTTTTTAGGGTACAAGCCTAAACGGGAGGGCCGGGCAGGCCCCTAATCCCGGCTGTAGAATAGTGAATAATGAAGTAGACTCTACCTAGACTAAGTTCTGGCATTGTTTCACAGTATCAACAAGCAATTCTTGGATTGGAGGACCCAAAAAGGAAGCAATCCATGAATAAAGAAAATGGATGAAATAATAAAAATCATTATTGTCTATACTCTATAATGTACAGACTAACAAAAAAGAAACCGTAGTCCAAAAAGAAAGTTCCTCTAAAGGCCAGGTTAAGGCCTAAGAGGCAGTGTACAACATTAACTATGCCAAAAGGAAAACTGCCATGCTGATGAAGACCAAGAATAACAATTCAGCTCCTATGTAATTAAATTCTTTCAGGAAGCCTTTTGAACCTCTTTAAACCAAGTTACATCGATGCCTCGTGCTTTCCATGCAATAAATTTAATCTTTTTTTTGCCGTGTGATTTTCACTTAAAGCATAATTAAATACTTGCCTAAGCGCTTGATACATTTGCATAGAGGAGGGTGAAAAAAAGTTCAACCTCGGGTAAATTTTTAATGGTTTGGATGAACTGATTTTTGCTTAGTTCTTCGATGAGAAGAGGGCACATATGAGCAATCTGAGGTAACAATTTGGCCAGTGGCACGCCTGAAGTTAAATTTCCTCCTCCGAATTTAGCCGCCATGAGCTCCACGAGTGAGTCCAACACTGCTTTCAGAGATGTCTCCACAACGTTCCCAAATTCAGCACTGCAAAAAACAGAGGAGAAACTTAATTTGAAAGAATATTTTTCTCCCCTCTCAACTATAATATGTGTTGATGTTTTGTAAGTTTATAGCTCTTCAATGCCCAGAAACACAGTACTTAATCTACTCTAGTAAATGAATAAACCCAAACTGGACTTGGAATTATTTTAATCATTTCCATTGTTGAATGAAAAGCAGGAAAGAATAAAGGCAGAGGAAGGCTTCCTATGGAATATACTATAGATGGTCAGCATTTTTGGTTTACTCTGGCTCTTGGAAGGACTTGGCTTGAATACTTAACCCAAAGACGATTTTCAGAACAGCATCAGCGGGAACCGTGGCATTTACAGAGCCAAATGGATTTTTGCACAACAGAAAGCCGACGCAGAATGACATGTTGACAAATGGACATTGCAGCTTGCAAGTATAAAAAATAATGGCGTTTAAAGCAAAAGAAATGACTGAGATTCACAAAGCTGAATAATTGAATGATGGATCATCGCCCATCCTCTGATTCTACTCTAATGTGTTTCTCATACATAAGTATATTTATACAGAAATTTTACATATGATTTCTCCAGAGAAGGACACATCTTTTTGTAATAAGGACAATTATAACAAATATACGTAGAACCTTCAATATTTAGGAGCTTAATTCATAATTCATGTGTGCTTTGGTTGATGTGAAGTGAGTCCTACAAAACAAATCATTTTATCAAGAATATCTACCAAACATCTCTATTTTGACTAGGATTTTCCATCTCATATAAGTTTACAGCATTGGCCTGAAGCATGAGTGTCATGCCCCAGTTTGATTAAATTTCTATGGCAAGTTGTTATTAATCATTGAGTCCAAAACATTACATATGTACCTGGTTAGTACTGCCCGTGCCTCTGCCATTAGTTGATCTAATCCAATTGTGTCAGAAGGAACGGGATCGGCACTGCTGGAGGTTGTTGTATGTGATTCAATAGCCTCGGGCATCATGTACTTTACCCATGAGTGTGGACTTCCTGTGCTCATGAATGTGTTAAGTATCTGCATGAAAGTTTCATGGAGTGCTTTACTGTTGAAGAGATCTCTCAACTGCTTTCTGCACATAGAAATAATCCAGCCCATTTAAAGCGAATATTGACAGAGAATTTATTGACATCTTGGTCCTCTAAATGAAGTTGCTACTTATATGCCAACATAATCATGAATCATGGTTTATGACTTATCCCTCCAGGTTTTTTTAGTCATGCTCAATTGTATGTATGGGATTTGAATCTCACATACGAAGTATAGAATTTTGATGTAGGATTTATGGGGAGCATGAACTCTTCAACCCAACAATAAAGCCTTTCGAGTGTGGTTCGCTAAATAAACAGGTATTAGATCCTTCTACTACTAATGAGCTTGCTAATGAGAGGTTTATTTGGAACTCGGTCTCTCCAACCTAATGAGCTTGCTTTTGGGGCGAGGTTCTCCCAAAAGTTCCTGTAGGTTTAGTGCCAACTTCTTCAGATGGCAGATTGAAGGTTGCATAGATGTGCTAAACTGCTAATGTTACAAATGGAGATTTCCGTTATGTTAAAAGACTGTTCACTATTCAGTTAGGAGTGAAGTAAACGTGTCGATAATTATGCTGAAAAAAATCTGAAACTCTATGGTTTTCCCAATTCAGATACATAGTCAGCAGAATTTTTAAGGATTTAGAAATTTCAAAAATCAGACTTGGTTATGGACAATTCACATTTCAGGCATGTATACACAAGAGTGCCTGCAGCCCAAAATGTACAGGGTTAAGATTGTTCTATATCTCATGATAAAGTTAAAATTATATATCCCTATCCCAGAAAAAAGTTTCTAAGAAATTGTGGGATTTACTTCACCAATTATTATCTTCAAGATCATAAAAGAAACCTCACCCTTTAAGAGCTTCCTTAGTTGCCAACTCCATATCAGAAACCAAGGAAGGTATACCATATTGAGCGAGAAAATCTACGCTTTCAAGAAATTTCTGCTGGTCTTTCCTATCAACGACATCCCTATTCTCCTGTACAAACAACAGAAAAAGAGTCAGCTTGCATATAACATGCTTGAATTTGGTTGAAAATATTTGCAGTCCCCCTCCCATTTTTATCCTTTTTATGTGATTGGGCAGTTCATTTAATTAACTTTGGTTTTATCAAAAAAAAAAACTTTGGTGAAATGAAGTTGAAAAGAGTTTCCTCAGTTGATGCTGAATAAATCCATGGTGTGCCCTTATTACAATAGAAATTAAAGAATAGCCACAGGAAGAATGGTTATAAATACACTCCTTCAATTAGAGCATTTATAATTTCATGTCCCCATACGCAGACAATTATGTTGTGCAAACAACACATATTACCAACAATCATATATAGTAAATTATCTGCAATTCAAGCTAGCCTTTGTTCAAACTCACTATATGACAATAGAGTAAGAGGTGAACAATTTGAACTAATCTACAGAAAACCATAAACACAGGTAGGCAAAGTGACACTTTTAAACCACAGTAAGGCAGAATCTCAAAACACTAAGTAGTAAAGCAGATGACTTATTTGCAAGTTTTCCTACAATATATGCCAACAAGAACAAGAGGAGTCCCACCAACAAGCATTAGTCGTAGTGGAAAGGGCTTTACCCCCAGTTGAGCCTGACAATGCTTGAATCTGACCCATCAGACAACCATATAAAAAAAAGAACAAGAGGAGTCCAGATTGTTTGAAATATTCTCAACAAACTACTTTTTTTCCCTTAAAAAAGTGTTTGGTGTTTCTCAAAAAAAAAAAAACTGTATATTGCAATAGTGTCCAGCTTTTCATAGTGAGGATGGTGCCACTAGGTACCAGGCAGCAAGCTATTGTGAAAAGACTATATTCATCTTTTGACCTTTTAAGATATACAATTTTCTGATTTTTCTTTCAAGGATCTAGCATAGAAGAATTGACAGACTGTTAAAGACATAGCAGAACGATATATACAACTTCTAGCAAAAAAAAAATATTTACAAAACCTTGTTCAAAACGCTGTTTTATATCATTTTTCTTAGAGGGGCATTAAGGACTAATTCATTATAAAAGCTTAAGCTATAAAATGAATGTCCATCATAATCTCTCAGACTCCAACGTATTACATTCCCAAGTGAAATCCCTTCTCCATTACACCTTGTTCTGACATGAAAACTTTAGTACCATATTAAAGACCGTTTCATCCCCTAAATGTAAAAGGTTAAGTGAAAACTTACTATTGATTTTACTAATATCCTTAACAATTTGCAAATGTTAGTGATGAAATTGAAAAGTTAAACAAGAAAAAGAAAAACAGGGGCCCATACCATCAAATTGGGGCTTCCAAGGCTTCGTGCAGTATCTATATATAAAAGCCTTCCCAGTATATTGACTTGAACTTTTACATATAAGCTAAGCATTGTTGTTGCCCATACTGACAGTGCCATTTTTGTAAAACCTACACAAAATGGCATATAAGAATATTGGTCTTCAATTTTCTCATAGCAGCCGGACAATATAACAAAGAACAAGTATGCAGAATGACAAATCCAAGTTAAAGTCATACTTATTATTTTGAGTCTT
The DNA here is from genome assembly GCA_963242795.1 of Inga leiocalycina. Taxonomy (NCBI): domain Eukaryota; kingdom Viridiplantae; phylum Streptophyta; class Magnoliopsida; order Fabales; family Fabaceae; genus Inga; species Inga leiocalycina. The sequence goes on from OY725322.1 coordinate 26,363,682, forward strand.
CCCCATAATTCTAGTTTCTCTGAATTTGTTAACGCGTTTGGTTGCCCCTTTCCTTGAATTAGCCTCTCAAGAAGCTCAGAAAGATCCAGATCTTCCGCTATCCGACAACTCAAATAGTGCATTGCATGAGGCAACGTTATTGTATCAGAAATCATCTGAATATTCTTAAAGTGAGCTTGTATCCTGTCAATGTCAGCATTGCAAAAATATAGTATGAGAATTTCATTCCTTTCTTTCCGTTTTCTTTCTTCCTTTGTTTTGTTTTGTTTTTTTTTTGGGGGTGGGGCAGATAAAATGAGGCTAAGAATTGCACTTAACTGAGCCTTAATGTGCTCCTCCCTTTCTCTTTGAAGAGTGAGTTCTCTCTCCTGTACTTCAAGTCTGTGCTTGTGACTCTTGTGAGCATCATACAGCTTATAAAAAAGATAACCACTTCCAAAAGCACCAGCAGTAATGAAAAACTTCCTCCTATGCCGTCTCCAAAAATCCCTAAACAGTAACAAGTTCAAGTAAGAAAAATAGTCTTTCCATTATCACAAGTTTGTATTTTTATTTATCATCAATTAACATATTAAATATTTGAAAATACCAAACAAATATAAGAGGGATGAGGCAATTATTCAAACAACACCCAATAGAACAAATGCATTGAAATTTTTGAGAACTTACCTCAGAGAAAACATTTTGCGGCTATGATGAATCCCAAAAATTCACTACCATGCCTTCGCTTTGTAGTTGGCTCGCATCCACCAGGTTACTCGGGAAAGAATAGTGGAAAAATAAAGTAGAGAGGGAAGGCAATCAATAAATAAGCTTCGGAAAACTAGCCCCTTCGATTATAAATGCACAATTCGTTGCAGACATAAACACAAAAGAAAAAGCTTATCTTTGGGAGTGAGATGAATGGAAAATCCGAAAGACCTTGAGTATTCGAATCGAATCACAGGGGTCTACCTCTTTCGGAGTTAATCAGCAAAGATACTAGTTCTAAGTTCTATGTTCTGACGAAAGGGGAAATAGGAAAGGCATGAGTATTCTATTGGGAGACCGCGAGGCTGCAGATTCCGTTTTCCTTTTTTCCTTTTTTTTTTTTTCAATCCTCGGCAGGGTCCAATTGTATAAGTCCAGTATATAAGTTTTTTATTTTTTTTGCCAGAAAGTATATAAGTTTTTTATATACTGTACTTATACAAAATTAGGTATTTATTTAAATTCGGGCAAAAAAAAGTATTTATTTAAATTGAAAAAATTATGATTATGTGTAATTAAATTTTTTATCTTTATACAAAATTTATATGGTTAGATGTAAGGGATTAAATCTAACAATATAATATCTGGCAAAAAAATAATAATAAGGGATTATATTTCATAATGTTTATGATTGTGGTGGATGCAATTAATATATCCAAGAGATTCCACATTGCCAAATGTTTGCCAAAAAAAATACAGAGCAAATTATATCATTTGTTGTTAAGGGTGAGATTTTATTTAATCATGCTTATGTCGAAAATAATGAATACGTGAATTTGCTTGCTAAATCAAGTTCTAATTTCAATATCAAATTTGTATAAAAAAAATATCAATATTAAATTTGTATAAAAAAATGTCAATATTGAATTTTTTTATTGTCACTAGCTCTTCTTTAGGATGTAAATGATTAATAGATTTTGGATAAAATAAAAAAAATAAGCAAGGTATGCTTCTTGGGATGAGCTTCCCTGCTCATCCTTTGGATTTGGGGGAGCTCCCTCTATTTGGGCAGTTTAGATTTACTTTTTTTTATTTTTTTAAAAATTTATTTTAATAGGTATAAAATCTAAAATAAAAATAATTTTTTAATTAATATTTTTTTAAAAATAATTTTTTATATAAAAATAAAAAAATATTTTAATAGATACAAAATCTAAAATAAAGATAATCTTTTAATTAATATTTTTTAAAAAATAATGTTTTATGTAAAAATAATCAATTTTAAAAACAAATCTGGACAATATATGGGACAAACACAGAAACAGGTTCCATGCTTCTTTGGTTTATTTTAAAAAAGAAAGAGTCTCGACATGGGATTTTTAAAAGAGATGTAAGGACTGTCATATTAAAATATGGTGATTTTTATTTTTTTCCCAAGTGCATTTTCTTTATTTTAAAAAATCATGAAAAATACAAAACTACATCGGATTATAGTTGCAAAATAGTATTGCCTCCGGTCTTAAATATAAAATAAAATTGAATTTTTTGGAAGAGATTAAATAAACTAAATAAGTTACTTAATCATGTCATATGTTATACCACTCTGGTCCTTATTATAAGTCCATTTTACCTAAATCCCACATACCAAGAAAAAGTAGTTAACCCAATGATTATAGGGTAAATTTCCAACTATACCCTCATTGATCTTAAATGGGTCATTGGGAATGGAATGGATACTAGGGTGTGGAAAGATGGGTGGATTGAAGGGTTAGATGGAAGATCACTTAAGCAAGTATTTGGTGATATTCACTGTAACGATGAGAAAGTAGCATGTTTAATTGAAAATGGTTGCTGGAATTTGGGACCATTAAGGAATAAAGTGGATGGCTTTATACTTGATCTTATTGGGAAAATCTCTATAGGGATGAGCACTAGTAGTGACAGAATCATGTGGAGTGGTGCAAGAAATGGGGAGTATAGGGTGAGGGATGGGTACCGGGCTGGTAGAAGTAAGGAAAAGCAACTAGTTCACCAAGCTAGCTCATCGGTGATTATATCTCAGTTGGTTTGGAAGAATATATGGAAAGTTAGAGTGCTGCCCAGGATTAATCACTTTGTATGGCGTTGTTTGAATGATATTGTGCCTACTAGAGCATCCTTATTTAGAAGAAAATGTGGTCAATCCCCTCTATGTATGATTTGTGGTGAGAAGGAGGAGACTTTGGAACATATACTATTCTTTTGCCCCTGGGTCGGAGCGGTATGGTTTGGGTGTGGCCTTTCTCTTAGGATTGATAATGCTAATATTGTTTGCTTTAAACAATGGTGCATTGATTTATTTGATCCTGTGTTCAAAATTTCTGACAGTGATATTTCTCTGATTTTCTGGATTTTCTGGCTGATATGGAAATGTAGAAATGAGTTTGTCTTTAACCTTGTTGAACCCAATCCAATTGGCATTATTGAAAGGGCTAGGAAATGTGTTTCAGATTTCTGGTTGACTTACTCTCAAATACCTTCTGCATCAGGTAGTAATTTGGTTGAAAGGGATAGGCATTGGAAAGTCCCTCCTGTGGAGTTTGTTAAAGTGAACTGTGATGGGTCATTTATACTTGAGTCTAAGGAGGCAGCAGTGGGTATTGTCTGTAGAGATCATGTAGGCATGTTTTTGTGGGGTTTTGGGGAGAAGGTTGAGTCATGCTCTGCTTTTATGACTGAAGTTCTTGCTCTAAGGAAAGCTGTAATGTTAATGGTTGAGATGCAGGTATCTCGGGCTATCATTGAAGTTAACAACAAAGAAGTATATGACTGTGTGAAAAATAGGAAATTGTTTGGAGGTGAGTGGGAATGTTGTCTACTATTGCAAGATGTGGGGAATCTTCTTGTGTCCAAGGTAAATTGGTCTCTTTCCTACTCTTCAAGAGAAGGAAATAAAGCAGCTGATGTGGTTGCTAATGAAACTAGAAAAGGGATGTGCCCTATTGGGTGGGTGGTCACACCATCATCTCTTCTGACAGATGTGCTATTTCAGGATGCAAGGGATGCTCAAGATCTTGGGGCTGATAATGACTCTAGAGGGCAACATGCTGTGCGGGAAGGAATTGGCTAATATTGACTGTGATGATTTGTATTGTGTTTGTTCTTTGAATAGTTTTTAGCTTTCTGTAGTTCTTTGTTGTTGTTGTTGTGTTTGATGGTTATATGTTTCTATTATAAACTTTCTTGTACGATTTCTTTGGTTATCAATAAAATCATATTCTTTCGGTCAAAAAAAAAAACTATACCCTCATTTATGAATGTGTACTTTTCAACTTTTTCTTCTTTATCTCTCTTTAAATTATTTCTTTATGGGTACAATAAATAGGGACAAAATTGTCATAAGCTCATTTATGTACTGAAAGTGGACTTATAAATAGGACCAAATTTTTTGGTCAAAAAAGACTTATAATAGGGACCAGAGTGGTATATCATTAGATTATATATTAATTTATTAGTTAAACTAATTAGTTTGAAGAAAGAAATAAAAATAAAAATACTCTAAAATAATTTAATTAGCTTCCTTAATTTCTTCAAAAAAATCAACTTTATCTTATATTTTTGTCCGGTCTTGGATATTAAATTGTTTAAAAAATTTTGTTTATTTATAAATTCTCTTTTTATTTTATTAATTATCTTTTTTATATGGATATTAGTTATATAAAAAGACATTATCATATTGGTTAATGTAAGATATTAAATATATTTGTTATATCTTTAATAAAAAGTATTGAAAATATCTGTGTAAAGGAACAACATAGGCACTACTTATATTTACACTTTACACTAACATTGAGTGGCGACTAATGAATTTAATTCCCTTTTGATTTTGAAGATTTGAATTTAATTCCTTTTAATTTTGAAGATTTGAATTTAATTTAAGCTATTTTCCTCTTGCATCTATAGTTTTTTTATTTCATATGTTATAATCAGGTTAAAGTTTTTTGTCATTTATGACCATCATGGCTCTTATTAAGTTTTATTTTTTATTTGCAATCAAGTGCAAGTTTTATTTTTTATTTATAATCATGGTTATTATTAGTTCAAGTTTTAATTATTTCTTATTGTTTTTATGTTTTCGCTGTAAAAAGGACAGAAGATGATAATTACATACTTGTATTATATATTTTCCTTTATTCAAGTCCAACATCAAACTTATATCCATACATTTAAGATTTTACTAGTCTAAAAAAGAGGGAAAATACCCATAAGTAAATTCAGGTCCTTAAAAAAAAAATAAACTGGGTCCTTCTGTCAACCCAGTTTATCCTGATCAGGATAGCTTTACTATCTTGTGTCCTTTCCAAGGACGTGGAACTAACCTATCCCGTTATCATCCCATCCCTTGAAACAAGCCTCGCTAGCGAGAGTGGGTTTCCCCCCTTAAATTAAGGGGTAATATTGTAAAAGCACCTGCATTTTCAAATTTTATTTTGATCAATTGGACTGATGTAGGATTTTAAAAATTGGGATCACTGATTTGGAGTATATATATTTTAGAGGCATTTATTTGGAATTTTCCTAATATAAATGAGGATTAGCTAAAATAATTTTTAATAAAATTAACAAGTTGGTAACTAAAGTGGTAAATACCATCAATTCTGAATTTGTTTTCATGATCAATCCGTGCAATTACTTGTATAGAGAAAGGTTTCGAATCAGCCTTATATTTCTCTCCAATGCTTTAGGTCATCTTTTCATTGGATTTCTAAATGTCCTTTTTTCTCGTTTGATGATAATAGAATCCTTCAAGCATTTAGCATCAGAAGGCGGATTAGACCGATACAGGGGACAAAGACCAACTCTTCTAACATTTGTACGGGGAAATAGAGCATATCCTTGGCCTTTTTACTTAAAGGAATATTTATGGGGTGAAATCTCATCATCAAAATGTTTTTAGTTCACTATGACCATGCCCTACATGATTGTGGATTTCTGATGTAAAATCATTTGACTTTTAATGCAAATTGTTCGTTATCAAACAAAAGGGCTCTAGTCCTACCCTTTAAGAAGGCAAACATGCTCTTGAAGCGTATTTATTGAGAGAGGTGAGAATTCTTTACCCCTTAAACCCAAGATAATTCTCAGTGCCCGTTTGGTTTATAGAATCAAAGATAATGGAATGGAGTATAATGCAATATAATATAATGATGATTATATGTATTTGTTTGATTCGTTGTTAAAAAAAGATGATGCATATGTATAAAAACGTTTGACTAGATTATATCGAACATAAGAATAATATAAAAAAAGACAAAATTACCCCTAACTATACACACACACACATATAATGTACATGTTGGATGCATATCAATTTTCTCATTTTGTGTAGTGTACACGTTGCGTTTATAGTAATTTTTTAATTTTTAATAATGAAAATATTATGAAGTGTACAACTTGAGTTCATGATAATTTTTTAATATCTAACTGTGAGAATATTATTTAATGAGATGTTTTAATATTTTTAATTGTGAAATATAATTCCTTAATGGGGGATTTTTTTTAATTTTTTATATAATTAAATAATTCTTTAATATCTAATTATGGTAATTATTTAATATTTAACCGCTTTTATGAGTGGGCTTTTTGGTCAATTTAAAAAATTATAATGGTCATAATGTATATTTTCACTTGATTATAGGATGTTTACATCCCCATTCATTAGTCATAGTCATATAATCTTGATTACATCACATCAAATGATGTTATCAGGATTATAAAATATAATCTTCTTTACCTCACATAAGCCTAACCAAACGTGATAATTTGTCAGTTATATCAGGATTGTAATGCTTGTTTGAGATCACTTTTGGATATCCTAAAAGTGTTTATTCACATAAATTGAGATAAATCTTCTTTCACATCTTTAACCGTATATTATAAATCACGATTGAAAAATCATTTTTAAAGATTTTATTCGTTTTTCTAAATAAACATTACATGTATTCTTTTCCCATGAAATCAAATCAGACGGGCTTTTAATCTTGAAAACACCACCTCCTTATCCGGATAGGCAACCCGAAAACAGACCCGGGCATCGCCAAAACCCTAATACGTTTCAGCAATATATATGGTTTCCGCTTAGCCGCCGCTTCTTGCTTCAGAGGCACAACAAACCTAAGGAGACTCAGAGAACTGAGAGGTGCCGGCAAACCCAGCAAAATGGCTGAAGGACTTGTTCTCCGAGGCACCATGCGTGCCCACACCGACGTGGTCACCGCCATTGCCACCCCAATCGACAACTCCGAGATGATCGTATCCTCTTCTCGGGATAAATCAATCATTTTGTGGCATCTTACCAAGGAGGAGAAGACTTACGGTGTTCCTCGCCGCAGGCTAACCGGCCACTCCCACTTTGTTGAGGACGTGGTTCTCTCTTCCGACGGCCAGTTCGCTCTCTCCGGCTCCTGGGACGGCGAGCTCAGGCTCTGGGACTTGGCCACTGGTGTATCCGCCCGCCGATTTGTCGGCCACACCAAGGATGTGCTCTCCGTCGCTTTCTCAATTGACAATCGTCAGATCGTGTCGGCTTCTCGTGACCGCACAATTAAGCTCTGGAATACTCTTGGTGAGTGCAAGTACACCATTCAGGACAGTGATGCCCACTCTGATTGGGTCAGTTGTGTTCGTTTCAGCCCAAGTACTCTCCAACCAACCATTGTTTCGGCTTCTTGGGACCGTACTGTGAAGGTCTGGAACTTGACTAACTGTAAGTTGAGGAACACCCTCGCTGGCCACACCGGCTATGTCAACACCGTGGCTGTTTCTCCCGATGGCTCGCTGTGCGCTAGCGGTGGCAAAGATGGAGTGATTTTGCTTTGGGATTTGGCTGAGGGGAAGAGGCTGTACTCCCTCGATGCTGGTGCTATCATTCATGCTCTCTGCTTTAGTCCTAACAGGTACTGGCTCTGTGCGGCTACAGAGCAAAGCATTAAGATCTGGGATTTGGAGAGCAAGAGCATTGTTGAAGATTTGAAGGTCGACCTGAAAACTGAGGCTGAAAAGGCTGAAGGCACCAGCACCAAGAAGAAGGTGGGTTATGATTAACGTCATTTCTTGGTGATTGACTTTTAAAATTTCTACACTTTGGTCACTGACAATCAATTCCTTTCTTTGACTAATTCTTTTGATTCCATTTCGTAAGTATTCTGAATATTTTGATGTGTTATTGAATTTTTGTCTCTATTCATGTACAGTTAGCTGGGTTAACTTGTGGTCATGTTACGTTATCTCTTGCTTTGATATTTAACCTTCTGTTCATTTCAAATCCATTTTCATGTCCGGTCGAAGTCCTTGCCAGTTCCTGACAGGCTCGATCACGACTTTCTAACCTGTCTTATGTTCTCAGTTAATTGACATTCATGTGCATTCTCTTTGCGCCTTTTTTTTTTGTTTTATATTACAATGGCCAAGCTACCTTGGATATTACGAATTACATTACATGAACCACATCAAAAGGGGAAGCGAGATCTGCTCTAAGTAAGGAAGTACATCCTGAATGGGGAACAGGCAAAATTACCAAATTCTGAACTAAGCAATGAGCATCCCGTGCTAGGTAATCAGCACACCTAGTCGTAGTTCTCGGATCATATTGCAGTTCAATGTCCCATTCTGAGTATAGCAAATTCTCTTTGCGCCTTTATACTTGATACAAGTGTGTAGAAACAGGCATGCCTCCTATTGCTTCAAATACACATACTCCTTGCTTCATCGTGCAACCCCCCCCCCCCATAAGACAAAGTTTCCTAAATACAATACAAAGTTGATTTGTATGAAGAGATTAAGGAAGTTAATTAAATTACTTTAAAATATTTTTATTTTTTCCTCTAAACTAATTAATTTGACTAATAAATTAATATATAATGATATGATTAAGTAACTTATTTAGTTTCCGAAATCCTTCTAAACAAAGTCAGCTCTGTTTTATATTCAGGATGGAGTAATATATTCTTCAATCAAATTTTTGTTGGCTTTTATTGTTCCAGAAGCTGGAGCTATTGTCCATTGGGGTATTTGCTTGTCTGGGTTTGGTTGGGGGTATTGTATTCTGCTATCTGTAGTAATTCTTGCTATATCGGGTATTTTTATACTCATGTATATGCATACGCATGAAATCCCCTGCTTCCATGAAAGTTTTGAGGATCGTTTTGTTAAAGCTATCTGTTGCTTTTTGTCAGCTCCGTCTTGTGGATGGCTGTCTTATCTGTCCTCATTATTTCTTATTCTTAGTAGTTTGTATCATGGTCTTGCAAATGTGGGACAGGAAGGCAGATATGGCAATATTTATGCTCATTATTTTTGTGCCCCTCCAAAATGAAATTCTATTTGCATTAAGGTGTTGATATATTTTGTTTCCACTGTCTGGCAGGTTATCTACTGCACTAGTTTGAGCTGGAGTGCTGATGGAAGCACGTTGTTCAGTGGCTACACTGACGGTGTGATCAGGGTGTGGGGAATCGGACGTTATTAGGAGAGCCTATCAGAAATACTATATGCTAGTCCTGTTTAAAATTTTGAGATGAAACTGAGTGATTTCTAATTTTAGATACAGTCCAAAAAGTTTTAGGTTGTTCCTTTGTGGGTTCAGTTCGTATGTTGAAGATAATAACCTTGAGGTGGCCTTTTATTTTGATTCAAATATTTGCTTTGCTTATCATTTATAAGATTTTTCTTCATTATCTTGTGTTCATCTGCTGAGATGATGAGTGCATGCAAAACTTGGATTTTCTGTTTCAGTGTTTCACAACAGACTCTGTATAAAACCATGTTTTGGGCTGCTTCCCACAAAAAGGTCTGATGTTGAAACAAAGTGGTTAATACCCTCTTCTGCATTACTAGATATGAGACTCCCAACACCCAATAGAGAATGGTTTGGCTACATATGACACACACCGGCACACTAGATTTACCCCGTTTGCACAGAAAGCTTCAGTAACATGTTTTCATTTTCTTGTTGATCAAAGTAATGCTTTTATTATAATAATCTATTATTGACTATTCGGAGTCATTAATACCACATTCTTGTGCATATTCGAGATGAAATAGGCCACTTACATATATATGTTCACATCTCATTATCCTTACCGATATATAGGAGCGGAAAGAGTAGTGCAAATTATAATGTGACATCTCAATGATGTTGATGAGAAGAGCTATGGGATGGATGTCTCACGAATTGCAAAAATACTAAGGGCAAAGGCATGCCAAATCGACTTTATGCATGGAAAACGCAGTATACTCAAGCTGGATGAAAAAGTTATGTGTGACATGACTTCGGGTAAATGGATTTTTTTATTTGTTCAGAAATCATTTTAAAGTTGAATGAACTTTTTGTCTTCTCTTAGGCCAAAAAAAAACTTTTTCTGTCTTCTGAATTATGACTTTTCTTTAGATTTGGATATTCTAAAGTGGCTTTTCACTATTACAAACAATTTTCAGTTTGTTGAACTAATTTTTTTTATAAAATAATTGAAAATGACGAGTTTTATAATACATTATATGCATTTAATGTCATAATTTTAAGAGAAATATTAAAAGTATAAATTATTGAGAAAAATGTGTAAATATTATTTTTTTAATTAAAAGGTAGGGATTAACAACATGAAGTTGTTAGTGGAGAAAAATTTGCAAATATTAAGCTCCTGGAGGATGGAACCAAAAGAATAGCCGGACACTAGACTTTCAGAAATAGGAGATGATTGAAGAGAATTAGTGCAGCAGAGAGAGAGCTAGGTTAGTGCGTTTCGCAGTTCCAGTAGAAGAGGCAATGCATTGTGTCGCAAAAACTGCTCAAAGTCTCTTTAAATTAAACTAGGCTTTTAAGGCAGAAAAACTTTAGTAAAAAGCCACTCCAAATATCACATGTAGGTTCATCACGACAGTTCATTAATTCGCTATTGCCAATGTCATCAACTCATTTTTGCGATACATTGGAAAAATAAGGAGAGTGAGGTTCTAATTTGTAGTACCACAATATTGTTGGTGGAATAGAAGTTTCAAAATATCTTGTACCCAAGAAAAAAAAAGAGAAGAAGCTTCAAAATATCTAAGCCGTGGTTGATGACACCTTTCTTAAGGACCATTCTGCTCGTATGCATGTCTCTTAGGATTAAACAGACTCGTATAAAACGCCACTCCTATTTATAAATCTATGGTAGAGTCTTAAACTCACCCACCATTTGTCACATTCCTGCAACCTTCTTCAAGTAAACATTTACCACGCTCAAGACTGCCAAGAAATGGACATTTTTGAACCACAATCAAGTTTATTTCTAACATCCATGTATACTCCATTTTGCCCTGCCATTATCAGTCTTTTGGTTCAAATAATTGTGGACAATTTTGAACCAAAATCAAGTTTATTTCTTAATCTTCCAAAATCTCTCTGTTTGTGTGGCTAGGTGAGTATTCCACAACTTTTGTCAAGCATTCCCCTGTAAGTAATGCATATTTGTTGTCAGCATAAATCTCTCTTTTTCCTCAAAAAGCATATTATCAGTCTTTTGGTTCAAATAATTGTGGACAATTTTGACCCAAAATCAAGTTTATTTCTTAATCTTCCAAAATCTCTCTGTTTGTGTGGCTAGGTGAGTATTCCACAACTTTTGTCAAGCATTTTCCTGTAAGTAGTACATATTTGTTGTCAGCATAAATCTCTTTTTTTCCTCAAAAAGCATATTATCAAAGTCACTTTTTTCTTACATATACTAATGGATTTAAGAATATAAAATCACTTAAAATAAGCTAATCTAAACATACACTTATCAAAGTCACTTTTTTTCTCGCAATCTTTTCTCTAAATCACTTTTAACACTTTTCTTCAAATGCTATTACTTAAAAGTTGATCCAAACACACTATTAAGCTTATGTGAACAAAGACATCTATATCTTAATGAATCAAAAATTACTGTCCATTTTTAGCCTTGATAGAATTAAGAAGATCATTTCACATTTATCTCTTAAATAGAATATAAATTCCGTTCCATGTTTCCTTAATGACATGCCAAACAAATGGTTTATAATCATCATCTCAGTATATCACATTCCCCACCATTACAGTTTTCACAATTCTTTGAACCAAACGTGTTCCTTTTTATCTTGGACATAAAATACCTAGTGCATCAAAGTTCAAGAAATCACACTATTTGGTTAACACTTTGATAGTCCACAGTCTAATGTATATATCGGCCAAAATGCCTAATATGGGCAGTAAGTACATCAAACAATGAATGAACCTTCACTGTACCAGGCCGAAAACTGTCTATACAGGCCTTGGCTCAGTAAAACTGTTGTAAAGAGAACTCATCCTAATTGCCAATATGTTCAAATCACATAGAATCATGCCTCATGATCGCAGGCATGCGACTTCCCATCACTTCTCATGTACGGCAACTTCCGGCTTTTAAGAAAAAGAAAAACATGAGGCAGTCTTTGATCAATACCGGCTTTGGCACAAACCAACATCACAGCCAGCCTGCATCAAATCGACTATTTCCTCATTTAGTCACATCAAGAGAAGGACGTTTGCCACATTTAGCTGCTCTACCCTGTCTCCTTCCTTTCTTTTTCAGCAAGGAAGCAAGAGTAACATCAAGAGATCCATCATCTCGAACACTCATGCTTTTGGTTTCTGTCAAACCATTTGAAACCATAGCCTGCTCATCAACTGGCTCTGCCATTGCCTTGCCCTTGCTTTTCTTCTTTTTCAGGAAGGAAGCAAGCGTGACGTCAGTAGATTCATCCTCTCCAACATGGATGTTTTTGGGTTCGGTCGCACCATCCAAAAACATAGTCTGCTCATCAACTGGCCCTGACATTGCCTTCCCATTGTCATCGGCTTCAACGGTTGACATGTTTTTCGAATTGCAAGAATGATTTTGAAGCAACAGAGTCCCAGGGGTAACATCAAGACAATCTTTATCTAAATTCTTGTCTCGCATGGCCAACATTTCTTGGTTTCTGTCGTGACCGTTGAGCACTTCTTCAGAAAGCAATTCACATCCCTTTTTCAAACAAGAAGACAGGCAATCATGAGTTTGTTTCGAAGCTCGACTAGATCTCCTAGATTTTTTTATGAAACAACTAGCATAGGAAGCAGCCTGAGTCATTTGATTAATATTTTTAAGCCGTTTGTTTGATAGATTGCATAAATCTCTAGCAAGAGTTATATTATCTTCATCCTGACTTTCTAAAATCGGCATAGAAGATGGGCTTACAGGGTTTGACATTTTATTCTTAACCATGTGGTCCTCTGCTGTTTGAACACTTCTAACCATTCTGTCACATTTCCCTTTCTTCTTTCTTTCCTTCACTGAAGTAGTATTTCTGGCAACCTTGCTACCTAAAGCTGCACCATCAGATATACTTGCAGAAAGCGCTGACTTTCTTCCAGTTTGGTGTTTCAATGAGTGCATAGAAGAGATTTTCTCACAATGCCCACCTGTTTTCCCTGATTCTGGATTCTCACAAGGTGTTATACAAGTACGGCTCTCTTCAAGTAATTCTTTAAAACCGTTCTGCATTTGATTTGACTCAGTTAGCTTATCGATATTGTTATGCCCACCTAAATCCCCTTGGCCATTTGATGTCGCCACAACCAAGTCCAGCGGGGAATGATCATGCCCTGCTTCAACAGAGTTGTCCTCCAAATGTCGTTTAGCAATCTTTGGCTTGTGGATACCATGTCCACTACAAGGCTCAACCTTGACAGCTTGTACTTTCCTGAGACAACTTTGAGACTTTTTTGTGCATTTTTTAGGCCCCTTGTTCTTAAGACAACTTTGAGCCTTTTTTATGCGTTTTTGAGGCCTCTTGTTCTTAGAAGTATTGCTGCATTAAATAAATGAAACCAGAAATCACAGGCATGCCTACAGCAATGACCAATCCTTAACAGTGTGAAGGGCATTAATTAAATGTACATTTTTAAGCATGCTAAGACAACAACAAAGCTGTTCTCCTACTTGTTCATAGAAAGTGTTTATTATTATTGTGTGTGTGTGTTTTTTTTTGGGCCGGGGGGGGGGGGGGGGGATACCTTGATTGACTCTTCCGCTTCTGAGGAAGGTTCACGGCATCTTGATCAGATGGGGGATCTAACATCGCCAAGGGAAGAAAATCGTTTAGAGAAAGGCAAGGACGTTCAGACTCTCGATCAACAAAGTTACTGATTAGAGCAGATTTTTGCATCTTTCTAGCTGCTTGAAGCATAGGAACTTGGTCAGGAAATAGAACCCGCCATCTCCTGATCAAAGTGAAAATTATAAGTCATGGATACAAAAAAATTTGGTGACAAAATTATATTTTCGCCTGCTAAATCCAAAAAGAAGGCATACTTCCTGCATTGACTGTCAGTTCGTGGAGGCACATCTGCAGCAACCTTTGACCAGCAGAATCCATGTTTGGCAATTGCTTCTGTTAATCTCGAATCTTCTTCCTTAGTCCAACCACCCCATTTCAAAGAGGGATCCAAACTATTGACGTATCTGAACGATCAATAACTTTAGCAACGATCTCAAGTCATCAAAATATACAAAGCATTTTTACATTCATTACCTGTCTCTACACTGAGCTTGGGTTCGGCCAGGAATGAATTTAGCTATCTGATTCCATTTCCGGCCGAAGAGATGGACAGCCACTATTAAGCGCTCATCTTCTTCTACAGTAAAGCTCCCTTTCCTATCAGGACAGAGAGACTTCTTCCATCTGAATATCAATTAGAACAAATTGCATTATTTGACTAACTAAATCAGACAATCAAAAAATTCCTAATTCTCTCCTCTCCACTAGCAATCATGTAACATTCATACAAATATGAACTTTACCCGCATCACTTGCTTACAAAAACTATAAGTTTGTAAAATAAAACCTATAATAAGTAAAAGCAGCAGCATTTGTCTCAAATAAAATATGAAGAAAGAAAGATGTGAGAAGGGTGCAGAAAACAATTAGCAGATACTTATTAGGACATGAAATATAAAAGCACAAAATTGTGCAACAAAAATCACAAGTTTAAGTTTCTTGTGTCAATGACTAATATGAGTATCATTTTTATATTCAAGGATATACATCCTTTTCAATAGTTCACAACCTTGCAAAAAATGTAAGCGAGTTAAAAAAAAATTATGAGCCCCAACAAATTCCTATATTACTGTGTCCCTATTATTCAAGGAAAGGAAACAAGCAATGAAATCTTTCAATTTCAGTAACGTACAAATCACCATTCATATTTCTTTCAATAAAGTAAAGAAGAACAGTCAAGATTTATGGCATTATGCTTTGGATAGCATTAAATGGAAAACAATTATCCAAGTGACAAATCCTGAGATAGAAGAAAAATCAGTTCAGCTGCAGTTCAAATGGAAGCCAAAACAAAATCAAAAGCTATTGAATGTTAATTTGTCTTTAGGAGCTAATAACATCATCTAGACGGAAGGTACTGTAAATTCCTCCATCAACTACCAGCATTCAGTAAATGAAGAGTATGCGTATGCAAGAAATAAAACGAATTGTGACATTTTGAGTAGCATACTTCCATGGAAAACCTGTAAGCATATGTGAAGTCATAAAATAACTCATAACATAGCGGACCAACCTATTAGAGCATTGAGTTCCAGTCCTTCGTTCTAATACAGAAGCAACAGACTGCCAATTGCTCACACCAAAATGTGCAACAGCACGCCTAAGTTGATCATCTTCTTCCTCAGTCCATTCACTATTTAGCATGGAAGGATTTAAACTCCTTTGGTATCGTGCCAAGCATTGAAATGTGGTCCTCTTTGTGCTTAGTGATTCAGCAATTTTAAACCAATCCCTATTGCCAATCTCTTGGATTATGTGCAACAGCAACTTGTCCTCCTCACAGGTCCATGGGCTATGATTAATCAAGGGATCTTCACAATTTAACCACCTGTTGGTATCAACCATAAAAACAGAATGAAAAGCATGTAAAGGAAACTTGCAATCCATGTATAATGGGGGCATCATTCTACAGTCTAAATTGTGTTCAAGAAATGAGTGTCACAGACATCTGTGATGACAATCATCACAGACATATTAAATGCCACCATGTTAAAAAAATCATGTCATGTGCAGTCCCACCTGCATGATCTATGTTGATCTTGTACTCTTATTGAAACCCAAAAGTGACAAACTGTCTGTGATGGTATCATCATCATCATAGATGCCTGCAATGCTTGAGGAAAAAATTTTTCACAAAAAGGACATAAACATGAAATGATAGTCAACAAACTGCATAGAAAAGACCAAGAAAATGACGGGAAACGGTAGTAAAACAAATAACGCACAAGCATGTCTAACAAGCATATTGCACAAATCCTATGTGGCTGGCAGACTTAGTAACCATGGCATTCCCTAATCATTCCCAGTGAGGAAGAGTGTTTGGATATTGATATCAGGTTGTGTTATTTCTCTATTGTCTATCTTGGTTCCTATCAAACATAGGGCATCCAACAAACTTAATAGGGAACAATAAAAAACCAGAACTGTTTTCATCACTATCCAGACATCACAAGAATAAAAGCATTTAAATTTCCAGGAAAAACATTGAAGCTCACGAACTGATAAATTATTTTACCTTGCTTCACATTCTGCACCGGTACGACCAACAACATACTTGGAAGCCAGCTGATCCCAATTGAATTCAAGCAGACACATTCGAATGTTCTCAGGCCTAATCTCAAGATCTTTAATAGATGCCAGAATGGTATCAAAGTTGTTCACATATCCACTTGACCACTCTGAACTGTCAAGGAGGTAAGAAAATCATAATTGAGGAAAATGAGAGAGATCAGATGATACACTTTCTAATGAATGCATCCATGTTTCATGTGCTGATGCACTGATACAGTAGATTCTTCAGTGCTGGTATGAAATGGGCTCAAAAAAATATATTATTTTGTAAAAAAGAAAATTCGTCTAATTAAAAGAATGATCAAATCATATCTATGTTTTTTATTCTAATATATAATATAATGTAACTTTCACAGATTATTCATCCATTACATTCTAATAGAATTTGTTTTCAGTAAACTGTATGATGACTTGTAAAGCATGCTCAACATACTCGGTTCAAAGCTATGAAACACAGATGGTGTCTATGTTGAACATGATACAACAACAATAAAGAAAAGATAAGAAGGCCTCAGATGACCTCATATCACCGCGTGCATGTTTGTGTTTCATGATTTCTAACTTATGATATTTATTTTTTTAAAAAAATGAGCAGTGAAATTAAGAGATAAGCCACCATACAAAGTTTAAGAGGCATGGATTGTGAGTAAAACACATTCTCTGAACATGAATATAATTTCTAAAACCATGAAGCCTTCACTGCAACATACATGAGAAAAAATAAATAACATTACCTGTCTTGATTTATTGACATTTGAAGCACCTTTTCTTGAAATTGTTGCTTTATTCCCTTAGCAAGATTCTCCCTCTCAACATTAGACCACTTTTTCCGATCCAGAGAAAATGAAGACCGTTCTAACACCATCTTATATTTAGCAACATGAGCATTCTCAGCCGGGCCATAACACATTGGAGATACCTTTTTATCATCAATCTGTAAAAAATTAAAATCAAAATCTTAGAATTAAGAATTGCTTCTGTTTATAAAAGGCAGGCTTAAGGATAACTCAATCACAAAAACTAAAATATCATGCAGTAAATTAATGACGGTAGAGTAATAAACAGTCTTCCTGTGTACTGTATAATGCTTTTACTAACCAAAATACGTTCAATATGTGTTCTTCTCATTTATGTGGCCATTATCACCAACCATTAGATCTTATATCAATCCCGTTTCACTTGCCCAAATAAAATTTAATACTGGCTACAAGTGACAAAAATATTCGTAACAGAAACTTACAGTAGTTACTGCAATTTCATTACACGATATTTAGAATGGGTAAAACCCAACAACTTGTCATTCAGCCATTGAATACACACCCAATAATTTCTCAACATAAAAAAAAAAAAAAAAAACTTCGGAGTTCAGGAATGAAAAAAGTATTAAAGATAATATTTTTCAACCCACCTTCGTGTTACTTGAAGCAGGAGACTTTCTTGTTGATATTAATAGGACACGGGGATCCTTTTTCAGTGATATAGCTTGCCCTGTTCTTCTTATGCATGAAACCTGAAATTCTTTAAGAAGTTTAACTCTTTCCATCAATTGTCTGTTTTCTTGAATTTTTGCTTCCATCTGAATCAACTTACTTCGAAGTAACCTCTGGAAAGATCTATTCTTTTTTATTGCATCAATGAAAACCTGAGCAGACAAAGGAAATTTTGATCTTTTGTCCAGTAACTTGGATGACTTGCAGGCCTCCCCGGGATCTAATCCCTTAGATGCCACGCTGTTATCAAATTCAACCTCAGAGCACAGACCTGAGGTATGAGCTCCCTCTGCCATTTTATCCACATTATCTTCATCAGGACCTGATATTATTAGAATCCAGCGTTATTCTAAGGGTACAGGAAAGATAGATGGATATAAATAGGCATAACAACATAAGAATATAATATAAACAATAAAAACATAACTACACAACATGGCCAAACAATACGAAACTCAACACCCAAACATACAAGAGTAAAAGTCAGCCAAGTCATTAAAGAAAATATGACTGGACCGGCAAAGCCATACTGAGTAACGTAAGAATCATTCTTTGTCATCTAAAATGTTCAATGCAACTATCAATTAACCTAAAACAATATAAGAAAGAGAAAAGTTCAAGATTTTTCCCGACAGAAACCATTTGGTATTAGTATTCGGAAAGCAAAACTAAATAATACTCAACTCGAATCACCACCTATATTAACCAAAAAAAAAAAGGCATGGAAACAGATATTTCTAAACTACAAGGCAAGTGATGAGAATCCAAAACAAACTTAAATAACAAGCAGCCAGCCACGATAACAATCAAAATCACATTTCTTATCATTAAAAAAATGAAAAAAAGGATCCAACGCGGCCTGCCTTTTTCATAAGAGCCAAAGCGATTCAAAATGACCCGGAGGAGTTCCGTATCATCTTCATCATCATCAGACAAGGAAAGCGCCGGAAGAACTTTCAATGGCTTGAGAGACGAAGTCTGGTAAAGCTCCTGTACTCTTTGAAGATACTGAAGGTCACTCTGCTCGTCGTCCGAGTCTGACACGGGAACGAGAGCATCGCCGGGGCCCAACAGCGGGTCAAGTGCATTCGAAACCACTGCGTCAGCATTCTCATCGTCGGGAGCGAGGGTAGAAGTGGGTTTAAAATTATCGGGGTTGGTCCCGGCAAGCTTGCAGGCTTGTCTCAGGGATTCCATGTCCTCCTTGAAGCCGTCATCGTCTTCGCTGGAGGAGAGCTCATCTTCGTCGTTCTCGTCGGCACGAGGAGCCATTGCGCGTCGCAATGGAGAGGCTACACAACAGGAACTAGGGTTTTGCGGAGAAGAAAGGAGAATTGGAGGAAGAAGAAGGGGAGAGAGAGCGTTATGGTTGTTTGGGGAAGCTTGAATTGAGCTCTGCGCGAGCTTCGCGACGTTATAACGGAAGTCCGCTTGCGAATGATTTCTTGATGCAATAGGAGGCGCGAGACGGAAGCTTGTTCGGGTTGAGATTAGGCCTTGTTGTTGGGCAAGGAAAGATACCTAAATAAACCGACTTTGTATATTCAATCTCTTTTTAAATATTTAAACAGACTTAAAGCAATATTTATTCCAAACCAACAGAGTTCCCATTAATTCCCCAGGGGGTTGTGGTAAAGAACTGTAAAATGTATTTTGAATATTTATAATGTTATAGTGATGTTAGACTCAATTTATCTTTTTGAAATTAAAAAGAGATGACCAAATTGTTTATATATATATATATATATATTAAAATAAAAAACTATTACACTGTTGGCCAGCAGAGCTCAGGGGCAGCCTGCCTCCGAAGCTTCAGGCGGAATATTTCCTTTGGGAATTAATATTTGTAAAGTGGTAGGGGTGGGGTTCGAACCCACATCACTTGGTTTGTCCAAAAGATTAACGGTCATTGGGCTACCAATGACTTTCAATATATTATATGCAAAAAAAAAAATATATATATATATATATATATTAACTTTTGATCTTTAATCTAAATCCTTTCATAGATTTTATTAAGGAATTTATAACATTTCATTAGGTTTTGACAACTTTGGCTTACGAAGTAAAAAATTCATATCATCAGGTCATTCATAAGTTTTTTTAAAGAATTCATGGCATTTCATTAAATTTTACCAACTTTTGTTTCCTCAAAACTTGTAAATGACCTAATGATGTGATTTTTTTTTTTGAGAAGCCGGTCGCTGGTGTCAAAGCTTCGGCGAAAATAATTATTAGCAAAGTAACAAGATTTGTTAATGAATTCATGACATTTTATTAAATTTTAACAACTTTCGTTTGCCAAGTATCAAATCTAAACTATCAAGTTTTTGACAAATTTTGTTAAAGAATTCATGACATTTGATTTGGTTTAACAACTTTCGTTTACCAAGCATTGAATCTACCCTATCAGGTTTTTCACAAATTTATTAAGAAATTCATAACATTTGATTAGGTTTTAATAACTTTCGTTTACCAAGTTTTGATAAGATTTTAATAAGTTCATATATAAATTCCTTAACAAATTCTAATATGATTTTAACAAGTTCATGTATGAATTTCACAATTTCAAATTTAAAATTGATCACTTGCAGCAATGACAAGTATGTATTGAATCCTACATTTGATAAGGGTTCAACAAGTTCTCATACTAGTTAAGTTTACATATGAATTTTCCAAAATATCCACTTTTCATTGGGAAAAAAAACTCTCCCCCTTCTTCTTCATCTCTCATCACTCAACACCCTGTCATGTTCTCCAAATCATCAGCAAGACAACAATAAATTAAAAAAATCAGATCAACACTACACATATTTCCCCACAAACAAATGATCCAAAACCCTGATAAAGAACTGTAAAATGTATTTTGAATATTTATAATCTTATAGTGATGTTAGACTCAATTTATCTTTTTGAAATTAAAAAGAGATGACCAAATTGTTTATATATATATATATATATATATATATATATATATATATATATATATATATTAAAATAAAAAACTATTACACTGTTGGCGAGCGGAGCTCGGGGGCAGCCTGCCTCCGGAGCTTCAGGCGGAATATTTCCTTTGGGAATTAATATTTGTAAAGTGGTAGGGGTGGGGTTCGAACGCACACCACTTGGTTTGTCCAAAAGATTGGAGGTCATTGGGCTACCAATGACTTTCAATATATTATATGCAAACAAATATATATATATATATATATATTAACTTTTGATCTTTAATCCAAATCCTTTCATAGATTTTATTAAGGAATTTACAACATTTCATTAGGTTTTGACAACTTTGGTTTATGAAGTAAAAAATTCATATCATTAGGTCATTCATAAGATTTTTTAAAGAATTCATGGCATTTCATTAAATTTTACCAACTTTTGTTTCCTCAAAACTTGTAAATGACCTAATGATGTGATTTTTTTTTTTGAGAAGCCGGTAGCTAGTGTCAAAGCTTCGGCGAGAAGAATTATTGGCAAAGTAACAAGATTTGTTAATGAATTCACGACATTTTATTAAGTTTTAACAACTTTCGTTTGCCAAGTATCAAATCTAAACTATCAAGTTTTGGTTAAGGAATTCATGACATTTGATTTGGTTTAACAACTTTCGTTTACCAAGCATTGATGGGACCCGACAATGGCGGAGATCAAGCTATTCAGCACCCGGAGGAACATTCCGATCTGTTCAAATGGCTCGATGGGTCTGTGTTATATGTGTGCTTCAATTTTTTGTTATGCTTTTCAACTTTGTTTTTGGTGCTTCGATTTTTCTTGTTCTTATGGTTTAGTTATGTCAATTTGCAAATGAAAATGAAGCTTTGTGTCTGGTACTGTTGCTATTCGTAGGTGTTTTGGGCGATGGTGATGCTCACTTGAAGGTGGTGGGTGTGGGTCGGTTGATCGAATAGATGGAGGGGAATTTTTTTGTTGTTGAAGGGCATTTCCGTATTTTCATATTATAAGCACACATTTTAATTAAAAAATATATCTCACTTCCACCATTCTACCAAACATGTTTAATAAAGCACTTCCACTTTTAATTCTACTTCTATTTTCACTTCCACTTCTATAAGCACACATTTTAATTAAAAAATATATCTCACTTCCACCATTCTACCAAACATGTTTAATAAAGCACTTCCACTTTTAATTCTACTTCTATTTTCACTTCCACTTCTATAAAAAACTCTTTCATTACATCAAAGGGGCATTACAGTTGTGGCCACCGAACTATCTCATTCAATTTAGCAAAGATTTCCGCTATTACCTCCTATTTTTTAAAACTCTTTTTTCACCTGAAGTCCAATTTAAAACTTTGAATATATTCGGAAAGCAAATAGTTAATTAAATATTTATATTATATATCGGTATATACATTATATATGGATATATATATCTCTTATAACTATAATGATACGGTTAGTATTATTTTTTTTATACAGTTTTATTATTTTTTTCAATGCACGAGTTGTGTCATAGAATTTTGCTTTTCTTTTTTTACCATATTTTAGAGAGGTATAACCGTTAAAATAAATAAAATTATTTTTAATATATATATATATATATATATATATGTATGTATGTATATATTATCATATATAAGTGGGACAACAGTTCTTTAAGATAAAAAAAAATTAGGAAATGTTAGTTGTAATATAAGAATTATAAAAGAATAAATAAATCAAAATAAAATAATAAGGATATATTTATCAATTTTTAATTAGCTTTCATACCCTCCTCTCCTCAATCAAATAAAAATTATTAAAATACCTCCGATCCCTTCTCACCAAATAAAGTTCATAATCACTCCATTGATTCATTAAATATTAATAATAATCAGATAGAGTACGCCATTGCTGAACCGACATAGGTCTTTATTTTGATGAAATATCGTAAAGCAATTAGGACTATTGATGTACTTTCTCTTCCTGTCCTAATTATAAGATAAAGTTGATTTTTTTAGAGAAATTAAGGAAGGAAATTAAATTACTTTAGATTATTTATATTTATATTTTTTGTTTCAAACTAATTAATTTGACTAATAAATTAATATATAATCTAAGGATACATAACATATCATATGATTAAGTAACTTAATTAGTTTCCTTAATTTTTTCAAAAAAAGTCAACTTTATCTTATAATTAGGATCGAAGGTAGTAATTATATTCAAATGATATGCGTGCTTCCGGAAATTCCGTAATTGTATAAAATGAGATCATGTATTTCGGATGATATAAAACAATAGATTCAGAAGATGACATATCAGATTAAAATGCTCCAGAGTTGTTGCCTTGTGATTGAATCAGATCATAAATCATGTGGCGTTCACATAAGAAATTCTCACATCTTAAACAATACTCCCTTATAAAAATGGACCCGGCTGCAGTCTTTTTTTTATCAAATAAAAAGGATGGTCCTTTTTTTCATCAGGGCCATCCTTTTCTTTATGGTAGCCAACTCCTATAAAAAATACTCCTATCTTATAAAAAAAAATTAACATTGTTAATCCACTTAAGTCAAGTCCTTTTTTTCTACCATGACTCTGGAGTCCCTTTCAAACTATAGTTCTAGGGGATTTTACAAAATAAACTTCAGGAAATAAGATTAAGGTTTTCAAATTTTTTATACAAAAAAGGTTTTCAAATAGTAAAGACCAAAATTAAAATGAAAACAAACTTCAGAGGCTAAACATTGTATTAATACATACTTAAGAAATAGAATAAATTTACTAATTTTGATAATACAGTAGAGGAAAAATCATTTTATAGATACCATATTTTCCCTCAATTTTCAATTTTGTACCTGACTATTTTTTCGCTCTTAATTAAAAAGCTATATCTTGCTCTATCAGGACCATAACCCTAATATCAGGCTGGCGGTGTTAATTGAGTAAAGTTAATAGTGCAATCAAAATTTTAAAAGCCGGATCGGAGATCAAGCCGGAAAAGCTAAAAGGTTATCGTTCAATCGGTTGAAATGGTCAGGTCGTTCGGTCGAACAGGTGAGGTAATAATTAAATAAAAATAATATTATATACTTATATAATAATATATGAAAAAAATAAAAATATTAAATATCCAGATAATTTAATAATAAACGTAAATAGTTTAATTTTCAAATAAGTTAATAAATTCATATAATTATATGGTATCTCATAACATATATTTAGTTTTTTTCCAGTGATAATGATAAGCACATGTTTAATTTTGTATTAAGTATTTTAGACAAAAAAATGAAAATGAAATGAGAAATTGAGAATATGTAAATAAATTTAAAAAATATAAAACTAAAAACAAAGAATAAAACAAAAAATAAGGTAAAATGTGAGTTAATAGATAACTTAAATATAATGTCTATATAAAAATTTAAAAGATAAAAAGCTTTTAAAAATTTTCAACTTCCAATACCTCGGTGAACGTGTGTAACTATGATGGAGTGAAAGTTAAACATCATTAAAAAGAAAAAAAAAATAGCTGCAATGGAGGCATATAGGCTAAGAGACATGGGCAAATGGAGAAAACAAGAAAACCATCTTATTTTCTTTATTTTTTTTTACATAACTGCCAGCTTACCAGCTTGCATCGAGGATCGAGGCATTTTTTTTCCTCACTTCAGAAAATCGCAATCTCTTTCTTCTTTCCTCTAAGCATATGAAAAACCTTAAGCCAACAACTACAAGGCCATATCTGATGATGAAGAAAACCGGCAATTGGCAAACATCAAAGAACCATGGATGGAGTGAACAATGGAGCTCTTTGATTCTGTTTTTCTCATGTGTGATTTTCGACATTTTCTTTATAAATCAGTTTTATTTGAGGTTAGATAAAGATTTGGTTTGATATTCCTCTTTCTCTGCTACTTCTTCTCCTTCTTTGCATCTAGCTCGCTGCTTAGAGTTCAGTCTTCACCTGCCCAGCTTTTCAATAACCGCTCTAGGTCATGGTTGTTTTTCAGCCACCGGCGCAAATCGGTTTTGAACGACTCAGGGTCTGTTTGGGACCACGGCTGCCACAAAAAAAAAACCCATTTGAGACCCAAAAGTTCAGTTGGGGTGATGAGGAAGTGTTTGGGACCGTGATGTAACGTGATGGGCTTTTATTCAAAATGCTCTTTATATTAGAAGCTGGCCAAGAGAGCTTCTCCAGCGCGTCAGACCATGAAGGAAAAAAAAAAGATGCATCAGTCCTTTGCCACCGTTGGAAACATTAAAAGCAAATTTTTTTTCTTTAAAGCTGCATCTTCGTGTATTTTTTTTTTCAATAATAATTTTATTTTTTTGTTTTATTAAATTTTTTAAATATTTTTTTACTTCAATTATCATAATATATACAACTAACATATATATGTGTTAGTAGTATTTAATAATAATTGCACCTTTTTTATTTTATCTAGTTTTTTTAAAAAAATTTGATTTCAATTATCACAATATATACAACTAATATATATATATATATATATATATAATATTCAATAAAATTCATGCCTTTTCAGTCATTTTCCATCTAAACGGGCTTTTCAAACGCTAATCCAAACAAGTTTCAAGTTAGAAAAAAAGTCACTTCTGCCACCGCCAATCCAAACACAAATCACATCTAAAATCTAACTTTTTTTCTATTTGACTTTTCCAAAAACCCATCTAGAAAAAAAGCTTCTTCTCCACTGCTCATCAAACACGCACTCATTCCAGCTTGACCTTTAAAGCAGCTAAATGCTTTGAATGGACTGCCCTCCTCTCCAGTCAACGGTCGGATAGTCCGATCCCATTCGGGCGTGGAAATATTGAGGGCAATGGATCAAAAATTAAACGGCATTAAAAAATTATATTTTACGCCCACAATAATTTTGGATATACTTGCAAGTTAAAATATTTGTTAAGGAAAAGTTAATAAAAATGGTATATTATATATAAAATTAAGGGAATTAAATTTTCTGTATATACTTCATTTTTTGGATGCATTCTTTAAGGATAATTTTCATAAATTTACTCCTAAAACAAATAAGGAACAGTGACATCGATAATAAGGGGTTATTTAGTACTCCTCTAAAATTTTATTTATAAAGAAGAGAGAGAACATATTTTTTAGTCCTATTTATAAGACATGTCATTTAATTTTTTACATGACTATACAATTTTTCACTTGATTTATTATTGTGTATATTATTATGTTTTTCAAGGAAAAGACATGTAATTTTGTTCGGATGAAAAAGGACTACACATAGTTGTATATAAGGGCCTTAAAATATTAGGATGCGTTTGGTTAGGGGTTTTTCTGGGTTAGATGAGAGTGAGAGTTGAAGATAAAAAAACTTAGTTTGATTAGAAAGGGAAGAGATGAAAATTTTTTGTCTTATAGTATTCTCTCCCTTCCCTTGTCAAACCTCTAAATTTGGAGTTTTTTCTAAGTAAGAGAAAATTTATGACTCATTTTGATCAAATTACTCATGATAATTTTTTGCTATATCGCATCTATCCCCAAAATATAAAAACATTTTTTCCGTCTTTTTTTTTGGCCTTCTCTTTTAATCTGCAAGGTGCCTTTGTGGTTTCAAGCCATGCTTTAAATCTGCGACGTGCGGGTTCGAGATCTGGCATTCCAAAAATAATAATAATAATAATTCCCTCTGTTCTTTCCACTGTTACAGGAAATAATTGCATTTCATTAACACATGTGGTAACTTAAAATATATGATACTATGTGAAAATTTAAGGAATGTTATATTCACACTATAATTCTTCTTTTCTGATCATCTGTGCTCCTGGGAGAAGGGTGTCTTCATTGAATTCCCTCTCCATTTATTCTCCATTTAATGTCTCTACTATTAGATCAACTTTTAATGGTTGAGATTTAATGATAGATATAAAAATATTACTATAATTTTAAATATAATAAAAATTTATCATTAAATCTCAACCATTAAAAGTTGATCTAATGGTAGAGACATTAAATGGAGAGTAAATGGAGAGGGAAGTCAATGGAGACACCCTTCTCCCCTGTGGTCCTCGTCTCATTGTGGGAATCAGTACTAATGAACAATTAATTCAGATTAAGCTTCATCAATAGTTCTATTAATAAATTAAGAAATAATCATTTTATTAAAAAATAATTGTAAAAGAGGAAGGAAAATATGTAGATAAAGAGAAAAGAGTATATTTGTCAATTTATAATTCATTCTACTCACCTACCCTTTTAAACCAAATAAGAAATCAAACCTCCCTTTCCTCATCTTGAATCAAACAAAACTCATATCTATCATAACTTAATTTTAATGAACTTCACCTAACCGCACTTCTGTTGAATCAAACATAGCCTAAAACGTCATTGGAGATTATAAGCTATATTTGGAATAGCTGTTTTTTTTGAAAATAAGTGTTTATAATGTAAGTCGAGATAAAACTCCTCTCACATATTTATTTCATATATCATAAATCATGATTTATAAATACTTATAAATCAAAAATAAATTATCCCAACCCAACACTCTGTTCGGGAAACTGCTGGAACCAAAAAACTCGGAGCGCAATCGGGCACGGGACATCTGCTATTTAAATTTTAAAGGGTAAATTCTGATATCACATCTCCTAAGAAAATTACTTATAAGGACTCCATTAATAAGAAATTGTTGTCCGTGCCCCATTAAAAATCTGTTTTTTGGTTGATAGCGAGGCCCAAGGCCCATATTTCCATATCCCTAATCACTAATCAGTTACGCTTCAACCTCGTCCGACATCTCTTCCACTTTTAACTCAGGGACGCGTCTTCCAGATCTGTTCGGCATCGCCTCCGCTTGTAACATCGACGCGTCTTCCAGATCTGACGCTCCTCGTGGGGTTGAAGCCGATTTTTGCCAAATTGTGAACACGTTCATTAGCCTTCCTTGGGATCGCTCGGATTTTCACTTCCCATGACGCTCCTCTCCAGTAAACTGCAATATTCCTCCACCTTCGCCTCCCCTTTCCAAAATTTCAGAATCAAGCCTCCGCCTCCGACGCGAAGATTTTTTTTTTTTTTACAAACCTACAAATCCATGTATCACAACTGTCATGAATTATGCGGCAACCCTGGATCCCCATGAGCTGCAGCATCGGTATTAAGTTTGACCCCTCATTTATAGGTTTGCGTCACCTCACATATCCAACTCTACTTTTGTTACTTTTCAGGGCATCCATCCCCTTTTCTGTTATACACCTCTGTGGCTTTGCACACTCTGGCATGTGGCATGTTGAAGTTATTGCTCTGCATTCACCAGTTTCATCATGTGACACCAAAGAAAATCGCCTAAGGTAATCCTTACTCTTCTCTGTTCTCCCGGTATGTTTTTGAACCACGTTGGCCTGAGAATAATCCCACCGGCCACCATGTATGGTTGTTTCCAACTTACCACACCCTCAAAGTCCTCGGCCACCCCACCAAAAATTTCTTCTTCCGCCAATTATAAGAATAATATAAAGTATAAGAATTCCGTATTTTCAGTTCTTGACATATCTTTTTAAAATAGGATTTCCTCTTTCACCATTCTTGGTAGTCTCCGATTTGAATAGCGGGAAACAGCCTGAGGGAAGAAAACTACCCTCTTATAATTATGCCATGAGATATTCAATGCATCATTACTCAAAAAATATATAAAATCATTGTTTCAAGTGAAAAATACAAAAAAAAAAAAACGTTAGTGAAAATTTCAGTTAAATATCATTTAACCTGGGCAAACCCAAAAGGTCTGGTAAAACATGAAAAAACATGGAAAGGACACAAAGGTAATACGGTAGTAATATAAGATTTCAAAGTTTGTGTGTTTTTACCAAAATACCCTAAGCAAAGAACCCTCGTTGGTGCCGGAGCTCTGGAAACAATTTGAGTAAAGCCATTAACTATTTGGGTATAGAGATTGACAATTTAAGCTCCCAGGTTGTCATTGTGCACCTAAGTATCTAATTGTCATTCTCAAGTTGTCATTGCCTATATTTAAGTTGTTAACGATGCCTAACCCAAGTTGTCAATCTCTATACCTAAGTTGCTAATTGCTATACCTCAAGTTGTATGTTATACTCAAATTGTTAGTCTCTATACCCAACTTGAGAATAACAATTAACAACTTGGGTATAGAGATTAATAACTTAGAGAATACAAGTTGTTAATCTCTATGCTCAAGTTGTCATTTCTTATACTTCATTTGTCAATGACGCCTATACCACTATTAGGGATCGTTGACAAATTGAGTATATGTAATGACAACTTGAGAATAACCATTTTTAAATTCAAATGGTATTTAACTGGAATTTTTCTAATTCAAATGTTAAAACTTGAGGGGCATTATGATAAAAACACACAAACTTCAAAATCTCATATTTCGACCGTATCACCTTTTTGCTCTTTTTATGTTAAGAAAGATTTTAACAGGTATTTTGGGGTTTTCCAAGTTTAAATGGTATTTAACTGGAATTTTCCCTAAATCTTATTTTTATATTTGTTAAAATATAGCAATATTTTCAATTTTCAATCCTTATTTTAACTTTTTCAAATGTAAAATATGTTGTTTTTGTCTTTTTTGACTAAGTTGACCCCCTTTCCAGGCGCCTCTCTCAATACATATGCTTCTCGAGATTCCAACTTGTTTTTTTAAACAACTATCCCAATGGATTTTTTTTAAGAACTTGATTTTAAAAAAAAATTTATAAAACTGTTTTGAAAAAAAATAGAAAAAAAAAAGAAACAAGCCCTTAGATTTCTTCTGAATAGTTTTATTTTTCATCGAAGTCCAAAGTATACACAACAAACCAACAGTAATCTTCTTCTCTTGCTTGTCTGCTTTTATTGTTACCCATTCATACTGTTACTTTAATTTGATGCATTTCCAAGCTTCGTTTCACTTGGTTGCATGTGTAGAGAATAGTCATTATCCACTACAATAGTCATGTTATATAAAGATAACTGAATTGCCCAAATTTTAAATTGGGTCACTAAATTTAACAAATTCTAATTAAGGTTCTAAATCAATTCAGCTATCATTAAATGAGATTTTAGAATTTAATAATTTTATCTTACTACCTCTACGTTGATTCTATCTCATAATCCCTACCTCTTTATCCTCCTTTTCCTTTGCTGTTTTTTTTTCTTCCTCCTTACGTTTAGATATTTTACTAGCAACTCGAGATAATTTGGGTTCATTGTAAAGCTTATTTATCCGGCTAAGAAGAAAGCTTAATTACATTGGCACAAAAGATGATTCATGTTGTTTTTTCTACTAATCCGTATTCAAAAGTACGGTAAACATGAGAAAATTTCGATATTTTTTTAATAAAGAAGAATTGTTGAACCATACAAATACAAAGAGGAGTCTAGGAAGGATTTTAATTTCTTTTCATTTGTTGTTTTTTTTATTTATAAAAAATACTTGGGTCCGTGTCCCATTGTGTACCTGGACCCATGGGTCTATTGCGGAGAAGAAATACCCAACGAGCTTTGAATACTTCATCGTTTGAAAGCTTGTCTGAGAAGAGTCGAAAGAGGAAAAAAGATTGAAAGCGATTTTGGAGACGGCATTGAGTGAAGAGCAAGGCTGTCCTTATGGTTAGTTAATCGTCTCATCTTAGATCCCCCTCCTGTGTCTGCATTCACTTATACAGTCAAACAATAACCCTAGCCACATACACATTCATCGATCAATAGAAAAAGAAAACCCTAGAATGTCCCTTTTGATATTTTTTTAAAATTTCTTTTGGGCTCAAAGGTTGGTTTTATTTGATCAGTCGGGGACTGAGTAGTGATGTAGATATGTAGACCAAGATTTGGACAGTTAAGAGACCAGTAAGAGGGGTTGGTGGAAATGTTAAAAGGAAAAAAACTCAGGTATAGATGTAGGGGTGAGATAGAGAGATGAATAGTGGGTTTTGAGGTTTAGTCATGGTCAGTGCATGGGCTCGCTTACCCAGTTTTACCAATCAGTAATCATTGCCTCTTCTAATAATCTTCAATCTGCATGACCAATAACTTCTTGTTGAAGCTGCTGAAAGGTAAAATTGGACTGTGTGAAGTTGTTGGTGTATTTGGATTGGTCTATTTTTGCTGAATTTTGAATTGCTATAGAAAACTTTTGCTGTAATAATCTGAATTTATCTGCTGATACATGCTGTTAAAGTGCTGCACAATTACCTAGTGTTGTCACTTGCTGTCAAAACTAATTTGCTGTTATAAGTGCATTCCTGAAGTATGAGTTTTAGTCAACATTATTAAATTCATTGATTGATTGTAAAGGCAAATCAGGATGCTGAGGTGAATTTCCCAGAGCGGCTAGTTATCGAAACCTTGCATGCTTACCCGTTCCGCATGGTGTTGGAGGCGGAAATGGATATGGCAAGTCCTGGTTGCATTGAGAATGAGGAGGATAATGCAACAAAAAAAACTTCAACAAGATAGAATAGTTTGCCACGATCCAGCTTTCAATAAAAACTCCAAGATATACTCAGGAACACCTGTTAAAGACAAAAGACTGATCAAATAGGATAAAAGTTAGTCAGAAATGAAATCAAACTCAAGAGCAAACTTACTTAAAGAAGCCGATGGAAAGCCTTCTTGCACAGGGCAGCACATATCCCGTCGCATCTTATAGATCAAGCACCCCGAGTGGAAATGGATGTGGCATGTCCTGGTTGCATTACTATCAATCACCCGGACCGTGTAATTGTTAAAACCCCGTGTGGACACTCTGTTCGCTCGGGGTGTTTGATCTATAAGATGCGACGGGATATGTGCTGGCCTGTGTAAGAAGGCTTTCCATCGGTTTTTTTGAGTAAGTTTGCTCTTGAGTTTGCTTTCATTTCTGACTAACTTTTATCCTATTTAATCAGTCTTTTGTCTTTAACAGGCGTTCTTGAGTATATCTTGGAGTTTTGATTGAAAGCTGGATCGTGACAAACTATTCTGTCTTGTTCAAGTTTTATACTCTGCCAATATATAGCTCCTGAAACTTCAGAATAAGGTACGGTTATCTAACTGGTTCTGCTGATTTTTTTTTGGGTGCATTCTCACTAACTCAAACTTGGCATTGATCTTGTTTTTATGCATGAGACCTTACAGGTATGGGAATTATACTCTTTCCATCAATACCTTCAAAAAAAAGTATAAATATGTTTTTTTATTTGCAAGTATGATATATAAGGGAGTAGTTGCAGGTGTGTTTCTAGGTACGAGCTTTTGAATGTTAAGATCCCTATTAATTGCTACTCAAACATTAAAAATAACTTGAAGGGGACAAATTAAAGCTAATGCATCACGTACAGTTGCATGCAGAATTTCAATGTGTTAGTCAACTATAATGTCTTGGTCCCAGGAATGAGTTGTATTTGTACTCATGATATTAAAGACTAGTATTTTTTTTTTGGTAAAATGTGGGCTCACGCCCAATTCATTAATCAAAACTGATCTGGGATGTGCCACCCCCACAAAGTCCCTATATAGATAATGTCTAATCTGTAAAGGTGGATCATCATACATTTCCACCAAATTTTCATGTTCTATGCTTATGTTTGCTAGGAAGTCAGCACGCATATTTCCCTCTTTGAATACATGCTGGACTCCAAAATTAGAAAATACAGCTAACTGACTCTTTACAAGTTTTAACAAACTACTGTCAACTTCTATACCATGCAGCACTTGCTCAACCATACACACAAGTGCAGAAAAATTACTTTCTAAAATCAGATTCTTTACCTTTACGTCTCCAACCATTTTCAGACCTGTTACTGCACCCCATAACTCAGCTTTTATAGTTGAGCAATTTCCAAGTTTTCTGGAAAAGCCTTTAATCTAGCTGCCATCACTTCCCCCAATTAAACCCCCGCAACCAGCTCTACCAGAATTTGTTTTATACACCATCCACATTCAACTTCACCCAACCCTTATTCTGAACTTCCCAGCATATATTCTGCATAACCCTCCTGTGTCCTATTCCTCCACACCTCAGATTCTGTGCTTGAATATCACGAACATATCTCATGATAGGAGTCTTTAGATCTGTTGGAACTTGATAATCCTTCGCAAAGAGAGACATATTCCTGAAATACCATAGCTTCCAACATGTTACACCAAAAACTACCTTCCATTCTTCATCCCTACTACTTAAATTCTTCCTCATCCACTCTTCTCCCTGAAGCTTGTAAAATTCTACCTCTTCATCCCTCATTCCCAGATCAACCCACACCATCCAAGTAATTGTACATTCTCTCAACACGTGTGTGAGTGTCTTTAGTTCCCCATCATTTTTGAAACACAACCCAGAACACCCAAATAGATGCCGTCTTTGTTCCCCTGTAAGCAACCTATTATGCACAGAAGCTAGAGAAAAACTTGGACTCTACGAGGTCCCTTCCACTGCCAAACCAAACTCCAAATCTCATCCTTTGATCCCTTTTCCTCTCTCAACTTCCTATACATCTTCGAAACAACATTATTGTTTTTTAAGTTGGACCCCCATTTTATTTTATCAGTCGCAAAATCATCACAGGGTGGTGGCACAACTCTCATTAGCTCACACCCCTCTTGTGTAACAAGTTCCTGTAATGTTCGGTGATTCCAATCACCATTGTGACTAACCAATTCTCTCACCGTGCACATCCTTTCCTCCTCCTTCAAAAGACCCACAAAATGATTAATCATTTTACTCCTATCATCAACCCACTTATCCAACCACAAACTAACCATTCTTCTATCCCCTAGTTCCTATTGCACATTATCAATCAGATTTGGCCACAACCTCCCCACATTTTTCCAAATCTCTAAATCTGCATTCTTGATAATGCATTCCTTACTCTCATCCATCCCTCTCCCATATTTCCCTTTCAAAACTAGGGAACAAAGGCTCTTAGGTTTAACAATAAGGTTCCACCCAATTCTCCCCAAAAGAGCATCATTCATAGTGCCTAGCTCCTTTAGTGCATATCCTCCTCTTTCCTTGGGTGAACACAGAACCTCCCAACTCACAACTGAAATCTTCCGCTTACCTTCCTCCATCCCCTATACAAACTCCCTTTGTAATTTAACCATTTGTTGCCTAACTCCAATAGGAATATGTGAGTGTTGCATATAATAAATAGCCATTTAATTTGTAACTAATTCTACTAAAGTAAGTTTGCCAGCTAAGGAAAGTATTTGCTTCTTCCATCCACTTAGTTTATTCTGCATTTTATCCAACATAAACTGAAACTTTCCTCTCATGCTTCTTCCCTTAGTTACATATGCCCCTAAGTATCTTCCTAGATCATCCATCCTTCTAAATCTTGAGATATCACATATCTCCTTCTGCATAAATCTATTCGTTTTTTTGAGAAGAAAATATATGTCTTATGTATATTAATTTTCTGTCCAAATATTCTCCCAAACTCCTCTAATACTTGCATTACTGTACTAATTTGCTCTTTATTTGCCTCACAAAACAACAAAAGGTCATTAGCAAATAAAATATGAGATATTGCCGTGCCCCTTCTACCCATTCTCAATGGGATTCATTTCTTCATACTCACACAATCAGCAATCATGTGGGATAACTTCTCCATCTCCAAAACAAACAAGTATGGAGACAAAAGATTTCCTTGCCTTAACCCTCTTCCTGGGATAAACTGATCATTTTTAGCTCCATTTCACATCACACTCATTGTTGTTAAACTAATACAGCCCATAATCACCTTTCCACATACTCCTCTAACCTAATTTCTAACAACACTTTATCTATAAAATTCCATGACATTCTATCATAGGCCTTTTCTAAATCAATTTTGATAGCTATGTACCCCTTTTCCCTTGCATTCTGTTCATAGAGTGGACCATTTCTTTAGCTATAATGATATTGTCATGGATGTTGCGCTTTGGAACAAAGCTAGTTTGGAACGGTGACACTAACTTGTCCATCAATCCTTTCAATCTATTGACTACTATTTTAGACAGCCCTTTATAAAGAACATTACACAAAGCAATAGGTCAAAATTCACTCACCTTTTCTGGCCTCTCTGTCTTTGGAATTAGCACCAATAGTGTCTTATTAACTTCCCTAATCAACTCTGTCTCTCTCTACATCTTTTAGACATATTTGCAAACAAAGATTCCAACCACTTGCCAATTTTCGTGATAGAACACTACTGAAAATCCATCTTCTCTAGGGGCTTTTAACCGCCCCCCAATTTGGAAAAAAGCCTTGCGTACCTCATTTCTTGATACTTCTCTACTCAACCCCCTTAAAATCTCTTGATCCACCTCCCCCACCTCTGATTGGTGTTAATCTACCCTCTACAACAACATCTTCTGAAAATAATTGTTCATAGAAGATCTGGAATAAACTTGCAATATCCTCCTCATTCTCAATCCATTCTCCTGCATTATTCTCCAGCATTTTTATCTTGTTCCTTCGTCTTTGTGCTAACCTTTTTGTATGGTAATACTTTGTATTTCTGTCCCCCTCTACAATCCACTTCCTTCTAGCCTTTTGGAAGCATAATAGTTCTTCTTGATTCAAAGAATCAAGTAACTTCGCCTCAAGCTCTTGCTCAAGCTCTATAAGGAAAGGATTCGAGTGTCTTTCCATATATTTTTGTACTCCTTCCAGCCTATTTCACAACCTTTTCTTCCTCTGCTCAATCCTCCCAAACACATCCCTATACCATGTTTCTAAATTTTGTCTTAATTTGCACAAATTTCCTCTCGCTTCCTCCTTACCTTTCCAGTAACTCCTCAACAAATAATCAAACTTCTCATGTGGTTGCCACGCAACCAAATATCTAAATATTCTTCTGCCTCCGTTATAATTTTATGGATGCAATTCAATGACTAAAGGATGATGATTTGAACACACTCTTGGAATAACTTTTACTACAGCATCTACAAAATGTTGCTGCCATAAAGTATTGCTCAAGCACCTATCCAGCCTCTTGTATACTCGTTCCAACCCATCCTATTTAGGCCCCTTCCATGTGTATAGTGGCCCTTTAGCATCAATATCAAGTAAACGACAAAAATTAATCCAATCATTGAATTTATTACATCGAGCTGCATTTATCCGTCCCCTTCTTTTTTACTCCAATGGTGTCTTGATTTCATTAAAATCCCCTCCTATTAACCATGGTTCCCACACACTCTCTACCAATTCTCTAACTCTTCCCTACAGCTAATTCCTTACTTGTTCATTTGGATTTGTATACACAACAGTAAACAACATTTTATCGTCTCCAATTTGCACTCTACAATGCACAAATTGTGTTTCTTTAATCGACAGTTCTACTTTAACATCTTCTAAATCCCAAAGTAACCAAATTCCTCTTGAAAACCCTTCCGCTTCCATCCTAATAGAGTATTTAAACCCCTATTTTCTAATTATCCTACTAGCATTAGTCCCACTTACTCCTCGTGGTTCTAATATAGCCACAATATCAACTCTATACCTCCTTCTTAACTCCTTTAAAGCAATTGTAGACCATTTGCTCGCCCCCCTAATATTCCAGATTATAAACTTCCTGATTAAGCCTTGTAGACAAATCACACACACCTTAACTATTTGCATCAAGAGAAGGAGTAGGCACTCCCACCTTTGCATTCATCTCCGATCATTCAATTTCATCATCTTCCTCCCCTACAACTTGCTCCCCCAACTCCGTATCCTCCTTTCCTCACTCTTCCGAATCTAATAAATCCTTATTAAGCATCTCAGCCCTCCCGTCCTTGGACTCCTTAATATTCTTTTTTGCAACATAATCAACTTCCCCACTCATATGGCTCTTATTTAATCTCTCACCACTCTTGCCTGCCTCCTTAATCCCTTGTGTTTTAATTTTCAACTTTAACACATCCTTCCGATCAACCTGATTAATGTTCCCTCCATTCCTTATCAATGGTATGTTCTTCCCCTCCTTTTCTATACTCTGCTTCTTCTTCAACTCTCGTTTGACTCCCAAATGTCCTTGGGAATTAGTTACTTCCCTTAACACCTCCCTCCTAGTACTTTCTTGCATTAATTCATTCTGAACCTGAGGCTCTTCCACTTCCAACATTGAAAATCTTGATCCCCTCTATTGCCCTTGTTCATAAGCGACACCTCTCCTCAACTTCCTCCCCTTTTGCACCGTCTTCCATAATCCCTCTCTAGCCAACCCTGCCCCTTCCTTTCCATTCACACCATTATTACCTCCTACATCATAGCTCTGTATCTCCTCCTTCCCCTTATTAAAATCATCACATTGATCCATCACATACCCAAAACAACCACACTTTTTCCATAGGAGCCCCATACTCTCAAACCATAGATAACACTTGCCCCTCAATGACAAATTCAGGAACAAGAGGTTTTGTCAAGTCTAACTCGACACATCCTTGAAAATCTTCCCCTAGTTCTCTGAGGAGTATGAATATCTAATCTAATGGCCTTTCCTATAACATTTCATAGGTTTAGCAGAAAGTTTTATCAAACAAACGAGTAGGTAAATATGGAATTCTTACCCACGCAATCAATGAATCAATTTCTTGCTTAGGATTGAACTCTGGCCACCATCGAGCAATGCTAAGGTAAGCATTTGCTATTACCCACGGTCCCCCAGTCAGTGCATCCATGTAATCCCCTCTGTCTTGAAATGTGACTAAGAAAAAATTGTTCGCCATATTAAAGATATCAATCTCGCCCAGAGCTGCTTCAACTTCACCGCCATGAACCTATATATTGGTGTCCTTCTCATCAATTTCACAATCAGAGTAGATCAGAAAGGTTTAATCAGACGCTCCCTTTCCTTGTCATCCAAGTAGAATCTCGGACACACAGGTTCTGAGCAAATCCACCGAGATACCTTCGCTCGGATTCAACACCTTATCAAAATTCATACCAGCTCCATAATCTTCAACATCCTTTTCCTCTTCATCTGACTATTACCATCAATAGACCTTCGAGTCGACATTTCTCAACAAGGATTCCCTATACGACTTCGGCGACACTAGCGCATCCTCCTTCTCCATCCAGCCTTACGCCCTTGGCTTCAAGCTGACATTTCCCGTGAATGTCGTACCACTCATCCCAACCTTCCTCTTCCTTCTACCCGAATCCTCCACTTTCGCCTCCATCTGATTGTTCTCTCGCCTCTTGTCACAATTCGCACTGAAGAGACCACTCTTTTCCTCTGCCGCAGTGGGCGACGAAGTCTACTCTCACTGCACCACCATTCACGACGAGCCCTTAATTAGGAGCCCTAGTAAAGAAAAATCGTGATCATCAAGTGTCTTTTATTTTTAAAAACTTGTATATTTTAATTGACTGATTTTATATATATAACTTTTTCGTACAAGTTATAATAGGATATATAATACGTACTGGGTAATTTACACAATATTGTTTCTGAATTTCATTATTGAAAGTCATAATAGGAGGGGGTAGCTGAATTGTGTTGCTTACTGGAGGCACCGGCTTATGTTTATGAGCAACTATTACAGGACTAGGATGATTCACAGCGGGAGAACCCCTCTCACAACAGTTGAGATAGGGGAGGTCTAATTACAAGTCTAATGCTTGCCATGTTATCTTAAAAAAAAAAACTGATCATATTTCTTTCTGAAATTAAGAAAAAAATCATATGTTGTCTTTTTTATTTTGACAAAACATCCTTCATATTTATTAAAAAATTTCTTTTTAATCCATTAAAAAAAGTTCTATTTAATGGATTATAAGATAATTTCTTGCCTTAGAAAAGGTCTGTATATATATATATGTATATATATCTTATTAATAATTATTGATTGATAAACTTGTACGATTTTAACAAAATTTTAGAGAAATATGCATATCTTATCTTACTCAAAATTAGGGGTGTTCAAAGTGTCTCGGTCCCGGTTATCCCGGACATTTTATCCCGGGAATTTTTCGTCTCGGTCGGGGTCGGGATCGGGATCGGGATCTATTAGAACTGGGATTAGGGTCACACCTTGTGATCCCAGTCTCGGTTTTTTTATTATTATTTTTATATTTTTTTTCTTAAAAAATAAGTTATTCTTTTATTCTTGTATTTTTTACCCCATAAATTAAGTTATCATTTGATAAAATGTATATAACATATCTAGTTAGAGTTAAATCATATATATCGTGATGCTAATCCTAATTATATAATGTATAAAGATAATAACAAAAATGATGAATGTGATAATAATAATAAAATGTTATTCTACAATTTTAGATCAATTTGTGTGATTATTATGATCTTTTCGATTCACCGGTTTTACAAAAAATAATGCACTCTTTATTACTCATTGCCATATGAGTTTTAAAGTTCCTTTATTATTAAGACCAAAGATTCATCACTACACTCAGCCGTTGACAGCTCAGCATGGTGATTATGAATATAAAGAATTTCAAATACCCAAAAGTATAAGAGAAACATTAGAAAAATGTTTTGAAGAAAATCCAAGAGCTTTTGTAAACAGAAAAAACTATATTGCAAAAATAGAGTTAAAAACTGACAAACCAGTTTATGAAAAACCAAGAAGGTATACAAAGCTAGATTTAGAAGATTTTCCTAAAATAATGGAAAAACTTTTAAAACAAGATTTAATTAGAGAATCTAAGAGTC
The DNA here is from genome assembly GCA_963242795.1 of Inga leiocalycina. Lineage (NCBI taxonomy): Eukaryota > Viridiplantae > Streptophyta > Magnoliopsida > Fabales > Fabaceae > Inga > Inga leiocalycina. Next base: position 26,403,130 of record OY725322.1, read on the forward strand.
TGTGGAATTGTCCTGGATTTTTAGTAAGAAATTAGTTAGAACAAAAGAGAGGAGAATCAAGATTTGTAATAGATTATAAACCTTTAAATAAGGTAGTTAAATCTAACACTTATCCTCTCCCAAGGAAGGAAGTTTTATTTGATAAAATCGAAGACTCGAATATATTTTCAAAATTCGATTGTAAGTCTGGATTTTTCTAAATAGAACTTGAAGAAAAGTCAAGAGAATGGAGAATGTTCTTCCAATGGGACTAAAGACTAGCCCAGCCATTTTTCAAGAAAGAATGGATAAAATTTTTAATCCATATAGATCTTTTATTTGGTCTATATAGATGATATATTAGTATTTTCCAAAAGCCCAGAAGAGCATAGAAAACATTTATTTGTTTTTGCTTGCAAGTCTTTTGAAAATGGACTAGTCTTTTGAAAAAGGCCGAAATAGGAAAAGCCCAAATAGAATATTTGGGATTAATAATAAAGCCCAAAGGTGTTGTAGAATTACAACCCAATATTATTCGGACAATATTAACATTTCCGGATAAGATCAAAGACAAGAAACAACTCATGTCATTTTTAGGACATCTAAATTATGCCATGAATTTTATTCCTTATGGAGCATTAGTAAGAGGAAAGCTTCAGAAAATGCTTAAAAAGGATAAACCCTTTAATTGGGTAGATGAAGAAACTCGAGAAATGATTAAGATGAAGGAGTTTGTAAAAAATGAAGTTAAACCTCTACCTTTACCAAAAGATAAGGATGATTTATTCTTACAAACGGATGCATCCAATTATTATTGGGGAGCAGTACTGCGAAAGCGGGAAGAACCCATAAATCCAATTTTATCTTATGCCTCAGGTACTTTCAAAGGAGCAGAGATAAACTATGATATAAATGAGAAGGAGCTTCTAGCTGTAAAAAATGGTATAAAGAAGTTCGAGATCTGGATTGTCAGTAAAGAATTTGTTGTTGAAACAGATAATACTCAAGTAAAGGCTTTTATTAATAATAAATGCCCAGACACTATTGCTAGCCAGAGAAGAGCCAAATTATCTGCATGGTTTAGCATGTATTCTTTTAAAATTGTGACTATTAAAGGAATTCATAATGTTTTTGCAGATTTTCTTAGTTGATATGGAAGCCAGTTCCATGACTAACCTATTGGATCAAATTCAAAAGATCCAAGAGGAAGAAGCCAAGTTGGAATCTCTTCTAGATTCTCAGAAACAATTATATGAGAAACTTTCTGAGTTTCAAAGCCAAGTAATACTTCAAAGAAGTATTTTATTACGTCATTTGGCCGAGATTTCAAAAGGACAGATTCCTCACATCTCTGACACCCGCTTGATCCGTCTTTTCCCATTTTCAATGTACTGATTTATCCTTTTTATATTTCCAATGTAGTTTTTTGGAATTTTCCCAATTTTTAATGGTATTATGCAATTTGAACATTAGGAGAATAGTAAAAGTACAAGAAAAAAAAGATTGGCAGACTCAAATTCATTATGAATAAAATCTATGAATACATCCCAAAGAAATAAGGCATATGAAGAACCCAACAAAAAACATTAAGGGCCTGTTTGGTACGTAGGAATTGATCCCATGGAAATGGAAATGAAGACCAATTCCATGTCTTGAGGATGTTTGGTATGATGGAATTTGGCAAAATTCCATTTCCACATGGAACTCAATTGAGGCTAATTCCACCAAGATCAATTCCACACAAAAAGCTAAGATTTGTAATTCCACCCCTACATTTCCATCATTACCCTCCTTACTCACTGGCGATTTTGCTCACTCATGGCGACGATGGCGACTTTTTTTCCCTCACCAGTGATGGTAGCTCTCCCCTCCACCGGCAACGACAACAACGGTGGCATCTAGCACCGGTGATGACAACCACGGGAATGATTGCTCTTCCTCGTCGGCAATGGCAGCGACGACAGCTCTTCCCCCTCCTCTGGTGAGATCTGGGCTCGCTTCGCCAGATCCTCATCTCCATCTACCCCCTCTTCTCCGATGGACATGTGCACAGCGGTGATGAGGTCGAACTTGGAAGGGAGAATGAAGATCGAACTTCGCCTCATCTGTTTTGGGAACGTCGAACTTCGTCTGATCTATTTTGGGAGTTTTTTTTATTTAGGAGGGCATTTTGGTCTTTCCATGTAAAAAATAAAACTCATTTCCATGACATACCAAACATACTTTTAAAGCCCATTTCCATCTCCATATCGATTTTCATATCTATATCCATATCCATTTCCATTTCCATCAAAATCAATTTCATCATACCAAACGGGCCCTAACTTCTACATCTGAGACCCAAAAAGGTGCTTCATCCTCTCATAATGTCTTTGCCAGAAATGCAACAAACTGAGATAATTGGATAGAGATCTCCACTGACTGCCCATTCAGCTTCAATAGCTTTGTCGTGGCTTAAATGAACTACTTAGAAAATCTCCATACCTTTGAGGAGTTCCCTAATGTGGCCTCTGCTCCTCAACCATGAGAAATTTTCTTGCATGGCAGAAATTTGGATATTAGAGAGAATATAATTAATAGTACATATTCATAAATGAAATGACAAACCAATAAATCAAATACCCACATCAAGAAGATTTTGGTACACCATACTTGGTGGCAAAGCCTAATATGGATCAGTCAAAACATACCATTTCCAAGCATGCATAATAGCAATGGCATCATAACAAAGAAATTAAATAAAAAAATAAAAAAATAGAGGAAAAGCATGGTAAAATATGAATAACAGTAATAACATGTAATAGTAATACTTGTAGTTAGGATTATATGCACCAAACTTCCCAACATGTTATGCGGCCTATACATATATGCCACAATAAACAAAAGTAATTATAATATAGTCATAAAAGGGATGGGGATATAGTCTTGATTTAAAAGGGAGAGAAAGGGGGTTATTGGTAGCCAAGATTAACATCTTGTACACAAAAAGATAAAGGGAACAACATCTTCAGCACTACACATGCCAAAAGAGTTGGAGATAAGTCAACCTAGCCCCTATATCACAAGCTTCTTCAGCGTGAGAACCTCAAGAAACTCTAGCTTCACATACACCTTTATAGCTCCACATGCACCCTTGTAGCCCTGAACGGATAAAATTGACCATTTGTTAACATAAGGGCAAAAAGCTTTCACCTTTATAGGATCAAAGTAATTTTGACTTAAGGTGAAGGGCTTAGAGAATGAAAGGCGCTATAACTTACTACTTAGAGTCATGCCTAGTGGTCGGCAAATTCAAAACAAGCCCATGTCAGGGATTAACTGAATGCTATCACGGTGAATTGAATGCTATCAGGGGTGACCTTGGTTCCACTTAAGCAAGGTCTTGGGTTCGAGCCTTGTGTATGCAGAAAATTTCCATTGGGAGACTCTCCCACCATAGCCAGATGCGCAATGCGGGTCAGATCTGGATATAGTCGGGGCAAAGCTCCGGTGAACCAGGTGGGCAACCAAAAAAAAATCATGATTCTATGTGTCGTTTAAACATTTGGCACTAAATGTGATGAAATAAAAATAAAAATGGTTATTAGATTAAAACAAGATAACAACGACACAATGTTTCAAGTAGAAGGCACTTGGTAGCTTACCAACACATCTCTCGTCCTCAAACATTGCTCAAGCTATGTCGGAACAGGAGCTAAGATAGAGGCAATGATCTAACATGGTCTCATAGCTATCGTGGATGACAGAGTCGGTGGTAAGCTCGAGGTAGAAACGCTGGTGAAAATGCTCCCCTCCATGCACCACCTCCATGTTAGTTATGTTCAATACCTTCCCCTCCTTCATCTTCTAGAGGAAACGCTCTATGACCTGATTAGAGTGAAAGAAAGCAAGCATCCTGTTGCCCTCGCACAATTAATGACAAAGCGCATTTAGACATGCATTTTCACAAGAATCTTAACATGAAAATGTGAGAGGTAGAAAAGAAAAAGACGACAACACAGTAGATATGTATCTCTTACCTTCTTGTCATACATGATGAAATCATACCCAACGAACTCCTGATCATATCGTGAGGTCCTAATGTTATGGCAAAGGTCCCACTGCTTCACCCCTCGCATAACACAGACTATTACGCGGTGATCCCGAAGGACTCCAGGCTCAAGGTCATCAAACAAAACCTTCGGCAGCCTCTCCATAACTGAAACAGAAAAGTGAAAGTTAGAAGAAAGGAAGTTTGGGGGTGAAACAAACTTTATCGTAGGTTAGGAATGGTGAAAGATGGCAGTGATGCAATTGCTTAAATGGGTAGGAAGGGTTGCGACTGAAGATGCGAAGAGGCATCTTTGTGAAGTAAATGCTCCCAACCCCTCAAGCTCAGAAAACGAAGAGTAATCAACAGAGAACAACAATTAATAACACATATATGAAGCGAGTAGTCACCTTGGAACACTAAACCTAGGTCGACTTATGTAATGATAAAAGATTCTGTAGCTAATGGGAATAAAGGGACGCTTGAGAATACCTGAGAATGATTGGCCAAAATCAATAAGGGTATAATAAGAACAAAGAAAAAACGAAAAAACAAAAAGACACCTAGATGAGGTGCCTAAACAAAGATACAGTGAACCTCAATCACTCCATCTATTGGTCATCACAGACACGACCATACGTGTTTCATACATACACACCTCAATAAGTAATAACCTTTTGCTAGGCTGTGCGAAAGGCGCACAGTGAAGACGGAAAACTCCTCCATCTATACATCGGTCTTCCCTTACCCATTGAGGCGTGTTGATTTGACATAAAGAGGAACACAATATTGGTAAGTTCTATCGTCGTTTAGGCTTATATTTCCTGGGGATACACATGTGCTAATTTGGAATAGAAATTTGAGTCTGTAAAAGTAGTTTTTCTATAGTGATCTACGGTATATAAGATAAGTATGTGTGTGTGAGGAGTATTATTTTAACTTACGTGCATAAACACTTTTAAGATCCCAATTATGATCCCAAACATACTTTTTGAATGCAATGTGCTTCTATTTGCCTTGGATTTGAATTTGAAAAGGGGCAAAATTGGCGCCATACGCACAACCTTGAGACAGAGCATGTTGTTTGCGGCTTGAGCATGGAGCCTGACGGCTGACGATGAGAAAAACGATTTTTAAATAAGGTTGGCTTAGATGAACAGTGAAATGAGTCTACAACTGGTACTGAGCCGCACTGTGGATCGGCTTCACCAAACAATAAGTAATAATACATTGATCCCGTCAATCTCAGTCAAAGCACCAAGTTCTAGCTCTTAAAGATCCTTCTTGAAGATGCCCCAACTCGCAGAGAATTATGCTTGCATGCCATCCGCGAAGCAAGGCCGTGGGATTTTGATTTCCAGTGATTCCAAATCCAATTCAATTGTTTACACCAACGGCATATCAATCATCCTCATGAACCTTGACATACCCCTTTAGGTTTCAAATATGACAAGCACGTTTGGAAGAGCCATAAAAGTTATAATTATTCAAAAAGATTAATTATCAAAATATAAGTTTAAAAATATCAAATTGATTTAGATTAAATTTCCTACCTTCTCTTCTTTAATCTCTTCCACGGTCTATTTTAAAAGTAATTTGAATTTTATTTTTCATGAAAGTTACAACCACCAAAATAATATATTTTCTAACTTTAACTAACATCTACATATTCGTATCATCAATATATCATTTAATTATTAACATAGATATTGACCCATTTAAATCATTAATTTTTTTTTTCAGATTTATATGATCTCATATAAAATAAACTCTAAGTAAAAATGACCCGCTTAGAAGAAGTTACACTTTCTATCTAATATCCTAGTAGTTAAAAAAGCTTTATCCAAAAACAAAACATTATTATTATTTGTTTATGTTAAAATTTTTATTGACATTATTTTTTTGGGAGTATTCTCTGGTGAGGCACTCTGAATACCATTCTCGCATAAAAGATATAAAAGATTATCTAAACTTTTTTTGAAGTATATTAACATTACAAGGTTTTTGGTAAAAAAAACTAAATGGATTTTTTATTTTCAAAACTCACATAAATCTATTTTCTAAATTACATATTTTCTATATATATGTATATGTATATGTATATGTATATGTATATGTATATGTATATGTATATGTATTATTAAAAATTTTGATTTTTTCAAAAAATTATATAATCTTTTTCAATTAAATTTTTGGTCAATCTTAAATTAAAATTTATAATTATGATAAAATTGAAAGAGATTTGCATTATTTTTCTAATAGATATGTGGTAAAAAGAAAGAGAGAAATTGCGTTTAATTTAACGAAATTCAAAAATTCATATTAATTTTAAAAATAGAATGTAGGAGAAAATGTAGAAAATTTGGTTAGGGGCCATTTAGTGTTTTTAAATTTTTGTTTTGGTAATTGGTCTTTCTAAATAATTGAAAATTTTATGGTTCTTCCTAATAAATGTCATATACTCTAGATCCTACATTCTAATTTTTCCTTATTTTAATTCCCAATGACCCTAAGCGAACTATCACAACTAGTTTATTGATCGATCCCGGAGTCAAATAAGATTGTCACTCGTGGACCTTCAAAGGTATTATTGCAAGGCTTTTCATGACACTACTACAATATATAGATTTTACTATCTTGAAGAATGTTCGTTTTTCAAAAAGGAAAGTAAAAAATAAAAGTGGTGACATCTTTATAATTCTGTTCGTTAGTTTTAACAAAATTGGGACGCCAAAAGTGGCGTCCCTAATTTAAATAAGGGACGCCACCTAAAATTTAATTTTAGGTCTAATTTAAATAAGGGACGCCACCTAAAATTTTTTAGGTGGCGTCCCTTACTTAAATTAGGGATGCCACCATATTACCTTTGGCATCCCTAATTAACAAAGGCTGACTTTTGGCGTCCCTATTTATATTGGGGACGCAGAAATGTTGCCTTCTTTGAATTTAAATACATATATTACCAAAAAATTCCATTGCAACATACGCCACCCTCCTTGCTCTTCCCTCCCTCCCTCCTTCCCTCTCTCTCTCTCTCTCGCCCCTCGTGATATTTCTCAATTTCTCTGAGAAGAGTTGTAGAGAGAGACCCACACTCTATAAATTCAAATGGTTTCTTCTAGTTCTTCCTTCAGTGTTCTCACCATCCTCCTTGCTCTCATCCTCGCTCTCGTCATGCCCTTCAGTGCCCCTTCTACTACAAAATAGGGATTAGTGGGGCAAATTTTGTCTTCTAGATTTTTTTTAAAAAAGCACCGCACTTCCTTGCTGCTTGGTGACCTTAGGTGGCATTTCCTTGAGGAAGCGCCACCTAAGGTGTTTTTTCAAAAAAAGAAGAAATTGAACAGCAGCTGTGCCTCTTGCTCAAGAAAGTGCCACAACTGCTACATACTTTGTGTGGCACTTGGCTTAGCAAACGTCACATAAAGTAATTTTTTTTCTTCAAAGCCTTCTCTCTCCCACGATTTGCTTCCATTACCTTTATCATTACAACAAAAAGGATAAAAGGTGGCGCATATTTTGTGGCACTTCTTTAAACAAGTACCACAGCTTCCCTTTTTTTTTTATTTTTAACCTGTATAATTTTTTTTTAGGTACCAGCTGTGGCGCCTAATAGGTTAAGTGCCACAATTGGGGATGCCTAATGTGGTTCCTGCCTACACAGGCACCACACTTGGCGCCACACAAGCAGCTATGGCGCCTGACCCACCAGGCGCCACACATGATATATAATATATCATGTGTGGCGCCTAATGCCTAGGCGCCACAGCTGATGAGGCAATGTGTGGCGCCTAATTACTTGCCTATTTTTATAAAAAAAAAAGGAAAAATTTCAAATGGATAGTGGCTATCTCTTAATTATTTTATTTCCTGCGTAGTAGTTCCGTGTCCGTCCCCCATTCCTTCTCTTTTTGACTACTACTCCACTTTAATTATTCAACTACTCTCTCATCCATTAAATTACTTTCTCTTTCTCATCTTCTTAGTAGATCCGTCGGCCCCCTCCCTCCATTTCCTATCATCTTCACACTAAAAAACACACTCAAACGCTCACTCGTCACTCAAGCTAGCGTCACCAACGTGGTCTCTCACTCCCTGCGCTGGTCAATTAATAGATTTGTAAGAAGAAGACTATTTCATTCTAGCTTGCTTTGTTTCGTTTGCCTTTTTGCTTTGTTTAATTTTTTTTGTCGACAAGCTTGCGTTTTTTAGTAATCTTTTAATTTACTTAATTAGTTGTTGATGTACTGTGTTCACATATCAAGTTCTTGTATTGTGATATTTTTTATGTTAGCTTTGGAGAGTATTAATATAAGAACATTATTGTTGGGGAACTTGAATTTTAAATGTGAAAATTATATATATATATATATATATATATATATATATATATATATATATATATATATATATATATATATATATATATATATATATATATATAATAGGTTGAAATATAAAATAGAAAGATTGACAATTTGTGGAGATGATAAATATCAAAGCCACTCATTTTACATAAAGCTTCACAATCAGCAAGCATAAAAAAGGGCCACAGGAAAAAAAAGAAGAAGAAGAAGAAAAAAGAAAAAAAAAGAAAAAAAGGACCCTCCTGTGGCGCTTGTTTGAGGAAGTGCCACAGGAGGGGGGTCTCCTGTCAGCAAGCGCCATAATAGGACCCCCCTCCTGTGGCACTTCCTCAAACAAGCGCCACAGGAGGGTATTTTTTTTAAAAAAAAAAATTTAAATGTTATGGCACTTCCAAGCGCTACAGCTTTTTTTAGTGGCATCCAGATATGTGGTACTTTTCTAACTCCACAGTTAATGCAATTATAAGCGCCACAGCTTTACTTTTTTGTAGTAGTGTATCCTCTTAGTCTCCACTCTTTATCCAACATGTGTTATCGCTCTTTATCCTCTTAGTTCCCACATTTCCTCCTTCTTCTCTTTTTGTCACTCATCACCGAACCCACTTCAATTTGCATTTCCCCTCATTCCTTTGTTCCATCACCTCTCACATTTCCTCCTCCTCTTTTTATTTTCGGCACTCCCTCTTCATTTCTTTTGTCCCATTTCTTGCACCAAACTGACCCCACTCCTTCTTTCTTTTAGTCCCATTTTATTCTCCTTGTAGTTTCATTTCATCTTGTAAGTCGTACCCACTCATTTTTTTCTTTTTTCTTTTATATATATTTTAAAGCTAAATACAGTACATTGTCTTCTTAACCACATTTTTTTAAACATCTATGCAACTTTTTTTTTTCTCTTTTTCCTTTATTAATTTTTCTTCTAGGTGTTGTGCTTGAGGTTTCAGCTTAGTCTATTTAAGCTTCCAATACACTGTAAGTTTTTTTTTTAATTTTTGAGCTTACAAATCTAATTTTATTAGTAGTTAATATTTTAATTTGCTTAATGTCTTTTATATTTAATTTATTATGAAATTTGAAAAAATTATTCCCATTTTTATATGCTGAAAAATAAATGAGATAAAATTAAATGTTATTATATATAGGTTGTATATGAAGATATGTAGCAGTTATAATTTTTAGTTGTTATAGTAGTTGTTAACATTGATGAGTTGTATAAGTAAAATTATTATTTATTTTTAACACTTGAATTTTACTTAGTAGTGATTTTGTTAATTAGTTATTTGTTAATTATTTATTTGTTAATTTATATAATTTTGGAGTTATTTGATTGTTGTTTTCTTTTCTTCATTTTGTTGTAGATATGGAAATGTGTTAGAAATATGTTTAAAATGTGTTCTAAAAAAAATACGAAAAAAAATTATTTTTTCAAAAACATAGACTTCTTGTGGCGCTTCCTTGAGGAAGGTCACAAGAAGTGCACTTCCTGTGGCACTTGCTCAAGGAAGCACCACAGGAAGTGCTTTTTTTTATAATATATATATATATATATATATAGAAGTGCCACAGCTTTTTTTAGTAGCAATGAGATATGTGACCCTTCCTACACGCGCCATAGTTGGTTTAAAAATAAGTGCCACAGCTGTCCTTTTTTGTAATAGTGCTTTATCTGCAACAGTAACTCTCTCTTCATCACTTCTCAAATATAACATGCATGTTTGTTTATTATTATATAATTTCCTTTTCGTTTTTACAATCAAATCTAATACGATGCATGTGGAGATGAAGAGAATGGATTTTTAAATTCAAAAGTTTGACTAAAAGAAGTTTGAATTCAGAGCGGCGGGACAAGAAAAGAGAGCTGCCACTGTTCATAATCATTGTAGACATCAATGTTCATAGTCATTGTTCACGCTACTATTCACGCGTCACTATTTATGCTTTTAAAAAAATTTTGAACCAACTTATAGCGTCCCTTTTCCAAAAGGGATGTCGTAAGTTAGACTTACAGCGTCTGTTTTAAAAAAGGGACGCCATAAGTCTCTTATGGCGTCCCTTTTTTTACGGACGCTTTATCCTGACTTTACTACGTTCCTAGTAGGGGTTTTCAAATGCCTAACCGGGACCGGGATCACCCATTCTCGGGGGGTAGCCGGGAGGGGGAAACCATTCCCGATCCCAGGAAAGTCCTGTTATAAACGGGACCAGGAATTCCCGGTTTCAATAATATTATTATATTAGTTAAATTTTCTATAATCTAGTGTTTAAAGTGATTATTTCACACCTAATAAGGTCATAAAAATCACACAAATTGATCTAGAATTGAAGAATAACATATTATTATTATTATTATTATTATTATTATCACATTCATCATTTTTGTTATTATCTTTATACATTATATAGTTAGGATTAGTATCACGATATATACGATTTAACTCTAACTAAATATGTGATATACATTTTATCAAATGATAACTTAATTTATGGGGTAAAAAATACAAGAATATAAGAATAACTTATTTTTTAAGGAAAAAAATTTTAAAAAAACTAAAAAAAAACCGGGACGGGAAATTCCAGGGATAAAATGTCCGGGACCAGGCCGGGACAACCGGGATTGGAACACTTTGAACACCCTTAGTTTTTGGCATAGGCGTCCCCCTGTTTTCAGACATTAAAAGGGTTAAAAAATAGACGTTAGAAGCGTTGTCTGTAATAGTGTGAGTTAAAGTATGTAAGTACGGGTTGCTTGCTTTTTCATTTCCCTAAGTTTTTCTTTACTGAAAGAGACGGATGAGAATAAGGGTGGGAAAACCATGCCTCTGAAAGTGAATCCTGTCTAGAAATGGAATGTACCATAGATTTCCCCGCCCTAGATCCATGGGTTGAGTTGGACATGGCACTCTTAACATTAAAAACGGATATTAAAAGTACTTTTTTGTAATAGTGTTATACTTTTTGGTATAGTGGTTGTATTCGATTATCAAAGCGACAAAGCGAGGTCATGGGTTTAAGTAATTAATGACATATTTAATGTTTTAATGACTTAACTTAGAAAAAGGTTTAAGTAATTTTTAATGTGAGAAATATTAACAATTTCTTTTTGGAAATATGAATAATTTTTTTTATGAAGTATATGTTGAATGAAATATATTTAAAAGTTTTGAATTATAATATACTAATATAAGGATCTCAATTATATAGTAATTTATAATTGTAACCATTCAACTAGAGAAGCATGATGCAACAAGAGGTTAAATGATACTCGTACATATATAATTGCAGTTAAACTTGTGAATCATTAACCGAAGTGATGCTTTTCTGAAATTAACTGAAGTGCCCATAATGATTAACAACCAAGAATGAATGATTTTGACGTTGTAAGAAGCTGCACTAACCGAAGACTCATGCATGAAACCCAAATCATTTATGGCATGCCTTTAAACTCTTTACAGGATTTGCAAGTAGTACTGGTAAATCGGGCCAGCCTGAGCCCATCGGGCTGAAATTGTTCAGCCCGACATATAACGGGCTGCCAAATTGGCAGCCCGAGCCCGACAGATCGGGCTGGCGGGCTAAACGGGCCAGCCCGCCAGCCCGATTTTTTCTTTAAAAAATGTTCAGGCCCAAAATGCTGTGCAGGGTGTGCAGCCCAAAAATAATGAGATTAGTATTACATGGTGAATTCGCTTGGACTTTACATGGTTAATTTGCACCAACAATGATTTGTTACCTTTGAATTGTACAATTTGTGATAGTATAAATAAAAAAACTGGATCAGCACACAAAAAAAAAACAAATTGATCACAAGTAAACAAATAAAAAACATCATCAATCAAGGCATCAAGCATCTACAAAGAAAAATATATATAAAAACAAACTTGCATTTCAATAATTCATCACAATTAATGTCAAGCATATTAGTCAATCAAGCCATAGGTTTCTGATCATGAATTGTACCCAAAAAAATATACATATATATCTTCCAATGAAACACATAATATTTGCAATTCATCATGTTCCTCCAATGTCCAATCATCCATCACTTCATGCGTGCTTGTTTGAAGCAACATATTTCATCATTCCAAATTTCCAATTTCCATAAACATGACACATCTAAGTTCAATTCACTTAGGGCCCGTTTGGTTCGATCACATTACACCCTGCGGTGCAGTGCAATGCGATGCAATGGTAATGCAATGCGATATTAATTACAAGGGTAGTGTTTGGTTTGATTTTTAAGCAATGTGCAATGAGTTAATATTCTAACAATTATTTAAAATTAATATATTACACAAAGTCTATTTTACCCCTTAATATAATCTTTGTAGAAAAAATAGTTACAAGACGGTGATGGCGGGGATGGAGGAGGAGGAGGTAGTGGTGGTGGCAATGATAGGGGTGGCGGTGGGCAACGGGGGTGGAGGAGGAGGTGGTGGCGGTGAGCGGTGGGCCGAGGGTGGCAGCAGTGGAGGTGGTGGCGACGGCGGCAGCGGGGGGTGGAGGAGGAGGTGGTGGCAGTGGCGGTGGGCGGTGGGCGGTGGGGGTGAAGGAGGTGGTGGTGGGCAATGGGCGGTGGGGGTGGAGGAGGTGGTGGTGGGTGATGGGCAATGGGTCGGTGGGGGCGGTGAGTCAATGGGGGTGGCGGGGTACGGGTGGCGGCGGAGGAGGAGGTGGTGGTGGCGGCGGCGGCGGCGGCAATGGGCGGTGGGGCGTGGAGGAGGAGGTGGTGGCGGTAGGCGAGGGTGGCGGCGGAGGAGGAGGTGGTGGTGGTGGTGGGCGGTGGGGGTGGAGGAGGTGGTGGTGGGCAATGGGCGGTGGGGGTGGAGGCGGTGGGTCGGTGGGGGTGGTGGGGTGCGGGTGGCGGCGGAGGAGGAGGTGGTGGTGGCGGCGGCTGCAATGGGCGGTGGGGGGTGGAGGAGGAGGTGGTGGCGGTAGGCGAGGGTGGCGGCGGAGGAGGAGGTGGTGGTGGTGGCAATGGGCGGTGGGGGTGGAGGAGGTGGGCGGTGGGGGCAGCGGGGGTGAGGGTGGCGGTGGGAAGAGGAGGTGGTAGTGGCGACGCGATGGAGAAGGAGGTGGTGGTGGTGGCGGTGGGCGGCGGGGGGTGGAGAAGCACACTGTTTTAGAGAATAAATATCATTGTTGACATATTTTTGGTTGGTGAGGGTAAATCTTGTCTTTTTATTAAATTAGTAGGGTGAAAATTGAGATTTCATCAATGATTACAAGCCTGCAATGAGTTTTCATAGGGGTCCCCCTATGAATGTTGATTACCAAAAAATATGCAATCTATTTTGCAATTGTAATGTACATTACCATTAATAAGCCCAACCAAACAGGCCACCAATGGTAATGCAATCAAGATTACCATCGCACGTGTGCAATGTAATCTAACCAAACGGGCCCTTAATGTCTCAATTTTAGCTTGTGAATGTTATGAAATCAAAATAAACACAAGTCCACAATTCATTACAAACATAATCTGATAAAAGGCAAATTAATAGACAATGATGGATAATAATAAACTTATAATCTTCCCCATTCTTCAATCATCAATAATGATATTTGAAGCATTATCTGAAGCAGCAAAAACAGGAACAGGAGCAGTTTCCCTTTTCTCTGTCTCAGAATCCTCTGGCACACATAATGACAAAAACAACACAAAGTGCTAGTTAGATAATTAGTTTTCTTAATGGTTCTAAAGGGTAGAGTAAAAAAATTAAAGAATTAGATATTACCATCCCAGGGAAAACCAAGAAACCAATTTCGAGTGCAAATAAGGGCTTCAACATTATCAGGAAGAAGACAAGATCGATACTTTGTGAGAACACGAGATCCAATGCTAAAAGCTGATTCGCTAGCAACGGTTGTAATTGGAATGCTAAGAATATCACATACCATCTTTGAAAGGCAAGGAAATCGAGAAGAGTTAGCTTTCCAATAATCCAACACATTAAATCTCGTCGCCAATCTATTATCAAGTGTCGCTTCTTCCAAATAGTAGTCCAATTCTGACTTTTCGATTGTTGACTCATCTTGACTCTTAAATGAAAAAAAATCCTATATTGCATATAATTAATAAAGGGTCAACACAAAATAGTAAAGTGACAATCAAAATAACATTAAATCGAGTGATAACTAGTAAAGAAGTTAAAACTTACATAAAAAACATCATAGTCATCTACTTGAGTCGAGCGAGAGGCAACAACTGATTCTGTGATTAACAAGTTGGCATTGGAGCTTGATGCAGCTCCAACAAGTGGAGCTGAAGATGAAGATGATGTTCCACTTCTATACTCATTGAAAACAAAGTATAACTTGCTCCTTATATTTTCAATCTTTGCTTGACAATTTAAGGGATCAACTTTCCCAAAAGTGAACTTGATCACTTCAAGCTTCATCCGAGGATCAAGGATAATTGCTAGAGTAAGGATGACACTATAGTCATTCCAATATTTGTCAAACTTGTCAAGCATACTCTGAGCCATTTCCCGGATCACAGAATCGTTACTATACAAATGTCCCTTCAACAACAACTCAATCTTTGAAATCTGTGTGAAATACATGTTAGCAGTGGGATATGATGATCCAGAAATCAAATTTGTTATCACTGCAAAAGGCTTTAGGAAAGTGCACATAGTCTCTGCTCTAGTCCACTCTTCATCTGCCGGACAATGACTGTAATTTGTGTCATTCAGAGCTAAGCTAGCAAAAGCACGACGATACTTAAGTGCACTCTCAAGCATTGCATGTGTAGAATTCCATCTGGTCGAGACATCATACCGCAAATCCACTAAAGTGTCAATACCACCAACCTGTTCAACCCTTCTCCTAAATTCTATCATCCTAGCCTCATATTTCCTCACATATAAAATACTGTTCCTAACCTTATTCAAGGCACCTTCAGCTACTCTCAAGCCATCCTGAACAATGAGATTTAAGATATAGGCAGAACATCGAACAGGGAAGAACTCTCCATTGCATATCAAGCTATTACTCAAGTTCAAATTCTCTTTCAGAATTCTTTGCATATGAAAGTTTGTAGAAGCATTGTCCAGAGTGATAGAGAATACTTTCTTTTCAATCCCCCATTCTATCAAAATCTCATGCGCCCTTTTTGCCATTTCAGATCCAGTGTGAGGAGGCTCCATTTTAGAAAAAGAAAGTATTTTGCTATTAAGATTCCACTGCTCATCAACAAAGTGGGCAGTTAAGCAAAGATAACCTTAAGCAGTTATTGCAGTCCAACAATCAAAAGTAAGACATATTCTGCTCGGACTCAATAAAAGCTTTTTCTTCAGGTTATCCTTTTGTTGAAGATAGAAATTCCAGACATCTACTACAGCAGTTTTTCTAGTAATGCTCCTATAGTCCAGATTTAAATATGTGAGCAACTCCCTGATTCCATCATACTCAACAAAAGAATACGGAAGATTATGCTTAATGATGCAATAAGCAATGATTTCTCGCACCCTGTTCGGGTCAATTTTTCTAGCTCGAACAATCCCTGCTTGGTCTATCATCATGCTACCAACATCCTTGTATTTTGGGAGTGATTTACATTGTTCAACATGACGTCGAAGGTGTGAAGTGCCACAATCCTTGCTCCCCACAACATATGGTTTCCCACAACCATTACATTTGGCTTTTTCTTTACCATCAAATACGCCAAGTTTGGTAAAATATCTCCAAACATCATATGTGGTACACCTCGCCTTTTTACTTGGAGCAGGAGCATCTTTATTTTGTGTTCGTAAACATGAAGAGTCAGGTTCAGCAGTTTGTTCAGATTGTGTTGCCGCAACATCATCAACATCCATTGCAGCAATTGTACTACTGACAACATTCTTTCTTTTGTTATCTTTATCCTCATTCACATTTGTAATTGTAGCCATCTTTTTATAACAACGAATTAATCAAAAAGTCCAGCACATAGCAAGTTTGCAACAGTCACATGCAATGTAGAAATCAAGATTAGCAGCATAATTGAAAAAATATTCCACCAAGCAATTCATAATTCTAAATTCAAAGTCACAGTGGAGAAACTCACTCATTCACATTTCATATTAAAGCAGTTCATAACATTACACATAACCTAATAAAAGCTAAAGCACCTAAACCCAATCTAGCACAACCAGCAATCAAACTAGACTAAGCCACAATGTCCTTATGATCTGACATCATTTCAAACAATCTAAGTGCATTGTCCATTTGTCCATATTGCCTTGTTTTGCATATAAATCAATAAAATGCTTCCAACAACAAAGTATAACTCAGCCACACGTTTTTACCAAACCATGCACTTGATTTCATGACTATTTTACATTCAAGAATGGATACCCATGAATCAGTGAATGACAACCAGCGTCCAGCAACAATGCAGCATCATAACTAATATTAATTTCATGACTATTTTCTAACAACCAGCGTCCAGCAACACTTGCAACATCATGACTATTTTCTAAGATGTACAAAAGATTAATTTCCCTTTATCTCTGCCATTATTTGTTGACCAATATCAATATGCAATTCAGAGAAATCGATTAACAATTCAGAGAAAAGATTAACTGAGAAATTTTTACCTCTAAAACTAATTAACAAAACCACAGGACAGGAACATGCGATTGAAGAGAAATCGATGAAAAATTTTACAATAGCAGAGAAATCGAAGGAAATTTTTACCTCTCAGCTCTCGTACAGTCGCACGCGGACGCGTCACTCCAGACGATGAAGGCCACAACGGAAAATAGAAGAGGGGGAATGGGGCGCCGTTGCCAGTCGAGGGTCCACGATCAACGCCAGCAGTCCACTGTGTTAAGAATGAGGGCAGAGGACGCAATTAGGGTTCGATTTCAGATGCCGCACCACCACCACGGAACTCGCCGGACGGTGGACCCATGACACACGAGACGAGAGGACTCGAGTCGAAGAGGGAGGGAGAGAAGCTTTCGATCGGCGAGCCGCGGCGGTGTGCGTGAGAGACGGTCGACGGAGAACTGGAGAGTGAGAAGCTGAGATGAGATGAGAAGGGATGAGCGCTTGAGAAGCAGGTCGAAACTGAATCGAATCTGAGATTGAGAAGTGAGGACTTGTCTCACTTGTGTCGTGTGTGTGTCTGTATGTGCATCAGCCCTGCCCTCCCCTCAGCGACAGCGAGCGATAATGAGGAATTTTTTTTTAATAAAACGGGCTAACCCGTGTAACCCATGGGTTAATCGGGTCTAGCCCGAATAACAATGGGCCGGCTTTTTCTCAGCCCGAACCCGACTTTTTAAACGGGCTGGCGGGCCCAACCCGCCAGCCCGACCCGAATTACCACTCCTATTTGCAAGGGCAGTATTCCCTTGAAGCTGTCTTCAATTTGTGGGCCCAAGTCAATTATTTTGTTAAAAGATGTCCTTATTTCTCTCTCTGGAAAGGTTATTTAAAAGAAACATTAGAACGAAGGACTTTAAGAAAAATATATTTATTAAGAAGATCATAAAAATTATTATTATTTTAAAAAACCAAATATCATAATGTAAATTTAAAATTAATAAATTGTTCCTAATTAAACCTCTTACATTATCTCTTATATTTATAATTAAAAAAATTACTAAAATTAAAAGTAAAACCGCCCATCATTCATATGTAATATGATCATATCTTTTTTTTTTAAATTATTATTTTTCACCAAGTTTCATTCTCATATAAAGTCAATATATTATTTAATAAACTATGGTTAAAACTCATATTTTTTGTTCACAATTCATATAATCAATAGATCATTTAATTAATGAATATATCATATTGTTGCCGGGTTATATTTTCAAGTATCAACATTAATATCAATTAACTCTTTTTATAAAAATTAAAAATAAACTCATCACTTAATGTTCATGAGTGGCTTTAAGCAATAATTCTCTATTTTACCCAAAGTAATTAAACTCAGACCGATCATTGAACCGGTTGGAATATTAGGTTAATGATCAATAGATCAGACCGGAATCAAAGTGAATTAGTACGTAAGGGGAAGATTATGCCAAAGTGAATTAGTGCGATTTCACGAGTCAAAGCACGATTTTAATGACAATGCTCGAGAGTCGAGACTGATGATCTCTCACTTTCTTACAACAAAACTCGTGGACTAGCACGCATTTCTTAACAGCAGCCAAAATGACATACGTTTAAGTGAGATGTATTACCCTCAAATTTGAATATTACCCTCTTATAAATGCACTCTAGCACGCTACCCAATTTTAGTCTTTTATATCCCGTTCATCACAATTATAGATGTATTAAAGAAAAAGAACAATTGGCAAAAAAAAAATTAAAGAAAAAGAACAATGTAAAGGTAAAAAGGAAAAAAAAAAAAGCTAAAATGTTCACTACGTACAGACGTCAAGTCACATAAATTCCAGCTCGTACTTGTTTAGCTTGCTAAAGGTACAAAAAATGATTCACAACAAATACTTATGCTAATAATGATATAGAACATCCCTTTTGTAAGAATTTATTCATAAATTGCAATTCTGTTTCGGTAACAGGGCCAAAAATTTGCCAAGTTAAATGGTAAAAAGCATGTTCAAGACTTGTTAGGACTTCCTCCCAGTCCTCAAAATCACTTGAATCTTGTAAAGTTCTACGAAAGTCATCGAAAAAGGCTTCGATTCTGAACTCCTTTGTAAAGCTTCCAATAGCTTCATTATACCTCATTGAATACTCCAAATCCACATGTGAATATCTCTTCTCCACATATTTATCCAAGCTAGTCCCAAATAAAATAATATTACTTAATAGACTAGATTTCCAATTTGCTTCTAACAAGTGGCTGTATAATGTTGTGAAGGAATTTGCCACAAAGAATATAGTTGGCGTTAGAGCCTGCCATGATCTTCTATATTCATCGAGTGACAAAACAGTACATCCAAAAGCTTTAAAAACTCGACATTCCGTTGCAGAAAGAAATGGTTCAAATACTTGTATATCTTCGATCCATTTGAAATGTTTTTTCATCAATATTGCAAGACTAAGTTGCAACCTCGACGTATGTGAAGCTTCAATGCTGCCAATATCACAAATTACCATTTTCATCTTCGTTTCAGATCCTATCATCAACATATCCAAATGTTGAGAAATGGGTGGAGTTTGTAACTTGTCTTGAAGATTATAATACAATTGAGAGCTCTCCAAATAGTTTATGTATCTTTCTATGTTTTCCTTCATCATCATTTCTGTCCAAGAATAAACTTGTAAATCTATTTCCCTTCTTATTGTTTTGAATCTATATCGAGGAGGATTATTCATAAATTGTAGATCAAGATTGAAGAAGGTCCAACTCAATCTATCAATAAATGATATACGACGAGTGCGAGTCTCGATAATGAACTCATTTGTAAACCTGTTAACAGCCATGGTAGGAGAAATTGGACCAATACCATGATAGGGATTATGACAGCTATTCCCAAATATGACAACGTTACTCAACAGATCAGGATGCCAATTTATTTGCAATAGGCTGTCAAGTAAAGAATATGGACAGTATGGCGTGAAGAATAAAGTTGGCTCTAGCGCCTTCCTCATTCCATATTCATTCAAGTATATGACAGAACAGCCAATAGCTTCTAAAATTCGACATTCAGTTGTGGAAAGAATAGGATCAAATACCTCTATGTTTCCAATCCATTCGAAATCTCTTTGCATCAATATTGCAAGACTAAGCTGCAATGCAGACGTCTGACACGATTTAAATCTACCAATGGCATATATAACCATCTGCATCTTTGAGTGTGCACCCAAAACCTTACGTATATGTTCAGAAATCGATGAAGTCCGTAGCAAGTGTCTAAAATGACGATAGAAGCGAGAGTTGCCAAGTTCCTTTACAAATACTTCCATTCTCAGCATCAATGCTTTTTCTCTACCACGACTTGTACGTAAATCAGATGGAGCCCATGGGTGTCGGGTTGTTAACGTACGACCTCGTACATTCAAAGCAGTTTTCACTGGTGCTTCCATTTATATATATATATATATATATTCCCCTGAGTTGTTTATCAAAAGAGAAGAGAAGAATGGAGTGTAAGAAATGAAGCTCACTATGTCTACACATATATTCAACATCTAATTTCAAAAGAATAAGTTTTAAAAAATTTGTGAATTATAATTGCAAAGGAAGTTGCTAGATTATTGGTTATCATAATCACCGGGCGTTTTTCATAAGCAACAATTACTTAAATCAAGTAAAATGAATTGATTGTTAAAAATAATTAAAAATAATGAATGTGTAAAATGATGACTGAAAAAAAAAACAGGTAAGAGAATGAGTGGGAAAAGAAGATATAAGAGACGTATAATTAATGATGGGTTAAAAAAAAAAAAGCATTAACTTTTTACACAAAGACAAATGATTGCTTATATAAGAGACAAAAAAATGTTGCTTGTAAATAAGAGAGGAGGGACACAACTTAATCATAAAGTATCATGATTATTAGGAAACAAACAAAAGACTTCCCAAAAATATTTATGGCTTGCTGCTCAATTAACAATCTTGTAATAAATGACTAACTTAATTAGGCAAGAAATCCTAACTATTATTGAATAAATATAATTAAAATGGGCAATTGTTGCAGATCTCTCGCTGACGTAGATCGAGAATACATGAAATCGAACTTTTCCCGCGACGATCCAGAAGGTCGATGGCGAGGAAGGTCGATGGCATCAATAGTTGTAGAAGGAGAACGCAACAAAAGACGGTGAGGGAGTGAAGGGTAGTCGGGAATATAAAAAAATATCATGAGTAAAATGGTCACACTATGACAAAATATTATTACCTCCGGTCCTAAATATAGGACATAGTTTATAATACAAATTGTATTATAAACTATGTCTTATATTTAAGACCGGAGAGAGTACCCCTCTACATCCCAAGTCCGACAAAACACTAGACATATTAGGAGAAATAGTACAGCTGGCCTATATATTTTCGTTCGCAATACCATCTGACCATCGATCTAATTTGACATTCCAGAAAAACAAGAAAAGATCTAAGAGGGGAAAATACCTTTAATTTCTCTGCGTATTCGGATCTATAACTCCCTTTCTCAATTGCTGTCTCCAAATTCTTCTCTTCGTTTCTTCTTTCACTAGGATGAATTTATAATGAAATTTAAATCTAATTATGAGAAAGTTTATTTTATTTGGATTAAAAGATTATTAGAAGAAATCTATAAAAGATAATTATCTATTTTTAGGTTTAGGTAATTTATTTGATTTATTTAGTTCAAAATATTGTATTTGATGATTTTATTTGATTTAGATTTGAAAAAAATTTGAAATCTTATCATATTTGACTTTAAAAAATATCTTTTGTTACCTAAAACTATTATCTTAACAGATGATCTGTATGCAGATAAGGGGGGAATATCTCCATCATATCTTATTGTAATACAATTTGATTTTAACGTATGATTTACGTTTATTCTAACTTGAACTAATCAATTTTAAAAATGGTCAAAATCAGTTTATGATAATAAACAAACTGAAAATTCGTGGGTGAACCTACGTCATTAATGGTCTGACTTATCACAAGCCAACAAGTCAAAGCATTGGCAGATAGAAAAGAATTAAAAAATACGAGTAAAATTCAACTTCTAAAATTAAAAAAGAAAAACAGAGAGAAAAACAAAACGTGATGAACCCTAATCCATAGGAAGAGGACAATCTCTTTCTCCTCTTTCTCATTTTCTTCCTAGCTATGATCCCATTTTCACACTTAGATCATAAAATAAAATGGATGATTTATATTTAATATTTTTTAAAATTATTATTATAATAATTTTTAGGGAAAACCCATTAATCTATACTTTTATCCAATTTTTAATTTGGTACATTTGTATTATATTTTTTCTCTTAATTAAATTATTAATTTTTCTCTATTAACATCATTAGCTCCTGTAACTTTGCTCTATATATTAGCATTTTGAGCCCTTGTACTGGAGTTAATGTTAGTAACTAGGCAAAATTAAAGCATCTAATTAGGACAAAAAAACATATAGGTGCTAAATTAAAAATTGAAGAAAAGTGTAGATACCTGCAAATAGGTTTTTCCTATTTTGTAAATTTGAATTTAATTATTTTCAATAAATACCCCGTTTACAACTTTAATATCGTTATTAACAATTGAAGTATCTATATTTACAACTTTAGCATGAGAAATTCAAAAAAAAAAAAAACATTAACAACCAGAGCTCTAGGAAAAGTTATTAGGAAATATTTAATAAATACCATATTTACAACTTTAGTATCGCTATTAGTAATTCAAGCATCAATGTTGGCGACTTTTATCTGAGAAATTCAAAAAAAAATATTAGGCTGTAGTTTGCAACTTTAGTATCGCTATTAACAATTCAAGTATCTATATTGACAACTTTTGCTTGAAAAATTCAAAAACAAAATATATTAGGTTGCTGAAAAGGTCACCAGAGGTCCGCTGACAGCCGCTGCCATCAGTTAGCAGTGCCAGAGCTCTGATGGTCGACAAGGGGGATTGAGGATTTTTTTTAAAAAAAATTAGGAGTAGTTAGGTAATTTCACAAATTTTGCAACATTTCAAAATTCTAAATCAATCTCGTTGGAATTATTGAAATTCAACATATGTACTTGTCCTTTATCAATTTTGATGGTATTTTTTTCCTTTTTCCCAAAAATATATTCATTTATCTTAAAAAATAAATATTCATTTTAAATAAAAATTTTGAATATGATTTTTTTGAATATTTTAAATAGGCTAAAGTATACATTTGATCCCTTAAATTTACATGAGATTTTGTTTTAATCCCTTAAGTTTGTAAAGTACAATTTACTAACGGAAAATGTTGACTAAATAAAGTGAAGTGGTGATTGTGTAAAACTAACCATGCAATGTGTCATTTATAACATAGCACCTCATTTTATTTTAATCTACATGGAAATTACTTAATTTAAATTATTCTATTTTTTAAAATGAAAATTGAGATTAAATAAATTATTTTAATCAATCTCTCCATTTTCTATCCATCTCTTTGGAACCCTGGCCTTTTGAGGCAACGCTAGAGCCGAGAAATTGGGTTAAGCTCGTTGGGTCGGTCTGTTTAGGCTCGAGCCCATCAAGGGCCAGGCTTATAATTTATAGCCTCCAGAAGGATGCGGGCCTAAAAGGGCCGGCCCTCTTTTAAGTTTGTTTAATTTGTTTTAAAATAATTTAATATATATAATATCATTATATCAAATTATTAATATAAAATACACCTAAGTACCTAATAAAATATTAGTAACATGCTAACACTTATTAAATGATTTGATTTATTTAGTTTTCTACGATTGTTTATTCATTTAAACTTTAAAAAAATGGTTAATTTGGACACCAAATAATTATTTTAACTAGAAATTTATAATTTTTAAAAATAATATATCTTAATTTAAGATAAAGTAATAACAAAATTATAAAATTTAAAAATAAATTTTATTTTAATTAAAATAAATTCAAACCCGTTTAGACTTAAACCCAAACCTGTGAAGAGCCGGCCCTTTTTCCATAGGCAATGCCCTTCTCCTATTTTCTTCTAATTGTAGATATGTGAGCTTCTTTAAGATCTCGCTTCTTGCGTTAATCTTTGTGTTTCAACAATTTGACGAGGCTGAGAACTTTGTTCCTTGAACACATTAATCTCTCTCAAACAATGTGCTGAATGTTTCATACCAGAAAAGTTACAAAGCCTGAGATTAAAAAACCAATGAGGCAAACATGAGGAGCTGTCAGGTGGTGCCATTACCAAAATTCTTGTCGGATCAACAGTGTGAAGCCTTAAGCAAATCTTTGTAGGCAGTTCCAAATGTTCCTTTGCCGAAAACTTTTGCAGAATCCTTAAGCAAAATCCTCAAGATGGAACACATCCAGTGAATACCAGCTTTTTCACTCCGGAACGGATCTCCATTGCCGCGGCCGCGGCCTTCACTGTTGCCCCCACAGCCGAGTAGTCATTACTGTATTCTAGTTCTGAAACCGATTTGTCACCGCCTCAAATTGCCACTTCAAGATGCTTCTTAACTAAAATGTCCAATTACTGCTCTTTCGGCACAATATGATTAGAGCCAAAAGAATCGGTTGAGGGATGTGTCGATTTTTGATAGAGAGTTCAAGGAGAAGATTGAAGAAATAGAAGCAATGCTTCATGAGAATATGTCAGGAGGGAGGGTTCAACCATGAAGTGAGAAGAGAAAAGTGAAGGAAGAAATTGATTAAAATAATTTATTTAAATTAGATTTTTCATTTCAAAAATAAAATAATGTAAACTAAGTAAATATCTTATAGATTAAAATTAAATAAGGTCTTGCGTTGCCGTGGCAGCTTTCTTCATCGGCATTATACAGTCATTTTCCGTTATTAATATTAATAATGTTAAGTTTTAAGGATTAAAAATATAATTTATAAATTTAAGGGACTAAAACAAGACCTCATGTAAACTTAAAGGACCAAAAGTATATCTTAACTTTTTAGATATGTTAGTTTTAATTTTTTTAAAATATCTCAGTAAATTATTTCTTTGTTAGATGATAGGTAAATTTGCAATGAAAGAAATAACACGTACATCATTTGATCTTAATAATTTGTTTTTATGATATTTTATTTTATATTATATTAGAGAAAATAATACATAAATTATAAAAGATATAAGATATTGAGTTTAATTTTCTCAATATATAGTTGAATTTCCTAAGTCATTTTGAATGTCCAAGGTATATTTCTTACTATATATACCTCTACATGAACTTTAAAGGGTTGTTTGGTATGAGGGGAGGAAAGGGGAAGTGAGAAGAAAGAAAAAAATTTTAAGTTGGATATAAAAAAAAATGGGGTTAAAATTTTTAATTACTTTTTAATTTCTGACTTTTTTATCTTATGTTTTTTCTTTATTAAAATTTTATAACCTCACTTATCTAATTTTTTTTAAATTCAATTCATAAAAATCTCCCTCCAAATCCATCGTACCAGACACCCCCTAAAGGTTACCTTTACTAATATGAACGTGTGACCTCCCTCATTTATTGCCCATTGATTCTTATATACGTGCCCCTCTAATTTAATTTCCTATTAAATGTGGAAGCGTTCTTATTTCTCAATCAAATAGTATTCTATCAAGAGAAAATATGGACTCTATGTAGAAGACATACTCACTTCTTAATTAATTTTTCATTCAATGTCTTATCTCTTCTAATACATTTAAAAACTCTAGGCCATCTATAGCATACAATGATGCAAACTTGGATGCAACAAGTCACAATTGTTGCGCACTAACCTTGGAGATAAATGATTGAAATGTACTCTACGTTCCTTCCCCGTCACTTTGTTTATTAATGTTGTCATTTTTATTTCCTCTGGGTACATATTAATACAACTATTAAAAGGCCATTAGTCACAAGTCAGAACAAACTATGCATCATAGAAAGATGAGTGTAGTTAATTAGAGAAGATAATTAACAACATTCTATTCCCAGACTGGCATTGATTATTGAAAAAGTTGCACGATTACATTTTCAGAAAGCCCTCACTAACACAAATGACACTAGGATTCAATAAACTTGCAGCTTCTGATTACTGCTTCATTTTGGTGACGAGCTGCTTGAACCAATAAGCAGACATCTTTGGGTATCTCTTTAAGGTTTTGAAATCAACATATGTAATGCCAAACCTTGATGTGTAGCCTAATCTCCACTCAAAGTTATCAAGCAAGGACCATTCAAAGTAACCAACCACTATTGCTCCTTCATCAGCTGCCTTCTTTAGTTGTGTCAAAAAACCTTTGTAGTAATTGATCCTTGTTGTGTCATGCAGCCCCTTGGCAAGTGTCATATTATCCGGGTCATCCATGCCTACGAATGATTAACTCACCATAGATTAAAAGCATGTTTGGGATCACGTTTGATTTTTTTAAAAGTGACTTTTAAGCCAATCAGTTGGAACCAAAATATATATATATATATATATATATATATATATATATTTATTTATATTAGAGATGGCTTTTGGGGGAAAAGAGCTTATAAGGCAAAAGCCAAATTGAAAATGAAGCAAGTTTTTCTGATTTTTGACTTTTTCTCAAATCCAAACATAAACCAGATTATACTAATTCAGTTTTACCCCAACTTCAATTTGCAAAACTTAATTGGGGTAAAAGTCATTTTAATGAATGTTAATCTACACAAGCCATAAATTCAGATTAAGAGTTGATAAAACTAAAAAAAAAATTATCTGGTTTTTTTACTGACCATTTT
Source organism: Inga leiocalycina (assembly GCA_963242795.1). Lineage (NCBI taxonomy): Eukaryota > Viridiplantae > Streptophyta > Magnoliopsida > Fabales > Fabaceae > Inga > Inga leiocalycina. Next base: position 26,429,794 of record OY725322.1, read on the forward strand.
CAGATAAGATCACAATAGGATTTCCATAACGTTCCTTGACATACATCAATGCTTTGTACATGCCCCATGGCACATTGTAGAGCCAATATGAGTTTGCCTGCAAATTTTTCAAGTTATACATCAGAGTTACTGCAAGATTTGTCAAGTTATAAAGCAAATCAGTAATTGGAATCAAGCTTACTCTCGGACCAACAGGAACTCCATTCTTTGCATCTGCAATATACATGAGCAAACCACTGTTAATAGCCAAAGTAGCCAGAGATTTTCAAAGTAAAATTGTGAAGGGAAGGTGATCTTACAGGCAAATCCTGCATGCCAGTCCATTTGGTAGCCTGGGACTTTTGCTTCTTTTTGGTGGTTATCATACATATAGTAAGTAGTGTATTGATTGATACCGACAAAATCCATCGAGTCCTTTACCATCTTGACTTCCTCCTGAGTTAACTTAGGAAGCCTTTCCCCAACGATGTTTTGTATAGTCTTTGGATACTCACCATACACAATAGGATGAAGGAACCTGCATGAATTTGAACAATGTAACTTATAGAACTGTTACTACTCTACTAATACATACAAATGCCTCATATGCAGATTCCTAAAGGCTTTTGCTTTTACCATCCAAGATGAAAGTCTCTCGCTCGTTGAGCTGCATAATTCTCTGCCTTTGATCTTGTAAGATTCTCATACCACACAAAATCCAGAAAATCCCAATCTTTCCCTTTTGTTTTTCCTGAAACAACCAGATTCATTACTGCATTAGGAATTTTCCAGCAGTCTACAAGTTTTCCCATTGAAAATAGACTCTCTCTTTTTTCGGTTGTCTCTGGACCACCCAGTATCCTGAGCTTGCCTTGTAACTGAGGACTTTATCGGGGGCTCAGACTAATCCGGATCAAGAATGTTAGTTAGTACCATTACATGGTACTTGGTTCTGTATCGATCAACTGCAGCTGCATGTGATAATATCAAATTGTGTGCTACAATGTAAGGCTCAGTGCCAGAATTACCAGCTGTACAATTCCCATAAACTTTTGAGCATCTTCCAGGAGCAAAGAAGCCATTATCATAACCAAGAATAGCTATAACTCTTGGCTCATTAAATGTCATCCAGTTCTTCACTTTGTCTCCGAAAGTCTTGAAACAAAACTCTGCATAATCTGCAAAATCCTTCCTGTACAATATTAATGGAAGCTTTGATCAGACATATATATATATATTCAAGTATTTGGAAGCACATTAATACATAATATAATACTGTACTTACACAACACGGCGGCTCAACAGTCCTTTGTATCTCAACTCAAGAGCCAAAGTAAGGTCATAATGGTACAAGTTTGCATATGGAGTGATGCGTGATCAGGTTTCAGAAATGTCGCCCATGAAAAGCCAACATTAAATTCATAATAATAATAATATTAATAAGTAAGTACATGTGTATATATAGTATTATTATAGACTTGACCCAAGTTTAATTACCTCGTTTTAGCAAGTAATCAATCAATCTATTGTAGTATGCAACTCCTTGCCAGTTTACTTGGCAAGTTTCATTTTATCCTTTATATGTAATTATCACAAAAACTAATATTCTTTTTAGTAATTTAAACAAAAAAAAGTGATTTTGATAACAATATACAAACACTATCTTTTTTTTCAAAATCAATTTTTCTCTCAGAATCTATTCTTTAAAATCACTTTTATCACTTTTTCTCTAAAAGTTATTCTCCAAAAACTAATCCAAACACACTCTTAGTTAAGAAAAAGAGTTTGTTTCACATGTAAATTTTAATTCTTCATGTATTTGTGAGGGGAGACGACTTTTATTTTCTGACTCTCCATTCTTGATTCGTTGCAATTGTACAAAATTATATACATAATATATATATATATATATATATATATATATATATATATATATATATATATATAATTTTACAACAATTATATTTGAGTCCACGTATATAATATTATAAAAAGTTACACAAATATATATTGTATGATAATTTCAATTAGTAATATGTCAAAATAAATTTTATATTACTATTTATTTTATATATTTTTTTAAAAATATTATTTTTAATATAAAATTAATTTCAAATTTTAAATTTTAAACCTTAAATTATTTTCTTATAAATATAGTTTTTACCCAATTTTAATATTTTATTTTATTTTTAATTAACAGTAATTAAGTGTATAATTTTTATATATATATATATATATATATATATATATATATATATATATATTGTTTTTTATATATTAGATAAGAAACATCTATCATTTGTTATATCATTTGAGATTCAATAGAGTTTTAGGTTAAAAACATAAATTAGTGGTATTAATTATGATAGAATTACTTAGGTCAGATTCCTAATATTTATCATGCTAGTTCTTCAATCAAACATGGCCCTATATCCTATTTTTGAAGTATCACCATCAAACTATAAAAACACCTAAAAAGAAAAGGACGTAAACATGCGTCATTAAAGAACTTGATAAAATGGTTATAAAAAACTTGATGTAAATATTGTCTTTAGTTATTATGCACGACCTATTAGAAAAATGAAATTTTGTTAAGGAAAACAATAATTTCTTTAGTTATTTTTATTTATAAGTCACTTTTAAAAATATAAGGAAGCCTTTTGATGTTCTTAAAATTGCTTAATCCTTTTAAAAATATCCTTAATTTAATATAATATAAATTTTAAACCATCTTACTCATCCCCTGCGGTCTCTCCGTAGTCTACCATAATTATTAAAAAACTATTAGTTAATTTATACATGCATTTACAAATTGACTTATATTAAAAAGAGATAAAAATCTAAACAAACTAACTCAATCTCAAATATTTTACTCTCTATGATACACAATACAAGTCATTTATGAAAAAATTCTTTAGTCCACAATATAAACCACTTAGAGAGTAATTAATATTTATTTACTAATTTTATACATATAATTGACGCTTCAATATAACTCTTTGTATTTTTCTTTCTCCTTTAAAACTTAACTTAATATGAGTAAAACTAGAAAACTTTTTCAATTCAAGACTAATTTAATAAGCATTGTTTGTAAATAAGGTCAAAGCATGATATTATCGGGCAATAAATTAAGATTATTCTCAAATAAAAAAAAAAGTTCTTCAATTGTTTGAGACTCAATTGATATTGAGCACTTCCTTATCCTTTACTTTAAGCATGAGATTGCATATTCAACCTTATGTAGACATGATGAGTGTGTGAGTTCCTTCAAACAGGCATGTTTAAAATAATTATCTTTTAGGTGGGCTCCACGGACCATACACACTTTTTTTTTTTTTGGTTTACACCCTGGTGTCCCACCTCTTTGGAGGCAGACTAATCCGGAGTCGCCCCCCGGTGTAAAGGGACTTCCCAGAGATCGAACTCTGACCCTTGAGGCAAATGGCGGAGGAGGCACCTTGGCTCCCCCTTTCAAATCATCCGAACCACGCCCCCGGGCACACGCTTTTCTACCCAAGCCAAGGAAAGATGTTGAAAAAATGTAAGCGTGTTAATTAGGGAAGTGTGGAACAAATCCAGTGAAAGTGAAAGCCAAAAATGAGACATTTATAATGCTCATTTCTAAGAAAGACAACCCAAAGGAGTTGAAGGATTTGAGGCCCAGCGGTTTGTGTAATGTGATATTTAGAATTATCACAAAGGTTATTACTAACAGAATTAAAGTGATCTTGCTACTGTTAGAAAGCCCAAACCAAAACGATTTCGTACAGGGTCATCAAGGCTCAAACAATATCATTGTGGCCCAAGGAGTCGTCCGCTCAATGTGGCATGCTAGGGAAGGACTATATAGTAATCGAGATTGATTTAGAGAAAACCAATTACAGAGTGAAATGGAATTTCCTAAACAAACCATGCATCCTAGAAGGACGAGTGTATTTGATAAGAGGAGATAACAGAAAGAGTTTATTCTAGGACTAGCATTGATCATTGATAAAGTCACATGATTACATTTTCAGAAAGCCCTCACTAACACAAATGAAACTAAGATTCAATCAGCTTGGAGGTTTTGATTACTGCTTCTTTTTGGTGACGAGCTGCTTGAACCAATAAGCAGACATCTTTGGGTATCTCTTGAGGTTCTTGAAATCAACATATGTAATGCCAAATCTTGATGTGTAGCCTAATCTCCACTCAAAGTTATCAAGTAAGGACCATGCAAAGTAACCAACCACATTTACTCCTTCATCAGCTGCCCTCTTTAGTTGTGTCAAATAACCTTTGTAGTAATTGATCCTTGTTGTATCATGCAGCCCCTTGGCAAGTGTTATATTACCCGGGTCATCCATGCCTATGAATGATAAATTCACCATAGATTAAAAACATATTTGGGATCACGTTTAATTTCTTTAAAAGTGACTATTAAGCCAATCAGTTGGAGCTAAAATATATATATATTTGAGATGGCTTTTGAGGAAAAAGAGCTTCTAAGGCAAAAGCCAAGTTGAAAACGAGGCAAGTTTTTCTGATTTTTAACTTTTTCTTAAATCCAAACATAAACCAAATAATACTAATTCATTTTTACCCCAACTTCAATTTGCAAAACTTAATTGGGGTAAAAGTCATTTTAGTGAATGTTAATCTACACAAGCCCTAAAATTCAGATTAGGAGTTGATAAAACAAGAAAAAATATCTGGTTTTTTTACTTACCATTTTCAGATAAGATCACAGTAGGATTTCCATAACGTTCCTTGACATACGTCAATGCTTTATACATGCCCCATGGCACATTGTAGAGCCAATATGAGTATGCCTGCAAATTTTTCAAGTTATACATCAGAGTTACTGCAAGATTTGTCAAGTTATAAAGCAAATCAGTAATTGGAATCAAGCTTACTCTCGGACCAACAGGTATTCCATTCTTTGCGTCTGCAATATACACGAGAAAACCAGTATTAACAGCTAAAGAAGCCAGAGATTTTCAAAGTAAAATTGTGAAGGGAAGGTGATCTTACAGGCAAATCCTGCATGCCAGTCCATTTGGTAGCCTGGGACTTTTGCTTCTTTTTGGTGGTTATCATACATATAGTAAGTAGTGTATTGATTGATACCGACAAAATCCATCGAGCCCTTCACTATCTTGACTTCCTCCTGAGTGAATTTAGGAAGCCTTTTCCCAACAATGTTTTGTATAGTCTTTGGATACTCACCATACACAATAGGATGAAGGAACCTGCATGAATTTGAACAATGTAACTTATAGAATTGTTACTACTCTACTATTACATACAAATGCCTCATATGCAGATTCCTAAAGGCTTTTGCTTTTACCATCCAAGATGAAAGTCTCTCGCTCGTTGAGCTGCATAATTGTCAGCCTTTGATCTTGTAAGATTCTCATACCACACAAAATCCAGAAGAATCCCAATCTTTCCCTTTTGTTTTTCCTGAAACAACCAGATTCATTACTGCATTAGGAATTTTCCAGCAGCCTACAAGTTTTCCCATTGAAAATAGACTTTTTTTTTTTTTTGCTTGTATGGACCATCCGGTATCCTGAGCATGCCTTGTAACTGAGGACTTTATCAGGGCTCAAACTAATCCGAATCAAGAATGTTAGTTAGTATCATTACCTGGTACTTGGTTCTGTATCGATCAACTGCAGCTGCATGTGATAATATCAAATTATGTGCTACAATGTAAGGCTCAGTGCCAGAATTACCGGCTGTACAATTCCCATAAGCTTTTGAGCATCTTCCAGGAGCATGGAAGCCATTATCATAACCAAGAGCAGCTATAACTCTTGGCTCATTAAATGTCATCCAGTTCTTCACTCTGTCTCCAAAAGTCTTGAAACAAAACTCTGCATAATCTGCAAAATCCTTCCTGTACCATATTAGTGGAAGCTTTGATCAGACACTCACACATATATATATATATTCAATTATGTGGAAGCACAGTAATACATAATATAATACTGTACTTACACAACATGGCGGCTCAATAGTCCTTTGTAACTCAACTCAAGAGCTAAAGGAAGGTCATAATGGTACAAGTTTGCATATGGAGTGATGCCTGATCAGGTTTCAGAAATGTCATCCATGAACAGTCAACATTAAAATTCAAAATAATAACAATAATAATAAGTAAGTACACGTGTGTATATAGTATTATTATAGACTTGACCCAAGTTTAATCACCTCGTTTTAGCAAGTAATCAATCAACCTATTGTAGTATGCGACTCCTTGCCAGTTTACTTGGCCAGTTCCATCTGCAAATGTGGGTGGTGGATGGGTTTAATAATCAGAAGGGTTTCTTCAAAGTTATTGGCTTTTTTGGCCAAGTAAATGTTTAATGATACAGAATTGTAATAATGAAATGAAGGATTTACTTGGGAAAATTCTGGACCATGAGATCGAGAACCGGTAAGCATCAAAGTTTAGGTTAGCCATGAGGTCAACGTCTTCCTGAAAAAGTAAAGATAGTTAATGCAGTGTACTCAATCTTATTTCTCAGCATGATTTCATAACTTTTAAAGACAACATAATTCTCATCCCTGTTGATTTGGTAAAACTGCAATTTGACTAGAACAAATCTAATTCGTTTTTTTAAGGTAGAAGTACTAATTCCTTCTGTTAGATCCAACTCGCATTGGTAGAAGGGTAGAACCAATATAATTCTATTATGTTTGGCATTAGTTTTGCCTAATCCAAACTGACTTTTCAAACCCAAAAGATCAATTTAAACCCAAAATGATGTTTGACATGGTTTTATAGTTAATTGACTTTTTACTCAAACCCAAGTCATAGTTGAAGCAACTTCTTCTTACTCTTAAATTTTGATTTAAATCTTCTAAAACCGACTTTTCAATATGTTATCCATATAAGTTTTTATTATATCGACTTTTTTATAAAAATATATCTAAATATAAATTACTCCATACATTATACTGATTGACTTTTATCCCAATTTTTGCTTGCAAAACCATGAAATAAAATTGGCTTTTGCAAATGTCGATCCAAACTAAATCCTAATATATTTATGTTTGTGTAAAAGTATGTCCCATTAGGACCCATCAGGTCCTTTCCATGAACTTGAATGGCCTGCTTTTTTAACTTTATGCAATCCTTTTTTTTTTTTTAGCATTAGTCCCAATGTGGAGTATTAATTTTTGACCAAAGGATGTCAATTATTGTTGCATTCACAAGATAATCATGTTCTCTTTTATAATTTTTTTTGGGAGAATTACACTCAGGTCTAAAAAAAATGAAAAAATAGTCCCTAAAAATAGTAAAATGAAAATATGGTTTCAAGGAGTTGTCAATACAGGCTTTTGAAGTTGTTAATGGGATCATTTTTTCATTTTGCAATTTTCATGGATCATTTATTTATTTTTTTTTTTTTTTGGGACTCAAATGTAATTCTCCCTGATTTTTTTTAAGGAAAAGTAACAATTCATAGCCATGGGAATCTATGAAATTAGGCCCTAGTGACTAGTGTAATAAAGAATTGAGGTGAAATTAAGTTTTATATTATATTCAAGGACGATCAATGCCTGCGATTAATTTTGCAATATTATATAATGGTGAAATTACTTACCCTGTAGCGATGATACTGATCAACCGAAACTTCCGCTGAGCCATTATTTGCAATAATTCCTGGTCGCCGACAACAAAATAAATAATTAATTAGAGGGATTTTAATTAAACACATGCAATTCTTTTAATATATATTGAAAATTCAGCTAACATTATATATTTGTATTACTCGCTCTTTTTTTCATACGTCCTTTTATTAAAATTTAAAAAAATATTTTTATTTACCTGTCTTTTTAAGACTTTAAACTACTACCAATTGCTGTTTTTTTTTTTTTACAATTATAGCCTTTCTTATAATTCTAATGGCTTGTTTGGCAGGATGGATTTAGAGGAGAGGAAAGGAAAAATTTTTGTAAGTGAAATTTTAACAAGTTAAAAGGGCCAAGTTATAAAATTGTTAAGAAGATGTAAAATATAAAAAAAAAATTAATTAAAAACTTTTAACCCACTGTCATCAAATATTGGGCTACAACCTATAAGAACATTTCAGAAAATTGATTGTACTTTTAAACGCAATTTGCTATAAATATCATATTGACATTAACCTGTACAGTGTAATCACGTGACATGTCTCCACTAATTTTCCTCTTCATTTATTTTCCATCAAGGTATCTATCATTAGATCAATTTTTAATTCTTGAGATTTAATAATATATAAAGAATATAATTATAATAAAAATCTATCATAATAAATTTTAACCATTTGAAAATTAATCTAATGATATATATAGTTACTGAAGAGTAAATTGGAGAAAAATCAATGCAACACGTCTCTCCCACAGCGACATTTGATTAATCGAAAATAGGGGAAATAAATAGGAGAGTACCGGGCTTCTTAGCGAAATCATCCCAAATGCTGGGACCACGGCCGTCTTTGCTGGCCATACCCTCCACTTGATAAGCCGATGTCGCCGTTCCGAACACAAATCCCTGCCGGAAGCTCTCTCTGCTCAGCCCTCCGGTGTCAAACTTTATTTTGCTCGCCGGAATTTCGGCCTCCGCCGCCGCGCACTGGACCGCTACCAACACCAAGTACAGCCACAGCCATGGACGACAGTGATCTTTATGAGTCTCCATCTTCAACAGAGAGAGAAAGAGAGTGGAGAGTGTGAGATGGTGAGTGAGAAGCTTGGCTTTATATAGACCCCCAAACCTGCTCATCATGTCCACGTATGACTGATGATTAACATTCAACTGGATAGGCACAACGCATTCCTTCGCATTCCAGGGTGTGTTGGGATTATTTTTTGGAAAATAGATTTTGAGTAGGATAGACTATAAGAAAAAAATGATCTTGATAAAATGAAAGTGTTTTGGTATGGTGATCAAAATAATTTATTTTCATGTTGTGGGGCTCACATAATGAAAAAAAATCAATGAAAAAGAGAAAGATGATAGGACCCATATGAGAGAAAAGGACCAATGAAAGAGAGAGAATAGCGCTCACACAAGAGAAAAAAAGGAAGAGGATACTCTCATTGTCTTCTTTCTCATTATCTTCTCATCATCTCATCTCCACCATCAAATCATAAAATGGATGGTTTAGATTTAATATTTCATAAAATTATTATTATAATATTTTATAAATTAAAATTTATTTAATTTTTTTGGATTGCAATTATGAAGGGTATAGATCAAATTTTAAAAGTTTAAATTTACTTATTTATGTTTATAGAAATAATTTTATAAAATATTGAATCTAAATCATATATTGTTTTAATCTAATGGTGAATATGAGATGATGAGAAAAAAATGAGAAAGAGGACAATGAGAGAAACCCAACCCAAAAAAAAACTGAAAAAAATCGATTTTCCCAAAACCTATGTTTTGATATCAAAACCTAGGTTTTGACATTCTTACCAAACACACACCTAATCGCTTATATGTCCTTAACATAAAATAAATTTATTTAATTTAACTATATTAAAAAAATTAGGTAAGTTATAGTTAATATAACATATTTTTCTAAAATATTCTTACCTTCTTCCTTAATTCCCTCAATATACCTCTTTTACTTGATTATGGTTGAGAAAGTATAAATAAGGGTAAATTAGGGGGGGAAATTGATAAATATAAAAAGGAGGCTTTATATATAGGATCAAAACCAATTCTATAATTAGGTCTTATATTAAAGACTAAATAGAGTACATAATAATAATAACAATAACAAAGTCTTATCTCATTAGATGGAGTTGGTTAAATGAATATCTCCATTGTGCTCTATAAACCAGATATTTGGATAGAATCCTTCAAGTAGTATTATCCATTTCTTAATTTATTCATCATTATTGATTCATAACAATGGATAAGATAATGTTGCCCTTTTACATTTTCCTAAATCATTTGTGTCTTCTCAGGCATTCAATTAATTGACATGATTTTACAACATCACATTTAATTCTCTCATTAATATGCTTATGAATTTACTCTTTCAGTCCTAAATAAAAGAGTCAAATAATTAATTGATAATTAATTTATAAATAGTAAAAAATGATAAATTAATTGTTTATAAGAAATATAGTTTGGTTTCCTAAAATATCCCTTTAGTGAAAAACTAACAGGATAAAAACCCCAATACTAAGTATAATTAAAAGGGATAATTTAGAGGAAAATGGAATAAAATGCTTAATGAATTCATTGAACATGACCTTTTAATTAACAATTTATCTAATGTTTTGATTTTTGATGAAGCATTTATTGTAATAAAACTTGTTGTTTTTGCTGTAATAAGGATAATTTAGAGGACAAATTATAAATGTAAAAAACAGAATGAATTATGTAATCTTATATTTAAGAATAAAACAAATCCCTTTACTAACTAGCTCGGACATTTATAACCAGCAAATGTTATGTAATACGGTAGTCATGTTTCCTCCTTGAGAAGAACGAAGAAATAGTAAAAGGATTTATGGATTTAAAAAAAATTTCAATTGAAACAAAGGAAAAAAAAAATCCTCACAACATGATCACGTCGTAATCAAGAAATAGATTACGAGATCGCGCGAAATCGGGCAATCGCAATTAGGAAAACGCTCGAACTCTAGAAGCAGACGTTTGATCCTCTTGTTATTTTACGTTATATCGCACAAAAATATAATACCACGTGTTATGGGAGGAAAAAATTATAACAGAAATGGAAAGAGGGTTACAATATATCCAATTTTAATTATTAGGATAATCCACCGATATGAAAAAAAAAACATGAAAGGCAATTCATACACACACACATAGAGCCGGGAATTCGGGCCGAGCCCGTCGGGCTAACCCGTTTAGGCCCGAGCCCGTCAAGGGTTGGGCCTGTGATTTAAAGCGAAAAAATGGAAGCAGGCTTAAACAGGCCGGCCCGACGGGCCGCGGGCTTAAACGGGCCGGCCCGTTTAAGCCCGCTTATTTTTTTTTTTTTTTAGAAATCACTATAGCAATGTTTTTTTTTTTTGCCCTATTGTAGCTATGAACTTCTTTGGTTGTAGTTTGTGAACTTGTTTGATTGTGGTCTTATTCTTGTAGACTTATTTGATTATGGCTTTTGTCTGTGGTTTATGAACTTGTTTGAGTGTTTGACTGGTTATGGATATTAATTATGGTTTGTTTGTTAGGTTTTAGTGTTTATGTTTTATTGAATATGCATGCTATATATGTTTTAAGTAGTTTTAATAATATTTATATGTTAGATTATGTATTTTAGTCATTAGAGGCATAAAGGAGAGGGAAAACATTAAACGGGCCTGAAGCCCACGGGCCGGCCCGCGGGCTTCAGTTAAACGGGTCGGGCCGTCAAATAAAGGATGTTTTTAGGACTCGGGCCTAAACGGGCCGGCCCGTTTAGGCCCGAGCCCGTCACGGGCCGGCCTGTTTGCCCAGCTCTACACACACACACACACACACACATATATATATATATATCCGCTTATTAGACAATTTTTTAAGGAAAATCACACCAAAATCTCAGTTTAAAAAAATAATATCACAAAAGTCTTATCACTTATTAATTATAGCTCTTTCACTTGTCATTAATAAGTTATAAGACTTCTCTGATATTATTTTTCTTGATTGAAACATTAGTTGAATTTTCCCATTTTCTTATTTGGTTAATGATTGGAGGGACTTGGGTTGTCATCTTGTCATAATGTGAGGGGCACTTTTGTCATGTAGATTAGAACAGTCCCCGTGGTTGCCTGGAGAGATATTTTGTCGGTGAGTTGAGCCTGCTTGCATCAAGACGTGCCATTCTTCGCCTTTTATTTTTTTGGCTCAATCTATAAATAATTGTCCTTGCTGCTCCTTTTTATTTGTCATTATAAATTATTTATTCATATAAAAAATATTATTATTCACTTTATCAATTCAATTAATATAAAAATACTGTAAAAGGGTTGTGTTATATATATATATATTAACGCAACATGAACTTTATTGTATGCACAAGAATAATGCACTATTATATTACTTGATGAGCGACATAAATTAAATATGGTAGGTGGATTTGTAGTTAGATATTAACAAGACATCCTAATACACACACGCATATGAAAGGATTGTGCTAGCTGAGAAGCTTTGAAAACGACAGTATCCCATAAAATTGACAGATAGAAAACACCATTTTAATGCAAGAAAACTAAGCATAATAGGTTAATTTGTGGCTATACATCAACAAGTCTGATAAATTAAGTTTGTGTCAACAAAAAGAACTAATTAAGTGGGTATAATTAGAGAACCTAATGGCCTAACAATTATTTATAAAATTCAATCTTGAAAGTTGCTATTCAAACCTCTCTAAATGCTTAAAATAATTCCTAAGGGTAATTAACTTGCCATATAAATAGAGCTGGGAATCAGGGCCGGCCCTTGATAGGCCAGGGCCTAACAGGGCCGGCCCTAAAGGGCTCGGGGTCAGGAAAATTGCAGTTTTTCAAGGCCCGGCCCGAGAGCATCAGGGTCAGGGCCAGCCCGCAGGGCTTGGAAATCATTTTCACAATATTTAACTATTTTTCCTGCGTATTTTCCCCAAAGAGATATAATTAGTAAATAACAATGATTAAAGTTATAATTTAATACATAAATGTTGTCAACATTAAGGTTTAAATAACACGTCTCTTGTAACAAACAAACATAGTTACTAATTATAATCAAAGGTAAAATCATGTCTATAAATAACTCACACAAAGGCCAAAGTATAAGAAAGCAAGAAGCTAAATACTCTAACCTCTAAACAACATGAGTATGACAACTATCATTTTCACTTTCTTCGCCACTATCATCATTTTCAAGGACATTTGATTGTGTTTCACTTTCAGCAGTAGGTTCAAGTAGTCAAATAATCACAACCTCCATAAAAAATCATACTCTATCAGGCAGAATAGTACTCCCTCCGGTCCTAATTATAGGACAATATTTAGGAGTTGATTTTGGTCCTAATTATAGGACAAAGTTTTAATTTTTGTCAATTTCTTCCCAAAATACCCCAATTGATACTTCAAGGCAAGTGATCAACATCAATAGAACATGATTTCTTGTATGTATTAAATAAGGGCATTTTAGGAAAATAAATAAAATTAACTAATTTAACTACTATTCTTAATTTCTCCAAAGTTAGGTAAATATGTCCTATAATTAGGACCGGAGGGAGTATATAATATGATTTTAGTCTAAATAGGCAGAATAATATACTCAAAAATCACAATATGATTCAATTAGACAAAATAATATACTTAAAAATCATACTCTATACAATATGAGGACAGAGTGACATATAGATTCAATAAGGTAATTCAAAAATGTAATATGGTTCCTTTCCAAGTAAAAAAAATAAAAAATAAACGGGTCTAAACTGTCGGCCCGAGGCCCTCCAGGGCCGGCCCTTTTAAGCCCGAGGCCCTACAGGGCCGGCCCTTTTAAGTCCGACTTCCTTTTGAGGCTACAATTTATAAGCCCGACCCTTGAAGGGCCAGGGCCTAAAAGGGCCGGCCCGACGGGCTCGACCCGTTTTCCCGGCTCTACATATAAACATAGTGGGAACAAATATATATCGGCTTTAAAAGAGTGTAATTTGTGCATGTTTTCAACTCTCAAGCACAATGTATTATTTTATATTTTAATTAAATTAATTTAATTTGATATGTTGATATGAAGGATTACGAGATCAAATAATGTAGAGGGAAAAGTGACAAAAAATAAGGGGTTAGATCGGTCCCTATGGCTCAGAATTGGGACAATGAATAGCAGCAAAAGTGGACCATTATGGTAGCAAGTGTGTGTGTGTGTGAGAGAGAGAGAGAGAGAGTTGTGCATATTATTATTACATGTGAGATGCTTCCAAATATACCCCACTTCCCAAAGCCAAAAATGTCATCGCACGCGGATTTGAAAATGCAATTTCGTCCCCATTAGTTTTGTCAACATATCAAAACCATGATGATGCATTATACCACTTACAATTTCAATAAAGATTAGTGTTAGTCCATCTTATAAAGAGTTGACTTATAATTTATAGGGTTGTGAGTCAATTCTACTGTCAGTATGAGAACTTTAACTTTGTTGATAGGCAATCCATAATCCATCAAGTTTTTTTGTAAGTTCAGCATGTTCTAATTTTAGAAGTGTGGCCTGACATGTTGATAAAATAAAAAATGAACATGTCTTCTTTTTCTTTAAGTTCCGATGTGTTTAATTGTTTAATCAAGTATCTAAATGCAAATTAAATTTACCTACATATCCTTACTATCAGTGCCAGACCTGGAACCTTTGGTTTGTGGCGGCAATTCCTAAATATATTTGAGTTTGGGTTTAGTAGCATCAAAATTTTAGGAGTCATCCTGGCCCCAAAAAAAAAAATATTAGGAGTCATCCGTTGGATTTGATGATTTTGATGTTACATTGACCTATCTTTTTTTAATATTATTATCTGGTATCCAGTTTGGGGTTCAAGGATACTTCTCTTAACACAAGTGACTCATGTGAAAGACGAACGCTAGACCCAAAGAGACTTAATGATGCCTTATATAGGTAGACCAACTCTATGTTAGTGTTACATTGACCTATCTACCATTATCAATTTTTTGTCAAAAAAAAATTAAATTAAAATATAGTTCAGGCAGGATTTCTTACACTTCATTCCCAGTTTATATATGTTCGTGCGATAAATGAGTATTATGTAGATTTTCAAACCATTAGTTTCACTGTATATTGTGAAAGTTCAATTTAGTTTAATTAGTACTCCTTTCAGTGATGGTGGCCATGAATCTTTATTTAGGGAAGTCACAGGTTATTCTTTATTGATTTGGCCCAGAATTAATGTCTTATATTAATCTAGCTAGAGTATTTCAATTTATACTTGATGATTTATTTAATGTTTTCTTCTAGTCCAAATATGTAATCAAGAATGTTAGACCATGATCACTTTTGTTGTCAAATCTCCATTTTCAATTGCATATAGACTATTTTTCACTGTTTAGACTACTATTTATCTTAGGTATTTAAGCCATTTTTTCTTTTTACAAGTATTTAAGCGGTTGTTCTAATTCAAACTTGACGCAACAATAACATTAAGATAAATAAAATTCAAGTGGAAGATCAGAAAAATATTTTGAACATAAGTGAGCATGATATATTAAATGATAAAATTTGTTGTTGTTTTAACTTTTAGATGATTATTTTCATTAAATTAAATCCAATAACAGCAAACAGAAATTGAGTGAAAACATAAAAATAAACTCAATCCCAAGATATAATTGAGCTAAATTACCACCTATAATTTACTTTTCTTTTTCAGGAGAAAATATTTATTTAAACCCTCTTACAAAGGAATCATCAAATCGGACTGTTTTTACATCATCACACAAATGAGTCTGTTGAATACTCCTCCAATCCTTAATATAAGACATAGTTATTTAATTTGATTAGATTAAATAAATTGGTTAAGTTAGTTAATATAACATGTATTTTCTAAAATACCCTAACCACTTTCCTTAATTCCCTTATTCCCTCTCCTCCTTACTTATTATTAAGAAGACATCAATAAGGGTACATAAGAAAAATATTGATAAATACTAAAACTGTCTTTATATTTAGGATCAAGATCAACTCTCAAAATATATCTTATATTAAAAACAAGAGGGAATAGTTCTTTACATAGCATGATATATTTTTATTAAAATTACTTGATACAAAAAACACATTTTTTACATAGCATAATATATTTTTATTACAATTACTTGATACAAAAAACACAGTAAAACCAAGTCCATTTTAAGGAACATAATCAGTGAACAGGGGATAAAATGCCTTCACTGTTCTTTTTGGGGAATTGGGAAACAAAATCATATTCATTAAAACAACAAACAAACAACAGAACACAATCATCATAATAACAGCTAACAAACCAACACAATCAAATGCCTAAAGGCTGGATGAACCGATGATCATGAGTACCTATAAAGAAACATTGACTGGACCATGTTCTCTCTGTCTATCCATTTGGCACTCAATAAACCATCCAATGAATTTCCAGGTAATGTACACACAGCATTGGTTTTTGCAAATTCTGGCGCACCTATCGAGAGAATCTTTGTATCATGGTTTCGTTTCGACAATAGCAGGTCAAGACAAAGCAACTCTCAGAAACACCTACTTCCAAATGCGGCATCAGGAAAAATGGTTCTGACTTCAATTTGTACACTTGAAAGTAAATAGCAGGCTGACGCTAGCAGTATCAACAATGTAACTTAACCAAACAAAATAGAAAAATACTTGATTTCCTTCAAGATAATCCCCAGTTTCTGCTGATAATCACTTCCATTTAAGTTCTGATTTGATAAGCCGGTTGAAGGAATAGAATCCAGGTATCAGAAATAATTTCCATCTTCACATCTTAAAACGAACATTGATATCAAGACTCATTGTGGGGTTAATTTCCAGACACGGATGAAAGCATCCTCGCCTGAGCTCACCAAAGTATACTCATCAGTGAAAGCCAACCCATAAACGCCACCTAAATGAGCACCCTTTATGGTGACCCTATAAGATACTGGCTGGTCAATTTCATATATAATGACACATGTGTCTAGTGATCCAGTAGCAATCCTACTATTATCAGGGGACCAAGCAAGACAGTTTATCCTTGCAGTGTGGTACAACATATTCTTAAGTTTGACCTGCAAAACAATATTTCCAAATGATTAAGCAATTAGCCATACACCGTTTTTTTTTTTTTTGCACAATTACTTGAGCTTTTAAAAGCTTAATATACAATATGTGTATTGCTCACAAATTCAAAATACCTCTCTGGAGGCTCGGTCCCACACTAAAGCTTCCCGATTGACATCCCCTGATGCAAACATGGAAACATCTGGAGAGTAGCGAATGACACTGATTGCACCTCGATGCTTCTCAAAGACTGCTTCTTCTGTAAGAGTATCACCAGATATAGAATATATGTGCAATTTACCATCCTGTCCACCAATAATAGCTTCACTACCATCAGGTGATACAGCAGAAGCCGTCACAACAAACCCCAGATTAATTGTTGACACAATTTTTGCACCACGAAGCATGACAACTCCTGAATCAATTGATACCAGAGCAAGTTCAGGAGATAGAAGTGCAACACTCAAGTCCTTTGGTTGGCTTCCTACATCAATAGCTTCAGCATCTCCACAATGATCCTCTCGTAAAGAAGCTCGCCATATCTAGGGTGTCACGGGAGAGTCATGGAGAGATCAGAGAAAATATGAATTGTTGCAAAATGTTCATACTTAATTCTTCAGCCACTTCATGAATGCAGTAAAGAAGATGCTTTAAAATTTGGATAATCACTAAATTTCTCAAATATTGATATATCGCAGATCTCTGTTTTATCCATTTATATTCAAGGTTCTAGTCACATAAATTGGATGGCTTTCTCCCAATGAGCATGAGAATATCACTACTTACAATACAACTAAGAAAAAAAAAATTCCACATGAAAATATATACATATATATACTTAAAGGCGCAATGGATACTATAAATGTCCATATTTTCCAGGTACCCACAAGATTGGGATTACTTAGACAGCAAAAACCACATCATCTCCAGAGTAATAAATTTATGCTTAACATTGCCACAGAGAGCATAATGACCATTAGCGCTGTTCAGGTAAATTACTTAGATAAGTCCTCATTAAAAAAGATCTTATCAAGTAAGTTTTGCTGCTATAATTGCAGCCTAAAATAAGTTAATTTGTGTTTGAATAGACACACCAAGAATTACTAATTCAATTAGCACACTGTTGTACATGGCTGCAACAAGTTTTCACATGAGCTTATCTTTATCAAGCTTTGCTATGAATCTTATAAAAATAAACAACAATCATCTTAAAAGAAATTACAAGCACTTAAAATACATACTTCCAAATACATCTAAAATAATTGATAGGTGCTTATTGGAGTAGATAAGCTGCTAACAATCATCTTATTAGTGGCTAATAAACTGCAGTACGCGGCTATGCGAGACAGAGTCTTTGCATGGTTTAACTGTTGCAAGATATAAATACCTGAAATGACGGAATAATTACAAAAAAGTAACAATATATGCTTGAATATGTTTTCTTTCCTTTTGGAGGAAAATTATGACAAGATCAGAGCATTAGATTCTAGACCAAACGGTTAAATCATGCATGTCACATACTCTCTATGACCGGTAAAATAAGAAGTGTGCCTTTTAACCCTTCTAGAATAAACTTCCGTCAACTCCAAATCAAAAAATTGTCAAGTATTTATTGCGAATTCTCTGAATCTTTGAATACATCACATGCAGAAAAGTCTATGATGTTTTGGCACAGTAAATCACCCAACATTTAAACACACATGACAAGAACACTGGTTTCTTAATTCGTACTCCCTCTACCTTTAAATATAAGCTTCAAATTTGTGAATGCGCTTGTCCCAAAATATGAGCTTCATTTTAGTTTTATCAAAGCATTTATTGTGTTTTTTTCAATTTTACCCCTGATTGTATTTGTTGCATTTATAGTCTCTCTCTCACTTATCCTCTTTACAAATAAGGGCATGGTTGGGAAAAAAATACATATTTATTGCTCTTAACTAATTTTAACTGTTTTCTTGATAAGCGCAAATCAGCTATTTGAAGTTTATATTTAGGGATGGGGGGAGTATTAAATAGGACAGAAAGGCTATTAAATAGACCATAGAGTAGTTATAACGATTTCCATTTTAGCTGAAGAAAATAAGCAAAGCATTCACCTTGTTATCAAATCCAGATGTAACAATCTCTTCTTCTGCAGCTGCCAAAAATTTGATTTGAGAATTCTCCTTTCTCTGTACTTTACCACCATATCCAATCCCTTGAATCCACTTAAATATTAAACCATCATAACTGCTAGACAAAAGCACTCTAGGGTTGCTTCGAAGAGTAGTTAAGGAGGATACATTTTTCATGTGTCCAGATAATGTTGTGGGGGCTTTATCAAGATCACTGACTAAGAATATAGATATTACCCCACCAAGAGAAACAGTGACAATACAATCATTTAGCCATAGACAGCCAACTAACATGTCTTCAATTCCACCTGAACCAGGAGAAGTCAATGTTTTTTTCACTTTTCCGATGTGGTCATCAGATATGTCCCATACTTTTGCTGACTTGTCAGCAGATACAGTAAGAACCTAAATACAACATTACAATTTGAGATCAGATTCTAATTTCTCAACAAGAATTACTTGGAAGAGATGGGGAAACAACTAATACCAAAGAACACTTCAAAAGCACTGAGGTAAGAGTTCAGCGAAATATTCAAACAGACAACTTAACTCTAACCCCAGAACTGCCGTCAAAATTCTACTATTAAACCAAACAAAGTATACCATTCCTAAGGTCTAATCTTCCAGCAAAAAGTATACTAAAACTGTACCAATCCTTCTCGTCTAATTATGACTATCCACAGAATATCATTCACAGTACCCCTTTCAAATTCGAATTTAGTAGTTTGACTGTGCTTTGTATTCTACTTCAATGTATCATAAACCCAGATTTTCTAAAATATTTCTAACATGGTCAATATGCCAGGGGATGTTGGTCTTGACAGAATCCATAAATAGGATCTTGCTCACCTGTTTGCCATCAGGACTCCAGCTACCAGCATAGATACTGCCAGTATGAGCACCTTCAGAAGACAGCTCACCGATTTTCTCCCCACTCTTTCCATCATATATAATACCATTTTTGTCCGAGCTCACACTTAAGAATTTACTTCCATCAGGGGAATATCTTACACAATTGACAAAATTTGAATGATGCCTGAACATGAATAATAATCAAAGTGACATTGGTAACTTATCAATACAAGTTCAATAGGTGGAAGACATGAAGGAAACAAACCAACAAAAACAGATTAATTCACATTTACATGAGTACATACTATAATGTTCATAAATACTTTAAAAATAATTGCTGATTCAAATGTCTAACATACTGAGGTGGAATAAAAACACAAAAACTGAAGCTAATTCACAACTTTGGTCTTCTGTTCTTCATGAAAACTCAAGTAGACAAAATCTCTCAATAAAAGTTTGTGAAAAGCATTTGATGAGACGGATTTCAAAAAAGTCTTTTCAACTTTAAAAAAAGGGTTAAGGTGTAAAAATACCCATGAACTTTTCTTAAAAGAACACCCAGCACCATAAACTTTTTTTAGATGCAAAAGTGCCCATGAACTTCTCAAAATGGGGCAAAAATGCTCACACCATTAATTGGTACAAACGTATGTTTTGTGGGACCCACATTATTATTTTTTGATGTACAAAAATACCCATGAACTCTTCTTAAAAGTGCACCTAGCACAATAAACCTTTTTTGGGTGCAAAAGTGCCCATGAACTTCTCAAAATGGGCCAAAATTGCACACACCATTAACTAGTACAAACTTTTGTTTTGTGGGACCCACATTATTGTTTTTTAATGATTATCTAATTTAAAAAAAAACTCTCCACCCCCCCCCCTCTCTCCCTCTTCCTTCCCCACCCCTCTTGCTCTCCAGTGAGACCCTGCCTACTCCGACGATTCACTCTTCGTCCCTCTCAATCTCTCCATAGAGAGCGTCATCTCTCTTCCCCACCCCTTTTCTTGTTTGGCCAGAACCTGTCTATGGCGCTTAAAGGAGGCTTTGTCGAAGATGAAGATGAAGATGAAGAACCTCTTCCCCCACCATCATCTTCAGCCCTTGCTACTCATTTTAATTGTACAACCCTATTCCACGGGTTTCCTATAAATTTTTTAGCCACTCGTATTTGCTTCCCATACTGCATGGCGTACTGATTCTTTTCATAGCCTCATCATTTCCATCATAATTAACTATCCCCTTCTCATTTTAGCTGGCCAAAATAATTTGGCAAAGAAGAAGCAGGGTTATTCTCTAGAGAACTAAGCCTAAGTTGGCAAAGAAGCGCAAGGTGAAGAGAGATGACGCTCTATGGAGAGATTGAGAGGGATGAAGAGTGAATCGTCGGAGTGGGGAGGGTCTCACGGGAGAGGAAGAAGGGTGGGCAAGAGAGAGGGGAGGTGGTGTTTTTTTTTAAAAATTAAATAATCATTAAAAAACAATAATGTGGGTCCCACAAAACAGAAGTTTGTACCAGTTAACGGTGTGTGCATTGTTGCCCCATTTTGATAAGTTTATGGGCACTTTTGCACCCAAAAAAAGTGGGTGCACTTTTAAGAAAAGTTTATAGGTATTTTTGCACCTCAAAAAATAATAATATAGGTTTCACTAAACAGACGTTTGTACCAATTAACAGTGTGGGCATTTTTGCCCTATTTTGAGAAGTTCATGGGCACTTTTGCACCTAAAGAAAGTTTAAGGTGCTGGGTGCACTTTTGAGAAAAGTTCATAAGTATTTTTGCATCTTAACCCTTAAAAAATAAGGAAAATTCCTATGCCTTATTGTATTTTCAGTCAGATGACTGCTCCCATTTCACTATTATAACAACATTTCCCCACAAATGAATTATAAAAGAAGCCAATGGGTAAGGTACATGTTTAACCATTATCAAAAAACAAGATATGCAGCAGCACCATAATGTCTGTCATAGAATACCTGTGAGATTGCTTAAATCTGAATGGTGGCCCTTCATAAAAGTTTACCAGAAAATCCTCTCCGCATGTCACAATGCGAAAAGGTCTTGTTGGCTTATAAGAACAACTTAAAACACTCCTTGAATGGCCATCAAATTCGCCAACATTGGTGCCAGAATCCCACCTATTCAATAGAATTTACATAAGTATAATTATTCTGAACAACAAATAACCATTATGCAAACATTGTATGGAAGAAGATAATCATGAAGGCCTTCAAACTCATCTTAACCCAAATTCTAGGGTTTAAGCAGTAAGCAATAAAAATTTTAATCCAAAACTGCCTTCTGAATATTAAAGTGAAAACTCCAAATGAGCACATGGGCAAGTAATTTCATTTATCAATAATGATGCGTAAACATGAAATAATTGAAAAGCTTCTAATACACTCATAGAAAGATAAGGCCCAAAGTGTTTAGGGACACAGGCAGATGTATATCTTTTCCCCACAAACAAAAAGAGAGTAAATAGTAGGAATACTGATCAATCATGTCAAGCTTGGGAAAAATTTTCATCTTAGAATAAAATGCAAAGAACCAAAAGTTCAATTTTTCACTCACTTCTGATTATTATGTGTGTTTATTACTTCATCATGGTTCAAAACTGATTTGCTCAGCCGCTTATTTATCAGGTATGACATTTAGTGGCACTTTCTATAACAAGGAAGGCTAAAGCACAGAATTGGAGTTAAAAAGTTAAAATAAGCAATTCTACACAACACTTGAGCTAAAGTAGACAAATGCAGGAGCGAAGGGCCAAAAGGGCAACTATTGACCCTTTATTGTCCAAGAGTTCCTAGAAAATTATTCAGTTAGTACACCCTCCAAAAGTATTCTAACGAAGCACCTTTTGTTTGAAGGGAATAGTCATATTATAATGTATAAAAAAGAATTTTATGGTGGTTGCCATCTCATATCTGAAAGCCTTACCAACCATTATTTTCAAGTTTAAACTAGTGTAGCACCATCACAGGGAAATTGCCCAGACTCCCAGTTCGGCTGAAAACAAAGAGTACTAGTATTTTGAATTACAGGTCGGAGATCACGAAAAACTACGAGAATGAATATTTCAGAACATGATCACCTTTTTTGGTCCAAAAGAACATAATCACTTTGGTTTTAAAGAGTTTCAACATAATTGCTTCTATGTATAAATCACCGCAATAATCGCAAATCTCAAAAGCTTCCAACTAAGATACATACTCACACACTTACAGATTCTCACTTCCATGATATTGTTCTCCATTTTCTCCTCAGAAAGGAAAAGTTAATACTCACATAAAAGCCCGTACTAATGACTTCCCTTTGCCTTCACCGCAAGCCACGATTCTCAGACCGTCCGGCGACCACTGTAGATCGTCGATCCGTCCCGACAACACCTTGAACTCCTTCTTCAGAACGAAGTCATTGCGGGTCCCCCAAATCCTGACGGTGCCTGACACATCAGCAGACGCGATCCACTCACCATTGGGGGAATAGCGAGCCACTGTAGCCGGGTAAGCGTGCTCGCCGTAGACGGAAACCTGAAGGGGATTGTCGAGGTTCATGAGGACGACCGATCTGCCATTGGTGTAAACAATTGAATTGGTTTTGGAATCGCCGGAAATCAAAATCCCCCGGCCTCGCTCCGTTGATGGCATGCAAGCATAAGTCTCTATGAGTTGGTGCATCTTCAAGAAAGATCTGAGAGAGCTGGAACTTGGCCCTTTGACTGAGATTGATGGGATTTTGGAGAATGAAAAAGTAGACTAGGGAAGCTGGAAATGCGAAGCCAAGAGTTGATGGAGTTTCAAAGGACTTGGCCTTTTATATGGGGCTTTTGACTGATCCCTGATTCAGGACAGCACGATGTCTCTGTGGAGTGCAGGTTCCAAACTTCCGACTTATTAATGTTATCTTTCTCCATATTACGAGTGCTAATATGTGATCCTATTTTTTTTAAAGAATATTAATATAGAGTAATATATTATGTTTTTTAACCAAAGAGTAATATATCATATTAATATTGTGGGCCAAAAAAACAATATATATCATATCAATATTAAAAAGGGAAAATTTCAGAAAAATACAGACAAAATAGTGTGGTGAATTGTTGATATCCCAAATCAGACCATAAGTAGGAATTTGGGATTTGAAATTGTGAGCAAAAGACGATAATGCCCTTAGTTAAGTTAAAAAGAAAAAAAAAAGGATGGCCAAAATCACATTTTGAAGGGCTAGCTAATTGAGAAACAGATGACAAACCTAGGAGGGGAAGGAGGCGAAGGGGTGTTTGGCGCGGCGAGATTGGAAAGGAAGGACGGTGTGGGCAAGTGAAGAAGAGGAAGGGAGCTGCAAGTTGTTGGGTTAGCGAAGAGAGAACGCGGGTTTGTTGGCTAAGTGAAGAAGAGGGCCTTCAACGGTGTTTCGATTTTGAAGGTGGGTGACGATGGTAAGTAGTTGGTGGCCAAGTGAAGAAGAGGAAGGAAACGACTATCTCTTTGGCGAGCTTCGGCGGCGTGCTGTGGATTGGATGCCCAATAACAACACTAGCTTGTACATTAACGACTTCACTTTCTTGTTTAGCAACTTCGTAGGCAACAGTGGGAAAGTAACAAGTTGGATGTCCAATAATAACATCTCTCATTTTATTAATAATGCCAGCTTCTACATTAACGACTTCATTTTCTTGTATAACAATTTCATATGAAAAGGTGCGAAATTAACAAGTTGGGGAGACCAATAACAACACCCATCTCTTTGTTAACAATACGATCTTCTACAATAACGATTTCACTTTTTTGTTTAACAACTTCATAGGCAAAAGTGAGAAAGTAACAAGTTGGATGTTTAATAACAACACATCTCACTTTATTAACACCACCAGCTTGTATATTAACGACTTCAATTTCTTGTTTAACAACTTTGTAGGCAAAAGTGGGAAAGTAACAAGTTAGATGCTCAATAGCAGCACATCTCGCTGTATTAACAACACCAGCTTCTACATTAACGACTTCACTTTCTTGTTCAACAATTTCATATGAAAAGGTGCAAAATTAAAAAGTTGGAGAGACCAATAACAACACCTCTCTATTTGTTAACAATACAATCTTCTACAATAACGACTTTACTTTCTTGTTGAACAACCTTATAGGCAAAAGTAGGAAAGTAACAAGTTGGATGGCCAATAACAACACATCTCGCTTTATTAACAACACCCGCTTTTATATTATCGACTTTATTTTCTTGTTTAACAACGTCATAGGCAAAAGTGGGAAAGTAACAAGTTGGATGCTCAATAACAACACCTCTCATTATATTAACAACACCAGCTTTTACATTAATGACTTTACTTTCTTGTTTAACAACTTCATAGGCAAAAATGGGAAAGTAACAAGTTAGATAACCAATAACAACACATCTCGCTTTGTTAACAACACCAGCTTCTACATTAACAACTTCACTACCTTGTTTAACAACTTCGTAGGCATAAGTCTAAAAGTAATAAGTTCGAGAGCCAACAACAACACCTGTCTCTATATTAATAAAATAATATTTAACATTAATGACATAGCTTTCTGCTTCCAAAACTTGCTATATTTATCAGATGTTATTTAATGACAGTTTGCATAATTAAATTCACCAATAAACTGAAACAAAAAAATGTGTAACAGTGACTCTTTTACACATTCACATATTTAATGACAAGGGACTATTAACAGTGCAGTACCACATAATGTTTCCTTGTCACTAACATTGCACTTCATAAGACATTGTGACTACATTAATTACAAAATGGATTAGGCATATGATAGTAACTCATCTCCCAAAAAATTATAAGTGGGTTGACAACAACATGAACATTACTTTTAATAGTGTAAATTCAAAATATTGCAGATCCTTGTATTTGCAAAAGTGTTCCTTTAAAAGATAATTGCATCCAATATCAGTTTATTTTTGGATTTTTGCATGTCATTCTAGTGTGACCAGCTTCATGACATCTTGCACAGTAGTATTTCTTCTTGTTCTGGAATTGTGATTCACACCTACTAATTCTTGGCCTTCCAGAAGGTCGGATGGTCCTTAGTGGAAGCAAAAAAGTCTGACTAGCATAATTTTCTAGCATATAGTTGTTTGGTTCTAGTTTGTTGATTATGACAACTAGAATCATGCTACGCCTATAAATCTTTTAGTTGGGATGTGATTTTATAGTATTCTTCCATGTAGTCATACACATTGTCATGGACATACTTTATGGTTGTACAGGCATGTACACAAGGGATCCCCGACATTTGCCATGCTTCACAGTTACAAAGACGCAAACTAAGATCAACATGTAAGGATCCATATCTAGTATGAACACAAAGGTTGCCCCTACTATAATTTACAGAGGACACATGTTTAGCATGACCAACATTTTCCTTCACCATGGACTCTATGTTGGGACCTGCCCCATTTTTCCACTTAGTTATTGCCATACTAGTTGTATACATCTTATTGGCAACCTTTTCACGATGATCATGGATAAATTGAGCAACATTAGGTTTACTCTCCTTCACCATCCACGCATTAAATGATTCAGCAATGTTGGTAGTTATCTTATCCCATCTTTGGAATAGGAACTTGTGCAATACCCACTTATTGATATCCCCTTAATAAATCAAACCACTCATATATCTCTTGATAGGAGTTTCACATATAGTCCATTGCCTTATCGAAATCTACATCCAACCTTGCATATGTAACATTATCCAGCAAGCGTGGTGCATCTTCCTTTATACACCCACTAGTCTTCCTCTTACTTCTATTTAATTTTAGTAATTTTGAATTGAAATTCTCCTTCATATGCCTATAATAATAAGTATGCCTTTCATCCCTGAAAATTATCCTTAGTGCCCCTTTAATTGCATTGTGACGGTCTGATAGGATTGTCAATTCAATTGACCCAACTATTTGTTTTATTTTGTGTAAAAAGAAAAAACCATGACCAATCTACTAATATCTCCCCCTTCACAATAACAATTGCAAAGGGCAACATTTCACTGTCCGCATCATAACCAAAAGCTGAAAGCATTATTCCCTTATATGGTCCAGACAAGTGGGTTCCATCAACGTATAGGACATGTCTTGCACCAGCTATGAATCCCTCGATACAACACTGATATGCAATAAATACTAACTTAAATATGTTATTCGCACTTGCTTCCCATTTAGTAACAGTTTTCTCATCTGATTCCTTCAACCAGTCACAAATCCAAGGTATCAACATATAAGAATCTTTGGGTCTACCTTGTATGTCTTCCATCAATTTTTCCTTCGCCTTTTATGCTTGCTTGTTTGTAAGAGTCACACCATTCTGTCTTCATCGTCTTCTTTATTTCATTAGGATGTTTGTCAATATAATTTCTCACCTTATCAACTATAATTGAAGATTTCAAGTTAGATATTCCACCTTGGGTAACTTGAAGATTGTCTTGTGCACTATGATAATGTTCATCTCTGAATGTCATGATATGTAATAATGGGGTTATCTTATCGATAGCATTTGCTGTTAGCCTCTAAGGACAACCTAAAATCTTACATTTAATTGAAATATTGTGCTTGCTATTTTTCACATATTCGAACTCAAACTTGTGTGTAATGCTATACTTGTACAGTGCCTTTTTAAAAGTATATGAATGTGGAAAAGTCTGCATCACTTCTGAAAATAATCCTCTCTATTTCGTACAGTTCAACTCCGGCATTGGTGTAGGTACACTCTCTAATTCATATAGTAGCCTATTAGATCCCCCACCAATTTCGGCCGTTAGACAAGCAGCAACACTTTCATAACAGACCAGTTCATAATCATTTTCCATAATACTTGGATAGAAAATAGATCTTTGTTGTGAGAATCCCAACAAATTTTCAATCCTGTAGTGAATTACAACTTCTGTTACTTAATAACCAACAACACTTTAACAAATAACAATTATGATTCCTAAAAATTTTTCACTTACGTTTCTGGGTCATCAAATATCTCGGATATATTACCATTCCCTTTTGATGCTATATACACATAGTCAAAAAGCTTTTCAACTTCATCATCATCATTTAAATCTATTTGTTTCCTCTCATCAAAGCTCACTGTATATTTAATATCACAAATGTTACAATCGATACCAAGCCATGATGATATCATCCACCTCAAATCTGTAAGTGTTATCACCTGTTTTAGCCATTTCACCTTCATAGAACCACCATTATATTGAATTTTACCTTCATCATTACACATAAATTTCCCTCCAACATGGAAATAACAAAATAGTTCCTTTAAAGATGATGACCCTTTATTACATATCATTCTGCATGCCTACCTACGAAAAAAAATTGCATCACTCTTCATATAATAAGCATGTTTGGAATAGCGATTGGAGCCTTCAAAAATAGCTTTTCAATCATGATTTACGGTATACGAGGTAAGTATGTAAGAGGAGTTTTGTTTCGACTTACGTGAAAGGCAGCTTATAAGCTATCCAAACACCTATCCAAACATGCACAATGCCAATTCAATAAGCTTGTAACACAATGTTTATTAAACCAAGTAATTTCCCATATAATCACCCACCACCTACTATTAACAACAACACTATATGTTTTAACATCTCCATCTTTACTATTAACAACACCCCCCCATATCATCACTCTGCATATACTATTAACAACAACACAATCTATTTCAACATCTCCATCTTCACTAATAATAACACCTCCCCAATATCATCACCGTACATCTACTATTAACACCAACATAATATCTTTCACACCTCCATCTTCACTAATAATAGTACCCTCCTCCAACCTTACTATCGACGGCCGAAGTTTTTATTGACGTAACACCTATCAGTGTTCAACCCTTAATCAGTTGCCAACAACAAAAAAGGAACAATCTTTAACAATAATGCAACTAAACACAATGAAATCGATCACACAACTATCAACATTCTTTCATTACCTTAAAGTCGCTACATTTTCTCCATCTTCACCTATGAGCCCCCTTACCCATATATCAAAACCTCCGATATGATAAACCTCAATCACAAGCCACAACCAATTTTCCATATAGATTGAAGAATCACAACACAAAAATGATTTATGTCCTAAATATGCTTACCTATGACTTAGCTCTCCTTTTCGTCACTTTTCCTCTTTTGGTTTCGTCACTTTTTTGTGTCAACTTCAGTCTCTTTCCTCCCAGTCGTGCGCCTTCTTATTTCTTTTGCCTGCCACTTCATTGAGGGCATTATTAACGTTTGCTCACAATTTCAAATCCCAAATTCCTATTGATGGTCTGATTTGGGATTTCAGCAATTTACCACATCATTTTGTCCTTTGTGAATTTTGTCTGTATTTTTCTGGAATTTTATCTATTAAAAATTATACGATTGATTTTTTAGAATAAAAAAAACATGAAAAGTAATATAGAGACTAGCTAGCTAAAAAAAGCCTATGACCTAAATATTCTAAGAGAGTTGCTCTATACTCCATTGTTTGATGACCTTTGCTAGCTAAGAAATCGGCATATCAATTTTTTTTTTTGACATAAGACCAAAAGTGACGGTCTAATTACTCATGAGAAGACGGCAAGTTTGTCTAACATAGCTGTTGAGAGGTTGATCTTTAAATAGATCGCTATTAGTTAGCTACAAGGCTTCAGTGGAGTTACTAAGGGCCCGTTTGGTTCAATTGCAGACCCCTCTGGTAATGCAATGGACTGCAATGCAATGGGGTGCAATGCAATAATGATTACCATCATCATGTTTGGTTGCTTAATAATAAGATGTTGAGAAATTTTTTTTATATTTAAATTGAATTATAAAAGGTCCAAAATACCCCTTAAACATAAAAAAAACCTCCATCACCGATCATCTCCTTCCTCACCCCAATAATCTGTCTCCCCCAAAGCCTCTGTGGAACCAAAGCCATACTCGTACAAGTTACACATCGCACCCGCTTAAGTGAAGAAAACACATCGGACGCAATGAATACGCGGGTGCGAAGAAATTTTAGAACTATATTAGAACCCTAATTATAGCTAACCTAACAATTTTAAATCTCAAAGAAACCAAGAAAAAGGGGGAACGATCTCAAAAGTTAGAGCGAGAGCGGGAGAGAAAATGGGTTGTAAGGACCAGAGGAGTACTCACACTTGAGAGGGTGACGGAAGGAAGAAACCGGAGATTGAAGGTTCGGGAAGTGCCGGAACTGAAACAACAATTTTGACTTACTTCAGAAAATGCTGAGGGCTCAGGCATCAGGCCGTATGGGCATCTTCGTTGAGCGGGAGCAGTGTTGGTGAGGATAAATCTTGTCTTTTTATTATATTAGTAGGGTTAAAATTGAGATATCATCAATGATTACAAGCCTGCAATGAGTTTTCATAGGGGTCCCCCTATGAATGGAGATTACCATAAAATATGCAATCTATTTTACAATTGTAATCTACATTACCATTAATAAGCCCAACCAAACAGGCCACCAATGGTAATGCAATCAAGATTACCATCGCATATATGCAATGCAATCTAACCAAACGAGCCCTAAATACCACAGTTTTTGTGGTGACTGTGATTTTAACCAAGACAAAGTCCTTCATGAACCCCATAATCTCCCCAATAGTATAAATATATTTTTAAAAATAAAAATAAATAATATAAATATATTTTTAATTAAAAATTATGTGGAATATTAAAATTTGAATTATAATAATAAATTTCTCTAAAAAATATATATAATTATAATTAATTAATTAATTAATTAAGAATTACTAATTAATTATATTAATTATTTTTTGAATTATATAATTATTAATTTAAATTTAGTGTTCATAAATTAAATTTTAATATTATTCATTTATCTAAATTTCAATTAAATTAATAAATTAAAATTTTTAAAAAAATTCACTAATTAAAAATATGGTGAAACAATAAGAACCTGATAAAAAGAAAAATAATTACAAGGATCTTATTAAAAACAGGAGAAAGCATATGGATTTGATAAAAAGAAAAAACAATTATAGAGATCTAATTAAAAATTATTTGAAACTATAAGGAGTTGCAGATTAATTATCCCTAAATTATTTTTGAGAATAAAGAGCAAATGTCTTTATACTAACAAATTTGAATAATATAAAGGGACTGGAGGTAAAGGGCACTTCCCTTTCTATCAAATCAACCCTTAAGTCCATCAATGATTTAATTCACACATCTAATTAAATACCTAGATTTTTATTTTTCTCCATGTCATTTTCCCCTCCTACATCTCTACTTTTTTTTTTAAAAAAAAAGATCAAAATGCATTAAAAGATTAAAAATAAGTAAATCAGGTTCACATGGATATAAGTCTTTAGCTAAAATGTTTTTATTTCTCAAATGTTGTGTGTTAATTTTCTTCATTGTAGTGTCTTCAATATTCTACAATCATGCCCACACATGATTCAGTTCTAGATCATTTAAATCGAATTATATATATATATATATATATATATATATATATATATTAATTTATAGTTTTATTCATTATCAAACAACCAGCAAAATTAACGGCATAGTCCCATTTTGTAATCTGTAAGGCCCGAAACTCTTTGTTGGTATGATGGCCCATATATAATTATAAAATGATTGAAGGCCTGATATTATAAGGGCCAACCAGCTGGATTGGGTTTAAACGCATAGAAAAAGGTATTCCATGACCTCCTTATTCTATTCTCGCCCCATCTAAGTGGTTTCCATCGTTTTTCCACACTTTTTTATTTATTTAAGCTGTGTTTAGGATCACTTAATTTTAAAGAATAAATCCTTATTATATAAGTCGAGATAAAACTTCTCTCACATACTTATCTCGTATACTGTGAATCACGATTTATAAGTACTTATTACTTAAAAATAAGCTATTCCAGATGAGCACTTAGTCAGTTGGGTCCCAAAAAGAAAATTTTTTGTCAGAGAAATCAACTGGCTCCAGCTATCCGTCTCTATTCTCTAATGGCACGACTTCGGGTTGTTAGCTTATGAAAGCTACTTCGGGCGGTTAGGATCTAGGAATCTAGGATCTACTCCTCTAACTTAAAACGGGGTCCGTGTTGTCACACGCGTTTTTTTCTGGCAACTTGTTATAATAGTCAATTGGGTGTTGTATTAAAAGTCAGAGATAGTATAATTTTTAATTTTTCATTCAAAATTTCATGTAATTGTTTTTTAAGGAAAGGACGGGAGTAGCTACCTTTCCTTAATTCCAGTAACGTGATTAAATGTGCCTCATGGTAAGAATTAAAAAAAAAAATTTCATCCGGTCTTTAATATAAGACATGTTTATTCAATTTAATTATATTAAGGAAGTTAGTTAAGTTAGTGAATATGTCATTTATTTTCTCAAATACTTTAATTATCTTCCTTAATTATTCCCTCCTTTTCCCTCTCCTTGACTATTATTGAGAGAGTATCAATTGGAGTACATTAAGAAAATATTGATAAATATGAAAAACAAATCTTATATTTAAAGTTAAGATTAATTCTTTAAATATATCCTATATTAAGGACATAAACAAATAGTAAACTTGTGCTCCTCCAGAGGTGTGCTTTATACAATAATACAAAGCTTTGGGGATTAACAATTAATATGATACACTCAATTGGGCCCCACATATAAATTACTTTCTTGTACCACTTTAATCCTTATTATAATTAAGTCCAGTTTATTAAAATAAAATTGTTCTAAATATAAGTCTATCTTGAGAATCATTAACGACTATTTTCCAATTTTCTCTTATTGAATAGAAGAGAGAGGTTACAACAACAGTTTTTTCAATATTTATTAATCCTTTCGGTTCCTTTTATAAGCAACATTCTTTCTCATTGGGGCGACTCTTAATATAAAGAACAAATCCCTTTAGTCTAAAATTTTAAACTAATCTTTTCATTTTTGCCCCCATTAAATATAGACAAATTCTTGTGTAAATTTGGTTTGTCACGTCCTTTATGGTTTAATCAGTTAAAATACAACAACTCATCTAATATCAATCATAGTTGGCTACTTATGTATTTCATATTTTTTATTTTTCTTAAAAAAATGAATCCCTTAATTAAGATTTCACAAGTAATGAAAAAGTGAATATTGTGAAATCTATTAAATTTATTAATATGCTAGCTAATATTTAGGGGATGTCAAATCAGCTCGAGTTTTTGTATTTTAATTGGTTAGACCACTAATGTTGATACAATAATTTATCTTAAATATAGGTCACTCATAATCTCTCTTCAATAAATTCACTCATTATCTCTCATATACTCTCTTTATAAATAAGGTTATAATTGGAAAGAGAAGCACATATTATATACATTTATTTCTTTTAACTAATATTTTGAGCTACATAATTTTGATAGTTGTTCCTTATAAAAATGACTGAATGGAGTATTAAATAAGGATAAATTTAGAAAAGTCAATCAATTTAAGACATATTAAATGTTTTAACTTCAATTTCTTGATATGTGAGATTTAGTCAACATAGATTTATTATAATAAAGATCAAAGTGATATATCATTAAAATTAAGAAAAATTTTTTTATAGATTTTCTTAAAATTCTATCCTAATAACTTCAACAGTTTTTTTTTTGCCCGAAATAACTTTAACAGTTTAACCCCATCTCTCATTGATTATATTTTAATGAAATAGCTGATTATACTCTCTCTCTCTCTCTCTTTCTATATATATATATATATATTTGCCAACAGGTTATACTCTCTATATTTAGAATTAGATTCCTTATTTAGACCTAAAAGAAAGGAAAGTGGAAGCAATTAATAAGACATACTTTTTCTACCCGTTGCTCACACTCTCCCCCTCTCCCACCCGGGCATGGAATCTCTCCATTTAGCTTGTGGTCCATTTCCCTCCATTTCTCTAATCCTGACCGTTAATCAAATCTAGAGCCAGGAATTTGGGCCGAACCCATCGGGTAGGCCCGAGCCTTTCAAGGGTCAGGCTTATGATTTAGAGGCTAAAAAGGGAAGCGGGCCTAAAAGGATCGGCCCTGCAGCTCTGTAAGGCTGACCCTTTTAGGCCCGTTTAATATTTTTTAAAATAAATTAATAAATATAATATCATTGTATCAAATTATCAATATGAGAGACACCTAAGTACCTAATAGAGTATTAATAATAGGCAAACACTTATTAATTGGTTTGATTTATTTTATTTTCTACAATGGTTTATTAATTTAAACTTTAAAAAAAAAAGCTAACTTGGACATTAGATGATTATTTTAACTAAAAATTTATGAGTTTTAAAAATAATGTATATCAATTTAAAGTAAAATAATAAATAAATTGTAAAACTTAAAAAAGAAATTTTTTTGAATTAAAATGAATTTAAACCCGCTTTTATAAAAAAGGAAGAGGGGGGAGGGGGGGGGGGGAGAGAGAGAGAGAGAGAGAGTGTGTGTGTATCTCCCCAAATCTCCGAAAGAGGAATTGCAAAGTGAAAGGGCCAGGTCATTAAATTGGTTTGGTCAAGTGTAGTAAAGGAAGACGAAGTTGGGGGAGAAAAGTGGGGTGGTGTTGGCAAATAGAATTTAGACACATAGAAACGTACTATTCACAGAATTAAAAGTAGTACGTGCATAGACCCACCGACTCCCCAAGTTATATGGAAATATTGGAGAACCTCTCACTTTCAACATCTAACCTAATACTTTTTAATTCACTCACTCCCTCCCTCATACTTTCTTGTCATTCTATAACAATAACTCACCCAGCTCGCATGCATGAGTCAACAACCATTCCAACCCCTCTCTATCCATCCAACCTCTTCATACCAAGTCAAGGAATAAAAATATTGCTGCAAAACCCTTGTGTTTTTCAGGGCTTTGGGGTTTCTCCATATGAAATGGTCCTGACCTGTTTAAATGTACATAAAATAGGTTTACTTGTTAGTAACAGATCGGTTTGTGTTAGGTCATTTTATGTTGTGCAATGTAAATATGTGTGAGGAGAGTTTTTATCCCGCCAAATGTAAAAAGTATTTATTTTAAGTGATCCTAAACAGAGGCTTACTTGCGTTTGGATAAGGTGGGATAAAAAAAACCCCCTCGAGATGTTTCACAAACATTTGTTCTTATTTATTTAGTTTTTTCTATTTGTTTTTACTATAGTAAAGCTATCAGAGTTATTTATGATCGGAAAGTTTCTAATAAGACTAGCATACTATATGGTAGTGAATGCTAAGTTTTAAAAGGATAACATAAACATAAAGTGGGGTAATAGAGATGATGATCCTGAGATGGATGTATGGTTATACAAGGAAAAAAAAAGATTCATAATGATCATATACATAAATGAGTTGGGTTGGAGTGGCATTTATAAAGGAAAAATGTGGAAAATCATCTAAGGTGGTTTAGATACATTTAAAAAGAAGGCCATTTGATGTGCCTGTGAGTAGGCTTGATCAAACAACATGGCTTGAGTATTTTGAAAAGAGGTAAATGAAAACTGAAACGAATGCTTAATAAAGTTATAGAAAAAAATCTTTTTGTTAATAATCTATTCAAAGATCTGATTTTTGATAGAGTACTGTGGTGTTGTGTGATAAATGTAGTCAAACTCATCTAATGGGAATGAGAAGAGGCTATGTTGCTACTGTTGTATCCTTTTTCTATCTTATACAGGTATGTTCAAACTTTTAGCTATTTTGTTTCCTTGCACTGATTTCTTTTTGTCTTTGTATACCACATGAGCAAGTCTTTTTTTAAAAAAAATAAAAATAAAACATAAGGGTCTGTTTGGTATGAGGGATTTGGAGGGAAAGAGAAAGGAGAGAAATTTTTATGAGTTGGATTTAAGAAAATTGGAGAAGTGGAGTTACAAAATTTTAATATAGATAATATGTAAGATTAAAGAGTAAGAAAATTTAATTAGAAACTTTATACCCCACTTCTTTCATTTTTTTTAAATCCATCTCAAAAAAATTTTCCCTCCACCCACTTTCCCTCCCCTTCCCTCATACCAAACAAACCCTAAGGATTAAGTTTGCCTCCTAGAGATATTTTTATATTCTATATAAATTCTTCCTCTAGTCTTACATATAAGAGAATTTCTTAGGAATATGTTATTTCTATTTATAAGAGATACTAATGGCTTGTCTGTAATAGTTCATTTTTCCTTTTTTACCCTCATTAATTGTTGGTTAGTACGTCTTACTATATTAGTTATTAATTTATTAGGGGCGAAATCTTCGAAATTCCTATACTTGGGATACATACATATAAAATTCCATCAAACAAAGGTTTTATATAATTCTAGTTACTGATCATATTATATTTTATAAATAAGAATCAAGCTAGGTCTATTTGAAGTAGAACTTAATTGACAGGTGGCACGTGCCTGTCTAAAGAGGAAAAAAAGTAAAAAAAAGAAAAAATAAAGAAAAACTCGAGTTCGTTTGTTTGTCAATATCCAATCCATGTACTTTTTGTTTGTTTATAAATACCAAAGTGATCTGATGAGCTCCTTCCATGAATATTATTGGGGCCACCTTTTGTGTTGTTTTGTAAGGTAAAATACCAGGTTCCTTTGTTTCCATGAGAAGGCCTGCTTCCGAGAAACGATCTTGGTCCAAAGAAGAAGACCAGAAACTCATTGATTACGTTCAAAAACATGGTGAACGTTTCTGGCCTTCACTTCCTCAGGCCACAGGTACACACACCCCCCCCCCTTGATTTTATTAATTTTGGGTTCAATTTCTTCCTTAATTTTCATGTAACTTGACTAAGTAATCAAGCAGCTGTGTGTACGCGCGCGTGTGTGTGTGAATATTTGTTTGTTCAGATTCATTTGGTGTTTCTGGGTGAATAAAGTAGAACGATGATCCTTTTTGTTTGTTTGTTTTATACTGATGTGAGCAAAATTAGTATTATGTGTTTTTTTAAGGTTGTTGTGTTTTTTGGATGATGATGGTGTTTAGGGTTACGTCGCTGTGGGAAAAGCTGTCGGTTGAGATGGTTAAATTATCTGAAGCCTGATATTAAAAGAGGGGACTTCGGAGAAGATGAAGAGGACTTGATCATCAGGCTTCATGCTCTTCTTGGCAACCGGTGATAATTCATTCTATATATTCCCTCTTCTTTTATTTATTTAATTTCCCATTAATTTATTTTTTCTTTACACAATTAATGATTTCTTTTTTGTTTGGGTAATTGGATTCTAATATTATACTTTCTGTCAAGAATAATTAGTTTTTCTCCTTTTGTTGCTGGCTGGTCATGTTGCCTTGGTTCAAACTCCAAATACGAAATACTGTAATATATACAGAGAGAGAGGGAGGGAGGGAGGGAGGGAGGGAGGGAGGGAGGGAGGGGGAGTGGGAGACAGTTATTTTGAGTGAGATCACTTCAATCTTTAATTTATGGTCAAGTAGTAATTAATAAAGGATCTCTAACGTTCAAAAGTTTGTAGCTAGACACACTTGCAACTACTCCCTTATATTTGTGTACAATCAAACTTGTAAATAAACAAAACATAGTTTCTATTTATTTTAATTTGAAGGTATCGATGGAAAGAATTCCGACACCTGTAACGTTTTATATATTCAAAATATATATATATATATATATATATATATATATCTCATATTAACAAAATTATTGATAGTATTGATGATGAATTTGGTTCAGGTGGTCATTGATAGCGGGAAGATTACCAGGAAGAACGGATAACGAGGTGAAGAATTATTGGAACTCTCACATAAGAAAGAAACTTATTCAGATGGGTCGTCATGATCGCAATAATAATAATGTTGGTGATCGCTTTATTAAAGGATCTACACTTAATAATAATAATATTGCAAATCAAAAGGATGATCATGAAGCTTCCAATGTAGTCAACAAATTGCATGATAATATTACTACTGATAATAATATTGTCGACGACGGAGAAGAAGAAGAAGACGATGACAACCATCAAGTTTCTAAGTCTTCAACAAGCAAGCCCAAGTTCAACCTCAACGCTTTTCCCGATCTGAATCTTGATCTCACACTCACTACTACTTATCACTCTAATGATCATTAATTGAGAGTGATATATCAGAATATTCCTATATCTATTAGCATATATAGGATGTTCTTAATCATAATATATAAGGCAAGCTTTAATTTGCGCACATGAATGTTTTATCATGATGAGAAGGGTCTGATCGACCAGTTTCTACTCATTATGATCTGCTTGTGTCATATTGTGTATATATATATATATATATATATGGAGTTAACCTTCTCCACTTATTGTACAATCCCTATTGCGTATAGCCATTGTAATTGTGATGAGAGTTTATGATTAAAGCAAATGAAAATTTTATGTGTTAAAAGTTTGTTTATGTCCATGTGAATTATATTTCAGCGATTGCAGGAAACTTTCATTTATTGGTCAATTCAATGAATAGCAAGGTTCTTAAACACGAATCGGCCTTTAAATAGTGAGTCAGATTGGAGTTAAACTAGAATTAATTCAAGCCAAACTGATGAAAAAGTGAAGATTTCAGGGTTATTAATATAGAATTCTGAATTAAAAAAATGAATTAAAATTTTCTTTTAAAAAAATTACTGACCCAGTTAGGTGATTGGTTCACCAATTTCCAGCTTGAACCAGACCGTCCAATATGGGTTTAATAAACCTGATGAATAGTGGCAAAAGTAAAATCGAAAAGAAACATATAAACTTGTATTTTGAGAATAATTAAGTAGTAGTAATTAGTAAATAATTGAAGCTATAGCTTAATAATTAAGGATACAAATTAATATTAATGCAACTGAGAGTTGCAGTTCATAAATTTCAGGCTCAAAAATGTTTTTTAGACGTTAATTCTCTTGATTTTATGTGTGTGTGTGTGTGTGTGTGTGTTTGGTCGACAAGGATGACAAAATTAATTGAGCAGAAGAATTCAGGTCCCCTAAGTTAAAAAAAATAAAATGATGTGTGTATGTGTGTCTTATTATAGCTAGCGCAAGCAGTGCATTTTCCGAGAAAATCCTCCCCACGAATTTCTTAGTACACAAGGATAAATTGTTTGCATGTTAGGTACATACATACATATATAGTTGTTACATGGTTTCTTTTTATCATTCAGGTTACTTCTCTGAATTTAAAAGGGAAAGACACACACACACATAAAGGTCCGGAATGGATATGAGAATAATTTATTTTTGTTCTATCATGCATTTTTTAAGAACTAATATCCTTCGTATATATATCATATAAATAACCAAATTAAGTAAATGTTAAAATTGGTTACATTCGATAAATGGAAGAGAGATAACTGATACAGTGATATAATGATATGTAACGCGTAATTAAATGGGAGCATAAATGAAAAAAAATTGGTTAGAATTTCAGATATCCTTAAAGTTTATCCTATAAATAGGGTAAAACTACCTCCTAATACTGTATCGTATTCGTAAATAAATTACCGGAGATAATATATATACTGCAAGAGATTATATATAACTTTAAGATCCGAATCCTTTCTCTACTTCGCAAAACTGTATGTGGCAAAGGTTTAGGTGTAGCATGAGGAAAGTGGAATGAAAACCAAACGTTCAAAGTTAAACGACAAAGTCAAAGCAATTTTACTAGTAGGGTTAGTGGGGGCACATGCTTAGCTTCCACCAGAATCTGTCAGAAAATAACTAACCTAACGTTCAAGAATGAGTGTGTGTGTGTGTGTGTGTGTGTAAGAGTGAGACTGTGAGAGAGGAAACGCCCCAAAAGTAATGGTGTTGCGTGATTTCTACACTTTGCTATAATTTAAGATTGAATAGACGTGTGGTAAATGCATGGTCTTTGTCAGTTATTGATTATTATTATTATTAGTCTTGGACGGCTCCGTGGCTTTTGAAAAATATGGCACATCATGCTATTGAAATTCAGAGAATTTATGTCAATAGACGTTAGTGCTAACTGCTAACCATTGGAAGGAGATTTTCAGAGAATTTATATAAATAGGCGTTAGTCCTAACCAGTGGAAGGAGATTTGAACGAGATCTCAAGTTTGAGTTTGCGTGAGTGCAGGAAAAAAATCTTTAAAGAGAACTATCTCTTGTTGAGATAATGTTCAAATTTGATCCAATGAGATATTAATATCTTACTCTGAATTTTCATATTTTATACTCTATTAGCTATTTTGGGGAGTTATATATTGGCAGGGGGTTACAATATTTAAGGATTTTTTTAATTCTATTTTCTATTTTTGAGTTCTTAGAATATAATCTAATTTTGCAGGATATGTTTTTTTTTAAAAATAAAAAAGTTAAGAAAATCTGTTTGAATCATTATATTAAAAAGTACGTCTAAAATTGTGAATAAATTTGTAGAGCAAAAAGTAACAAAACATGGAAAAGGTGTTCTACTTTTTTTTTTAGGAAAAAGATAAATAAA
Organism: Inga leiocalycina; assembly: GCA_963242795.1. Lineage (NCBI taxonomy): Eukaryota > Viridiplantae > Streptophyta > Magnoliopsida > Fabales > Fabaceae > Inga > Inga leiocalycina. Next base: position 26,469,931 of record OY725322.1, read on the forward strand.
TACCACTTGAACTTCAAAATCTCAAATCAGTGATTTCTCAAAGACCTGAATTGTCAATTGCTATACTTTTTTTATCAATCCCATTACTTTTATTATCAACAAAACTAATTTGAGATTTTAAAGTTCAAGTGGTATTTAAGTGTCTATTTTTTCTTTTTTTTTTCAGAACAAATTTTAACTTTTTTTTTTTATTTTTCAAAACACATATTATCAAAAACATAATTTATAATATTTTTTTAGTTTTTTCAAAACAAAAAATATTGTTTTGAAAACATAACCAAAAAGCTCCTAAATTTCCCTCAACTAGTAACTGTATGTATGTATGTATGTATGTATGTATGTATGTATGTATGTATACCGGATTAATTGATTGTTCTTTTCCCCTTCTAGACCTTCTAGGTTGATTTTTTGGCCAGTTACCTTCTAGCTAGGGAAATTAAATCGAGAATATAGCGAAAGCCAAATATAAATTTCAAAACTTAAATAATATAATTTGATTATTAGACATTTCTTGTTGATGGTGCCACATATAATTAAGAAGTCACAATTTGTTTATCATCAGAACAGGAATTAGGAAACATGCAGATAATTAATATCATGCCAGCAAACTACCATATATGATATTGGTATGCTATATTTTACCTACTTTTCAGGATTCAGCAGCGAATTAGGCCTTTAAAAACTAATATCGGGTAAATTCTCCAAAATTTGAAAATATCAAATAATTGATTTCTTACTAAAATATATTGTGAATTATTAATCAAGTGTAGCCAATATTAAAAAACAAAACTGATTTGAGATTTTGATATTTTGAAGGTGATGTTGCAAAAATTTAATTAAGCACTGCAACTATACGGACCGTGAAATAGTAAGTGATAAATCAAGGTTGTCCCATAGAGAATCATGCAAACTAATGGTTAGGCATTAAATTTTCTTGTCTCATTTAAGTTGAACATATCCAAAGTGTTTTCAATAAGTGAAGAGAAACTCAATTAAAGAAAAAAACTAACAATAACAAATCCTTTTGACAAAGAACACATTTCAATGTCAAAAAAGAAAACTTAGAATCACTAATCCCTTATTTGTTTCTTATATTTTATCCCTACTAAAATAATTAAGCTTAACTTAATTATTTAATCTAGAGTATTAATATCTATAAATGTATGTTGGTCCATTTATATACCTACCTCAATTAATTATGCAATATCTCACAAAATTAAATAAGATGCAATTTAGATTAAACTCACTTTAAGTTGATTATATGAAACTTTTAGGTATATGTCTATCATAATCGCAAATAAGATTAAAATATAATTCCACATTATTTAATCTCACGATAAATTTAAGCAAAACTAATTAGTGGGAACAATCTCTAATAAGTTCATAGCTCTCTAAGTTGTCAGGAAAAATTTAGCCACACACTGCTCTAATCAAATCCATCTCAACAAAGAAAGATTTAGAGTTCAAATTTCATATTCATATGAGAAGGAAAGAAAAATAAAACCAAAACATCAAATTCACTTCGCCTCCTCTGGTTCCTTCTCGCTTCAATTGCAGAATACGGTGATAAGTTCCTCTCCGTGAAAAGTAGCCGCCTCAGCCTCCCCTTCAATTCGTGGCTTGCTTGATGGATATTAGGTAACCCCGCTCCACGAGTTTTCCAAACGATGGCGTATCTCCACTTCTTTTTTTTATATTTTTTATTTTTTTAACTTTACTTTAATCTTCTTCTTCTTCTTTTTTATAATTTAATCCTCAGTCCCCAATTGCCAAAAGTGCTGCTCGTCCCTCCAAGCTGAGAACAAAGAAAAATAAATTTTGAAAAAATCTTCGCATTAATATTTTTTTATTGTTTCTTTCCTACACTTAAAAATTTCCATTTTAAATAGAAATCTCACCAATGATACAATCAAATTGATATTTTTAAAAATCTCGAGAAGATATTTTTAATTTAACATTAATAACTTCCTAAATATATAAAAATATATATCTTTTTTTTTTTTTTTGCCAACAACCAAATTAGTAGAATTAAGCATAGCAAGGATACAATGTCACATAATTAGAGTTATAACAGCCTAACATACTAAATGAAAAAGTAAATCTCCTAAACCAAACTAACAGACTAGATAAGCAAATATAAAAAAGTTCTTCAATACAACTAAGACATAATAATAGAACTAAGATATCATCTACATCTTTCAATACATAAGCCTGCCTGCATTTGGGACAAAGGTCGAAAAGCCCGAACACATGAGCAAGACTTTGCCAATGAAGCTTTGGCAATACTCCTGACTACCAAATCAGTTTCCCTAGGAACACACATGCAAAAGAGGTTTCTAACCAGATTCCTTGGCACAAAAAAGTACTCAAGGAGAAAAACATTCAACAAAATATCAGAAAATGCACAATCAAATAGATAAATGGGAAAGAAAACCCAACTCCAGACTGAGGTTGAGTAGAAATGTCATACACACTGAACAGGTCCATGTCATGTCCTATAATAAATAATGTTGATCACTACACTGAATAGACACATATTAAACCAAAAATAAATAATGCTTATTAGGAATATAATATTATATATTATATTCCTAGTAAGAATCCATCGAGTTGTCATAAATTTTTCACCTTCCCCTAAGGAAGACTTTCACTCGTAATGGATGGGAAATGACGATGCTGACAAGTACGGAGCCGAATGAGCCACAAAATGAAAAGTCTAACGCTCAAAAGAATGTGATATTTTAATTTTAAGGCTCGTGTTAGGAAGACTTTTCCTACCACTGTACTAAACGAGAGACTATAAATAAACAAATTAACTTAAGTATATATGCATATATAGGAGCGTCAGATAAAATATTTTGTGATGAGAAAACGTCAACCAGCGTGTTTGTTTGGGTGTTAGGAGGGGGAAATCGGACTTTAAAAGTGTTCAATTAGATTTAAACAGTGTTTTGATTAAAAATAAGTATTTATTTCAGCGATTGGATTTAAGGTAAAAAAAATCATAAATTAGAAAAAATCAAAAGCCTCAAAATGAAGATATTTTAAAAGTGCTGCTCGTCCATCCAAGTTGAGAACAAAGAAAAATAAATTTTAAAAAAATCTTCCCATTAAAATTTTTTTATTGTTTCTTTCCTACACTTAAAAATTTCCATTTTAAATAGAAATCTCACCAATGATACAATTAAATTGATATCTTTTAAAATCTAAAGAAGATATTTTTAGTTTAACATTAATAACTTCTTAAATATATAAAAATATATCTCAAATCTATTAAAAATAGAAAGTCATCAGAAGATATTCCCTTTCTAATATTTTCCCTTTTTTGGTTGTGCACGTTTTGGGTGAAATATGCATGAACAAAATATAAGTTACTGATTTGGAAAAGAAATCTGACATGGGTAATAAAAGTCGTTAAACTCTTTAATATGGCTTGCCCTGCACGTAAAAAGTTAAAACAGCTTTCAATCCTTTTGTAACATTAATGAACGCATATCTGTATTTATATAGAGCAAAAGCTGTAGGTGGCATGCACGTACGAAAATGGATTCTTTTGGAAATTTAATACCAATATTAACACCAACTTAAAAGCAAAAATAAATAAACATGATTAGATTCACACGCGCGTCGCGCGCACACATATCTACTTCTTTATTTTTCAAAGAGGTTGATTTCCTTCTTTATTTTTCACCTTCCATCTCAAACTAGCCTTCTTCATATGTATGGAGGGGAAATATAACGGTCAACTAAAAACCAGGTGATCGAATTTAGAAGCTCTCATAAATCCCCCGCTAGGACGACTTATTACTCTAAGGATGGCGGGAAATGTATAAACTACTCTCTCCGGTCCTAATTATAGGATATATTTATCTAATTTTAGAGAAATTAAGAATAGTAGTTAAATTAGTTAATTTTATTTATTTTCCTAAAATGCCCTTATTTAATAAGGGTGATTTAGGAATATTATATGAGTCTACTATGATTTTGTGAGTGTCCTTCTATAAAGATTGTGTATGACCATATGATTTTATAGGTTTAAATTGAATTATGGTTGGAGTTATCGACATCTATAAAGATTCTTTTTTTAATTTTCTATGTTAATACACCTAACAAAAAAGCTACTCTTCTACAACAACAACAATATTAATTTACAGTAGAATTGAGGTGTTAATGAGTTGGAAATATTACTCATTTTATAGAATACATATGTGTATTATAAAATTATTATTGTGTTTCATTATTATTAATAAAATATCAATGTGGGGTATTTTGGGAAGAAATTGATAAAAATTAAAACTTTATCCTATAATTAGGACCAAGATTAACTCCTAAATATTGTTCTATAATTAGGATCGGAGGGAGTACATGACTAGGTTCACCATACATACATACATACATACATATATATAAATTATATTCCTAGTAAGAATCCATCGAGTTGTCATAAATTTTTCACCATCCCCTAAGGAAAACTTTCACTCGTAATGGATGGGAAATGACGATGTCGACAAGTACTGAGCAGAATGAGCCACAAAATGAAAAGTCTAACGCTCAAAAGAATGTGATATTTTAATTTTAAGGCTCGTGTTAGGAAGACTTTTCCTACCACTGTACTAAACGAGAGACTATAAATAAACAAATTAACTTAAGTATATATGCATATATATGAGCGTCAGATAAAATATTTTGTGAAGAGAAAACGTCAACGTCTAGCCTGTTGGACTTAAAAACAGACAAAAGGTCGGTGGTTGGGTAGCAATATTGATGATGACTTGAGCAACGAACGACCAACCTTTTCCTACGCTGTAACAGAGTGCGTATACGTGTGTGTATATCTATCTATGTATCTTTCATATTCTTCCCTTAAACATATCTTTCTAATGAGAACGCCTACCTAGTTTTGCGTCCTCAAAATAATACCGTACGTGATGTGGTTGCTGGTTTTGGCTGTTGGTTGGAGCAAATGCTAATACTTAAGTCAAGAGTTAGGAAAATGTCATTAATCAATATTCAACAATAACAACAAGTTTTATCTCACTGGATGCGATTGGCTACATGAATCATATTATATCATTGTACTCTGTCAATAATCAAAATCTTTAGATATGTTAAGCAAAAGGTCTCATTCAATGACTTTGTTGAGCATTTTCTTTGATCTTCCTCTACCTCTTTTCATATGACTCAATACTTTCTAGTTTACCTTCCTCACCGGTGTCTTCAATGACCTTCTTTATACATGTTTATACTGCCTCAAAACAATTTTCTACCTTTTTTTTTTTCAAACTCAATAAGCATCACTATTACTCTTCCTCTAATATCAACATGTTGAATACTCCTCTGGTCCTTAATACAAGACATATTTACCTAATTTGATTAGGTTAAATAAGTTAATTGAGTTAGTTAATATGACATGTATTTTCTAAAACACCCTAGTCATCTTCCTTAATTCCCTCATTTCCTCTCCTCCTTGACTGTTGTTGAGAGAGCATTAATAGGGGTAAATTAAGAAAAAATTGACAAATATGGAAACTATGCTTTATATTTAGGACCAAAATCAACTCCCAAAAGTTGTCATATCACTACAAAAAAATGACAATTTGTAGCGGTGGGTTTGTAGCGGTTTATTTAAACAGCTACAAATATGAGAATTTGTAGCAATTTTAAGCGAAATCACTACAAATTTGCAATAGTATAGCTTGCGCCAAGTGGTGTGGGGGTTAGGGAATGCGTTTTATAGCGGTTTACAAGTAATAATTGTTACAAAATTTGGCCATTTGCCACGGTTATTTTATAGCGGTTAATCCATAGTAACTGCGACAAATGTGGCACCAAGCGGCGCGAATCTGGCGTGACTATTGTGGTGGTTACTTTGTAGCGGTTTTTGTGACTAGAATCACTACAGAATGCAAATGGTCACCTATTTGTGGTGGTTACAAAGCTCTTTGTAGCGGTTACAGCTGAGAACCGCTATAGAATGCAAAGCGTCCTTAGGTTTGTAGCGGTTTTGGATAACCGCTACAAATTTTTACATTCACTGAGGTATTTTGTAGCAGTTATGGTAGCGGTTTCTTTGAAAATAGCTACAAAATCCAGTGCTATAAAAGTGGCCTAACCCTTCATTTCCATACTTTTGCCAATTTGATTTCTCACGCGTGCTTTGAGTTTTTCCTTCAGATCTTAGGTTTCTTCTCTTAAGCTTTTTACAGAGTTTACCCCTTGAGGTGAGTAAAGTTAAGTCCTTTATCTAGTTTTTTACTATTATTGTATAATTTGGTATAAATGTTGCTAATTTTAATTTTTTTATAGTTATGGCTTTTAAGCAAGACAAGGGGAAGGGGAAGGAGGCTGAGCTTCCCCCCAGACCTATTTTACCGAGGAGCAGTAGTAGAGGAGGGGGCAGTGGGAGGTGGTAGCACGGAGGTAGATACATGCCATTGCAACAAGCAACCGTGCCACAGCAGCCACAGTAGATGGCCCCACAGCCACAATAGTTGGCCCCACAGCAGAAGGACCCAAGGAGGTGACCGCACCATGTGTGCTTGCTCAGGGATACGAGGGTGACCTGAACCTTAGCGATTACGACGAGAACGACGAGCTTAACTTACGAACTCCTCTCAGTGACATGGAGCGGTTCCTAGACGAGGAGGAGGCCCGGAACCAGAATCACCCTCGACGGTCGTCTGCTTGGTCGATGGAGTTTGAGGTACAGGTGCAAGGTATATTTAATTATTGTTTTAATAAATTTAATATTGAAATTTGATAGGTTAAATTTAATTATTATTTAATTAACGTATGTGGTGAATTTGCAGATGAGTAAGGAAACATTTCGACCAGGAAGCTAGACATAGCCGATCTCAATAGCCTGGACCAGACACTACGTGTGATAGTTTCGTTAATGAGGCCACAGACCAGCCGATTGAGAATGGGGGTCACCTGTTCAACCTGTATTTGAACGAGGTGGGCTCGAATTGAATGCAGTTCCCCATATACTTCACACTATTACAAAAAGGGTGAAAAGTGGCACCATTTTGTGGCCCTTCTTTAAAGAAGTGCCACAGCTTTCTTTGTTTTGTTTACTTATTTCTTTTTTGGTCACTAGTTGTGGCACTTGGCCATCAAAGTGCCACAGCTGGCGTATGCCTGACGTGATGCTTGCTTAAGAAAGCGCCACGTCAGGCGTATGGACCAGCTGTGGCGCTTGGCTGGCCAAGTGCCATAGCTGGAGGGGAGGCACGTGTGGCACTTGCCTCACGTGGCTGAGTGGATAACAAAATACCCATTCTCCAGCCAATCCCGCCCCCCTTATCTTTTTCATTTCTCGCCAATGGTCCCCTGTTGCCCCCACCTTCTCTTTTTGACTCTCAATTTACTTTAATTATTTCCCTCATCTTTTCTCCATTAAACTTTCCCTTTCTTATCTCTTTTCGCCATTGGTCGCCCCCCTCCATTTCCTCTCATTTTCACACTTAAAAACACACCCACACACACACATGCACACACGTCTTCATTAACGAATCTACATTTTTGTTTTGCTCCAACTGTCATCCCCACCCCTGTCCCAATTGTTCCCTTTGTACTCTCTTCCACTTTTGGTCTCCACTCTAGTTGGTCCCAACTGCTCAAATTTCCTCCTCTTCCTTACGTCTCCAACGAGCAATGTGGTCCCCCACTCCACTGCACTGATCAATTAATCTGTAAGTGCAGCATGCTTCTTGTTTTTCAGGTTATTCTGCTTATTTTTTTATTACACGCATGTCTGTGATATGCTTTTTGTTTTATGAGACGCACATGTATGTGTATATATATATATGTTGTATATATTTGTGTTCCTTTTTATAGAGGTAACAAAATAATTTTTTGTATTATCTTATTAAATTATAATAGAAAAAATTCTATATAAAGCCAATTAAAATAGGAAATATTGAAATCAGGATGGTAAATTGAATAATTCCTTAATTGATTCATTAACTCATTTTGGGATTTCAAAATATGGATAAAATGAGTTTAATACCCTCCCCTCTTAAAAGAATTCCATTTACTTTGTAACTTAGATATTTCAATATATATCAATGTTAATATTTAATAAAATAAAATATAATTTGCCTATATAATTTAACTTTAAATATATTAACTAGAACCGTAAGGGAAAAAAGCATACAACAAGGAGTTCATTTTATTCAATTGAATTATTTTTCCAAAAATTGTATAATATATATCAATATAAATTTTTTTAATAAATATGTTATGTATAAATTTTACTATATTTGTTTCATATATAAAGTTTTCTTAAAGTTCTATAGTCCAATATGTAAAGCATTTTATGAAATTTTAAGTGAACTTCACCTAAAAAAAGAAATTTTAAGTATATTTAATAACTTTTTAACTAACATATTAACAGTGGAAAATATTTTTTCCCTTATGTATGTATATATGTATGACTACCCAAGAATAATTGACAATGTAGCTAGTCAAAAATAATTTTTTTTATATTCTCAACATTGAGCTGAAAATAATTTAATTAATATTGTGATTATGCTTTCCTTTTTGTTTTATTTTATTTTTTTTTGAATCATATTTTTTGATTTAAGCTAATCATATTTTATTTTATTATATATTGATGTTTTGTACACATTATTATTATTAAAAAAATAAGTTACAACCACTAATATTTTATTGATTTTTTTTATGTTTAATTTGTGTTCGTAGTTTTAGCTCATCAGTCTATTGAAGTTTCTATTTACGGTATGTTTATTAAATTTTGAGCTTACAAATGTGATTTTATTATAATTTAATAATAGTTGAATTTGATTATATTTAATTTATTATGAAATATGAAAAATTAATCTCATTTTTATATGGTAAAAAAATGAATGAGAAAAAATTAAATATTATTTTGTATTGGTTGTGTGTGAAGATATGTAGTTAGTTATAATTTGTAGGTGTTCTAATGATTGTTATGGATTAGTTGCATAAGTAAAATATTATTTATATATTCTTAACACTTGTATTTTATTTGTTGACTTGTAATATTTTCTAATTTACCTATGATATGTGTTCGAAAATATGGTTTCTTTCTTTATAAGTTGTGAAAAATTATTATAATGCCATGGGAATAATTAATAGATTATTTGTTAGTTAAAACATAGGGTTTAAGACTTAGAAATCTTCAATTTTTAAGATTTCATGTTGCGAATGTTATTTTAAAATTGGTAAGAGAATATAAAAGTAATTAGTAAATGCAATAGTCGTACAACTAACCGCGTACCTTTATTAAAAATAGATTGAAGGTATAGATGGATCGTAAATGGATGTCATCTAATCGGTGTTCAAGGAAATATATAGATGGGGTGAAAGAGTTTATTACATTTGCAATCGAGTATATAAAAGATCCTGACAAAATCTTGTGTCCTTGTTTATCTTGTTGTTTTAGAAAGCGGATTAGTCCACTTGATTTGCTAGATTATTTAGTATGTTACGGAATTGATCAAACATATATACGATGGACAAGGCATGGTGAGACAAACGATGCATGTAGTGATTGGGTGCATATCATGAGTGATGCTTTGAATGCATTTGATCAAAGCATGTTTGATGAAGATGATGGTCTTGAAGAAATGCTAAATGTGGTTGAAGGGGTACTTCATAACTGCCCTAACTAATTTGAGAAGTTGAAAGGAAATGTAGAGAAACCATTATATGCCGGTAGTACTAAATACACAAGATTGCTAGCAGTGTTGAAGTTGTACAACTTTAAAACTACTATGGATTAAGTAATTCGGGTTCCACCGCACTGCTTGAACTGTTGCAAGATATGCTTCCAGAAGAAAATGTACTTCCTACCAAGACATACGAGGCAAAGCAAATTCTTTGCTCTACAACCGGTATGGGATATGAGAAGATACATGCATGTCTTAACGATTGCGTATTATTTCAAAATTAATATGCAACATTGGAGAAGTGCCCTAAATGCAACGCATCTTGATATAGAAAGAAGAAAGGAAAAAGTCCTTTGAACGTCCTATGGTATTTTCCCATTATTCCGAGATTCAAGCGACTGTACAGTAATGCAAAGATTGCTAAACAGTTGACATGGCATGCAGATGAAAGGATTAAAGACACAAAGCTTAAGTACCCTACAGATGCTCCTCAATGGAAAAAAATTGATCATGAGTACCCTGACTTTGTGGATGAAGTAAGGAACCTTCGCCTTGTGTAACCCCCTTCACTATTAAGGCCGAGATTTACATTTATAAACACGTAATTAAGGTAGAATTAGATACCATAGACGATTTGGGACTTAAGAAACTAAATTTCCCAAAATTGGGGTTTTCAAAAAAATTTTACAAAACCTATTCTCAACGGTCTCATATCTACATTTCAATACATAAATGGCCTATACAGGTTGATTTCATTCATACATATCAGAGTACAGTATAAATTCCCGACACACTCGGGTTCCATTAATTCATAAAAGGATTCTTACAAGGCATAATGTCCATAACTTCTTTCCCTTTACTTAGGGATTACACAAAACTATACAACGTATCCCAATATACATACAATTGATCCAAAAAGAGATATCCAATGGAGTTTACATGACAACCAACAACCAAATAATCAAAATGAACTCCTACAATAGAGCTCTAGTCGCTCTTCGTCACCCGCTTTCCCTTCGATCCTTCTGCCCTGTCTAAAAGTTTGCATTTGGGAGAGTGAGATTCTAAAAAATCCCTGTAGTAACAAATCACTCATAATATGCACAACAATAAGACATGAAAGCAAATCATCACACATACACACATGGCAACTACAACGGTAGCTACAGCGGCAAGGGCAGGTATGACTCTTGTCACCCTTATGTTTGCTCACGCTGCATTGTATCACAACAATCCACATAATATATTTTACCACAGCTGGGATTCATATAAAGCATGTCACAACGCAAGCCATACGGCAAGATATAAACACACAGCCCACGGCTGGATTCACAAATGCCACCCCACAGGTCGCATTCACAAAGATTTATGTCGATTACAACGGCACTACAACGGCTGAGCTAGAGATGACCAGCGTCAATCCTTAACGGCTCACGCTGCATTGCTCGCACTGTAATGGACCATGGTACACACAGTTCACAAAACCCAATGACAAGTCATGCATACCAAAACATCATACACAACATGAGAGAAGAGTCACTACCTTGATTCTTCTGTGCGTGTCCTAGCGCCGGTCTCTCCCGAGTAGGGCAAATGTCAAATCCTATATTCATAATAAGTGACGAAGTGTCAATTCTCTACTCCAATTCTCAATGACTTCTTAACACTTAATTTGGTTATCATTATTGCTCTTTTAGAGTCATTAAATACCCCTAACAAAACTCCTAAAGGGTTGGAAAACTATCCCCAAAGATCCCCTTCTTGGAAGCTCAAAACTGATATTTTCCACTGTGACACTCGAGTGAAGATGGCCTCACTCGAGTGATATTGTACAAATACTCGAGTGAAGAAGGCCTCACTCAAGTGATAGTACGTTCTACACTCGGGTACTAGAGAGTGAACAACAGCGAGTGAACACCCGAGAGCACAAGGAACTTTTTAGAAACTATAACACTCGAGCACATTGGACCTCACTCGAGTGATAGCTAAATGCTTTACTCGAGCACTAGAGAGTGAAGTCCAGAAGGTGAAGACCCGAAAGCACAACAGTTCTCAAGGATCAGGATCACTCGAGCATAGCCAATTGCACTCGAGTAGATACCACATACCCGCGAGTGAAAAGGCACACTCTTGCACTATAACCATGAGTGACAACCCAAGAGGCAAGTCCTGGGTGTCAAATACACCAGCACTCGAGTGAGAGGAGGCTCACTCGAGTGATATCCACCACACTCGCAAGTGAGGCAACACCTGCCTTTGACCACAGAAGTGCAACAAGAACACAAAGAGCAGAAAATGAAGTTTGCACTCCCGCACTTGAGTGGAACTCATCACCACTTGAGTGTTATTCATCCTACACCCGAGTGAACCCCAATCACTTGAGTGATTCTATCAGAAACCAGAAAACGCAGCAAAACTAACCACATTTCCTAATACTTGCCTAAATGATCCCAATAGACCCAAAACTTCTACCAAAGCTATTTCTACACAAAAACACCCAAGAAATTCAATGGAATCATCAGAATTATCCAAATCCTACTCCATTATCATACTTTGGTTTTGGGCAACATAATCATCCAAATTCCAAAATCATACAAACATACCATTTCAATCCTAAATCAATCTATCTATCCCAAAACTCATATTAACATACCATTACTATACCAAAAACATGCTAAAAGCCCAAAGACTCTCATTTTCGGATTAAAGGCCAAAATTTTCAGAAATTCTAAACTAAACCATTTGGCATAAAACTTAGATAGATAGATTAGTCTCACTTACCTCTTTTACTTTGCCAAAGAGGTTCTTTGATTCTCAAATCTCTAAATTTCGTGGGAGCTCAAACTAACATCAATGGCCAAACTATACACATCAAAATGAAGCTCTTCATTCAAGGAACCATATTAATGAAGAGAACTTAAGCAATGGAGGTCATTTACTTACCCAAATCACAAGCTTTATCTTTCTCTCACTTGGCAACTATGGAGGACGAATTGGAGAGAGAAAATGAGAGACATGGATTGTTAGGGAAGATGGAATGATGATGATACTCCCTCCCTTTGCTGCAGCCAAAAAAGAGAGGAGAGAAGGAGAGAGAAAACATTAAATAATGCATTTGACTTTTTCCCATGCTCTCCCATACTCCCACCTTGACACATGTCCACTTGTCATTGGCTTTCTTCAAATTAGGTCACCAATTAGTTACTTTAATCCCTCCATTAGCCATTAAATCACACTTCTCTTTTTTTCTCTTAGCTAGTAATTAATTTCTCCATTAATCACTAACTTATGACCAATAATTCCATTCTTCCAATATTCCACCAATTATGACATATTAATTAAAATTGCCATAAAACACATAATAATTCCAATTAAATTCATAATTATCCATAATAATCATGATTAGCCCTTAATCAAAATTTGGGGCATTACACCTTGCACTATCAACTAATAGAATTAATCCGCACAGAGTTTAGAGTACTACACATAACACGTGGCCGGTTATATTGATGATTTATAACCTTCCTCCATACTTGATCATGAAACATAAGTTTATGATGTTGTCCATATTAATTTTGGGCCAAGACAACCTAGGAATGATATAGATGCTTCTTTAATTGATGACTTGAAGCTGCTTTGGGAGGAAGGCGTCAGTGTGTATGACGGGTACATGGATGAAAGTTTCACTTTGAAAGGCAAGTTGTTTGGCACAATTAATGATTTCCCTGCTTATGGTGATTTGTCGGGATACAGCGTCAAAGAATATGGTGCATGCCCTATATGTGAAGATGACACTAATTCAGTGCGACTTTGAGTGTGTTTGGAACAGCGATAGGAAAAATATAATTTCTTAATTTAGCGTTTGGTAATTTTATTTTTGGTAAAAGCCCGATTGTGTAATGTGATTTATGTTTGGAACAGCGATTGTATAAATGACTTTTGCAAAAGTAAAACTTGTTTGGATTGACTTAAGCACAAGTGAATTTCGTGATAATAGTAAGAGAGAGTGGGTGAAAAAATATTTTAAAGGGTTAAAAACACCAAAAAATAGTTTAAAATAATTTTTAGAACTGAAAAAGTACATTAAAGATAAAATTGCAATCAGTCTGATAACACATTGGGTACAGTTGAAAAAATATTTTAAGGGTTAAAAGCACCAAATAATAGCTGAAATTAATTTTTGTAGCAAAAAAAAAATACATTAAGGGTAAAATTGTAATAAGTTTGATAGTACACTGGACACAACTAAAAAAATATTTTAACCATTCTCACTCTCTCCAAAAGCTAAATCAGTAAAAGCTGAGAAATGGAGCTTATGGCAAAAGCTATTAAGATAGAATTAAGCTCGATTGCTCACTTTGGGAAACAAACACTCACAATTTTTTTTCAAATGGGCAATTTGGCGTTTGTTGATCAATTGGGCATTTGGGGGGTCCAAACGCCCCCTCCAAACACACACTTTATCGTTTTAAGAAAAATATTTACATGGGCCATCAAAGATTCTTACCATCACAACATCGTTGGAGGAAGTGCAAAAAGCCTTTCAATAATGACTCAGAAGAATGTAGCCCATTGAAGATATTGACCAGTGCCTATGTGTATTCAAAGGAAAAAGACTTGGATAACAATTTTGTCAAGCCTTTTGCAAAACAAATCGAGATAAGTGGTTGGAAGAAAAAGTTTCATTTTCTTTGAACTTTCATATTGGAAGTCTTTATATGTGAGACATTTTCTTGATGTGATGCATATAGAAAAAAATATATGTGATAGTCTAATTGGCACGTTGCTCAATATCTAAGGAAAAAGCAAGGATAGTGTCAATTTGAGGTTGGATTTGGTGAACTTGGGAATTAGAGAAGAGTTGGCACCGATTGAGAAAGGGCGTCGTACTTTTCTACAGCCAGTGGCATACACTTTGTCGAGGAAAGAAAAGAAATTGTTTTGTGAATTTCTACAAGGCATTAAAGTTCCCGAGGGCTACTCTTCAAATATAAAGAACCTTATATCAGTGAAAGAGTTGAAGTTAAAGAACCTCAAGTCACATGATTGTCATGTGCTCATGCAAAATTTCCTACCGGTTGGTATACGATCCATTTTACCCAAAAATTTTAAAAACACCATCACTAAACTTTACGTGTTTTTCAAGTTGATCTGTAGTAAAGTGGTAGATTGAACTAAGTTACAAGATTTGCAAAGGATAATTGTGTGTACTCTGTGTGAACTTGAAATATATTTTCCACCTTCTTTTTTTGACATTATGGTATATCTAACTGTACACTTGGTCAAAGAGATTCAATTGTGCGGTCCAGTGTACTTGAGATAAATACCTGAATGAGCAATTTATGAAAATATTAAAAGGGTATGTGAAAAATAGCTATAGCCCAGAGGGTTGTTTTGCTGAAAGGTACATGATTGAAGAAGCAAGTGACTTTTGTGCTGATTTTCTATCAAATGTTGACCCTGTAGGGATCCCCAAGTCCCGACATGATGGGTGAAGATCAGGGAAAAGAATAAGTGGGAGGGATGTAATAACTATATCAACGACTGAACGGGAGCAAGCCCACTTATATGTGCTACATAACACTGATGAGGTTGAATCGTATGTTGAAGAACACAAGGATGCTCTTCAATTGGTACATGGTGATAGGAATGAAAATTTGTTAATAAAAGAACACAATAAACAATTTTTAGGCTGGTTGAAAAATCGCATTAATGATGAGATGGAGCGGAATCTTGATTCAGTTTCTAAAAAATTGAAGTGGCTGTCGAAGTGACCGAGCTTAAATGTCTTATCTTACAATGGTTATGCAATCAATAGTTACACATTCTATACACAAGACCATGATACACAGAGCACAATGCAGAATAGTGGGGTAACACTTGTTGCTGATTCTTGACATAGATCCAGTGCTAAAGACATACACCCTATATATGCATCAATGTCATACTTTGGTGTCATTAAACGCACATGGGAGTTAGATTACTCTATTTTCAAGGTCCCTGTCTTTAGATGTAAGTAGGTTAACAACAACAGTGATTGTGGATAGATGACTTAGGCTTTGTTCAAGTGGACCTTTTTAAGGTTTGGTATGAAGATGATCCTTTTATTTTAGCAGCACAAACAGAACACGTTTTTCATTCCAAATCCTGCTAAAAAGAATTGGTCTATTGTACTCCCATCTAACAAGAATCATCAAGAACAAGTTGATTTTGAAAGTAATGAATATTTGAACATCAATGATGATGATCCTTTGTTTGAGAATTTGTGGTCAGTAGACATTGGTATAGATGAAGATGAAGATGAAGATGGGAATGGAGATGGACCCATATACGTGAGACATGATCATGAAGAGGGAACTTGGGTCAAAAGAAACACAATTCTCAATCCAACACAAATTCTGAAGAATAAAATTTTAAATCAAACGAGAAAAAGGAAAAGATAATGAGTGCCTTGACTTGTTTACTTGTATATACGTTTTTATATATTTCAAAATAATTTACTTTCGTTGACATGGTAGACTTTGTGCATTGATGTTTTGTTTTGGTTTATTTCACTTGTACGAAGGAATCATCACTCAAAAAATGTGGGATGAATTTATCAGGACACATACAACTCAGGAATTCCTGGTAATATAATATGTTTGACTTTCCCTATTACTTATAATATACGTATTTGTAATTAACATTTATATATTGATATGAATCATTTTGATCTAAACAGGAGTTAAGCAAGAAAAATCACGCTAACGCGACCAACATGCTATACCGGTACACACAAGGACCTGTTTCATATGCACAGTTAGAACAAAAAATGGTAAGAACTAATTATTATTTCATATGTAGATAAATTGTATGAATATCATTTAACTTCAACTAACTTTGATGTGCAGATAGAAGAATCAAATTTAGATATTACACAGGTGCCACGACATGATCTGTGGAGCTGGTTGCACAAATAAGAAAGGTGAAATTCGTAGTGAACAAGCAAGAAGAGTAGCTAAATATTGTGTAAGTATTGGATTATGCGTACAATAAATAATTAGCTTTACTTAAATGAATTTGATTTCTAATAACTATTATTGTTGTAATTCTTTTTGTCATAGCGAAAAATGACATAGGAGGATCCTACCTTGGCGAGCTATATTGGTTGAGATGATTTGTTGAGCAGAGCGCTAGGAGTACCTAAGTATGATGGTCATGTTCAGGGTACTGGTTTTGCAGTCACCCAATCATCATACTTCAAACATTAGAAGCACCCCAATAAAAGTGACGTCCCCAACTGCGTGAGGAGATGACTAGTTTCAAGCATCAAATGCAAGAACTTCATGAACAAATGTGCTACAAGGAACAATGAGAAAAACAATTCTTAGAATAAATGTGTTTGATGCAAGAACAAAATACGCTGTTAAGAGCGCAAATAGAACAGTTGGTGCAGTGTAGGCCAGCACAAAATGTTTCCCTCTGTGATAGCCCAAGTGTCAGAAATAGTTGCGCTTCCATGCCTAAAGTCCATTTTTCTTTGGTAATTAATTTCTTTTCTACTTAACTTTATGTTACATTATAATTTAGCGAACTTTAACATATTAACTCTATTTTCCATAGGGCGAATTTCAATATAAGTTATATGTCAGTCAAGCTTTTAAGCACGCAGTTGCAGTAGGTGCAGCCTACAACACTGATAAGGACACACTGCACAATTCATCGTTGCTGACAACATACTCCAAGTGAGGGTTGATGTATGCACGAATAAAGACGCGCTCTTACCGATCCCGTTTCAGGATGAGCAAATAATGGTAAAAGATGTTGTAGGTGGCTATGTTGCTTAGCCAATAGGTCTTATCGAGCCTATGAAAAGGTCATTCATTTATAATTCCCTGTACTTTTCCTTTGTGCTTCCATCTAAAACTGTGATTTAATTTTCTGATATTCGCAGGGTGGACAATCTAGAGATAAATAAATCCAACCTTATGGTAAGATTTCAAAGTGTTCGACAACACAACCCAAGTCGAAAGCATCAGCTAGCCAACAGAGCAAAGAAGACTGATTGAATAAATAATGCCAATGTGATGTTCAATCTAATTCAATGTGATGTTCAACCTTTGGGACAGAAGGGTTTGAATCTAATTCAATGTGATGTTCAATCTAGCTCTGGTTGAATTAATAATGCCAAATGAATCTCGTTAATTGTCACAATAATAGACTAATTAATTTGGCAGAGAAGAAAGGGAAATAAGGCAAATTATGAGTTTAGGTTTTTTAATAACACTATATGTATTTCAATAGTATGTGAGAAAATCTCACAGCAAGCTTACAACAACTATCGTCCCTCGTCAACTACCACATCATGTCTAATAGGTGGAAGGTGATTAGGGATCCTACAAAAGTTTGCCTTGATGGAACAAAAGGACTTAGCCAAGTATTCAGTATAAAACATATTCCCTATAAGTGCCTCACATCATAACATGTCACTTTGTTAACAGTTGGTTTAGATTAATAAAGTGAAGTATAATTTTTCTAAAACCTTTAACTCAACATGGATTGAGATCATTGAGTATAGAGAGGTTGAGATAGCCATGAGTTAGAAGAGAACTCTAATAAAATAGTTTTTGATGTTCCGAGAAGCGAAAATGAAGGGAGAGAAAGTTAGTGAGAGACAGAGTGCACAACCTATGCGTTCGAACACCACCGAAAGTACGGGAAACACAGCTGACAGAGCAGAAGGAAGCTCAAAGGAGGAAGAAGATTTTTTAAGGCGAAACATAAAGAAAATGCATACAGAAACGGATTTTGAAAAGAGAACCAACACTAAGGTGGAGGAACAACAAACATTGGATGAATTGATGGAGGACATCTCTGGCCAAGGAACGCAACAAAAATAGAGTGTGAACTAAACCTTTAGAAAACAAATTTCGTACAAAGCAAAACTTTTTGGGGAGGTGGAGGAGAGTCTGGATAGGAACTTTGATGAACAAATGACGGAATGGCTCAAAGAAGAGGAGGAAACATCCCCATAATTAACAGAAGAACAGAAGGAAAAATTAGGCTCTATACCGTCACTGAATATACCAAATGAGAAGTTGAAAGAGTTGAGTAAGCCATGGAAAGATGCACTCATCATAATTGTGTTGGAACGGAGAGCAAGCTTATACATAATGAAGGACAGAATCAGAAGGCTTCTTCGATCAGAAAATTTTGAGCTAATTGACCTACCAAACAACTATTTTGTATTCAGAACAGTGGAGCAAACCTTGTGTTCAAAACTCCTATTCGACGGGCCTTGGTTAATCCAGGGTCATTATCTAGCAATCCAACGTTGGAGTCCTAATTTCAACCCCTATTGTAACAAAGTGAAAAAAGTTGATGTTTGGGTTAGGGTGCCTACCCTTCCGATGCATATGTATATAGAGGATCGCATGTTTGAAATAGGAAATTTAATAGGTTGTACACTTCAAGTTGATATAAATACTCTGGCCAATCAAGAGAACAACAAGCAGGCTGTGGAGACGGGGAAATATGCCAAAGTTAGTGTGGAGGTTGATCTAAACAAAAGGCTACAGTCAAAGTTTATGCTCAGGAACCGTGTGTACCCAATGGAATATGAAGGTCTAAATGCAATATGTTTTACATGTGGAATAAATGGTCACACAGTAGAAACATGCCCAACCAAAACGACAGCAACCCTCATATCGACGATGTAGGAAAAAAACCAGGCGAAGGAAGGAAGCGGAGAACTCACCGTCAAACACCCAGTAGTCTCGGTGCCGGGCGTATCAATTGATGACGAGTACAGAAGTTGGATGCATGTGAAATCGCGCCCCCAAAAAAATGCTTCTGAGAAGAGTCAACAGGGCAGAACAGATAGTTTTGCTCGGAAAAACGAGAAGGAGGCAGATCATGTTGCAGGACTGAGATTTTTGGCGTTGCAAGATCTGGATATGACTGTCACGTCAAGGGAGATGGCGAAGGCAAATAAGAAGAATAAGGGCGTTGAAGTGTAATGGAGAAGGAAGGAATGTCAGAACCTGTCTGCATCTGGTGGCGAAGGAAGGAAAACAAAGAAAAGGAAGGCAAATAAGAAGAATAAGGGCGTTGAAGTGCAATGGAGAAGGAAGGAATGTTAGAACCTGTCTGCATCTGGTGGCGAAGGAAGGAAAACAAAGAAAATGGAGATCTTATCTCCATTTTCGAGGTAGGTAACAGCAGCAGTGTCAAGGGCGTTGTAATAGAGAGAGATGAGACTGAGAAAATGGGGGCAGTTGATGGGGTAAGTGAGAAAGACAAAGGGGCTAAAGACGTGGGGGAGAAAGAACAACGCATGGACGTGGGCCAAAATGGGGATGGGCTGAACCAAGCCTAATTTCGTGAGTTATCAAGACAGGAAATTAAACAAAGGAAAGGGCCCTTTTGGGAGAAACTAAGATGCCGAAAAAACAATGCAAGAGATGGGCCAAAAAATGCTAGAGATGGGCCAAAAAGTGCTTTAAAACAACAAAAAATGCAGACACCTTGGGAGAAACCACACTCTAGTATTTGGGTCTACTTCAAACAAGGGGCCAATAGAGTTGGGCTTTCCTAAACCAAATACCTCTAATAACCACATGCCCATGGAGCCTAATTGCCCATATTTTATCCGATGCAATGAGCAAAATGCAAGCTCCAATGATATGTCACATCCAACCAAAGAATTATTGATGGCTGAGCTTGTGATGCCGAACGAAGCACCTAACAGTAACAACGCTGGAGAGGATGCTGGGGGAGTTGAAGTTGAAGATTCCACTGAGGTTGGAGAGAGCGCTCTGGAGAGGTGGAGATAATGCAAATAGCAGAACCGCTTCAGTAGCAGATTGGTTTTTCCAGGTAAGTTTTCTTTTCATAAATTTTTTGTTTATGGATTCTATAAATATTTTATCTTGGAACTGCAGGGGTGCTGCTTCTAAATCATTTCCGAATAGAATTAAAGATGTGCTTAAGGATAATGATGTTAATATTCTAATCCTTATGGAAACTCGGGTTAGTGGTGTGAAAGCTAATAAGATTATTAAGAGGCTGGGTTTTAATACTTGGCTCCGGTTGGAAGCTACTGGTTTTGCTAGTGGTATTTGGTTGCTTTGGAATATTGAAGACGTATCTATCCATTATATCTCCTCTTCTACCCAGGCCATCCATGCAAAAGTTTTGGTTAATAAAAATTCTAAGGAATTTATGCTCTCTTGTATTTACGCTGAACCAAATCGCATTCTCCGCCAAACTCTTTGGAATGATTTAAATGGTTTGAGTGACCTGATTAACATGCCTTGGATTGTCATTAGGGATTTCAATGCTTACTTATATAGTGACAATAAATGTGGAGGTTCCGAGTTAAATGTCATATCTATGAGACAGTTCCAGGAATGTATCTCTGACTGCCGTCTTTTTGAAACTGAAACTATTGGAGATAGATTCACCTGGGAGCAAGGCCTTCTTAAGGAAAAAATTGATTGAGCTTTTATGAATTCGGAGTGGAATCAAGCTTATCCGCTCACAAAAATTCATCATTTGTCCAAATTTGGTTCTGACCATAGGCCGATATTGCTTAAATCCTGTCCCTCAAATTACCAACGGCCTAAATCCTATTTTCGTTGCCAAGCGGCTTGGTTTTTAGAAGATGGATTTTGTGACATGGTTGAAGATTCTTGGATTGGGGGGTAGTGGAATGAGAAAATTAAGAACTTTACTAATAAGGCCGGAGATTGGAACAAAAGAAGAGTGGGGAATCTAAATGAACGAAAACGGAAGACCCTTCAAAGAATTGGGGGTGTTGAGAGAGCCAGGGCCAGACGTGACAACCAATACTTGATTCATACTGAAAACGAGTTATGGAAAGAGTATAACAAACTTCTTGCCCAGGAAGAATTACTATGGTACCAGAAATCAAGATGTAAATGGTTGAAATGGGGGGATCAGAACAGTAAATTCTTTCATACTACGGCAATTATCAGGAGACACCGTAATAGGATTGAAGGATTGAAAAAGAGTAAAGATAAATGGACTTTTGACCAAGAAGAGCTTAAAAATATGGCGGTTGACTACTACAAAGAGCTGTTTCAATGTGGCTTACAAAATTTTAATAGCATTGTTACCCAAACCACCTTTAGAAGATTGAGTGAAAATGAGTTGACCAGGATAAATGCCGAGATATCCCACGAAGAGATTAAACGAGCTACTTTTGATATTGGAGCTTTCAAGGCCCCGGGCTCAGATGGGATTCAGGCAATCTTTTATCAAGAAAACTGGCCAGTAGTTAGGGATCACGTTATTGATTTGGTGACTGATATATTCCAAGAGCTCGGCCGGATTAGAGATATAAATAATACAAACATTGTGCTCATCCAGAAATTGGAGAACCCATAGACCATTACAGACTTCAGACCCATTTCGTTGTGTAATGTAAGCTATAAGATTATCACCAAAATTCTCAGTAATCGTCTCCGGGAGATTATGGGGAAAATTGTGGGGCATCATCAGTGTAGCTTCATTACGGGGCGTCAGAGCAGTGACAATATAATTATTACGCAATAAGTTATTCATTCCATGAGGATAAAGACTGGGAAGAAAAGTTGGATGGCTGTGAAGGTGGACCTGGAAAAGGCTTATGATCGGCTGGAATGGTCTTTCATTCAGGACACGCTTCAAGCTATCGGAGTAAGAAGGAGAATGTGTGACCTAATTATGGCTTGTATCTCGAGCCCTTCCTTCCAGGTATTGTGGAATAGGGAATCAACTGATACTTTCATTTCATCTTGGGGAATTAGACAGGGTGACCCCCTTTCACCATATATCTTTACTTTATGCATGGAGCGCTTAAGTCACATTATTCAGGATGCAGTTAGTGCTGGCCTATGGAAACCCATTCGGCTAAATATAGGAGGGCCTCCCATTTCTCACCTATTTTTTACGGATGATCTAATTTTATTTGGGGAGGTATCGGAGGACCAGATTGATCAAATGTTGTGCTGTCTTCAGAAGTTTTGTGATGTATCAGGTCAAAAAGTGAATATTTGGAAGACTAGAGTGTGTTTCTCAAAAAATGTCCACTTCAATAGGGCCTATGGGCTGAGCAGGGCTATGGGAGTTCTCTTAACTGGAGACTTGGGCAAATACTTGGGCATACCCTTAATCCATAAAAGGGTCTCTAAGGTTATTTTTAACCTAATTCTTGAAAAAACTCAAAAGAGATTATCGGGCTGGAAAAGAGGTTGTTTAAATATGGTGGGAAGGTTAACTCTTATTAAATCAGTGTTATATACTATTCCGGCCTATCATATGCAAACCATGCTACTCTCGAAAGGAACTTTAAAGGAGCTTGAAAGGAAGAGCAGGAGCTTTCTATGGGATGAAAAGGAGGATTAGAGGAAGATGCACCTGTTATCATGGGATCAAATTAAGAAGGATAAGAAACAAGGTGGCCTAGGCATTCGGGATATGTGCAAGTAGAACGAAGCGTTTATTATGAAGCTATGCTGGCATCTGCTTACAAACAAGGAGACCTTATAGACGAAGGTGTTGAGGAGCAAATACAAATGGGATCAAATGAATAGACAAAAACCAAGGCGAATTGCTTCTTATACTTGGAGAGGAGTTTGCTCTGTTTGGGAGAAATTCAAGGAAGGGGTACGGGTTAAAGTTGGCAATGGTGCTTTGGCCTCTTTCTGGTTTGACAACTGGTTGGAATTAAATAGGCCTTTGATTGATCTATTCCCGGGTTTGGAGCCATTTATGGACATCAATGAGAAAGTTCAAGACTACACTAATCCGTGGGAGGATTGGGACATAAGGAAATTGAGTTGGTGGTTCCAGTGGCCAGTTATCGAGAGAATCACCAGCGCTCATCCGCCTTGCGAGGAGAGAGGAGAGGATAAGTATTTTTGGAATCCTACTACTGATGGTTGTTTTTCTGTTAGCTCCGCATATCACTTTTGTTTTACAGGTTCCCAGAGTCAAAATTAATCCTTTTGGAGGATGCTGTGGAGATGGGCGGTACCAGAAAAGATAAAGGCTCTTATGTGGCTTGCTGCTCATGGGAGGATCCATACGGCGAATCTAAGGGAACAAAGAGGCTTGATGGAACATGCAGATTGTGTTTTTGGATGCGATTTTGAGGAAGATCTTATGCACTTACTGAGGGATTGTGTCAATGTAAGGGAGAGGTGGATTTCCTTAATTAATCCTCTTCTGTGGGAGCAATTTTGTAACCTACAGGGTTTGGAATGGATCAACTGGAATCTCAGGAATGAAGTAGGAAGAAATTTCACTAATAAAGTTAGCTGGCCAATTTTGTTCGGGTATGTTTGCTGGGACATCTGGGTTGCTCGTTGCTCGAAGCTGTTTGGAAATGATCAAGAGTAGGGCATCTCAATGGACACTCTAGTTTATTCAGGGCTGCTTGGGATCAGGATTTAACCCAAAATTGTCGGTTCTACAAGGGAAATATTGTCCAGAATGCAGTGGGTATGGGGGTAGACCTGGTTTTACTACTTTGGAGACAGATGGCTCGGTCCTGGATTCATATATGACAGGGTGCGCGGGAGCTATAAAGGATGATGATGGAAGCTGGATTTGTGGATATATTAATCGGCTTGTTCAAGTGCCCCCAGTGGTGGCTGAGATCATCGCAATTATTCAAGAACTTCAGATCTGCTGGAGCAAGAATCTAAAGAATATCATTGTCTTCACGGATTGTCTGGAGGCGATTAACTTAATTTCAAGAGGTTATCATAATGATCACCCTTTTGGGGAAGTGATTGAGGATACAAGAAACTGGATTTCGAAGGACTGGCAAGTTCTTCTTAGTTATGTTCCTAGGGAGAATAATACTCTTGCTGATTATTTAGCGGGACTAGCCCATAGTATGAATGGGAATTTTGTTATTCTTGATCACCCACCACCTTCTTTGGGGGAGGCGGCGGCTGATCATGGATGATGGCTCTTTTGCGTTTTCCTTAGGGGAACGAGGTTCGTGTTGTAACCTATCATTGATTATTGTATTCCAGTTTTTATTCAAAAAAAAAAAAAGATCATTGAGTATAGCAAAAATCTCATCAATAATAGTGCGGGAAATTGTAGTGAGTTTGCAGTTAATTAAAGCCAATAATCCATGTGTATGTCTTCCTTATCCCTTAAAACTTCTGTGTAACGGTGGTTATCATTACTCAACACCGATCAATCCACCTTTAACGAAATCCCTGTCAAAGTTATAACCTGATTTGCCTATGTCTTTCTAGATGGTATAGACGCCATTAGAAGAAAACATCAAATCACGGAACAGGCTACGTATTGTCGGCAGAGCGCAGGGCTCTTAACCCTGCCCAATGCGCATTTGGATTTCACGGTTTCTCGTTTTTTTTTTTCGGCCAACTTGATTTGTTTGGTCTCAATTGGGCCTTATTTTTGGGATTCAATTGTAAAATTCAGCCGAAAATAAAATTTAAAAAAATGCACGCTGAAATTATACCAAGGTTATCCAAATTCAAAAATAACTTACAAACATATGCTCGTATATTGCTTGTCAACACACATTAATATTATGATTTGAACTCATGATCCTGTGGCCTCCTTGGGTTATGTGTCAAATATTTATCAACCGGAACAATATTTTATGGATCATCAACAGCTACTTTTGAACACATATACTCCTCCGATGTTTATTGTATGATCTAATTGAGGAATTGATCATATTGGTCTGAAATATAAGTCTTATTTCACAAATTTATTAATTTTTTCTAAATTAGATTTATTAATATTTTCTTAACAATAATCAAGTAGGAGAAGGAGAGGGTGAATTAAGGAAAATGATTAAAATATTTGTTTAAAAAAATGATATATTAACCAATTTAACACACTTCCTTAATATAATCAAATTAGTTAAATAGGTCTTACATTAACTATTAGAAGTATATTGCAAAGCGGCCATTATGTACCATGTGCATGAGTCACTTCAAAGTTAAAATATTTACTATTTAACCAGTTTGGTTTTGATTAAGATGTACATGAAAATAAGCATATATTTCTCTATGCATGAAATTTAAGGGGTGTTATTATATTGCGGGTTCATCCTTGATGTAGTCATTAATTATTAGGACCCAAGTCCATGTACCCGTCTCATTAGTATTATAATTAATTACTCCTTCGGTTTTAAATATAGGACATATTTGTCTAATTTAATTAGATCAAAAAAGTTAGTTAAGTTAGTTAATATGATATATATTTTCTAAAACACCCTAAACATCTTCCTTGATTATTGTTGATAAAGCATCAATATGGGTAAATTAAAAAAATGTTGATAAATATAAAAATTATGTCTTATATTTAGAATCAAATTCAACGCTTTAAATATATCTTGTATTAAGAACCAGAGGAGGAGTATATTTCTAAGCATTGTTGTCAAATTCACGAGTTGACTTTCTGAGTTTACTGTTTTTACATTTCTAACTTATAAAATCGTGTTAAGTCACTCTTAAATTCATGATTGTTATAATCTCAGTCAAACTTGCGAATTCACATATCGAGTTTACCATTTTTATATTTCCATCTTACAAAATCGTGTCAATTTGCTCTTAAACTCATTTACCTTTTTTGATTTGATAATGCTCAATGACTTTGTATATAAATTTTATAAAACAATTCTTTGTTGATTATGATAAATTATGAATGTTAATGAATTTAATTTCAATTATTTGAATTTAAAATATATTTAAATCAAATTGTTATCTTTTTTTTTATTTTAATTATTTAATTATACACTATTGATACCTATTTATTGATTAAAAGTAAACTCTTACAAATTTATGATTCAAGTTTACAATTCGATTTTATGTTACTGTCATGAGTTTGCTTAAACTCGTGAGTTTGAGAACCTTATTTTTAAGCTTGAATGGTTTGGTACGTAGTAACATGTTCATCATTTGAAGTTTTTGAATTAACTAAAGAAAGTTAGGTTATTATAAAAACTTGGGAAAATTGACAAACAGGGGAAACAGTTATAACGTAAATCTCTAATCAGATCAATCTGGAAAATGTATCACGAGCGCACTAATGAATTTTCAATTTATTGTCACCATCACAGAATGAAACCTAATCCATTGATAATCACTTTGACAGCCATCAATAATGACCAGAAAAGATTCGGAAAATCACAAATGATATCACAGTCAATTTCTTTATAGAATAATATTTACTCATCATAAAAAGTTAAGCAAGTTCTGTAGTAATAATCAAACTCAAAAATGAGATGGAGACAGAAGCCCCATCTTAATTAAAGGAGCTTGTCCTTTTGCAATCAGCTTTCGCTAGCTAATTAGTTTTTTTTTAAAAAAAAGTATAAGTTTTAGGAGCAAAAGGTCACCAGTATTCAATTTAATTAAGACCACCAGTATAAGGAGGATCTCAATGAGCAACAGCTACAGACTTATTTGACATTTCTCAGTAACTTCAAACAAGTTTCTAGCAGCCCAAAATTAGGTGTTTTGAATTTAAAGTCTGGCACTAAAAAAATTAGGGAATTAGCGACGGAATTGGCAAAAGAATTTTGGCTGTTAATTTCTATCACAAAATTTAACTAGGGATTGAATTGTGAACTTTGTCGCTAATCAATCGGCAACAGTTAAATTTGCGACGAAAAAAGTTTTGTTTGTTTTCCTAATATATAGGCCAACATAGGTAATTAAGCAACCGAAAAATGAGCAAACTTATCATGATCGAGATCAATTAGGATTTGACAAGGCCAGTTCTCAAAGCTAAAAATATTTAGTTCATGCTTTAACATATTCAAAAGAGATGATGCAAACCACACATGCTTTATCCAACACTACTTCAAATGTATTGTAATAGTCACAAACTATAACTAATTACAATAAACCATAGAATGACAATCTTAATCATCTCAGCTGAAAATTTTAGGAAATGAAATTGCATTAAGTGAATGAATTAGAAATAAATGAATTAAATTCATCAAATTAACAATTCTCAAGCTTATTTGTATGAAGTTAGAGGACCAAATGTGCACTTTTAATTTGCCTTACAAATATTGTTCTTTTTTAAAAAAAAACAATATTATCCTATTTAGTCACAAACAACCCTTACTATATATGTACATCATATATAAGATCTATTTGATCATGATGCTAAATAAAATATTATTTTATATGTTGTAATTATTGTAAAAAAAATCCATTAATAATATTTTTATTTTTACCAAGTAATATAAAATAAATTTTGACATGAACATTATCAGTATGAATATTAATATAACATATAAAATTTACAGATATAGTCACCCTGTTAAGGTTCAAGAATATAGTTCATCATTTTTCAAACTTTATGCTATATATACACGGTGCTGATCAGCTAACTATTTGAATGCCATATGACCATATCTATTAAAATATTAATTACCTCAAATCAAATCTAAACTCTCTTTTTCTTTTTCTTTTTTTGATATCACTAAACTCTCTTTTTCAAACAATAATTGGATATGGGTGTTCTCTACCGATGGATCATTCGAGAGTTTGCTCTCCATCTGTATAAAGCTTGAGCATCATCTTTGCCAATTATATATATCTAAAGGAAATATATATATATATATATATATATATATATATATATATATATATATATATATATATATATATATATATATATATATATATATATATATTTCATTCTGCTCTTGTTGTGACTTGTGTGTGCGTGAAGATCATCATCAAACCCTAATATGATGAGAAATGTGGAGAAGTTGATCTTTGTTTCATTGTCTGTTCGGCCCTGAATTTGTTGACTACCTACTTTGACTCTTCCTCCTCCTCCTCCTCACCTTCTTACTAATTCTTTGTTTTCATTTATGTTTCTTGTGAATTTTTTCATAATTATCAGATTGTAATTAACCAATTAAGATAACACGCCCAAAAAAAAAGGAGATCTAGAGAGAGAAAGAGAGAGAGTGGGGTTGAATTTAGGGTCGAACAATCAACGAAGCTGAGGCCACACCTCTCAATTCAAGCAAACATATATGCATATTGTAACCCCCTGCTGTAATTACATCCGATTTATGAAATTAAAATGAAATAGAGACTAATAACAATCAAATAATATTTACTAACATATCTATCAAGTGGGATTTTCACAAGTACCTTTCGAAATCATTTATAACCTTGTCTCACATTCACATTCTGAATACAATTATTACACGAAGATAAATCACATTTAAGTATATATCAGAGTACACAAGGTGATTCCCGGCCAATTCCTGGTTTCTTACATTAATCAAAGCCTTACAGGGCATATTCACCCCTACAAGCCCTCATATGGGGATTACACAAATCTATCTCATACACATAAGCAAATCCTCATCCACATATACACATCTAAATCCAAATACATAATACTCCCAACAATAATAACCAACATCTAGAATGACAACCCGAAGGAGTCCTCGTCGACCTTGGTGTTTGCTCCATCCTCAATCCACTACCCTGTCTGAAAGGTTAGTAGGGGAGGGTGGGATTCTAAAGAATCTCAGTAGGAAAACAATATCAATATGCACGTACGATAAATGTTTAATGCATGACATGCTTGCATCACATAACTCATGCTAATACAATAACAATTTGTAAGCTCAATGTTTCAAACAATATACTAATGACCATAGCATAAATTGAAACATAGCTTCAAATTACACATAATCATGCAAAGCTAAGACATGCACCAACACACTAACACAAATATCAAATACATGCAGAAGAGATATGTTCCCTACTCTCTTTCCACGTAAGCTCCGGCTCCTGCTGCTCACGGTCAGGGTGATCATTAAACCCTATAACCAAAATAAGGACATATGGTTAATCCCTTTTCCAATTCTTTAACTTTCAAACACTTAAGTTGGTTATTATTCATAACCTTTAGGTGGCTACCCAAAGCTCATACACATGCCTAAAGGGTTGGAAAATACTTAACAAAAGACCATCTTTTAAATCCTCAAAATCCCCTTTTTGATTGTAGCACTCGAGTGAAGATGACCTCACTCGAGTGATGGATGCCTTTCACTCGAGTGATAACCTCAACACTCAAGTGATGCCTCCTCAAGCACCCGAGTCCTACCGAGTGAAGCTCCAAAAGTGCTTACCCAAGAGCACAGAAATCCCAGAGTCAAAAGTGCACTCGAGCACAAAGACCCTCACTCGAGTGATAGTCCAAAACTTGCGAGTGCTAATTTACACTCTTGACAAACCAACTGTGAGTGACAACCCGAGAAGTGGCTCATAGTGTAGAAGCACATGATCACTCGAGTGAGACCACCTTCACTCGAGTGATAACCCACATCACTCAAGCACACTCTCACTTCTTCCACAAGCAAGTACAACCAAAACTGAAGGGGAAAGGGAAAATATGTTGCATCACTCAAGTGAGACCCCTGACACTCGAGTGAGGCAGTATTAGAACCCAAAACGCAGCAGATATTAGAATATTCCCCACTCAACCAATATCTCTCGAATGGTCCTAAAATTCTTACACAAGGCTATTCCCACATAATTTCACACAAGGAACCCATTGAAAACCTCAAAACAACCAAAATCACACCACAAAGACATTTTCCCCCAATGGTCACACTTTTCACACACCTTACCCAATTCCACCACTTTTACTCTCAATGACTCAAATCAATCCTAATGGCATCAAAACACACTATGACACCATTTTAACCACAATACTCATTAACTCATCCATTTTGCAATTATACCAAAATTAGGGCAAATTCCACAAATCACAAAACTCAACCATAAATCACAAATAATAGATCAAAAGGGAGCAAACACTCATCTCTTCCTCTTTCCCAAGCCACTTCCTTGATTCTTCATCTTTCCAAATTCCACAAGCTCTCAAAACACCTTCTTTCCTAAATCTAAAACCATAGTAATGAAGCTCTCATCACTATGAACAACTTTAAAGAAGATGATTTAAGCAAAAGAGGACATTAGCCAAGCTAAATCTCACCTTTTCTATTTATCTTTCCTCCCTCAAGCATGGCGACAATGGAGGCTTGGAAGAAAGAGAAGAAGATCAGATTTTTGGGGAAAAGAGGCCATTTGGCCGACTAAGAAGGGAAGAAAGAAGAGAGGGAAAGCTTTTTGAAACATTGACCAATCCTATGGTCCATATTATGCCAAGTGTCATGATCTTGCTTCATCTTCATGAGCTCACATACACACATGCACATGGGATTCCACCCTTTGATCTATACACAAATCAATCATAACCATTGATCTTCAAGTTACCAATGAGTTTCTTCCTCAGTAACCAATCAATTGGTCAGTAACTTTACCTTTTTGCCCCTGATTACGGTAATTCCCTTTGAATCACCTTCAAACATATTTTCTCACTCATAACACAAACGACTACAATCCATATCATATTCTCCAAAAGGGTTTATTTATAAATAATCACACCCACTTTTGAAGTCATAATCCCTTAATCAAATTTGGGATCCTGCTAAACCAGGGCTTAGCAGTCTACTTATCTCAAATTTGAAGTCATTGTGTTTATATACATCCTTGAAGCTAAACCTTTATTTATTTTTTTGGCTAATTCATTATCAATATGACTTTTGCTCTTGGGAAAATTCTCAAATATGTTAAACTCCAATGTCTAACATGTTATCTTAGTTGTTCTCTAAAAAGGAAGCTTTCTGGTATATGTATATTTAAAATGTCGACTTCCACCATTTTCAACATGAACATTGATTATAAACATATTTCAAATATGAGTTTTGCATATATTCAAAATTTGAATTTTACAATGCATTGTTATGATTTGAAACTACATCTGAGATTTGAACAATTTGCATATCTCATTATTATTCTTGAAAAACTTGATTTCATTCATGATTTATCATTTCATAATAGTTTGTCATTATAAATAGATTTTCAACTCTCTTTGATTTGACTTACATGCCTTGCATGAAAATCTTTCAATGACATATCTTTTAAAGTGTATTTACAAATTGGCATTGATATTTGAAAATCATCATTCTTGGTTCGCTACCCTTTATGATTCAATTGCTTGAATTTATTTAATTAGGTAAAATTATATTTTGGTCTTTGTTGATTATTATACTCTTTGCTCAAATATCATATGATTCAATTATATAAGAGCATAAGAGTTATAATGTCTAATATGTTAGATCTCTCATGTTTTGATGATAACAAAGGATGGTATGAAAAAGATTTGATAAACAAATAAGTTTGAACAAAGTAATAACAGGGCAAATCATCACTTGAAGTAAGCATTGGAGTAATGAAGAAAGGCCAAGAGAAAAAGCTGAGAAACTTCATTACTGGCAAGTTTTCTAAAGGGTTACTCGAGTAAGTACTCGAGTAATGAGACAGAAACTTGAAGTAATTAGAGTCAACCTTCAAGTAACCTGCCAACATTACTCGAGTAATAAGGTAAATGACTTCCAGTTGGTCTCGGCCTGCCAACGTTACTCGAGTAACTAGGTAAATCACTTGGAGTTGCTCTCGGCCTGCCAATATTACTCCAGTAAGTACTCGAGTAACCATGTAAATGACTTCCAGTTACTCTCGGCCTGCCAACGATACTCGAGTATGTACTCAAGTCCCCTGCTTCAAGAAATATGTTGCTCTCGACATTTTCTATCCTGCCAATGTTACTCGAGGAGCTACTCGAGTAACTTACTGTGGTAAGTAAAACCTGAAGGTAATACCCGAATAACATGATATGATTTTATCACACTTCACTCGAGGCACTACTCAAGTATGCAGGTATTCAATTATTTTCTTTATCAAGTATTTTAATGAGATTACTCGAGTAGGTACTCGAGTAATCTGCAAACTTATTTACACAGTACTTGAAGTATGTACCCGAGTAAGCAATGCAGAAAATTTATGTTTACTCAAGTAAGTACTCGAGTAACAGGGTAAGAAAACTTGAAGTGCTCTCGGCCTTGTAACCCTGCCAACATTACTGGAGTGAAGCATCGAGTAACCTAAAGTTTATTTGAGAGTTTACTCGAGTTGCTACTCGAGTAACCTATGAAGAAAAGTGTGCCATACCCGAGTAAGTACCCGAGTAAACAGGTATTTCCAAGGTTTGTAAATTTGTTTACTCTATGCACTACCCGAGTAATGTAATGTTCATTTATTAACTTGTAGTTTATCATTACTCTCACGATGATACTCGAGTAAGTACTCGAGTAAACTTAATGAATACTCGAGTAGCTACTCGAGTATGCAAGTTCAGAATATGAGAAATCATTCCAACGTTCATTGATTTGCTTCCTATGTGATTAACCCTTCATTGTATTAGTATTCTTATTATATCTGCAGATAAACAATAAAGAGATCTTACCAAATAAGGAAAGTCAAATGCAACATTCAAATGCCACCTACCGCCACCTACCGCAAACGGATATTTTTCAAATACTGGAAAGGTCAACAGTGGCTGCGCACACTTTAATGAACAAGAAGAAAATGTTCCAACGGTCATTACCAACACATCTATATATATGGGAACATTCAAACAGAGAAGAACAACAAGAACACACACATGAACGTATTATCAAGTTCACTACTCTGTTTTACACATATTTGTAATTCTATACTTCAGTGATTCTTATTCACTCAGTGAGAGAGATATTTCATTCAAACTCAATATTTGTTGTTGAGATAACTTAAGGTTGTGGAACCTTGAGTTGGGATTAGATTACAACTTGTAAGGGGGAGCGAGTGTCCAGGCGAAGGAACTTGCTTGTACTAAGGTGCCAAGAACCCATTGAATCTTGGAAGTTATAGTGAAACTCTCAGAGAAGCTTTGAGAACTGGACGTAGGTCAAAGTAGTTGTGGCCAAACCAGTATAACTCCTGGTATACACTTCGGTGATA
The DNA here is from genome assembly GCA_963242795.1 of Inga leiocalycina. Taxonomy (NCBI): domain Eukaryota; kingdom Viridiplantae; phylum Streptophyta; class Magnoliopsida; order Fabales; family Fabaceae; genus Inga; species Inga leiocalycina. The sequence continues at coordinate 26,503,517 of OY725322.1, forward strand.
TTTCTCCTTACTCTTTACTGCTTTATATTCACCGTCAAATTTTATATTTACAACAAAATTTTTAGTATCACCCAATTCACCCCCTCTTGGGTGAAACGCTTGCTCTAACATAATATTATATGGACCCAAGAGAAAGTTGGGTACCAAAGAGCATTTATTTATACTTTTGCAGGAGTTGATCAAAATGCTCTACTTTTGGATACAAAGATCAAAGGCTAACAGAGAAGGCATGACTAGCAGTATTGCAATGTGAGCAGAAGCAAAATCTGTGGTATCATTCAAGTGACACCACAAGTAAGTAGCTAGTGATGCAGCCAGAGAAAGAGAAAGAAGAGGAAAATCTCTTAAGTGAACCTAGATGAGATTCATCTCAAAGCAACTCAAGGCCAAGAACAAGTATAGCCAATATGAATCTTTGTTGCCTACCCACCTTCCTTATCGTTCCAAGGTGATCAAAAGACGTTTAGAGGAAGATGCTGAGATGCACAGAATCATTAAGCTTGGTGAGCCTATGAGGATTCTCAACTACAATCCTAGCTCTATGTTTTCACAAAATTATATGATATATCTATACTAGAGCTATGGTGAGCAAGGCCAATTCAATCGCTTCATGAAAGGATTATCACACAATGGCCTATATTATTAGTGAGAAGGAGAGGAACATCGGAGAGATCATGTCTTTCAAAGAACAAGTAGTGCATATATACTTTTACAAGGCATATTCCAATGACATACCCTCATTTGGTATCTCTTTTCCTCAAGGCCAACAAGATATGGTACCTAGAGCCAAATAAGCCCCTTGTGAGGATTACTATGGTTAAGGAGCTAGATCACCTGGAGACTCTTTCATTGGTTCAACCATTCAAACATACTAAGCTTTATTTGATGTTACCGATGAAAAGCTCATCAAGGTTGTGAAGTTAGGAAGTTATGTGCTATATCAAAAACTTCCAAATATTGTTTACATAAGATTGGAACTCCAAGTAATATGAAATTACTTCAAGTAGACCTTCAAGTAATTCGCATTTACGCCAAGTTAACATAAGAGGCATAGAGGATGAGAGCTGAGACTTCAAGAATAGATGAGATACAACATTTTGCTAGAGCTGGTCTCCCTGGTCCTTCATTCTTTGGTCCATCTGTCTAGGGCCATTTAAGGGAAGAGCTTCAACAATCACACAGAGCTTGCTACGAACAATACTGAGTTCATTACCTCTGTGAATGGCGATATTAGACAACGCTGTGACTTGATCAACCAAAATCTCAAGGCCTTATTCTGAGCTCATCTTGGTATCCTAAAGTGCTTACAAAAGACTACACTTCAGAATTTCTCAATACTAATCACATCATCATATAATAAGTATCCAACGATGCAATAATAGACTTCAGAGGATTATAGTTCGAGTGATTACGAGATTACTCGAGTGAGGTATTGTATTCTTTAATTCAAATTCTCTGAGTTGCATCACTCAAATTGAACACTTGAGTAATGACTCAAGTAATACAGGGTTACAGCCTTAAGAGCTTGACTAGCATCATCATTTTCAAAACTTGATTTATCTTTAATCTTCATATTTTCATAATCATTCTCTCTATAAAATTTCCAATGATTTTACTAATCCAAGAGAGTTATTAATTGTATTACTCACAACGATTTTCTTTTAAGCCATGCATTCATTAAGGGGGAGTTTTACATACACATGTGTTTTATATCTTAAAAGCTCATCTCATTTATTGAAAGAAAATTATTTTAACATACTCATCTGAATTCACTATCTTTTAATTAGTTTTGATGATGAGTTACTCTTATATTTTCCTTTCATGATCTTAATTTTTAACATATCATATAGAAAGGATTGCTTTGGTTTATGCAATAAATTTGATACTTGAATGCACTAACCACTCTCCTTGCAAGAATGCTTTTATAGTAGGAGAACTGGCTCTATGCAAAATCATTCCTCAACACACTAAAAGGAGAATATATCAACTTTGAGGAAAGATGATTTAATATTGGCTGCAACACTCAAAGCAACAAAAGGCACAAATCAGGATGATTTTGGTAGCATTCTAAGGAAGGCTATTCCTGAGCTTCCTATTGAGCACACTTTAAAGTCTACCACTAAGCCAGCTATAGTTCACTCCTATGAACTTGATTCATCAGAGTTGCGCATCAAAAGTATGGTGAACACAACATCATGGATCTACACAACAAGAAAAGAAGACAATAGACTTCATGGATCAATCATCAACTTGCTAAATCCAAACGAGAATTTCTAAACCCTCTCTTTACCTTTTGAGAATACTTTTTATATCTTTGATTTAAATTTGCCTTGATTATGAATGTTTTCTTGAAAATCTCTCTAAATTTTTTCAAATTTGTTTTCATGAAAATTATTTTACATTTGCATCATACTATCAATGAAATTACCTTCAAATCGAGGGAAAGAAAATTTTCATATCTATGGAAACATTTCTTCCTTTCCTATCTATGCTTCAAACTTTTTGCTGATGTCAAATAGGGGGAGAGAAAGGCAAGAAAAATATATTGCTCTTACTTAGTTTTTATAACTCATACATATTTTTCTTGAAGGATTTGTCATCATCAAAAAGGGGGAGAATGTTAGATATGAATAGTTTTGATGATGTCAAATATGAGTAAAAAGTTTGTATAATATACTTATCTTCTATATTGACTAACTACCATACTTAATGCTCTATATCTTGTAGATTAGTCATAAACCTGATTGTGGGTTGATGTTATAATACCTCATATATGGAGAATGATCATCAAGAAGAAAATCAAGAGGCAATGGATTGAAGAAAAAAGGTATTGCAAGAACTAATGAAATATCAAGAAGAAAGATTGGTCAAAACAAAGAAAGAAGAAGATTGAAGATATTCAAGAAGATATCTAGTTGGTTTATGAAGAACGATCATCAATTCAAGAAGATATCTAGTTGGGTTATGAAGAATAATCATCACGTGGTAAAACTAGAAGAAAGAGATTGAAGAAAGAAGTAGAAAGAGATTAAAGAAAGAAGAACTTGCAAGATCACATGAGAATATCAAGATCCAAGCTATTAGAAGTGATACCGGAGGTTTCTTTGATCATATGGAGGTTGGAATGGGTCAATTTAAAGCCAAGATAACTTATATGGAAGTTATGGAGCTTCCCCAAGGTGTTCCTTTGAGTTTTAGCTCTCTACCATGTTTTGGAAGGCATTACTCGAGTGGTTACTCGAGTAATGGACATGATCACTCGAGTAATTTGCATTTTTATTATGCTCTGTTTTTGGCGTCAGGATAGAGGTTCGGTATTTTAGGAATATCTCTCTAACCACATGCCGAATTGATCTGAAACAGGTGGAATATGAAACCAGACTCCCAACACGAACTATGGACACTAAGATCATATTAAAAGAAGTTCAAATGAGGGAGATATGATCTGTTGAAGTTGACACATGAATCACCGTCATATTCCAGGACAGCTTCGGTATTTTGGACATAACTCTCAAAATATATATTGGATTGAGACGAAACTAGTGCCATATGAAAGAAGACTCAAAGAGCTTTCCATGGATAGGTAATTTGACATATTTAAGGTTATATTCTAATAGCTATGCCATCTGGAAGTTGCTGCTCGTGATCTTAGAGATTGTTTAAGAACAGTAGATACTCTTTGGATCATAACTTTCTGTACACAACGAGTTTGGAGATGATTCTTGTTGTTTTGGAATGTAAACGATGAGAGCTTTCCAATGATATATAATTTGCCATGTTTCAAATCAAAATCAAGAATTCACTTAAAAGGCTTACTCGAGTAATCTGCCGAGTTATTTGGAATTTACTCGAGGGACTACTCGAGTAATCAGGATAATCACTTCCAATTGCTCTCGGCCTGCCAATGTTACTCGAGTAAGCACTCGAGTAATCAGGGAAATCACTTGCAGTTGCTCTCGGCCTGCCAACGTTACTCGAGTGAATACTGGAGTAAACAGGTATTTCCAAGGTTTGTAAATTTGTTTACTCCATGCACTACTTGAGTAATGACCAAGGCTTACTCGAGTAATGCTTCCCAGAAATACCAGCAACATTCTGAAGCTTTCGAAAATCATGGGATTAATCATGAAACTCACTCTTCTTGCTTCCAATCATTCTTACACCTCATTGTATTAGTGTTTAATGTATTTATCTAGGAATGCAATGAAGAGATGATGTGAAGAGAGAAAAACTGACTTTACAGAAGCAGAGCGTCAACGTTCACAACGGCTAGTTTTCAAAATCGAAGAACAGTCAAACGAAGCTAAGCCACTCTAACAGACAGGTTGAAATGCTTCCAACGGCTCTCTCAACTCATCTATAAATATGGGAATATTCAACGAAGAGCAATACCAACGAGAAACATGCAAAGATCATGAATCATCTACTCCAACCCAACTACTCTCTGTTCTTATCCATTTTCTATATCATGTATATTTGAGAGAGAGATTATTTTCATTGTGCTTCAGTATTCATCTATTCACTTCTGAGAGAGAAGATTGACTGTAATCTTTCACCATCAAAGTTGTATCCTTACGGGGTGTGTAAGGAGAGTAACTCGGTTGTAATCTTACGGTGTGTAAGGGGGAGTAACTCGGTGAGAGATTTGTAAATGGCTTCGCAAGTGCCCAGCTAAACTTGTGGGTTGTAAAGGCTTTTCTTGTGCCTGGATTAAACAAGAAGATAGTGGATTTGAAAATCTCAGGAGGAGCCTGGGGACTGGACGTAGGCCATCGCAGAATGGATCGAACCAAGATAAATCACAGTTTGCACACTTTCTTCCTTAAATTCTTATATATCCAGCATATATAAACTGTTGATTTATGATTCATTACCTTCATATTTATTGCTTCCTCTAAGATGCAAAAAGATTTTCAAAGTTCTTAAAATTTTTATCTTACACCCAATTCACCCCCCTCTTGGGTGCAGCCGGTTCTAACAATATATATATAAACGAAAGCTTGGCTTGTCCCCAAAAGCTTCTATATATTTATCCAACTGTATTGTTCTTTTCACTTTATTTTTCCGAAAAACAACTGTATGACCTTCAAGAGTTTGGTGAATTGCGAATTAGTGATGGAATTTCACAGCTAAATTGATTAAGTGAAATAATTCCATTGTTGAACAATTAGTGACAATCTATTTTCGACAAAATCATTTGTTAGAATATGAAGGATTAGAGTATAGAGGAAACAAGAGCCTCTGAATACTATTGAATTCTTAATACTTAATCCTTAATACAAACAACTGAGCAAGAGCCTTTATATAGGCAAACCTAGACTAATCCTAGAATCTAATATTATATAACCTGAATATCTTATCAAAAAATAATATCAACATAAGATATATAATATCTCAACATGAGAATATATCAAATATTAATATAAAGTCAAGATCATCTTAAGTTTGTCAACTAAAAACTGGAAGTGACAACGAGAAGAAGCAGCTATGACAGTAGGTGGACTAAAAGTAACATCTTGAAGCAAGCGTTGATCTGGAGGGAATAGAAACAACGTTGAGCTGATCTGGAAGAACCAGACGGTCTTAGGATTAAGGCCAAACTAGAGGATCTTTAGATCTGGGTGGAACGAGACGGTCTAATGATCTAGGTGGAACTAGATGTTCAAAAGAAGTGAATGGTACCATATGGTCTTTTCAAAAGATCTTGGGCAGAACTGAACGGTCAAAATATATGGACGGGACCTGACGGTCAAAAGAGTTGGCTGGTACCAAATGGTCTAGGAGGAACCATATGGTCAAAAGATCTAGGCGATATATACTAGATGATGTTGTCAAAAGATCTGGACGAGGCTCTGGGATGGAACCATACACTCTTTAAGGAACGAGTCTGTGGATCTAGATGGAGCTCTGGGATGGAACCATACACTCTTTAAGGAATGAGTCTGTGGATCTAGATGGAGCTCTGGGATGGAACTATACACTCTTTAGGGAACAAGTCTGTGGATCTGAATGGAGCTCTAGAATGGAATAGACACTCTCTAGGGAATAGGTCTGCAGATCTGGATGGCGCTCTAAGATGAAACCAGACACTCTCCAGGAATGGATCTGGGATGAAACTAGATACTCTACAAAGGAAAGAACATACATGTGCGTAGTGGTGTGCACTTACGCTCCATTCTTCTCTTCTCTTTAGATAAACAACTCGGGAATATATATATATATATATAATAAAATGGAAGCAACAGTGTAAACAGCTTTGAATGTATGAGGTCGTACGTTAAGAACCCGACACCCATGGGCTCTATCTGATTTACGTACAAGTCGCGGTGGAGAAAAAGTATTGATGCTGAGAATGGAAGTATTTATGAAGGAACTTGGCAACTCTCTCTTCTATCGGCATTTTAGACACTTGCTACGGACTTCATCGATTTCTGAACTTATACGTAAGGTTTTGCGTGCACGCGCTCAAAGATGTAGATGGTAATATATGGTAGTGGTAGATTTAAATCTTGGAAGACATTTGTATTGCAGCGTAGTCTTGCAATATTGATGCAAAGAGATTTTGAATGGATTGGAAACATAGAGGTATTTGATCCTAGTCTTTCCATAACTGAATACTGAATTTTAGAAGCTATTGGCTGTTCTGTCATATACTTGAATGAATATGGAAAGAGGAAGGCGCTAGAGCCAACTTTATTCTTCACGCCATGTTGTCCACATCCTTTACTTGACAACCTATTACAAATAAATTGGAATCCTGATATGTTGATTTACGTTCTCATATTTGGGAATAGCTGTCATAATCCCTATCATAGTATTGGTACAATTTCTCCTACCATGGTTGTTAACAGCTTTACAAATGAGTTCATTATGAAGACTCGCAATCCTTGTATATCATTTACTGATAGATTGAGTTGGACCTCGTAACTATTTGTGATATTGGCAGCATTGAAGCTTCAGAGATGTCAAGGTTGCAACTTAGACTTGCAATATTGATGAAAAAACATTTCAAATGGATCGAAGATATACAAGTATTTGAACCATTTTTTTCTGCAACAGAATGTCAAGTTTTTAAAGCTTTTGGTGTATTGTTTTGTCACTCGATGAATATAGAAGATCAAGGCAAGCTCTAAAGCCAACTATATTCTTTGTGGCAAATTCTTACACAACATTATACAGCCACTTGTTAGAAGCAAATTGAAAATCTAGTCTATTAAGTAATATTATTTTATTTGGAAATAACTTGAATAAAGATGAGAAGGGATATTCACATGTGGATTTAGAGTACTCAATGAGGTATAGTGAGGCTATTGGAAGTTTTACAAAGGAGTTCAGAATCAAAGCCTTTTTCGATGACTTTCGTAGAACTTTACAAGATTCAAGTGACTTTGAGGATTAGGAGGACGTCCTAACTAGTATTTATCATGCTTTTTACCATTTAACTTGGCAAATTTTTGGCCCTGTTACCGAATTAGAATTGCAATTTATGAATAAATTCTTACAAAAGGGATGTTCTATGTCATTATTAGCATAAGTATTTGTTGTGAATCATTTTTTTTACCTTTAGCAAGCTAAACAAGTATGAGCTGCAATTTATGTGACTTGACGTCTATACATACTGAACATGTAAGAAAAATATAACTCAAAAGAGATTAGGCGTATCTGGGCGAATCCATGTTCGAATCTGGGTCAAAGCTCCAATACTCCATACTTGTGCCCACACAATTATTAGACTTCTAGAGCCTAATTGTGATTTGCACAGCAGATCACCAGAACTAGAAAGATGGTAGGAGAGAAGAGAATTGCTAGAAAACTCAATGGCGGGGTGAATTGCAATTGAGGAGGCACACCCTATTTATAGTGGTTTATGGAGGCCACTAATTAGGAAACATGTGCACACCTTCTTGCCCTCCAAGACAGCAATTAATTGATTCTCAATTAATTTCCTAATTATGGCGATTTGTTCCTTAATTAACAAATCCATAATTATTACTGAATTATTCCCCAATCTACATTTTATGCTGATTTTATTCTTATTTGATTAGGCTACTTATTTCCTAATCAAATAATCCGGCCCATCAAGGGCGAACTTGGACCCAAAGTCCAACATCTCCCACTCGCACTTGATGGGCCTCCCATCGTGGATGCATTACTCTTTCTTGTTTCATACTTGGCGTCTGCCGTGACTGCGTGAGCAAAAACGTCTTTAAGATTTTGGTGCTTGTGATAATAGAAATCCTTCATATCGGATCAGCATCCAAGGACACCCTTTATATATAACTGTAAGCTATATATTCATTGCCTCATATGCCCCAGATTCTCCCATATATATTACTCATGGCATATCTAATCCCTCTTGAGTTAATATGTTGATTAACTCAGATTGCCTTCTACGCACATAGTATCCGCACTTACTAGCTACACATAGAGCTAGTAAGGGGTCGACCACAGATACTAGTACATCTTATGTATCTAGGAGTAAATCTTTCTTTTTAACTAAACATCAGTCCATCTTGACTTGGTCACTTTCCTAGTTTTTACTCGTCTGACCGAATCGAGTATGATCATGGAGCTTCAGCTAAAGTAGATGTCACCAAACCAAGCTTTCATGATGCCGCCTAAGTCTTAAGGGCATCATGGAAGTATTCTTCCTTCCTGGGACTCACACTGTAGTGAACTGGGGATCTTTCACCTACATCCCGTGTTGCAGTTTAACTCTTAAGCACATTTAGTATGAATTGCATGCTACGGTGAATGGTTTGAGGTGTACGTCGATTTCTTTTCTTTCACCATACAGACATTAGTTACAAAATGTACTCAACATTCAAACCATAACTTTCTTTTTCACAATATCTCTTTTACAATCTCGTTTGTGAAAAAGAGTTCTTTGCCTGGCTACAGGTCTATATTCATGCTTCGATCCATTTTCTGTGTATATGCACACATGTGGATCTCATCTTAGTCTAACTGAGGCAACTCAAATGCAAAGATTCTTCTCAACCATCTCATAGTGATCATTTGCTCGTCTTACCTTCCCATGCCCTGCAAAACATGGGAAGACGGTTGTTCGTGTGAGTGAACCAACCTCTTTTGACCTGTACGACATACAAAATTGTATACCTTATATGTATTTACTCATAACATACATACCATTTCTTTTATCTTTATATAAAAGAAGTTCACGACCTTACATTTTATTTGCGCCCCTAGATTTTCACTAACTTAATGAAAATCAAGCTATGGGCTCAATAAGGGGATCTACCTACATTCTGTCAGTAGAAGGTCATTGAACTATCGCTTTCCCTCTTTGAAAGCATATCTCTCATAGAGATGTATCAAAAAGTATGTTTCGCCTTGCTGTGATACTTAGGATCCTCATCGTAAGATGATATCGTTTGGATCCTTCTATCCACCATTCATTCCCAATCTCTCATAGGAATTACTTTAGCCATATGGCACTTTGAATGATGGCAGAACACGCCCTGTGTTCTATTTTCATGGATAACAGGAAAAATATTTTGTATGTTTCCTTACTCCATCACCATTTGCCTAGGTCTTGTATTGGAGTATCCTTTCAAAAAGGAAAGTTGTTGTCTTGACAACTTAATCCATGGTTATTCTCATAACCCATTTCACAACAGGACCAAAAAGCAACTTCCAAGTCAGACAAAAAAACATTTGGTCTTATGTACACCAATGTGTACATTCATATTACCAACTATAGTCTCACATGGGACTCTATCCACCTTTCTTATGTTGGATTCCTTATAGGACATGTAACCTCTTTAGGTTTATGCCCTTGACTTCAGGGGTGTCCATGGGTTTTCACTTTGACATCCTAAGATGTCTAAGGAGTACACTTGTACATGTCTTAGGTGGAAAATGCTGTATCTTTCTTGTGCAATCTCTGTTTGTCTTGTTAATCAAGATACTTGTTCAAACTATGACTTTATCAACTCAGAATTTAAGGATTCTTTGATCCTTTATTTCTTTGACTCCCTTGACACTTGTTTCATATGTCATTTGACAAAGGATAACTTCACTAAGAATTATCACTAGACCATTTGGGACTTATGTAGTGTTCTTCGATTATTTTGAAGTTGGTGAGGCTTTCACCTTGTGAAAACCTCATATACTACCATTTGGGTGATTGTTTCTACGAAGCCCTTAAGCTGCTTCATGTAGAGTTCATCATCCAATTTCCAAAATTCCAAATTGGAAGGTGGTCTTTACATCATCTTGATACAATTTTCAAGACTAAGCTTGTTGTCATAGCCAAAGTTCAGAGTTCAAACGCACAATGGACAACCTTCCATTGTATTACCCCTTAGCCACTAAGTATTTTAGGTTCTACATGCCCCCAACAGATTTGATAATCTACTTGTTCCCAATCGCCTCTTAGCTAGGTGACAAATTACCCAAACACGCATTTGGCTTAAAAAGAATCCAAATCCTCCTACATGACACTTTGTAATTCATCTTAGCAGGTCCTTCTAGTGTCTTTCAGACACTTATAGGTAGTTATCATCACCTTTTAAATGATGAAGAGAGCATTCAATCCATTAGGGAATCTATCCCTTATAGTCATTCGCTAGATGACAATTTGCTCCGAGGTGGATTTCATAGGATTCTTTTCCTATGTATGAGTGAGGTAATTCTCTCGTAACTTACCTCTTACCTCTTTCATTGTGAAAATGGTCTCAATCCTCCCACTCGAATCAGTGAACTTAGGAACACTTGGTTATTCCTTATTACTTGTGAACCTCTTAAAGAGATTTATTATGATTACTACTCATTTTCTGCTAGGAAATCTGGGTTTTATGAACGTTGTGTCCCATGATTTTTCTCTCAGTCACTAAACCACCATCATTTTCACTAATGAAGTCGTGTCATGTCAAATTCTCATGTCATCTCACACAGAGATACCTTGTATACCTTAGCCCTAATCTTCCTTACTCATAGGAAGAATTGTGAATATAAAGTTGATACCCTTATGGTCTTAACGAGCTTGGCCCTGGTCTAAGGCCCATCCACGATTCATAATGTAAGGTCATGACTGACATAGAGGGCATTTGATTAAGTATGAATATAATAGCTGCAAGTCTACCTACCAACATAGAGCTGATAGCCTTATTGATGCCATTATGTTCACAACCAAATCAAGGAGAGGTCTATCTCTCCATTTCAACAACTCTATTATGTTGAAGGGTTCTAGGTATTGATAATTGCCTAACAATGCCTTTCTTATACACAAAATAGCTTGAACTAATCAAATGGGTGTCTTTAATCCTTGTTAGTTCAAAAGGTCTTATCCTTTTAGTTTAACTGATTCCTGACTAAATCAGCCATTATTTAACAGCTTCACACTTGCCAAAAATCAAGTAAACATTACTGTATTTCGAGTAAACGTCCACAATGTTAACGAAACACCAAGCTCTTTGTGTTTTGCCCTTACGTTCATTGGTTCACTAACGTCATAATTTGCCAATTGCAGTGGATATTCTCAAAAAATGTTTCTTTGTCTTTCTTGCCAGGTAGAATAAGTTTTCAACTTATTTATAAGGGTATTAACCCTTTAGGACACGTTGTTTAGTAAATACTCTTTTGCTAGTTTGATCATTCCCTTTGATCAAAGTGTATATGTGGCAAGAAATAGAATCTTTTATCCCTAGAAAAGAAACATCAAAATCTAACAAAGGATTTGAGAATCATAGTCCCATCGATCCTTAACTAAAGAGATAGCAAAGATGTGATTCTGTCAGTTGCAATTGCATGGAGTGAATCAGGGTGGTTTATCTATGCAGAGTTAACGTGCAAGTTCCAATCCCTTGATTCTATCTCTTTGTTGCTTTGTATTTGACATGAAGCTATATGCTTCTCTGAAATATCCACAACTCATGTGGATTGCTACTTTTATAACCCTTAAGGATTATGAATGTAGCTTTTCATCTTTGTAGAAACCATTTTACCTCCTCTAGATCAAGTTTACCTCGTAGGTTTCTTGCCCTCAGGCTTAGAGGATGAATCCTCCCACTCTTTAGCTAAGTTCGTCTGACTGATGGATCTTGAATCCTTCAGTCTTTCACACTCAAGTTCAATGTGGCGAATCACATTGCTGAAAGTTACAATATGCATATCAGAGGTAATCTTTACTTTCGTATACGCCCACTCACTGGCTCACTCCCACTCACTGGGAGACATAGCTTCCTCCCACTCACTGGGAGATGTCTTATCACAACATATACTTGCTGTTTGTTAGAAAGAACTTGGCATTTAGTTTGTCTCAACTTCTTAGTTTGACACCTGCCTCAAGTGTTGCCTAAACAACATGTTAGGACTTAGTACACTATGTTAAAACTTAACTTAGTTTTAACTTTATGGAAGAAGATCACCTATTCCACTATCTTCCAACACTATTCACACGGTTTGGATAAGGTTATATTGCTCGTACCATCATAAGTTTGAGCAATGTTGTTCTTTTTATGCTTGATAGCATAAACCTTTTGTATCCTTCAGTTGCTTTAGCCTCTAAATGCTGAAGACTAGTTGGTAGGATGTCCCTGACATCTCATTCTTCTTGAATGAAAGAGATTTGAGAGTTTCTAACTCTATAGATATCTCTATTTGAGCTTACCTTTATAAGCTCAGTCAAATAGACTTGGTCATAATTGGTCACCCAGACGATTATGGTATACAAATTTTATTTGTTCAAACAAGACAAAGGATAATTAGATAATAAGTTCACTAGTTTTATATTCAGAAGACAACTATGTTGACTCCCATCCCAATCATGCTAGTTGGCTTATCACCCTTTTAACCAAAATCTTTATTGAACACATTCCCCTTTTGGATTTCTAGACACATTCTAGAAACTCCCATTCAATCAAAAGGCAGTTATATCAACAAGATAATAACACAATATCATCTAATCAGCATGAACGTTCAAGGAAACAGGAAAAGAACATACTTAATTCAATTCCAAAAAATACAGAGAATTTAATAAAAAATTCAATGGAAAAGCAAGAACATTCAAAAGTTTAAGCCTCATATTGTTGTCTCTTAACAGATTCTCCTTCTCATAGGCCCTTCTGACCATATTAACTCATGTAGCTTCTAGCTACAATGTCCAGCTCCTCTTTGCCATGTTTACATCCACTTACTTGGATATAATTGTAGCATACCTCCCACTTGATGAGATGATTCTAACATCTCTATCTGTCTTATCCTTTGTCACAACATTTGTGATAAAGATTGACTTTTAGAAGTCATTGCTTCAATCCAAATGGATTAATGTGGTTAGAAGCATGGGAAGACTTATTATTATTCAATAATCATTGAATAATTTTAAGTTACTGCAATTTTTTTCAGGTTTTATCTCTAAGAGTTTGAGTTAAGGTTGGATAGGATTTTATATTCAAAAACTCATTTGAATAATCCCTTACTTTTAAAAAATCTTGCAGTATTAACCTTATGTTATATCTGAAATACTCTTAATAAATAAGTCAACCTATCCCAAAAATAATAGAATCCACAAAGACTCAATTTCAATATTTTTGGGAATCTCTAGGTGCATACAAGCACCTTTTTGACTTAAAACAGATCCAAACGTGCTTCAAATATATGCAAATTATATATCAAATTGAAGCTCTCGAATTTAGAGATTTTTAGGAACAACCACGTCTCAATCGGAGGTCTCATGCGCTGTCACACGCCCCTAGAAGGTCTCTGGATCAAAAAATCCTGAAAAATTGGAAAATTCCAGTGTTGGTCACTCTCAGCAGTGGCGTGTGACGTACACACATCGCCTTGCGACCGCCTACCAGTGACATGCGCCGGCCCAAACTACTCCACTTGTCATCCTCTCTTCGACGGTGCTTGCCACGTGTCAAATGGAGCCCCCAGTGGGCCCTACGCGCCTCTGTCAATTTCCCCTTTTTTTTGGGTCAATGCTGACCTTTGACTGGTCAATGTTGACCGTTGACTGGGCAACGTTGACGGTCAACCTTGACCCATCACTGCTGACGTGGCTGGTCAACAGATGACGTGGCCTCGTTGACCGACGCTGACGTAGCGACCTCTCATTGGTGCTACGTGGCATTGGTTGACCGATGACGTGGTGTTGATTGACACATCATCATCTCCAACCTCCAGCCGGGTCAACTCGACCATGTTGGAGCTCCAGGGGGTCATCGCGACCCGCAAACTTTGGGAGGCCATATTTCCCTCGTTTTAGCTCCGTTTTTCATGTTCTTAGTGTCGTTGGAATCGTAGTTCAGCGAACTACCAATCCATGATATTTATTTGATATGAAAAAATCAATTTCATTGATCAAATCTTGAGTGAAGTGGCGGCGGCGACTAACGACCCGCCAACTTCTTTCCTTCGTTTCTCCCTCATCCGAACTCCGTTTGATGCGTTCTAAGCATCGTTGGAATTGTCTCTTCGAGATCTACACATCCATGTCCTTACTTTGGGCAAAAATATCGAGTTTCAAACACCCAATTTTTCTCGACGTTGTCGGTACGGTGAAATTCGTCTTGGATGTGTATCCTCTGTATCTCAAAAGCTTTTCTAGCCTTTGAGGGTTAAAGGCTCTTGTTTTTTGTTCCACATAGGTCCCAAAATTTTTAATATGATCAAAGAAGTGAGGTGAAGTAAATCGCGCTAGGAAAAAAATGACAAGAAGAGCAGAGACGGAAGCAGTGTATGGTCATATGAAAAAAAAATGGTGGCAGAGACAAAAGCATTGTATACAATCATATGAAACTAAAAAATATATATACAGGCGTGAGGCTTTCAAACATGCGGAAGCTTAAATATATATATATCAACCAGAGATGCATACATAGAACACACATCCATAATAATTGCATATATTCTTTCATCATATATTTTGCACAGCGGAAATAAAATTGTGATGGAGATATAAACTAATTATATCAATTAATTATTCATAAAGAATAAATCACAGCCTCATGGATCAACAATGCTCTGATGCCAATGTAAGAAAAATATAACTCAAAGGAGATTAGGCGTACCTGGGCGAATTCATGTTCGGATCCGGGTCAAAGCTCCAATACTCCATACTTGTGCCCACACAATTATTAGACTACTAAAGCCTAATTATGATTTGCACAGCAGATCACCAGAACCAGAAAGATGGTAGGAGAGAAGAGAATTGCCAGAAAACTCAATGGCGGGGTGAATTGCAACTGAGGAGGCACACCCTATTTATAGTGGTTTATGGAGGCCACTAATTAGGAAACATGTGCACACCTTCTTGCCCTCCAAGACAGCAATTAATTGATTCTCAATTAATTCCCCAATTATGGCGATTTGTTCCTTAATTAACAAATCTATAATTATTACTGAATTATTCCCCACTCTGCATTTTATGCTGATTTTATTCTTATTTGATTAGGCTACTTACTTTCTAATCAAATAGTCCGGCCCATCAAGGGCGGACTTGGACCCAAAGTCCGAAAGAATATTTTGGTTTTTTTTCTTTTTACCTTTACACTGTTCTTTTTCTTTAATACATTTCTAATTGTGATGAACGGGATATATAAGACTAAAATTGGGTAGCGAGCTAGAGTGCATTTATAAGAGGGTAATATTCAAATTTGAGGGACTTTTAATTAAGGATGGCAAAAAGGAATAATGTCACTCCTCACTTAAACGTATGTCATTTTAGCTCAAGCAATGCGTGATAGTCCACGAGTTGTGTTGTAGGAAAGTGAGAGATCATCAGTCTCAAGCATTGATATTAAAATCGTGCTTTGACTCGTGAAATCATACAAATTCACTTTGGCATTTTCCCCTTACGTCCTGATTCAGTGACAAACTCGGAAGATCAAACAAACTGTAATGATGTTAGAGTGAAATTGAAGACTCGCAACAGTATTGTGAGTATAATAATAGCTTATTTATGAGTCTAAGAACTATTGTTAAAACTCTCATATTTATTTCGGTTTTTCCCTCACCACTACAGAATAAATTCCTATATCGTATTTTATTCAACCCCACAGTCAAATCTGTAAATGATGTAATTCATCCTTTTTTTAATGCACCTAGAGCTACTATTTATTACCAAACATAGCATCATGACGTAAGCATTCCAGAATATACTCTGACGGAACAGAGAATTGCTCAAAGCCACTTGTCAACATCAATGTTTACCTAGAGTATCGGCAACTTGATTCGCATGTCTCACTACTACAGAATATAGATATTACTATCCTAAAGGACGCCCCTTTTTAAAAAAGGGACGCCTAAAATATAGCCGATGGCATATGTGTAATTATAGATGAAATTTGGAAAATTTTACGCATTTAACGAAATTGAATCTTGTGCCAAAAGGGGGCAGGATGTGTTTTAGACGTCCCCAGTCAAAATGGGGACGCCTAAAGCTCCCTAAATCAGACCAGAAAATAAAACAAAAAAGCTAAAAAAAGGAAAAATCTTAGGCGTCCCCAGCACAATTGGGGACGCCTAAAGATGGTTCACATGCACTAGTCAAAGGACTAGTGCATGACTTTAGACGTCCCCAGCCGGTCTGGGGATGTCTTGTAACCCCCTCACGGTAATTATATCCGGACTACAAAATTTAAGTGAAATAGAAACCAATAAGACAAAATCATTTTTTTATAATCACTCATCTCCAAGAGATGGGGTGTACAAACAAAACATTTAAAATAGAATTCATCTGGTCTCACATTCACTTTCGAACACAATTACCTGTGCAGTTATATCACATAATAAATATCAGAGTGCATAACCAAAATCCCGGCAAGCCCGGGTTAATTATATATATAATGGGTTTAAAGGTTTCCCAAAATGGGGATTACATGACCAAAAATTCATATTTACATCTCATATACACAGTAATCCCAAAATCCAAAATCCAAAACAGATAACCAACGATCCAAATTCCAGTATGTCCCTACTAGCCCTAACCACTCCTGGTTGGCCGCTTATCCTTGGAACCACTCGCCCTGTCTGAAAATGTTAGTCATTTGTAAAGAGTGAGATTTTAAAGAATCCCAGTAGTAACAAATCATTCATACCACACGTAATCACATAGCATGTAAGCAAATAATCACATAACAGCAGTAACACAAATCATACTCCACCCTCATCCCTTTTTACCGTCGGGAAGGCACACCGTCCTAACCTGAACCGTTGCTAGTGACTCAGGGACTGTTGGTATGACAGTGCATATGAATAGCCTTTCGGCCCACAAATAGCCTTTTGGCTCACATAAGCACAAATATCACACCTTAACCTCATCCCCTTTTACCGCCGGGAAGGCACACAGCCTTTACCCGAACTGTTGTTAGCGACTCAGGGACTATTGGTATAGCGGTGCATACACAGTTTCACAAATATTGCAGTATACAAATCCATCACAAACCAATGATATAACGCACATACAATGCATCACATAAGATATAAAGGAAAAGTCACTACCTAAATCTTTCCTGACTTTCTTTGGCTCCGCAGGCTCATGAGGGCAACATATATCAAATCCTATACCAAATTAGGGACAACCAATCAATCTCTTTTCCAAAGGTATATTTCTATAATACTGTAAGTTGGTTATCATTTACGACTCTTTAGATGACTATTAGAAGCCTAAACATATGCCTAAAAGGTTGGAAAAACTACCCTGAAAAACCCCTTTTTCGAAAGGCAACGCAGTAATTTTAGACCAGCTCACTCGAGTGAAGATGACCTCACTCGAGTGATGAGCGACTCATACTCGAGTGAGAACGACTCTCACTCACGAGTGTTTGACAGTGAGCAGCTACCTCAGCCAGAAAGTGCTCATATCACTCGAGCATAAAGCTTTGCACTTGGGTGATGACTCCAAATCTGCTCGAGTACCCGAAAGTGCAACACAAAGAGTGATAACCCGAGAGCACATACAATCACCAGAGGGACAGTTTCACTTGCAAGTGCCGAGCACACTCTTGACAAATGACCAGCGAGTGACAACCCGAGAGTAACCCTAACCTTACACTCACACCATCACTTGAGCAATCCCTTGCTCACTCGAGTGACCACAAACGTCACTCGTGGTGATAAAAGTGCACTCGAGCTCTATTCATAGAACCCAGGCAAAACTCGAAGCAGAAAAGGGAAAATACACGCAGTACTCGAGCATGATCTTCCCTCACTCGAGTGTTGCTATCAGAATACCCAGATCGCAGCATATGACAGAAATTCCCCAGATGGTCAAAACTAATCCCAATGGTTTCCAAACTTCTCACAAAGCACTTACACACTTACCCATGCCTAAGGAACACATAGGCAACTTCCAAAACACCCAAAAATCATTTTAACCACAATCAAACACTTAGGTTTCTATGATACACACCATATACCAATTCTATTCAACTCAATTCCAAACTTCAAAACTATTTCCACTACTTAAAGAACTTCACAATAAACCATTTCCAACATCATCCTCTATGAAATTCATATATTCAACATTGACACAAAACCAAGGCAAAATTCCAGAATTCACCAAACTTATCCAAAAGCACAAATAATTCATCGAAATGCATCAAAACCATACCTCTTCAACTTGACAAATCTAGAATCTTGATTCTCAAACTTTCAATTTCGTCAAACTCACAAACCACCACCTTTCAAGATTCTGAAATCACCACAATGAAGCTCTCAATGAGGTGCGCAATAATAGTGAAGAGGATTTGAGCATAGGAGGATCACAACTCACCTAAAATCAAAGTTTTCCTTCCCTCTTTTCTTGCTTGAGTGTCAGAAATGGAGAAGAAAGAGAGAGATGATGAGATGAAGCAAATGATGATGATGGTGTACAACTTTCCCTTGCCTATACTCCCCCCAACTGCATAGGAGAGAGAGAAAAGTGAACATTTGTCTTCTAGTGCCATCCAATGGTCCACCAAAGAGCCATTTGTCACCATCTTATTCACTCCCACCATGAGCTCACATAATCGCAAAGTATAGGATTCTAACCCATAGACAATGAATCTCAACCCTTGATCTTAAATACCACACACATTTATACCAAATTCTCATCACATGAATCCCAAAAGTGCTTAATTATATAAATTACAGTCAATATTAGAGTCATTAGCCCTTAATCCCAAATTGGGATATTACACGTCTAAAGGTTGATCACATGCACTGGTCGACATGACCAGTACATGTGGGTGTGTCATAAATTTGCTTTAGGAGTCCCCAATCTTGACTGGGAATGCCTAAAGGCTATTCTGCCTCCTCCCATCTTCACTTCCCTATCTTTGTTCTCCATCATATCTTACTCTCCTTTCCCCTTCTTGTTTTTCTTCTTTCTCAAAAAAGTCTATACCTTATCTCTTCTTGGTCTTCCATCTTATTACCCTCTCTTTCATCCATAGTATGGCTGCTCGTCACCGTTTTTGCTCTAGGTTTGCACCGTTTTCTCTCATTCTCACCACCGTCGTCCTCCCTCTTACCATAGTGGGTCGTCTCCCTCTAAAGTTTTGGCTACAGGTTAGCTAACTAAATTTCTTTAATATATGATAATTAGGTAGATTGAACTTATAAAAAATGACTATAGTGGTATTGCACACTGAACTTGTGTTAAAAAATTAACTTGAAATCGTTAACTGATTCAAGGCTTGGATGATAAATATGGGAAACTAGAATATTGGTCAAGCGGTTATAAGAATGATTCTGAGAATTAAGGGAAAATTTGAAGTTCTGATATGTTTTCACTAGATTGTTTAATAAGTCATGTGGAGGAATTTCTTTAGAGAAAATAATGTGATGTTGAGTTGTTAATTTCATTGAAGTTTCTATATTTGGATCTTCTAATTAAATGCCTTCCATCATTTATGGATGGTGTTTATGGGATTATATATGTGAGTGTATTTTTCCCATATGATGGTGCATTTAAAACAAGATAGAGTATTGGTAGAAAAAATAGGATAGAGTTAGACTATGTTCTAGTTGACATATAGAAGGAAAGGGAGATAATGTATTTGGGTATTATAGAGTATTTCTTGTTAATGCCATAAGAAGAATGAGATGGAATGAGTCTTTTTTCATTGTGATTATAAAGTAAAATCTATTAAGGATTAGAGTTTAGGAATTCTTGTAATGTATATGTTAGTGTTGAAAGTTATTTGGTTTGTATTTTGAAAATTGTAGATTGACCTACTGAGATTTTGTTAATAAACTTAACTTAGAAAATCTGGTGAAACTAGTTGGATACTTGAAAGTCTTATGGTTGATTATTTATGACCTATGGTGCTTGTTATGTGTTTTGATTGTAAGATGCATATAAAGTGTTTGATAAAATACTGGCAAAAAGGAATAGTTATATGTGAGTTGAAAGATAGTTATGATAAAGATTGTATTTGTTGGACTTGAAAGCATGCGAGTGTTAAATGTAATAAAATGATTGAGATGAGTTATGTTCACTTGTATGTTAAGTTCATTAATAGTTAATCAAGCTTTACATTTGTATGTAAGAGTTAAGCGTGGGGCTAGCTATGAGTATATTATGTTGTATAAAAAAGGGAGCAATTTTTAATTAGTTCTTTTGACTCTATTTATACATAAAAGAATAATTTAACAATTGTTGGATTTAAAGTGCTGACATTGTCCTGAATATGAATTGCCTTAATTAGTTTAGTTTCGTTTAAATTAAGTTAAGATGATTTGTTATTTTGATTTTGGGATGTCTCACTTTTAGTGCGCGTTTGGAATGACTTATTTTTGTCCAAAACGTGCTTATAATTCGTGATTCACGGTATACGAGGTAAGTATGTAAGAAGAGTTTTTTCTCGGCTTGCGTAATACGGGCTTATTTTTTAAGCCACCGCTAAAACAAACAAGCCTTTAAGCGGAAAAGCTACCAAAATTTTGAAAAACAAAATAGGAAAAGGCAATTCCAGTATTGACAATTATTCTTAACTTGAGTGTTAATGGGAATGGCGTAAGTGGTAATAAAATGGATCATAGTTGGATAAATGCTTTCAGAACAAGTGAAGAATATGAGAATGGGGTTGAAGAGTTTATTGAATTTGCTAGAAGGAACGCTCCAGCCAAAAATAGGATGTATTTTTGTCCTTGTGTCAATTGTTTAAATGAGAGAAGACGTGATGTTGAAGTTATAAGGGATCACCTATTTTGTGATGGAATAAATCTTTGATACACAAGGTAGATATGGCATAATGAGGAAGTAACTGATTGCCATTGCACAAGAAGAAGTTGTGGATGTCATAGATGAAGATAGAATAGAGAGAATGATTTACGATGTTGAGGTAGAATCCTTCACGTAGTCGCATAAATATGATAGCCTGTGGAGTGATGCAGAGACACCGTTGTACCCTGGGAGTAAGTACACATGGCTAATAGGAACATTACATTTGGTTAACTTAAAAGCAACTTGTGGGTGGACTGATAGTAGTTTCACATTGTTGCTTGAATTGTTGTGTGATATGTTTCCAGACGATAATGTAGTTCTAAATCATATGTATGAGACTAAGAAAATCCTATCTACTATGGGTATAGAGTATAAAAAGATACACGTTTGCCCTAATGACTGCGTACTATACAGAAAGGAGTATAAAGGTCTAAGTGAGTGCCCTAAGTGTAAAAGTACACGATATAAAATGAAGAAAGATAGTGGTTGTAGCGATGGGACAACTAAAAGGTGACCTTTAAAGGTTTTGTAGTATCTTCTAATAATACCGCGTTTTAAGCATTTATTTGGGACTGCAAAAAAAGCAAAGAAGTTGAGATGGCATCGGATGAGAGAATATCTGACAGAAAATATCTTCGGCACCTGGTTGACTCTCCACAGTGGAAGAAAATAGATGAAATGTTCCCTGAATTTGGCAGCGAGCAGAGAAACCTTTGGCTTGGGCTTTGTATAAAAGGTATCAATCCGTATGAAACTCTTAATAGCATACATAATGCGTGGCCGGTACTCCTTATAATATACAACTTGCCTCCCTGGCTTTGTATGAAACTCAAGTATGTGATGCTTTCTATGATGATTTATGGACCAAAACAATCAAGGAACAATATCGATGTCTACTTGGCGCCATTGATTGAGGACTTGAAGAAGTTGTGGGAGGAAAGCGTAGATGTGTTTGATGCATATAAGAAGGAGTCCTTCAAGCTACGTGCAATGATTTTCACCATGATAAATGAATTCCTTGTGTACGGAAACTTGTCAAGGTACAGTGTGAAGGGCATAAAGCATGTTGATTTGTGAAGTAGACACTCACTTCCACCAACTTAAGCATGGAAGAAAAACGATTTACCTTGGTCACAAGAGGTTCCTTCATAGGTTCCACCCGTATCATAGGTTAAGAAAGCATTTTAACGGCTTGCCGGAGCATGGAATGGCTCCGAAGGCATTAACTAGAGAGGAAGTTTACAATCGGGTGGAACGTATCAATGTCTTATTTAGTAAAAATTAGAAGACTGCGGGTAAGAAAAACATATGGAAGAAGAGATCAATTTTCTTTGATCTTCTATATTGGCGTAGTCTTGACATGAGACACAGTATTAATGTGATGTATGTGGAGAAAAACGTTTGTGATAGCCTTGTCAATACACTTTTACACATACCAGGGAAGACTAAGGATGGGATTAGTGCGAGACTAGACCTTGTTGATATGGGAATAAGAGAACGGTTACATCCACAACTAAGAGATGATGGTAGCAGGGCATACATAGAGCCAGCAGCGCATACACTATCAAAAGCAGAGAAAAGAAGTTTGCGTGGGTATTTGCATGAAATTAAGGTGTCATAAGGGTATTCTTCGAATGTGAGAAGGTGTGTGTCAATGCACGATTTGAAATTAGTGGGAATAAAGTCCCATGATTATCATGTGTTGATGCAACAACTATTACCAGTAACTATTAGAGGCATTATGAAAGATGAAGTTCGAACCACTATAACAAGATTGTGTGTTTTCTTTAATACTATCTATAACAAAGTCGTTGACACTGAAAAGTTGGATGAACTGGAAGCTTAGGGTTATATTATATTGTCCCAATTAGAGATGCACTTTCCTCTTTCATTTTTTGATATAATAGTGCATTTGATAGTTCATTTGGTAAGGGAGGTAAGGCTCTGTGGTTTAATTTATCAGAGGTGGATGTACCCTTTCGAGCAATACATGAAGATCTTAAAAGGGTATTCTAAAAATCCTTATCGACCAGAAATCTCAATAGTTGAAAGATATGTAATTGAAGAGGCTATGGACTTTTGTAGCGATTATCTATCAAGGCAAAAGGAACAATCTTGGCATGAAAATGGGAGAAGTAAGGGAACACGAGGACTGAAAGTAAAGAATATGCCTAGTGAAGAGGTGTTACAAGCACACTTGTATATCCTGAATAATATGGAAGAAGTTCAACCATACATAGATGAACACAGAAAGAGATTGAAGAATATGAATCCAAGGAATAATGACATGCAGATTGCTATTGAGCAAAACAAGACATTCGTAGAGTGGTTTGAGGAAAATGTTTTGCATGAGACCGATGTGTCTGAGACAATAGAGTAGCTAGCTTAGGGGCCTTTGTTTCATATCATTACTTGGGCCGGTTATGATATAAACGGGTATTCTTTCTACACAAAAGACCAAGATGACAGAAGTACCATGCAAAATAATGGGGTGGTTGTAGAAGCTGAAGCCATGAACTTTTTCAGTTCAAAAGACAAAAACCCCATATTAGCTTCTATGGCCTATTATGGAGTGATAGAATAAATATGGGAAATTACTTACAACAAGTTCAAAGTTTCTCTATTCAAATATAAGTGGGTTAGCAATAATGCTATGGTAATAGATCAACAATTTGGATTTGTCTCAGTTGATGTTCAAAGAGTAGGTTACGGAGATGAGCCCTTCATTCTAGCAAGCCAGGCAAAACAAGTGTTTTATGTCACTGATCCTGAAAATAAAAAAATTTTCATTGTACTTCAAAGTAAAAAACAGAAGCATGGTGATCCATCCTTTAACCTTGATGACATACCACCTTTCACAATTAATCCACCTACAACAAGTGAAGTAGAATTGGTAGATGATAAAGAATATGCTATAAGAAATGATCATGGTGAAGGAATATGGGAAATAATAGAGTAAGAGCTTAACTTAAAAAATAGTAATGTGTTGTTTATTTTATAACTAGTTAGTTTATTCATTTAATTACAATTTATTCACCTATCTGACAAAGATTTTTGTGCTTACAGGAATACAGACAATTCTAGTGACTCACAAAGTGATAGGGACAATGAAATGGATAGATGTAAACCCATTACGAGAAGAAGGGTTAGAGGCAGCACAAAAATAGGAGCATTGGTAGCACGTTATCAACATCAACAGGAGAGGTTGCATATTGACTTTGATAACAATATGAAACCAATTGGTCCAGAGGAAGACCATTTCATTAGTTACCACCTACCATCATCAGCAAATGCCACATCATCTACTGTAATGCCCCAAATTTCAATTAAGGGCTAATGATAATTATTGAGGACAATTATGAATTAAACCGAAATTATTATGTGTTTTTTGGCAATATTAATTAATATGGCATGATTAGTGGAAATTGAAAGAATGAAATTGTTGGGCCATTAGTTAGTGATTAAGAGAGAAATTAATTACTAACTAAGAAGAAGAAATGAGATGTGTAATTAAAATGGCTAATGGAGGGATTAAGGTGACTAATTGGTTGATTACTTTATGATAGCCAATAAAAATCTGACACTTGGCATGCTGAGAAGGAGCAAGAGAGTGTAGAAAAGTCAAATCCCCATTTTTTTAATCTTTTCTCTCTCTTTCCCTCCCATTTTGACTGACGAGACAAGGAAGCATGGGCATCATCATTTCACCTTCTTCAAGCCTCCTTCTCTCTCATTTCTCTCTCTAAATTCATCCACCATTAGAGCTCTAAGGAGAGAAGAAGTATTCTTGATAAAAGGTAAGCTTTTGACCCTTTAAAAGACCTCCATTGCTCAAACTCATTTCTTTAAAGTTGTTCCTTGAGTTAAGAGCTTCATTTTGATGTTTATAGTTTGGTCATTGGTGTTGGTTTGAGCTCCCCAAGGATTTTGGAGGTTAGGGAATCAAAGAAGTATCTTTGAGAAAGTTGATAAGGTAAGTGAGACCAATCCTTCTATCTATGATTTGAGCCAAATGGTTAAGTTTAGAAATTCTGGAATTTTTGGCTTGATTTTTGAAAATGATGACCATTGGGTGTTTGGCATGTTATTGGCATGGAAATGGTATCGTGTGGTGAGTTTAGGATAAATAGAATGGATTTGGAATTGAAATGTCTTGTTTGGATGATTTTAGAATTTGGATGTTTATGTTGTCCAAAACCAAAGCATGATAATAGAGTAGGATTTTGGTAATTCTAATTATTCCATTGAATTCCTTGGGTGTTTTTGTGTGGGGTTTGCTTTGGTTGAGGTTTTGGGTCTATTGGAAACTCTTGGGAAGCTTTTGGAAGTACTGTCAAGTTTTCTGCTTTTTCTGGTTTCTGATGCATATCACTCGAGTGATATAAGGTTCACTCGAGTGAGGGATGAACATCACTCAAGTGAGAGTGAGTTCACTAGAGTACGTTAGTGTATTTTTCCCTTTATGCTTCAATTTCTGTGTTGCACTTCCGTGTTTAGAGGCAAGAGTATTGCCTCACTTACAAGTGTTGTGGGTTCTCACTTGAGTGAGTCTCCTCTCACTCGAGTGCAGGTGTATTTGATACTATGAACTCTCGTCTCAGGTTGTCACTCTCGTCCAAGATTCAAGAGTGCGTCTTAACACTTGCAAGTGTTAAGCCATCACTTGAGTGCTTCACGTTCCACTCGAGTGCTCCTGATCCTTGAAGACTTTTGTGCTCTCGGGTCTTCATTTTCTGTGCTTCACCTTCTGGTACTCGAGTGAACATTTGGCTGTCATTCGAGTGTGGCTTCCTGGACTCGAGTGTTGTAGTCTTCTGAAAGTTCTTGTGCTCTCAGGTATACACTTGCCGTCTTTCACTTTCTAGTACCGAGTGTAGACCGTACCGTCACTCGAGTGAGGTCTCCTTCACTCGAGTATCCGTACAATATCACTCGAGTAAGGCCATCTTCACTCGAGTGTCTCAGTGAAAAATATCAGTTTGAGCTTTCAAAAAGGGGATCTTTGGGGATAGTGTGCCAACCCTTTAAGGCTTTTGTTAGAGGTATTTATGGGTACTCAAAGAGCAATAATGATAACTAAATTAAGTATTAAGAAGTCATTGAGAATTGGATAGAGAATAGCACTTCGTCACTCATTATGAATTATAGGATACGACATTTGCCCTATTTGGGAGGAACCAGTGCCAAAGCGTGCACGGAAGGAAGAACAGGTAGTGACTTTTCTCTCGTGTTGTGTATAATGTCTGGTATGCATGATTGATCATTGTGTTTGTGAAATGTGAATGAAAATGTGCCATGGTCCATTGCAGCGCGAGCACTTCAACGGGAGCCGTCGTAGGGGGTTGATGCTTATCACACCTGTTAGAACAGGCTGACACCCAAGAGGGGGTGAATTGGGTGTAAGATAAAAATCTTAAGAACTTTGAAGATCTTTTTGCATCTTAGAGGAAGCAATAAATATGAAGGTAATGAATCATAAATCAACAGTTTATATATGCTGGAAATATAAGAGTTTAAGGAAAAGAGTGTGCAAACTGTGATTTATCCTGGTTCGGTCCAATCTACGATGGCCTACGTCCAGTCCCCAGGCTCCTCCTGAGATTTTCAAATCCACTACCTTCTTGTTTAATCCATGCACGAGAAAAGCCTTTACAACCCACAAGTTTAGCTGGGCACTTGCGAAGCCGTTTACAAATCTCTCACCGAGTTACTCCCCCTTACAAACTGTAAGGTTACAACCGAGTTACTCTCCTTACACACCCCGTAAGGATACAACTTTGATGATGAAAGATTACAGTCAATCTTCTCTCTCAGAAGTGAATAGATGAATACTGAAGCACAATGAAAATAATCTCTCTCTCAAACATACATGATATAGAAAATGGATAAGAACAGAGAGTAGTTGGGTCGGAGTAGATGATTCATGATCTTTGCATGTTTCTCGTTGGTATTGCTCTTCGTTGAATATTCCCATATTTATAGATGAGTTGAGAGAGCCGTTGGAAGCATTTCAACCTGTTTGTTAGAGTGGCTTAGCTTCGTTTGACTGTTCTTCGATTTTGAAAACTAGCCGTTGTGAACGTTGACGCTCCGCTTCTGTAAAGTCAGTTTTTCTCTCTTCACATCATCTCTTCATTGCATTCCTGGAGAAATACATTAAACACTAATACAATGAGGTGTAAGAATAATTGGAAGCAAGAAGAGTGAGTTTCATGATTAATCCCATGATTTTCGAAAGCTTCTGAATGTTGCTGGTATTTCTGGGAAGCATTACTCGAGTGGTCACTCGAGTAAGCCTTGGTCATTACTCGAGTAGTGCATGGAGTAAACAAATTTACAAACCTTGGAAATACTTGTTTACTCGAGTACTCACTCGAATAATGTTGGCAGGCCGAGAGCAAATGCAAGCCTTTTCCCTGGTTACTCGAGTACTTACTCGAGTAACGTTGGCAGGATTACATGGCCAAGAGCAACTGGATGATTTCTTCTTTGGTTACTCGAGTGATCCCTTAAGTAAGCTCTTAAATAACTTTGCATATTACTCAAGTAGTCCCTCGAATAACGTCATTCAAATCTTGGCCGAGAGCATTTTCAACTTGATTACTCGAGTGGTCCCTCGAGTAAGTTCCAAATAACTCGGCAGATTACTAGAGTAAGTCCTTCAAGTAAATTCTTGATTTTGATTTGAAACATGGCAAATTATATATCATTGGAAAGCTCTCATCGTTTACATTCCAATGCAACAAGAATCAGCTTCAAACTCGTTGTATACAGAAAGTTATAATCCAAAGAGTATCTACTTCCAGATGGCATAACTATTAGAATATAACCTCAAATATGTCAAATTACCTATCCATGGAAAGCTCTTTGAGTCTTCTTTCATATGGCACCAGTTTCGTCTCAATCCGATATGTATTTTGAGAGTTATGTCCAAAATACGGAATCTGTCCTGGAATATGATGGTGATTTATGTGTCAACTTCAACAGATCATATCTCCCTCATCTGAACTTCTTTTAATGTGATCTTGGTGTCCATAGTTTGTGTTGGGAGTTTAGTTTCATATGCCACTAGTTTTAGATTAATCCGACTTGTGGTTAGAGAGATATGCCCAAAATACCGAACCTCTATCCTGACACACGAAAAACAGAGCGTAATAAAAATGCAGATTACTCGAGTGGTTACTCGAGTGATCAAGTCCATTACTCGAGTAACCACTCGAGTAATGCCTTCCAAAACATGGCAAAGAGCCAAAACCCAAAGGAACACCTTGGGGAAGCTCCATAACTTCCATATAAGTTATCTTGGCTTTGAATTGACCCATTCCAACCTCCATATGATCAAAGAAACCTTCGGTATCACTTCTAATAGCTTGGATCTTGATAGTCTCATGTGATCTTGCAAGTTCTTCTTTCTTTAATCTCTTTCTACTTCTTTCTTCAATCTCTTTCATCTTGTTTTGCCATTTGATGATCATTCTTCATAACCCAACTAGATATCTTTTTAAATTGATGATCATTCTTCATAAACCAACTAGATATCTTCTTGAATATCTTCAATCTTCTTCTTTCTTTGTTTTGACCAATCTTCTTCTTGATATTTCATTAGTTCTTGTAATGCCTTCTTTCTTCAATCCCCTGCCTCTTGATTTTCTTCTTGATGATCATTCTCCATATATGAGGCATTATAACATCAACCCACAATTAGGTTTATGACTAATCTACAAAATATACAACATTAAATATAGTAGTTAGTCAATGTAGAAGATAATTATATCATACAAAATTTTTGCTCATATTTAACATCTATATTTGACATCATCAAAACTATCATATCTAACAACACCTACCTCGGCCGTTGAACTGCCGTTGTAATAGACATGATCTTTGATAAACTGCTTTTTGAATCCGATTAGTGTGACTGTGTATTGTAAAATGCTTTATATGAATCCCAGCTGTGGTGAAATATATTGTTGTGAACTGTGTTGTGGTGTAATACAGCGTGAGCAAACGTAAGGGTGACACGAGTCATACCTGCCTTTACCGTTGTAACTGCCGTTGTAGTTGCTATGTGTGGGTTATGATTGCTTTCATGCCTTATTATTATGCATACTATGAGTGATTTGTTACTACGGGGATTCTTTAAAATCTCACTCTCCCAAAACAACTTTTAAATAGGACCAAAGGATCAAAAGGAAAAGCAGGTAATGAAGAGCGGGTAAAGCTTCAAATTGGGAGTTGTTTTGATTATTTGGTTATCATGTATATCATACGGATATTTTGTGGTGAATAATTGTATATAGATTGGAAGTATAGTATAGTTTTATGTAATCCCCAAGCAAAAGTGAAAGAGATTATGGCATTTATGTCTTGTGTAAACCCTTTTATCAATTAATGGAACCCGAGTGTGTCAGGAATTTATCCTGTACTCTGATATGTATAAATGGAATCAACCTGTACAGGCTAATTGTGTATTTGTAATGTGAATATGAGACCAGTACATGCATCTAGGGATTGTTGGCTTGAAATTAGAGTATCCCTTCACAATTGATAAAGAAAACCTTAAACAGTTCATTAAGTTGGAGGAGATAGATATAGGATGGGTCAAATTCACAATTCTGTAAGTTTTGTATTTCCCATTTTTTCCTTCATTTAGTAAAGTGGTTTTTTGGTTTCATATATTCACTAGCTAATACATTCATCATTTTAATTCTATTATAGCTCCTTCCGTTGTATATGCATTGACATGCAAAGAGATGATTTATATGGATTCTTGTGTCTTGCAAATACGACAAGGGATAAGAATACAATGCAAGCAGGGACTTACTATGCAGGCTACACAATGGGAGAGAACAACTATCGTTTTTATCTAGCACCGATTCTCCAAGGCTACACATTTTAATTTTGTCTATTTAAGATTTATAATAAATAATTGCCTTGCCATCTAACTTTATTTTAATATGTATATGTTGTTATAGTTACCACTGGAGTTTGTGTGTTATCTATCCTCAGCTCAACATAGTTTACTGGTTTGATTCCTTGCGTAAAAGGCCAGACACAGAAACAAAAAACGTCTTCAACACATAAGTTATTTTGTTTGTATTTCATTGATTCTTGATTCTTGACTTAAATGAATTGTTCTAATTTATGTTGATTTTCATTTTGACGATAAGGTAGCCCAGACATATCGAATCCTTGGCGGGCCACGCAATCGTAGAGGTGGCAGAGACCTGAAATGGTTGTATATAAAGGTACATAGTTTCAAATCAAGTTCTTTTGATTGACGGTCATTTTAGATATGCCTTTATTGATTTTAACTATTTGCTTTTAATTTATAGTGCCCTCGACAACCTAGCGGCTGGGAATATGGATATTATGTCTTACTTTATATATATAACATCATTCAGAATGGCATTATGAAAGATTTTGAACAAGTAATCGCTTCTTCATTCTCAAAGGATAATATTTTTGGTGTTGTAATTCATTTGCAAATTAATTCATTCACTTGATTTATTATTTTATCTAAGCTTATTTTCTAATTTGCAAATTTTTGACAATGAAGATGCCTACTTATATGAAGACATTAATTTGATCAGAGACTTTTTGGCTGGACATCTTCTTCAACGTATACCAGAGTAAAGTTTTTATTTATATTAGTTAATTAATTAGTAGTTTGTGTACGTAGAGGACACACTTTGTGGTGGTTCTATATATTGTACATATAATTAGAGTTGTTGTTGTACATAGTATTAGCTTGTTAGATAATATTTTTATTAGATAGTGCTAAACTGTTGTTGTTTCCATTCTAGTTTATGCAATATTTTATTCTATCCTATTTCTGCAGTTTAAATTTGTCAGAAAATAAAGTATATATATAAAAGGCCATTTAAAAAAACTTTTAACGTCCTTAAATAAAAAGGGATGTAAAAACACTTTAGATGATAGTTTAGACGTCGACACATTAAAATGGGAACATCTAAATTTGGGGGGGCACACTTTAGACATCCCTAGTTTGAAGTGGGGACGTCTAAAGTTCATACTATAAACGTCTCTTGTTTTACGGATGTTATTGACAATTTTTTCTACATCGCTCAGATAGACGTCTCCCTATTTTCAGATGTTAAAAGGCCCAAAAAAGGGATATTAAAAGCATTTTTTTGTAGTAGTGCCTGTCACACCAAGTCACTTGCACTTCCCATTCTCTTCCTAGTATGCTCTTCAGCTTGCTAAGTGGTCCTTCAAGGTCTAGAAGATCAGCATCATAACATTCCAGCACCTCCGTAAGTTCCTTGCAGTTTCTAACATAATGTGCCTGAAGCCCATGTCCCAAGAACTTTTTAATCCCCATAGAGCACCCCAAGCTTCTGCTTGAAAACTGTTCCAACTACTTAAGTACACATGAACCCATGAATCATGTCTCCTTTATCATTCCGCATGCCGCTCGACTCTATCATGGTTACTCGAGCCATCCACATTACCTTTATAAAACCCACCACTGGTACCTTCCACATTCACTCTAGTTACAACGCAAGTTATCATTAAACGCTTCCATCTTTGCCCACCTAACACAACCCATAACTTTAGAGATGATGAACATAGAGGATTCATGCATACCATTAAACACCCAATTATTCTGAGTTAGCCATAATTGCATACACATTAGCGCAAACCACACTCTTCATTGGACACCCATAAATTCAAAATGGTGGTACAAGTTCCATTCAACCCACCTGCTAATATCATTAACTACAAAGAATGGGGATATGTAGGCTTTAAGTATAGTCCGCATCCATACCTCCATCGCCAGACTGCAATCCCTTAGTACATGGAAACCACTCTTAAGTGGGGATGAACATGACATGCATGCCGCATTGCCCATCATTCCACAGGCAAAGCGACTTGTATTCATAAGTAAACGGTCTCTAGAATAGAGCCAAAGAAAGGTCTTACATTGTTAAGACTTTGTGGAGCTTCCAAATACTTTTCTAAAGCCCTCCTCTAGAAGTATCACACACCCTCTTTAGACTTAGATAAGCTGACTTGTTAGAGAACACGCCAGATGGAGTCAATCTCTAAGACAGAACGTCTTCACTAACAGCGTCCCATTGAAGGCTCAATATATTTTGAGCAACATCCTAAGGAAGAAATGCATCAAGTAATTCATTATTCCACACTCCTGATTCAGTTACCATATCCACAACCTTAAGCTCTAGGAGTTTTTGTGGCACCTCCCGAGTAGCCAAATCCTATAGTCTCACATCACTTTTTAGCCAATGGTCTTGCCAAAATCGAATCATATTACCACCACTATTACAAAAAAACGCTTTTAACGTCCCTTTTTTAGCTCTTTTAACATCTGAAAATAGGGGGACGTCTATGTGAGTGACGTAGTAAATAATGACAATAACGTCCGTAAATAAAGAGACGTCGAAAGTCTACACTTTAGACGTCCCTATTTTAAAAAGAGATGTCTAAAATGTCTACACTGACACTTTAGACCACTTTAGGCATCCCTTTTTCAAAAAAGGGACGTCTAAAGGTTCTTTTAAAAAAATTATTTATATTACAAATCTAGACTAAACACTATTTGAAACCAGAAATTACAGATCTAGTATCTAAATTCTAAATCCAAAATCTACACAATAATAACTCTAAAGCCGAAATCTCACAGGCAGAAGATGATAACAATAAGAGGAATCAGTTGCAAAAAACTCATCTGCTTCTATTACTGAAATTCATTTTCTCGTAATAGTGAATAGAGAGGAGTGACAGGGAGAGATGAACCTCATCTTCTTGGCAGGAACATGGGCCAAGACTCATGTTTCAGAATCTCAATCTGCAAGCCATAACAACATAAGTTAGAAGATAAAATAGAAGGAAAACCCAAAACAAAGAAAGGGAAGATAAAATAATAAAAAATGGTGAGAAAGCATAACAGATCTGGAGGGGGGAAAAAGATAGAGGAGAGGATGAAGCAAGAGTTAAAAGAGCAGAAAGAAGCAAAAAGTCTCGAATTAGTGTGAGAGTGTGAAACTAACAAATAAAGCTTAAATTCAAACTATTTTTTGAGTCCCAAATTTAATTTAGGGATGACAAAAAATGTTCCTTATCAAGGACGCCACTTTTGGCATCCCTAATATTTTAGGGACACCAACTGATATTAGTGGCATCCCTAAATTATTTTAGGGACACCAAAGGTATATCAGGGCATCCCTAATATATTTTGGCATCCCTGATGGACACCTTTAGGGGCCTAAAGTCTGGCGTCCCAAATATTTTTGGGACGTCTAAACCCAAGCCTAAATATTTAGAATTTTTGTTTTTGGATCTAGAAAGGAACTTTAAGCACCCTAAATTTGACTTGGGACACCTAAACTGAACTTTAAGCGTCCCAATTTAAATTTGGGACTCCTAAAGTTTCCCACTATGTTCTCATATTTACAAAAATGTCATCGCCTTTATTTTTTACTTCCGTTTCTTAAAAAGGGACATCCTTTGAGGTAGTACTATCTTTATTCTGTAGTAGTACACTACCCACTTTCCATGATAATCCTTAACGAAATGTCTCCCACATATTCCTAATTCCCTTCCAAGCTTTAGATCCAAACCTCTTCACATCAATCCTAGGAAGCAAGTCATTTCCATACTTATACTTTTCTCACATAAATCTAACCACAAAGCATCTATCCTGTTTAACAAAGCCCATCCGAATTTCATCATTGGGGCATCATTTTGCAACTTGGCCTGTCTCAACCCAAGATCACACTCCATCTTTGTAAAGCACATTTCCTTCCAAGTCACTAGATGTAACTTTCTGTTAGTAGTGTCTCGCCCCAAAGAAAATGTCTGCATCTCATATCTATTTCAGAACACATCTTAACTGGGAGAGCGATGATTACATCATGTAAGTAAGAATAGCGTCCATAACAAAAGACACCAGAGTGTGTCTAGCTAGCTGCTAATGATAAAGATTTAGCTTTCCAATTCAACAAACGAGTGTCCATTTTATCCAAATAAACTGGTATGTGTTTTTGAAGACCTTCTTATGATAGAGAGGAACTCTAAGATACTTTCCCAAATCTGTTGTAAGTGTGAACTCCATGAACTCACTGATTTATTGAACCCGAGTATGATTCACATTTCTAAAGAAAAAGGTTCGAGACTTTGCATTATATACCTTCTCTCCAGATGACAAACAAAAGTCATCTAGGCAAGCTTTGATGACCCTTACCTGATCCAAGCTAGCCACTATATATAAAATAAGATAATCAGTAAAAAATAAGTGGGACATGGCTGTACCATTCTTACGAAGTCTGAACAGTTTGAAATTATCTGCATTCACTTCACTTTGAATAAGGTGAGCAAATTCCTCCATAATGAGTACAAACAAGTACGGAGAAATAAGATTTCCCTGTTGTATTCCTCTAGAAGGACTAAAACTTTCACCCTCCATACCATTCCACAGCACCCTCATACTAGGAGAACTAATGCAACTTGCAATCACATTAATCATATTCTGGGGATGGTTTAATTCCTAGAAATGGTTTACCAGAAACGACCATTTTACTTGATTATATGCTTTTTCGAGATCAATTTTAATAACTATAAAACCTTTCCTCCCCTTCTTTTTAAGCAAGGAGTGAATAATTTCTTAAGCTAAAATAATATTGTCAACACCTTGCCGACCAAGGACAAAACTACACTGATTTGGGGCCACCACTTGAAGCATTATATTCCTCAAGCAATTAGAAATTACCTTTGTAAGTACTTTATAAATCACGTTACACAAACTTATTGTCTAAATTTACGGATTGTCTCTGGATACCCAATCTTTTGGATGAAAACAATATTAGTGCCATTTATCTAACTAATAATAGTAGGGTCAGCATAAAACCTATGAATCATGCTCACCACTGACTCCCCCAACATCCCCCACTAGCACTTAAAGAATAAGGGATTCAAACTATCTGGTCTTGGAGCTTTAAGTACTCCCATAGAGAATATAGCTTGTTTAATTTCTACCGGACCTAGATCAGTACCTAACCTTCCTCTTGATCCCTCCTCCATCTCTAGGTAACATAAGCCAAAATTAATGGTGGCTTGAGATTGATCCTCACAAGTATACAAATTTTTATAAAACTCAGAACCAATCCTCATACTTGCATCCATGTCATAAACCCACTTCACATTCTCCATACGAATAGCATCCACCGGATTCCTCTATCTTCTACTATTCATCATTGAATGAAAAAATCGAGTATTCTTATCACATACATTATACAAATTAGACAGAGATCGCTGCCACCACATGACCTCTTCTTAAACGAGAATTTTCTCTAGTTGCTTCCATAAGTCATCATGTCCTTCAATATGTCTTGTATTCTCATATTCTTGTTCTAATAAATTGTCAACAACCTCCATACATCTAATAAGATGGGCTTGCATTTATTCACATCACCAAACACATTCTTATTCCATTCTTGAATATTACGCATGATACGATTCACATTGTCATTTCAGTCACTACTTTTAACCCATGAGGCCTTAACCAATCTTTAGAAACCATCATGCATTACCTAAGGTGCAAAGAATCCAAAGGGTTGAACCTTATTTCTAATAACCTAAGCATTCGTAATACATAACAGTAGTGGTGCGTGATCCAAATGAAACCTAGGAAGATGCGTAACAAAAGCCTATAGGAATGACTCCATCGATTCTGCACTAACTAGAACCCTATCTAACCTACTTTTACTCCCCCCCGGCCCTAAGTAAAGAATGGAACACTAAAATTTGACTCTACTAAACTATTCTCCATAACCTACCTACAAAACCGTTTATCCACCAGCACCGTTATTCTAGCGATAGAAGTTATATCCTCTTTAAAAATAGTGGCGTTGAAGTCACCATAGATGCACCATTTGGAAGGACCATTGTTGGCAATCTCTGACAAGTCCCACCAAAGAGATGCCTTCTTCCAGAAATCTAGACTACAGTATACAAACTACAAAAATCATGAATTATACGAGCCTTCATTAAAGACACCATGAATCACCTGTTCATATTTTCTTATCACTTTAAAATCAATGGAATTATCCCAAAAGCACCATATTCCACCATTAAAGCCCTCTGCTTCCACAACCTTAATGTTTTCAAAACCCCAGAATTTAGCTAGGTGAACTGCAATCTCACCATGTTTACATGGTTCCAAGATACCAATGAACTGAAGCTTATATTGATGACACAGCTCCATAATTAAACGAACAAAGTACTTATTACCTGAACCTCTTGAATTGCAAATTAACCCATACATCATAAGTAATAGATAAAGAAGGAATAAATAGCACATACTACTGAGCCCTTACCCCGTGCAAAACTATAGCACAAGATTGATCATCTTCCTTGACTGCCTTGCCTTCATCGAAAAGTTGATTAGAATGAATAAAGTATTGCATCCCTCTCAACACTTCAGGATCTAAAGGATTGTCATCCTCCTCCATATTATCTCTTAAGCCTCTCACCTGTTGTCCCTCTTGCTTTGTGACTTTCATCCCTGCTAAACTCTCAGCCCGAATGTCGAGCCATATGTACCTTAGAAATTGTCAACCCCATATGTCTACCAACATTAGATGTACCCTCCTGTTCATTTGCACGAGATCCCGAGCCCACCCAGTTCATACGTGATTTAGTTTCTAAGTAAAGATCCATTGGGTTCTTTAGCCCTTTCTCCTTCTCAGAACCATTTTTCATGGGTCCACCATTAAGTTCTCAGCCTTTCAATTTTATTGTTTCTTTTATTATCAATTACGACATCTTTTGATAGGGGCCACTCTGGATTCTTTTAAATCTCCATGTGTGACACCAGTGCCGCCATATCCTCATCATTATTATTGTCTAATGCAAAAAACCTAGAACTTACATATTGTATAGGTTGATCGTGTGCATTCTGGCAACTATCTCTCCCTTCCCCTTTGGCAATTCCTGGCCAGCGACCTCACTATGGGATTGCACCACTATCCACTCTCTATAGCCCACTGCCGACTCTTCTATCATACTCACTCTACTAGTCCCTCCCTGCACACACCACTTGGCACATTGTTGCTTTTAATTGAGTTCTGGCTCTATTTTGTTGTCATGTCAGTCTCGGTATAGTGATTAGAGTCATGCCTATATTTTCCACAGTTAAAGAAAATCCCATGTAAGCCTTCATACTCAATCTTCTTCGGTACTCCATTCATCAAGATACATGGGATCAATGGTTTTTTTAAGTCGAGGTATACATAGATACGTGCAAAACGACCCTTTATCTTCCTCATAGTTGTCGTATCAACCTTAAGAACACAACTAATTTGACTACCGATCACATATAAGATCCCTTTTTTAATAATAGTCCAATGGTAACTCCAGTATTCTAACCCGCGCAGCAATGGTTGAGATCATTTCTACCTTCGGGTTTAAATCTACCTTCCAAGGTTGGATGCTGACATAGTGATCATGAATCATCCATGGTCCTCTCGTTAGTGCTAAATCATAAACCTCCTGATTATTACACTTAACCAAGAAAAAACTAGAACCCATGTCAATGGTTCTTATTCCTCCCCACAGCTGCTGGAGTTTCTGCTCAAGGGAAACCGATCAAAGACATTTCAAGCTACTAATCTCAGCTAGACTGTTAAGGAGGACGTTCCACACAATGATGATATGATTGCCCCAACATTCACCCGTCAACAATATGAGAAGCTCATGGAATTCCTCAAAACCGATACTGACCCAAGGTCTAACATTCATGCACTAACCGGTACAGGTTTGAGTTTCTCTCATTATCCTTATTCACATGTTACTTGGGTAATAGATTCTGGTGCAACTACTCACTTGGTTGGTGATCTATCTCTACTAAATTCATATAAGAAATACACAGGGCCTATCAAAACTATTAAAACTCCTAATGGTGATAGAGTGTTAGTTACTCATGTAGGTAACGTGCGATTCTCTGATGATTTTGAATTACATAATGTTTTGTATGCACCAAAATTACAATTTAACCTGATATCTGTCTCTAAGGTTACAAAAGATGCACATTGCATGGTCACCTTCTTTCCTAACCATTGCATTTTGTAGGGCCTTCCAGTTGGAAAAATGAGGGCGACTGGTAGATTAATTGAGGGTCTATACATTCTGTAAAATGAACCTAATACTGATATACATCTTGTAAATTTGGTTGATAGAGGGATTTGTGATCAGCATGAACCTATAGATATCTGGACCTCGCATAATAGGTTGGGGCATGCCCCATTGTCAGTTTTGAAACATCTCAAATTTGTAAAGGACAAAAGTTTTGATATGAATAAAAGTTGTGAGGTTTGCATTCAATCTAAGCAAACAAAACTCCCCTTTCCCTCTAGTTGTATCAAATCTACTCATTGTTTTGAGCTCCTTTATATGGATGTATGGGGTCCATATAGGACACCCACACATCAAGGTCATCAATTCTTTCTAACAATTGTTGATGACCACTTAAGAGCAACTTGGGTTTTCTTAATGAGGAACAAATCTGAAACTACCAGTTATATAAAAAATTTCATTGCCTATGTTCTTAATCAATTTGCTTTTCATGTTAAACGCGTACGTACTGATAATAGAACTGAGTTTGTGAACAATAATCTACGAACGTATTTTCTTGAAAAGGGCATTATACATGAAACATCTTACTCATACACCCCAGAACAGAATGGTATTGTGGAAAGAAAACATAGGACCCTTATGCAAGTCTCTAGGAGTCTTATGCTTCAATCTCACATACCAATTCGGTTCTGGGGGGGAATGTGTAAAGATGGCAGCATAATTAATCGAGTGCCCTTTAGAATCTTAGGTTTTCAAACTCCCTATGAGAGGGTATACAAGAATCAACCGGATTATAATTCTTTAAAGACTTTTGGTTGTTTGGCTTATGCTACCGATTTGACTAATTGTGATAAATTTCAGTCTCGTGCCATCCCTTGTGTGTTTCTTGGTTACCCGACTCATCAAAAGGGGTATGTTCTTCTTAACTTACGTACTCAGAGCATTTTGATTAGTAGACATGTTGTTTTTATTGAGGATGCATTTCCTTTTCTTGATAATGCGCTTGCTGATCTGGTAAATGAAAAGGCAGAATTTAGAAAAATGTTTCTCTTTGATAATGATGTATCTTTAGAAAATGTGAGTTTTCCCCCTATTGTCCCTCCTACAACAAGAGACCATGGTAATCATGAGCATGTACATAATGATAGTATTATTGACTCTGAAAGTAGTCATACGCAATCAGGTGCACAAATGTTGATTACTGGTCGTGATAAGATAACACGGGAGCATAGACCTCCCATATGGGCTACAGACTATGTTTGTGGACTTGTTGTTTCTGAATCAGAAGTATGCATAAAGTACAGTAAATGTCTATATCCCATTCAAAAGTATATGTCTTATAATCATATTTCTAGTTCACACATGTGTTTCTTATGTAATATAGATTCAGTGGTTGAACCTACTTCTTATTATGAAGCCATAAAAAATGTAGAATGGGTTCAGGCAATGAATCTATAAATTGTAGCCTTGGAACGTAACAAAACATGGGATATTGTTCCTCTACCAAAGGGGAGACGGCCCATTGGTTGTAAATGGGTTTATAAGATTAAGTATAGGTCTGATGGGACTATTGATAAATATAAAGCTCGTTTAGTTGCTAAAGGTTTCACCTAAAGAGAAGGCATCGATTATCATGCGACCTTCTCACCTATGGTAAAAATGGTTACAGTTAGAATTGTTTTAAAATTAGCTGTTATGTATGGTTGGAAATTATTTCAGATGGATGTAGATAATGCATTTTTGCAAGGAGATCTGAACGAGGAAGTTTACATGACCATTCCCCAAGGTTTTGAAAGTCAAGGGGGGACATGGTTTGTAAACTTAACAAGTCCCTTTATGGTCTTAAACAGGCTTCTAGACAATGGAATGATAAGTTGTGTGCTGCTTTGGTTTGTGGTGGTTTTAAACGTAGTAAACATGATTACTCTTTATTTTTTAAGAAATTTGGTGTTGATATTGTTATAGTTCTGGTATATGTGGATGATATGATTATTACTGGTAGTTCAGAGATACAAATTCAAGAGGTAAAGGACTTGTTGCATAGGAATTTCAGAATCAAGGACTTGGGAATAATGAAATACTTCCTTAGAATTGAGGTAGCTAAGTCCTCTGCCTGTGTTGTGCTTTCCTAACAAAAATATGTTTTGGATTTGCTTGCAGAGACAGGTATGAGTGGTTGCAAGCCACTATCAATACCCATGGCTACTACACTCAAACTATCAGCATATGAGGAAGGGAAGCACAAGAAGGAGGATCTATTTCATGACCCGGAAAGATATCGAAGACTAGTGGGTAAGCTAATCTATTTGACTGCTACCAGACCTGATATTTGCTTCTCTGTGTAGGTCTTGAGTCAATTTATGCACCAGCCCATGAAGTGTCACATGGCAGCGGCTTTGCATGTGTTGCGGTACCTAAAGCAGAGCCCCGGGGTAGGAGTGCTTATTAGTCAAGAAGGCACTACTACGTTAGACTGCTTCTGTGATGCTGATTGGGGAGCGTGTGAAACGACTAAAAGATCAGTTACAGGATATCTTCTAAAGTTTGGCAGTTCGCTTGTGGTATGGAAGACTAAGAAGCAGCAAACGGTTTCAAAGTCTTCAGCTGAAGCGGAGTACCGGGCATTGGGATCTGCGGTAGCAGAAGTTGTGTGGGTAGTTGGACTACTCAAAGAGATTGGATATGATCATTTAACTCTTGTTAATGTGTATTGTGACAATAAAGCTGCTTTACACATTGCTTTGAATCCGGTTTTCCATGAGAGAACCAAGCACATTGAGATAGATCTTCATTTTGTTCAAGAAAAGCTTTTAGAGAAGGTGATTGCTTTACAGCATATTCGATCTTATAGTCAAGAAGCGGATATCTTGACTAAGGCCGTAGGTAAAGAGATACAAGATAGGATGCTTAGCAAGTTAGGAACTATTGATTTGTATAAGCTCCCAACTTAAAGGGGGTGTTGAGATTTAGTGTGTAATAGATTTAGTTAGTTGTTAAACTCAGGACTTGTATATATGTAATTAGGCCATATGTGTTAGGCCTGTATTAGGTCTATAAATATTGGACACATGTTTGTAATTCAGTTCAGTTGATTCAATATAGAGAAATTGTTCAGCTCATAAACCACCGGTGACTCCACTCAACAACTTCTTCACAAGGTTCACTTTATATAGTAACAAAACGAT
The DNA here is from genome assembly GCA_963242795.1 of Inga leiocalycina. Lineage (NCBI taxonomy): Eukaryota > Viridiplantae > Streptophyta > Magnoliopsida > Fabales > Fabaceae > Inga > Inga leiocalycina. The sequence continues at coordinate 26,544,998 of OY725322.1, forward strand.
ATATGGCCCCTATATAGTGTGATCAACCCTTACCCTCGACCTCCATCCCTCATCACTCTACCAATCCTCCTCGTTCTCAGAGTTTGATACTATATCCTTTGAACATGCATCTCTATAAATCTTGCGAGGTTCACTAACTCGATCCTTATCTCCATTGACCCCTGCATCCTTCTCGCCCAAGTCTTTATCTTCCATCGCTCCCTACTATGTATTGAACCTCCTTCCTCGGTGCGCACCTTCTTCCTGCTTCGTGTTAGGGCATTCTCCTCCTTCAGCGAGTCCTCTTCTGCCGCCCTATTGCCATCGTTTGCTCTAAGCAAAACCCTTGTCGCGCTCATCGCTCTAGTAATTCATACCTTTACCATTCAATAAATAACCCCAGTTCATGAAAAATAAAAATCAACACTATTCAATTACTTTATATTATTAACATAAGCAAGTAGTGTTATTTCCCTCAAGTTAGCTTTTCCTATGATTTTAAGGGAGATTCATATATGTTTTCAAGATAGAATCGATATCTCTCTAATTTAGAGCAAATAGAGGGGAGGTTGTTGTATTTTATTTTTATATAAAACCATTCACAAAATACATGGATTATTAAATATTATTAACACATTAAAACTTTCAAAAAGCCTGCCTAGCTCAGTCGGTAGAGCGGAAGGCTCCCCCACGATGGGCTTTTTTTTAATGCAACTTCTTTTTCTTTTTCTTGTTCTTTGAATTTAGAAATTAACAACCAGCAACCATGTATCACCCCAACACACATTTGGATTTTATAGTATCACTTGGGCCATATTTTTGGGATTGAATTCTAAACTTCACTGAAAATAAAATGAAAGAGAAAATTTCAATAAAATACCATTTAAATTTATGAAACCCAAAAAGTTTGTTAACATTTGTAAATGATAGAAAGGTGACATGGTAGGAATATGGAAATGCCTCTAACACTTTAATTTAAAAAGAAAAAATAAAAAAAGCACCCTCGTCGAAGTACCACCGACCAACAGCTAGAGCTCCGACGCAGGCCAGCCGGCGCCTTTCCACCACAGGAGCTCCAGCGCCAATGGCTGCTTTTTTGGGTGAGGGGACTATTTTTTTCCTGAAAAAAGTGGAGCCAAGTGGTGGTGGGATTTGAATCCACCCCACTTTGGTTGGCTCTAAAACCCTTAACCATTAGGCCACCAAGCTACCATTTGATATATATATATATATATATATATATATATATATATGTATGTATAATACATATAAAGGCGTAATGATATTGACTAAAGACGTAAATATATTAACTAAACGAATAATAATTTTAACTAAAGGCATAAGCGTATTAACTAAAGGCATTATAGTATTAACTAAACTTGTAATGGTATAAACTAAATGAGTAATAATATTAACTAAAGGCGTAATGGTATTGACTAAATATGTAATGAAAATGACTAGAGACTTAATGGTATTGACTAAAGACAACCTTTACACCTTTAGTCAATGTCATTACTCATTTAGTCATAGCATTATGCATTTAGTCAATAACATTACTCATTTAATCATTACCATTACACCTTTAGTCAATACATTTACACATTTAGTTAATATCATTACACATTTAATTAATATTATTATGTCTTTAGCCAATACTATATGCCTTTAGTTAATATGTGTATACCTTTAGTTAATATCATTCTCATTTAGTTAATATCTTTACACCTCTAGTCAATACCAATATGTTTTTAGTTATTTTTATTACACATTTAATCACTACCATTACGCCTTTAGTTAATACCATTACTAATTTAGTCAATACCTTTACAACTTTAGTCAATGCCATTATGCCTTTAGTTAATATCATTACTTATTTAGTTTATACCATTACAACTCTAGTCAATATCATTACTCATTTAGTCAATATGCCTTTAGTTAATATTATTACTCATTTAGTTAATATATTTAAGCCTCTATTTAATACTAATATGCCTTTATATGTATTATACATATATATTCTTGTGTGTGTGTGTGTGTGTGTGTGTATCATATGGTAGATTGGTGGCCTAATGGTTAAGACTTTTGGAACCAACCAAGGTGGGGTGGGTTCACACCACTTGGTTCCACTTTTTTTTTAGAAAAAAAAAGCCCCTCCCCTAAAAAAGTAGCCACTAGCGACGGAGCTCTAACAGCCGGTGGTCGAAGGGTGCCAGTTGGCCTGCACCAGAGCTCTGGCGGCCGGCTGACGAAGGTGCTCCGGTGAGGGTGTCTCTTTCCTTTTTTAAAAAAGAAATTAAAATATTAGGGGTATTTTGGTAAAAACGCACAAACTTCAAAATTCCAGATTCCTTCCATGTCACTTTTCTGTCATTTACAATTGTTAATAGACTTTTTGGGGTTTCATAAATTCAAATGGTATTTTAATGGAATTTTCCCAAAATGAAAGGAATGCACACAAAGAAATAGAATATTAAAATCGACATTAACTGAAAAACATAGAAAAATACTATCAAAATTAGTAAAAGACAAATAAGTGTGTTAAATTTTAGTAATTTCAAAGGGATTGATTTAAAATTTTAAAATGTTTCAAAATTTGAGAAATTACCTAACTACCCTGAATTTTTTTATAAAAAATCCTTAACCCCCTTGCTGACCATCGAAGCTCCAGCGGTCTCATATATATATATATATATATATATATATATATATATATATATATATATATATATATATATATATATATATATATTTGAATTTATCAAGCAAAAGTTGTCAATAGAGATACTTGAGTTATTAATAAAGATACTAAAGTCGTATATAGGGTCGACTGGAGTTCCCGTGGTCTTAAATATTTTTTCAAAATTCTTAAGCAAAAGTCATTAATTTGTATACTTGAGTTGTTAATATACATACTAAAGTCGTAAATAGGGTTGATCGGAGCTTTGGCTATCTCATATATTTTTTTATGACTTTAGTATGTATATTAACAAGTCAAATATCCATATTGATGACTTTTGCTTGAGAAATTCAAACAAAATATATGAGGCCGTTGAAGCTCCAGTCGACCCTAGTTACGACTTTAGTACCTATATTAGCAATCAAGTATCCATATTGACGATTTTTGCTTGAGAAATTTGAAAAAATATGAGACCGTCGGAGCTCCAATGACCAATTACCAGAGCTTGAGCTCTGGTAGCCAGTCGCCGGCAAGGTCACCAAAGCTTCAGAAAGCCACCACCATCAATCACCAACGCCGGGGCTCCAATGGCCGGCAAGGGGTTGAGGATTTTTTATTAAAAAACTAAGGGTAGTTTGATAATTTCTCAAATTTTGCAACATTTCAAAATTCCAAATCAATCTCTTCAGAATTACTGAAATTCAACTTACTTATTTATCTTTTACCAATTTTAATTGTATTTTTCCCTTAAAAACAAATGACATGCTTTTATTCCTCTATTTTTCTTATTCGCGGTGGCACGTGATGTAACACCTCATCCAAAACGATATATATACTTAAAGTTCAATCTATTACATGTCACTTATGAGTTTAGAGACTCTATCCTAGCAAAACTTGAACAACATTTACTTAATACTTTCAAATAATACTTCAAAGGTTTAGTCCCAAACAAATATTTATCAAACGAAATATTTTAAGAGGAAAAATAATCCTAGTGTCATGGTAATTAAATAAAAAATGGCATAAAGGCTCACAAGGAGCCCAATAGAGCCTTCAAGGCTCACTTCATTTGTGCCTTCCCTTACTTCCTACTAGTACATTCACCTGAAAAATATTAATATAATGGGATGAAATTTCACGTCTCAGTAACTACTAAAAGTTGCTACCGTACACAAGCAAATCATATATGATTTAAGAGAGGGAACTGATCACAATCCTCATATAAAACAAATTTAAATTAATCATCACTATGTCAATCTCTATTTTCATCACAACGTATAATATACAGTTATGCAATATGCAACCACCCTTATATCACCATCCATCCTTATACCGCTAAAGGAAGCCATAGGCTAACACATAGTCTAACAAAAATCCATCCATTTGACTAGATTATCCCAAGCTCACCAATGCTTAAGATACACCCGACCAAATATGTAGAGCTTAAATCTAGACTATAGTTCCTCTCCTTAAAAAAACAAAACTAAGGAGGTGTCACATGTCCCATAGCTCTAAAGCAATCCCAGCCAAAGGAAAACATGGAAGAAGAAGCCCTGATAAGTGCCATCCACTGTGCACCAAGTGATGGCATACCACGTGATAAAGAATCTCACCATACAAACTCCTCCTTACTGCAATCTATCACAAATGCAGCCGTCATGACAATTATATTCAATCACCAATAAATATAATATCATTAAAAGACAAGGTGCAATAAATCATACTTCCATTCAAATCAAATATCATCACATATTCAAGCATTCCTAAAAGGAAACAATAATTCAATAATACATTAATTATATTAAATTGTTAACTATGTGAATAAAGTGAGTTATAAAGAAATTTACTTATAACATTACTTATTTGAGAATTTATAATATACACACACATATATATAATTCTGTCCATTTTTTTAAATAAAAGATAGTCATCTACAGTCATACACAATTCACAAATATATAAAAGAATATTCAGAGTTACCTTATGCTTTCTAATTCACAAGTAATCACATAGAGTTAATCCAAAGCTCTCAATAGAAGTCTACAATATCACACACATAAATAGTTATTAATAAACTAATTAAAACTATAGTGTTACTCTAAAACAACCATAAAGCTTAACGCCCTGTTTGGTTGGAGGGGAGGGGAGGAAAAATGAGCCCCTCCCCTCATTTGGTTTGAAATTTTGGAAGGGAGGGGAGTAAAAATTTGCTTCTCTCTCCTCTCCCCTCCCCTTATTTTGATTCCCTCCAAATTAGGGGGTTTTGGAGGGGAGCTAAATATTGGGACTAATTTACCCTCATAATCTTTGTCATATCCCATCAATGCCCATGGTTGCAACTCATGCCCTCTCCCCTGCTGTTGCTCCTAGTCTCTTGCCCTCAATTCCCTTCCTCTACTTTCTGCCAAAAACATAAATTTGGACTTTATTTTTATGTTCTCATTTTTTGCACAGTAACATATAAGAAATCCTGATGGTTGATAGTTTCATCTTCACAAATCCTGATGCACATTCGGCTCAATAAATTTTGTTAGCAATTGAATTTTGAGAACCACTTTATAGGGTGATCTAAATAATTTGCATTGTTGCTAGTCATTTTTTGCTAAAGCATTGTTACTGGAGTCATCTTTTTTTAGAGTCAAATTAGCCCTTCGTTGAAAACGTAGTTTAAAACAAAAATTATTATATCAGTTGTTGTATACATATTAAGGTGAGAGTAAGTTTTCAAAAATTATATAATTTATATTAAAGTGTAAATTAATTTAAATAATTTATATAAGTAAAAATATATAAACTAATATATAAGGGGAAAATGGTAAATTACATATTATCTCCCCTCCCATCCCCTCTTGAACCAAACAAAAGATCATTAAAAAACCTTCCCCTTCCTTCCCCTTTAATCAAACCAAACAAGGTAACCTCCTATCCTTCCCTTCCATCCCCTCCCCTTCATTCCCTCCCATTCCATCCCCTCCCATTGAACCAAACAAGCGCTAAAAGTTACCCTCTAAAAATCAAACTAGTACATTTTTATGTGTAGGTATATATGGCTACTGCAATTTTAGATATATCACATTAAAGATAATGTGATTAAGAAATTTCCTATTAAAATATAATACTAGAAGGGATTAGAAATTATCTGATATCGAATGTGAAAACAATTATAGATGATGTTTATACACACATAAATAATGGCTCATGTGACCGTGGGCGAAAAAAAAAAGAAAAAATAAATAAAAAGACGTTGGAGGAATCGTAGGTAACACAGATGGATATAGAAAATGGACTTTTAACTGTTAAATATATAGTTGATGGAGAGAGAGAGAGAGAGAGAGAAAAGAATGAACATGGTTGATGTTACATATTGATGAAAAGAGCGATGTTTGTAAAAGGAAGATGCAAATAAAAATATATTTATCTACGTATGGTGAAAAGACTTTGGGGTGGGAAGATGATTTAACCCTGAAAAACAATGAATGTTGTGGTGAAAGATGAATCGAGGTGGGGTCAAGACAGCGCGTATTGGCACTTGGACGGAGAAAAGAAGTAATGACAAGACTCACAAGAAGACAAAATGAGGAGCTATGAAAGGAAGATAAATTTTGACCAGACTCAAGAATAAGAGGAATGACGAACAATAGAAAAAATTGATGGAGGACTAGGGCTACTAGAGTGCCTGTAGATGATGCGAGGACCATAAGGGATGAGAGAAGGAATTGATTTTTTTCTTTTTTTTTTCCCCTAAGTAGGGTATCCACCAGAATGAATCCGATGACTAATCCCTCATATATTATCGGATCTAAGATGGGGTAACCCTCCCAAACGGAGAAGGAAATGATATTTATATGGAAAATAATGTAGGTTTCTTTTTCAACAATTGGGTTTTTTACAATTAGGCTCTTAAAAGATCTGCATATATTTGTTTTCTATGTTTTAACTCTAAACTACAATTTAATACACTTATTTAAAGGCTATCCACATATTAAAACTTAGTCAAATATAAATAATTTGACCCAATCCATTTAAAACCTTAAAATTATTTTTTTCCTAATTATTATTTATTTACTAAAATAAAATTTTTTGACTTTTATTTAATATATATACTTATATGTATAAACAACTTTTATATGGTGGACTTTTATTTAATATTTAATTGCAATTATTTTTTAAAGAAATAAACACTTCATTAAGATGCGAATTAATTCTAATGATAGTCTCTTACATAAACTAAGTTACAAAAGATGTAATCATGGATTAAATATAAACATGGTTGGTAAAAGCTGTTTTTGGGACTAGTGACTTTTAAATTTATGAGAAATGTGAAAATGCAATTAATTAAGATGCATGATGTAATCATAAACATTGATGTATCCATATAGTATGTGTGATGGGTCATTGTTGTTAAAAAATGGTGTTGGGTTTGGCATGTAAAGTTGTTACAGATCAAAAGGGTTGCAAGGGATTCAAAACTTGTTAGGAATAATATCTCGTTATTCTAATATCCTTTTATGAGATATATACTCCTGAAAAAGATTTTCCAATGGATGAGTTATTTGAGCTTCCAAATATTATCAGAGTAGTCTAGAAACAAGAAGTCTATCATCAACCCTTGGGACAACAAAATTGCTTGAGGAGTTCAAGCAAGGTATTTGGTATTAAATGGAATAAAATACCTAAAATTCCTGATAAATTGTTATCAGTGTAGAATATGTTTTTTTTTAAGAATTTAGGCAATATCCCCCGGTCGATAGCTATAGATTAATTCTCCTGAGGTGTAAAGATCACTGAAGTGAGTTTTGTCTCTCCCAACAAAGTTTAGACATCAAGTTTAAGGGACTTGGCTATCTACCAACTACGTTGAATATGTTAATACTGGGAGAGGGGTGTCTCCATTAATTTCCCTCTCCATTTACTCTTCATTGAGTGTATCTATCTTTAGATTAACTTTTAATGGTTGAGATTTATCATATCAGATTTTTATTATAATGATATTATTTACATATTATTAAATCACAACCATTGAAAGTTGATCTAATGGTAGATACCATCGATGAAGAGTAAATAGAAAGGGAAATCAATAGAAACACCCTCCTCCCAACTGGGTCAACCCAACTAATGTGGCAATGTGTGTGCGAGAAGGCTGAGAGTAGTTAGAAGATATACAGCTGGTTCAGTCTTTAAAGGATATTGAGATTGACAAGTTTGAAGTAATTGTTGACAAATCTGATGTAATTTTCCTGAAATCCCAAATATTATCGTTTCTTTTTCTTCTCTCTTAAATCTTAATAGCTGTAATAATTGACTGTGTCCAGAAATATAACGCTCTAGCTAAAGATAGCACTTCACAGGAACCGTGTGGTGGACCATCTGAAACATTGGAGGGTTATGAACCTGGGAATATTCCATGAATCTTATTACCCTTTAAATGATCCTTTTAAACAGCCGGTGGAAGTGGAAATATGTTGTCCATATGTAGTATTATTTTTTTTTCTCAAATTATTCTCATTGACTTTACAAGTTTTCTTATATTTTATCTCCAACATTTATTACTCGCACTTTAAAAATTGAGACTAAGACTTCATCATATGACTTCTAGCTAAACGTCCATTCAAAATTCAAAATAGATTTGGAGTTGTATGTTCAGGAAACATCAAAACTGTGGTTTTATAAGTCTTTTTTTATAAGACGAGATAAAACTCTTCTTACATATATACCTCATAAATTATAAAAACTATTTTCCAAAAACCAATACAAATATGCACTAAAACCATGATTTGGATTAAAGCTCATTGATAGAGCTTTTTCAAAGTGATTTATTAAGTGTGTATTTAAATTAACTTTTAGAGAATAACTTTTACGATTTATGAAATAAGTTTGTAAGAAGAGTTTTTTCTCAACTTACGGAAAATAACTTTTGAAACCATGATTTCAGAGTTACACAAACATATACTAATCCACCTGAAATCTATTCTCTAAAAGCCTAATACACACCAAGTCTTATATTCAGGATGAGATGAAATAAAAAGTAATAACTGAACCAACTAAACAAGCTGAAGCTGGATCTAGTGGAAAAGGCTAAATTTCTTATAATATAGTGAATTAAAGTTTAAATTCTCACTGAAAGATATACTTACATTTAGAAAACGACCCTGCCTCGAACATGATTTCCTAAAGAGTGCAAACCAATTGACACAGGTGAAAATAAAACAAGCAGAATTTCCGGACAATAGCAAATCAAGCGCATTTCTTTTTCGGTGCTCATAGCATAGGGTTAATGCAGGCAACAAAAAACACAAAAGTATAGGGTTAAACTAATCTCCAACCAACACACTCACGAGTTTTAAATCTGTTCATCTACAATATACACGCCCGTTCATTAACACCTTTTTTGAAGCTCTACACTGTTACCATGTCCCAAAAGAAATGTACAGCTTAAGTCAACTTATCGATAAGACCATCTCCCATCTTCGTCATCGTCGTCATCATCCATGCCGCCATCAACATTGTGGTTGCCTTCATCAAAATCATCATCAAAGTCCTCATCATTCAATAGATCTGTATCATCATCATCTTTGGAAAACACGTGACGAAAATCCTCCTCCTCTGATGATTCATCACTAGCAGCATTTCTGCTTTCACGTTCGTCTGAATCATCATCAGAATCTTCATTGTCTCCTTCATCTTCCCCTTCAGATATCTCATCCGGATAATCGTTCAACGGATTGTTTTCAGCTATAAATCACCAAATATGAACACACGGTCAACTAAGTGGTTTGGTTTAGTCATAGTAAGATAGAATAGCCGGAGCCTGGTAAGTAGTACCATTTGAATCATCACTCTCGTAATCTGACTCTTGGGGCCCATCATAATAATCATCATCTTCATCAACTTGAACTCTGATTCAAATATACACAATGGTGTCAAGTAAGAACGAATATAGAATGTAATTGATCCAACATTTATAAACAGAAAACACTCACAGAGGATAAGAAAATGAATTATCTTCAACAGTTATGTCCATCTCCTCATTCACAGTGTAAATATCATAAACGTAATCATCTGTTTAAGAAGTCAGCAACATTAATAATTCACTGTTCAAAACATTAATGGGACGTGTCAATGTGGATGAAATGGTATTTTGATCTACTGGATAATATTGTTTGCCTAAGTAGAGAAATCTTATTCCAGCTATTTAAATACCAGCGCAACATAAAATAGAGGAAGAAAGGTTAGCAGCCAGTAACAACCTTGTTCACGATGAGCACGCATATCAGATTCAATCTCCACAGCAGCATCAGGAATAAACTCTTTTAGTAAAGGGAGGTAACTACACAAAAGTCTTTGATCCTCCAAGGACATGTGTCTGCAAAATCACATGAAAAATGATTTCATATGATAATCGTCCAGACAGAAGAGAACAATTTGATTCTATGATGGAAATACTTACTCTTGCTGCTGAGCCTTGTTATTTTTCTCTTCATCAACACGAACAACATCATAGAAGTGGCATATTTCTTGTAATGATTTCGCATGCACTGATTCCTTGTTTCCCCTCCTGCTCTTCCATATTTGTTCAAATCGGGCATTTTTTGCAGTAGACTAGAGGAAAAACAAAAGCAACATATCAAGTTTGCAAAAGGGAACATCTGCAAAAAAGCTTGTCATCTCATGCAATTTGTTAATATATGATCCAAAGACCAATATCATACTATTTATTTTTTTCTGAAATCTGAACCTGTGTGCTAGTAATAATCTATTGCCTTTCAAAGTAAAGTTGCCTATTATATTGGTTTTCAAGATTTCAAGAACATACTGTTAAACAGGCTAGAAACTACATTCAGCTTCAGATCCTGAGTCAATTTACAAGATGCAATGTAACATCACACCTGGTTCAATTGTCTTTCATGCTCCACCATGATAAAAGAGAGAACCAAAGGGAAGAAAGAGAGGGAGGGAGGGAAACAAGTGCAGGAAAAGAGGTGAACTTTGAAACGTATAGAGGTGCCTGAGGACATGACTTGTAATGATATCACCAGTTCATCATTACTTATAAAATGATGTTTTTCCCTTAGTTGTATTTGTATACATACGATCAATAAGCAACCAAAGCAGTTTCATCATTACTTATAAAATGATATTTTTATACATACGATCAATAAGCAACCAAAGCAGTCAAAACTAGGCTTCAGCAAACACCCTAGCCTTGAAACATATCATATTTAAGGAGTTTTGAATGATATTCAACTTAAAATGCAGGTTAATGATATAATATCAAGAATATGGTGCTAATAGCTCTAAATATATGCTTTTCAGCAATCACACGCATACAAGAACATATATTGAACTTGCCTCAACGTAGATCAGTAACAATCAGGATATAACCGGAAGCAAAAGGACTTGAGACAATTTAGTTAAATGTAACTCGCACCAACAGGAAAACATACATAAAAGGAGTTTACCAGTAAAACAACAAAAACCAAAAAGAACCAGAACAAAGGAACGGTTCCATGCCAAATAGACATCTTTGAAAAAAAAAAAACAAGAAGAAGAAGCAAAAAATGTCTGCAGAAGAGATTTCAATATACAATCACGGCAAGACTTATACAATTTTTAGGCTATATGCATGCATAAGAATGAGTAATTTAAGTCATGTGACAAACCTCATGCTTTTCTTTAGCTTTAAGCAACAGCTGGTCATGTTTCTGCAGACAATAAATTGGAAATAAGAAATCATGAAAACCATATAAGTAGCACTGAGAAGCATGGTCGCAAAGGCTAATTCTTTGGAGAGAGTAGGGTCTGTTGTCTCTATTCAGGAAAATGCAATTTTATGTGAGATTGCACATGAGAGATGTAGGGAAAGAAGATAGTTCTTACATTGTCCTTCTTCAATAACTCTTTCCGTTCCACAATTTTTGATTTACATTCAGATGCACCACTAGAACCAGAGTCCTAGAGAAACACTTACTCAATAAGACACTTTGATAACAAGTTCACTGCATCATGATGGGATAGTGATACAAAAAGTAACACATTATGATACAATATCAAAGAGAGGAATGGTGAACACCAGCTAGATAGCCATACTGACCATGAAATGCTGCACAACATCAAATGTGACATCAGGGATGCTTATTGTCTCCACATGTTGAACAAAAACCTTCTTGGTATTCAATTCCTCTGCTACCAACGAAAAGCATGATATCAGGAGTCAGGCACTCATACAGTCAAACCCAACTTTAATGACAAAACATTCCAGCACTTTCCTCTCTCCAACTCTTTTCTATGTAGCCTTCCAAAGCTGAATAAGAATTTTTAAGGAGAAAAAGTACTTAAATAATGTGGAATGGAACCCAAACTAGACGGAGTTGAAATTAATGGCTCGTTGACAAAGCAAATTAACTGTGCAAGAAAAACCTCTATTGATTGAATTTCATTAACACACAATGATCTTTGTTCCCAAGAGAAATTTCCTTCACTCAAGGATGTGAAAAGAAAGACATGACACGGATCTCCCAAAAATTTCAAAGATGTAAGCCAGTAACTTGAACCTAGGACTAGGGAATCGCCAAGGTACTAAGTATAGGTATATCTTCTATCCAATTAATTTACAAGTCATTAATATCAATTTTATAATGTGAGCTTAATTATAATTTTGCTTAAATTGCAATACATTTTTCTTTGCTCACTCCTAATTCAGTTCTGCCAATGCATGGTGATTTTGGTTCTGAATTGGGGATTAAAGGATTTAACCACCAAGATCTGGAATTCATGGTTTCAATTTGGTTTCAGCCTTTCAACCTTTGAGTTAAAGTCTGAGGGGCTTTTTTAAAATGGTTTCAAACTTAATATCCTGAATCCTGAAGTTGCAATAAGGATAAACCTTAGGGTAGAATCACCTTTTCCTAAGCCCCTATCGCATGAGAAATAAAAAATGTTCCGATTGATGGTTTACTAACGTTTCACTTCAATAAAAGTTTAGAGCACTGGTTTTTCACAATTTTGAACTTCATAAGTTCATATTCATAATTAGGCTCTATCTTTCTCCAGCTAATTATGAACATAGTGGAAGAAGATATTGTCACAACAATCAGAATAAGAAAAAAATACATAATCCACAAAATAAGAGCAAACCCCAATTGATCTGAGATAAGTAACATACCTCTCTGGGTGACGCTATCTGAGAGAGATAGATTCGCAAAGTCCAACAGAGGGCGCTTTAACGGCCTCTCATTGATTTCCAGCCCTACATTGTCACTCCAAAACCAAATTCCATTATCATCGCTGAAATTAGTACGGTAGATCAGTCTGAAAACAATCACTTTCTGCCCCACTCAAATCATGATGCCACGTTTGTGTAAAGCCCAGACGGCAATATTTCAACAAGGAATTCTAGCATCTTTACCCATAATCTTTTTGCTTCTACAAGACCATCCAGAAATACACAAACGCAATTGTATAAATTAAAAAGAAATAGTTGCTTACAGAAAGCATCAATTGGTGACTGAAAGGATTTTCGTTTGACCCTAACCACCACTGGCTTAGATGTCGCCGCAGCCGAAGAGCTTTCGCCCACACCAGCCATGGAACTTCCTGAAGTACCGCGCTAGCTTTAGAAACGAACGAAAATCAAGAATTGTTTGGCACAATTTGGAAGATAAAATAGCCAAGAGCTAAAAGCTAATCAACTGCCAGGGAACTGCAAGTTCTAGAGAGAACCCCAACGGAAGCATCGCTTGGTTTTCTTGACGTGTAGGCTGTGTGTGAGTTTGAGGATGCATCAAATTTATAGTAGTACATTAGCAACTGATAATATTGATATAAAATTTCAATGTCATATTTTCATTCGCAGCTGCAATGTGAAGAAGAATTGCCGACGGGAGTACATGGAAACGATCTTTGTGATAAAAGCAAAAAAAAAAAACAACAACAACAACAACAAAAGAAATCTACACTCTGCTTATTTCGAAATAGGTATTTTCTTCTGCTAGATAGATTTTCAAATTTCGAAATAGGCTTTGAGTTTATGGATTCTTGTTCTTTCCATTCATTTCGAAACTTTTTCAAACCCATCAAAAGAGAGAGGAAGCAAATGTTCCAAGGAAATGTTTAGTAATAAACAGCAGAAACAAAAATGGACACGGAGAGATATAACACAAAAGGAAATACTATCCAGTACTCTGCTACCTTCAACGCTGAGCTTTCTTTTCTTCTTCGATTCTTCTACCGCCCTTCAAGAAAAAGAGGGAAATGTGCGTGTGAGGGGTAGAGACTAGAGAGTTCAAGAACGGCCACTTGGGCCCATGAGTTTGAGTTTGCTCCAACAGCCCATTTGCTATAGCCCAATCAATTATAACAAGGGAACATAACAATTAACTCGGGAAGCAATTTTATTTCCGTCAGCCCCAAAAAGATTCTGAAATCTCACTATATCTCTGGGTCAAAATGAAATTAATTTTTATGAGTGAAAGATAATAATGCTCTTGCATTATTTTTTGAGTTTCCCTTATTTGTCATGTAAATGTCATATTTGTCTTGTGAATGATCAAAATTTTTTAACTCCCTAGATTTTTTTTTTAAATCACTTTATTTATCTTGTAAATAACCCTATTTGTCTTATGAGTGGTCAAAATTTTCTTGTTAACTTCTTAGTTTTCCTTAAATCTCTTTATTTATCTTATGAATGCTTTTGTGAAAAAATTAAGTAAGAACATTATTGTCTTTTCACAAATAAAACTTAATTTCATATTGATCCATGAAGTTGCAATTAAATTTCAGAATTTGTTGGGGTTGACTAAAAATAAAATTGCTTACATGTGATTAAGCGAAATTTTCCCTAATAATAAACAATAAAACGGCACCTTCTTCCAGATTAAGAGTGTTTGAACTATATTGACCCAAGAAAAAAAATATATATTATTATACTCACTATTTATGAGTTATGACTTTTTTTTATATAAACGACAATTATCATTGATAAAAAAAAATGAGTGTACATTATAAGTCCACAACCACATCGAAACATGATTGCAGAGAATGAAAAACATTTTGTTCAACCTGCTTGACTCCACATATCTTACCAAACTCAAAAGATTCAAGAAGTTTCTTTATGTCCTTGTACAAAATGCTAGTTGAGTTCTGCTTGGTCCCCTGCGGTGGCAAAAAGAACTTTCTAATGCAAAATACCTGCAGTCTTGTAGCAGTAGTGGGGAAGTAAAAATGAGACTTTATAATCCAACGAATAGTTGCTCTAAAACACTGCAGCGAGATAAAAGGCTTTCCTAGGACTCTTCTCCAAATAACAGATTAACTAGCTTGGCCCTGGAAGCACACCCAGATTGGCAAATAGATCTTGTACCACACTTACGTTTTCCCATGAAAATGGACCATCCAATATCTGGGATTTGATCAATAGAGTTGGATAGTAGCTGAGGCATCGAAGAAGGCATTGACTTTGAAACTTGTGAGTTAGAGTAAGGCAGAGACCATAATGAAGCATCAAAAAGAAGTTCCTTTATGACAGTTGTTGGCTGCACTTGTTGAGCCCTTTGATGAAGAATTTGATTTCTTCTCATCCGTATTATGTTAAGAAGTTTAATAATCTTTGTTACCTCCATAAAGAAACCATCCTTGTGTAGTTGTATGAGAGTAGTTATTAACCACTGCTTGAATGCGTCAAAAGATGATGACGGCAGTCTCAATGAAATTCCACCATACCAAATAGCCTCAGTAAATGGACAATTAAGGAAGAGATGTTCCATTGATTCAATGTCCGAGCAGCCAAATACACAAAGCCCATTAGCATTAAAATTATGTAAATTGAGGACATCAATTGCAGGCAGAGCCTCATTAAGCAATTTCCAGACGAATAGAATGTCCTTCATTGGTAGAGACAAGGACCACAAATTTCCAGAAAGCATATGATGATTGAGCAACACGATTTGAAGATACAAGTCTGTGACCATTTCTAGTCAAATATTCGCCTATGGAACTTAAGTTCCAAATAATTTTATCCTCGACATCATTAAAAGAGAGAGGGATATTGACAATAATATCAGCCACTTGTCTCTGATATAGAGATCTCACCAGTGGAACATTCCATCTTACTGAGCACCAAATAGATCTCTAACATTCTTCAAGCCTGAAGGTTTTGGAGTTCCAGATTGCATGGGCAACTACAAAGAGTGGTTTAATGGAATAGATATGCTAGAACCTACTCTCCATTTAAGATGATCGCAAATAATAGAAGCACATTGGTGAATACTTTTCCATATCTAAGATGAATTATATGGTTTTTTTGATTAATGAAGAGCTGTGAAAAACGCCCTTATTAATTTATTATTCATTATCGTATCTGTATAGAAAATGGGGTTTTTATGGTGTATCTTTTTATTTTTATTTATTTTTTGTTTTCATCCAAAAAAATAAAGGATGGGATCGAAACATGACAAATTTTTTATCCCCAAAAAGAAGATATACTACAAAAATTGTTGGTTCTCATTTTTCATAACATTAGTTTTCATTCCCTACATTTAAAAAAAGAGCACAGAATCTATTTTCATTGTTAAATGAAAAGTAAAAAATCGTATAATAATTAATTTATTTATTTATAAAAATAGTTGGTTTCATAAAATATTCCCTTTAAGCATTCTGATTCTTTTAATCATACAGTTTATTAAATAAATTTAACTACTCTCATAATGTCAAGTAATTTTTAATTTGTTTTATAATAAAATAAAATAAAAAAATTCTGAAAAATTCCTTATATTAGGTGGCAGTAGCAACTAGCAAATGAATTGTACTAGCCCTCCAATACCTCTTTGATAACCTTGCATTACAAATTTACAGTGGTATATAAACACTTCGATTATGAGTTAGTTGTTAAGATTTGTCACTGTATTTCAATATTCTTCAAGTTCGATCTGTGTGATACGTCTTTGTCCTTGGGACCATTCTAATTCAGATTGCGAGTTTGCAACAACCCGCCTATCGTCTAGCCTCATTATTGTTAGTGTAAGACAATACAAGATATTAAATTTCTGGTGTAAAAAACTTGACCTTCCATGAATCGTCCGTGAACCTCACAACTGTCTCTAAATATAATGCCACTCAACCAGTGTCAGTGACACTACCTTGCACAGATTTTGTCCCTCTAAAAACAAATCACTTGTCCCCATTAAGCACATGCCACTCCTGGTCCCACCATAACTAAAAATTAATAAATAAACTCATCCTAAATAGTGCATTCTTATTCTGCAGATCCATTACTAAACTCAACCTTATGATGGGCAGACTACTCAAGAATATTAACTAAAATCACAATTCCATGTCGCCTGAGACATTAAAAAAAAAAATCAAATCAAATCAAATCAAGCGCTAATAACAGGGAATTAAAACTGTGCATAATGTCAAGGATGACATTAATCTAGCTCTGATCAGAGTTAGTTGGATAGTCGCATGAGTAGAAGCAAACAGAGAAACCAGAAGCAAATAAAGATTGGGGCACGAAGTTTGTTTGAGGAAGAATCAGAGAACTCAGATGAATCTACAGCCAGAGGCATTCCATCACTGTTTAGAGTGCAGGATTTAGGATCAGAGCCATCTGAGCTCAACAAAAAAGCACGTAAAACCCCAGAAACTGTATGGATATACGCCGATCGGTTCTTAGCCAGAAGCCATGTTAGGCCCATAAGCTGACAATCTTTGTTGTGGATCTTGGTGGTCCTGTCTCGTGATATGTTTGAATTTGAAGTCTTCTTGTTGAGCTGCATTTGAAGAAGTAATTTTTTAATTAAGGAATCACAACACAGTAGGGTTAAGAGGGAACTTAATTTGGTACATCAAAGGTTTGTTAAATAGCATCTTGGTTGGTGTAACCATCCACTCATACAAAAATGGTCAATGATGTATCATGGATAAGCACTATTTAAAGAATATGCAAAGAACAGGGGAATTTCAACTAACCAACATGCATTATTAGGTTGTGTTGTGCTGAAGCAAAATACTACAGCAAATGAAATGCCTTAACTAAAAGCCAACTTATCTTTTGTAATTATTTAAGGATTTGAAATCATTGCATGTGTTTTTATATATAAACTTGATTGATGATGTGGAGCCATGTAATTATATATTGATATTGATGATTAGGGAAAAAAGGACAAAGCTTTTGGAAAAAATTAGAATTCAGAAACAGTAAAAACAAAACCAAAAGAATCCAAAGATGCAGATGTCATCTAATGCTCCAGAATCTGTGCAAAATTGGAACATTAAATCTGACTAATGTCAGGAAATAAGGTGAATATTTCAGGGGAATCAGATAGGTAATCGGATCTCATTCGCAGCCTATTTGTAAGGAACAGTGCCAGAAAGGAGGGAAATCTGTGGATTAAAATTAAATTTTTGTTTTTTGCTCTACTAACCATAATGTCTAGCTGCTAAGGCTAGGAAACAAGAACACCAGCATGGACAAATTGAAATCACGGGTCGTAGATGGTGAGAAATGATTTATGGAGTATGCTCGTTCTTTATAACAAAAACTTTGGCTTAGTTATACGTCAAATTATACTTAGACATCTATAGCTAAGCACTATGTCCCAAATATGCTTGAAATTAGTTAAAAGGACC
Organism: Inga leiocalycina; assembly: GCA_963242795.1. Lineage (NCBI taxonomy): Eukaryota > Viridiplantae > Streptophyta > Magnoliopsida > Fabales > Fabaceae > Inga > Inga leiocalycina. Next base: position 26,563,278 of record OY725322.1, read on the forward strand.
AATATAGAACAAGGATCTCTAACAATGGCATTGCAGGTCGTCGATTAGTTATTAATATGATTATAAAATAATTTATTCAAACCTTGAGGTTAATATAGTTGAGTAATTTGGGATAAATGTTTCATTTTCTCAGGGGTCTGAGAGGGTGAGAATTGATTATACCGTTTATGGCATTTAAGGAGTAGGCTTGTTCTTCATGATAAAAACTTGGCTTATTACTATATCCCAAATATTCTGAAAAGGGAAAGACAAAGGCAGAACTAATATCCCAAATATGCTTGAAATTAGCTAAAGGACCAATATAGAACAATGATCTCTAACAACTACGTTACAGGGGGTTGATCAGTTACTAATATGATTATAGTTATAATTTCTTAGAACTTTTAAGTTAATGCATTTGAGTAATTTGTGACCACTGTTTTACTTTCTCACAAACAGTATCATTGCATTAACAGTAACGTTCATGTTCCTGAACCACATTAAGCTCTGATGGCGCAAGGAATGTGGCGAATTGCAGAAATTAACCATCATCCAAAGTGAACGAAAGCAAAAGGGAATATAACTTTCCCGATTACTCAGCATGAAGAAGATGAAGATGAAAACCTGATCAGCTTCTTCATCTTCTTCAATTTTAATCAAGATCCACCAAATTCAAAGCCATAAAATCCATAATGTACCAAGCAGAGAGCATGGAAACAAGAGATGGAGGGAAGAAAATGAATCAGTTACCTTATAGAGACTGTTTAAGCACTTAGAGCAACCACCAAGACCTGGCAATTTATCGACATTGGAGCTACTACTCAAGCAATTTCTCTCCAGCATTTTCACACCCTCATCTTCAACAACTTTCCCATCCTGGTTCACTGAAAACGCCTCAGGGCAACTCAAAGGGTGAAGCCTTATACCACAATAGCAATAAACCACATCGCACGTCTCATTCGGCTGAATTAGATCAACCCCCTTTACTTTCAGAGCTTTTCCCAAGTCACTCACACAAGTCTCGGAATCATCCGGAAGCAACGGCATGTCATACGACGTCGTATGCGCGTTATGGCCCTTCGAGGCTTGACCCGTTCCACTGACTCTGCCGAGCGCCGTGGCTGAGTAGGCGGAGTACAGCCAAGCCGCTAGCACAGGGCAACAACGGCTACGGTGGAGCTCCCCGTCGGCGTCGTCGTGGTGCTTGTTAGCACCACATGCGCTCTTTACCCCTCGGAAAAACTCGTCGGAGAGGTCCAGTGGGCAGCCGACTACATCGGATTGCTCTGGAAATGCAGGGATGGTGGCCGGCGGAGATGGGTGGAGAGAAATGGGCTGAACCGTGGCAGCATCCGGATCGGGTATAGCAAGAGAGAAAGTGAAGAAGAGGAGGAGTGTAGTGAAGAAGAAAGGGGAAAATGGAGGGAAGGACATGGAGATGAGAGAAAATGCAATGGTGGATGGATGAATGAGGAAGAAGCAGAAAAGGAAGAAGGAATGATGAGGGAAGAGGGAAGGCTGAGAGAATAAAATAAGAAAGGGAAGCAAAAGATGGTGGGGTTATGCAAACTTTGGCAGCATGCTCGCTGAAGCAGATCTCTGGTTCATAAGATTTATAAAGTTTGTTAGGTAACTGTATTATACTGTAATGACCAAGGTAAAAGCGTTCATGATTGATGGTTCTTAACTTCTGAACTTTACACTAACAACAGCTCTTGTCTACTTCCTTCCTCCCCATGCTAAAATATAACAAGTCTTTTAGAAGGGAAATTTAGTCCAGAATATAGGAGGTTAACAAAGTAACTAATGATACTCCTTCAATCTCCAATATAAGATATATTTAGGTTTCGATTTTGGTCCTAAATATAAGATAGAGTTTTTATATTTATCAATTTTTTTTCCAAATATACCCTTTATTGTTCATTCAACAATAATCAAGAAAGAAAAGAAATGAAGAAAAATGACCAGGGTGTTTTAGAAAATATTTTTCATATTAACTAACTTAAATAAATTTTTTAATTTAATCTAATCAAATTAAGTAAATATATCTTATATTAAGGATAAGAGGGAATAGTTTTCTACTCTTGCCCATTGCAAAACAAAGATGTGACAAATAATAAATATACATTTGAAAATAACATTTTTTAACAGTGGTGGGAAAATAGGCCGACCCGTAATAAGTTATGGTTTAAATAGGCCGGCCCGTTTAGTAAAAACCCACGAGCTTGGGCCTGTTTAATGCTTTTTCACTTCCTACATGCTTGAAGACAAAAATACCTAATTTAAAGTATAAATTTATCAAAACTAAGTTAAAACATTAAACATTATCCATATTTAACAAAACACGAACACTAAGATCATAGTCCAAACCAAAACTAATGTCCACACACAACCATCATCCACTGGTCAACTACAATTAAATAAATTAGTAGGTAAAGTCATAATCATAAATTAAACACTGAAGAATATGAATAACATTGTCATCACTATTAACGTCATCAATGACATTTGATTATGTCTCACTAAGAGTAGGCTTCTCTTCGGCTTAGAGAGAGGCTGAGAGGTAAGAGAGAGCGTCTGAACCTCTGAATGTCTGAGGGTTAGGTTAGAAGGTTACCCTTATTTAGTAATTTAAAAAAAAAAACTTAAACGGGCCTAAAAGGGCTTGCTTTATAGGGTTGCAGGGCCGGCCCTTTTAGGCCCGACTTCTTCTTGAGACTTTAAATCATAAGTCCGGCCTTTGACGAGCTCAGATCTAAATGAGCTGACCCGACGTGCTCGATACAATTTTCCGAATTTATTCTTTAATAAAGATAAAATAAGTAATCCTTAGTTTGTTTTATCAATTTAAGACAAATTAAATGATTTAATTAGCATTTCTTAGTTTGTATGAATTACTTATCAATGTATTGTATTTTAGACCGGGATAGTGGCACATAGACTTAGCTACATAAATTACATGTGCTATTATACTCTATCAAATATTTATGAAAAAAGAGTACTCTCTTTGATTTTTTTTATAAGAGCAGAAAATTTGAATTGTATTGATCCTTTTTATAAAATTTCACTTAAGCTCATCTAAGCATTTAATTTTTTTTTACTATTTTTCCCTAAATAATTATATTCTTTTTCTTCATCTTTTTTTTAACTACATTTTCTTTCATATTTCTTTCAAGTTACTGCCATATCTCTCTTACTTATCTCCTTATAAATAAAGAATAAAGGCATAATCTACTTCGAAATAAAAGTTCGTTTTTAACATATTTATTTTTTTAACTAATTTAAACTCATTTTCCCCTTTAAGGCTTAGAAGGTAAAATATTCTCATCTTTTCCAACAAATACACTTTTTAAGATTTAAACTATTATCCTTCTTACAAGAGTGAGGCCCCTTACCACCCTAACTAACAGATTGTTGATAGTACAATTTAATTTATAGGCTCTTATAAAACCCTCATGAGGGAATATTAGATATGTTTTGTAAGGATGGTGTTAAAAGAAAGATGTTTTGTAACCCAATCTAATTGATTTTGTTAATCTGGCTCGTGAGAAATCAAGTATCATGAAGTGCTTTTGAGATAGTTTAGTTTTGACTTATAAGTGTTGTTCACGTAAGCCGAAATAAAATTTCTCTCATATACTTATCTTGTATACTATAAATCATGATCTAAAAACACTTTTAAACTAAAATTAAACTATCCCAAATAAGCATATGATTTGCCATGTTTGACTTATAATAGGCTAGAAATACTTATATATTTTAGAAGAGCCACTTTATCTCTATTATGACTAGTACAATACAACAATTAATCTTATTTTAATTCTATATAGTAGATGAGTCATCCACAAAAATTTAAATTTTAGTATTTTAAGGATAATGGGAGGGAATCACGTTTTTTATTTTTCTAAATTAAGAAGTTTGTGTTTTTTTAGAATTATAAAATTTGAATATCTCCAGATAACTCATCTATCACATAAGATTAAAATAAAATGAGTTGTAATATTTTAATTAATTATAATATAGATGAGGTGACACTCCTATGCAAGTATTTCTCATCACGTACAGGCTGCTATGTGCCATTATTATTGTTATATAGAATTTTAAAGACATGAGTTTCCTTTTCGCCCCCTTTAAAATTTTGAAACCATGCAATGTTGCGATAATAAACCAGATTTTGGGCTGTATAAAAAGCAAAACAGATTTTGGGCGGTATTTAAAATAGAATTTGACGTTGGGGAATTAAAACAAACAAATCATATAAAAAGATATTTTTAACCCGCAAATTACATGTAATGATGAGTTTAAAATTGTCATCATTGATCATAGGAATAAACTTATATACTTATATCATTTCTTGAAATTCTTCAATCACATATGGCCACGTGTTCTCTTATTTATATATATATATATATATATATATATATATATATAAAAGTTTATAGTTAAATGATAATAATTAAAAAAAGAATAGATAGTCAGGTATGATTGGAGAACTTAACAAAATGAATATCAAAATCTTCATATAAGTATTTTCCTTGATCATATATTTGCATAAATGATTTTTAAAATTTCCATTTAATACGGTGACAATTTGATATATAAGGACTAGCCCCATAGCAAAGTTTTGCAGATGATCAATTCATTAGAAACCTACTCTCTGTTTTTTTTTTTTTTTTGCCAAGTATTAGAAACCTACTCAAATATTGCTCAGAACTACACCTATATATATTTATGTACTTAAATTGCAAACAATAATGTTATCTACTCCCTTCTGTCCTAATTATAAGATAAAGTTGATTTTTTTGGAGAAATTAAGGAAGTTAGTTAAATTACTTTAGAGTATTTATATTTTTATTTTTTTCTCCAAACTAATTAATTTGACTAATAAACTAATATATAATTTAAAGATACTAAAAATATAAATAATTTAAAGTAATTTAATTGACTTCCTTAATTTTTCCAAAAAAATCAACTTTATCTTATAATTAGGACCGGAGGGAGTATTTATTAATTCATGTCATAGCGTGTGCGCGCAAATCAGAGACAGAGAGTGAGTTCACGTGAATTAGATGTATCTTATTTATTGTCTTCATTTAAGAATATAACACCAAACTGCTGATGGCTTTTATTATTCCCACCAACACTTGTTTCCCTGCCTCCCCTCTCTATTTAAACTTTTAGTATGACAACTTTAATAAGGTTAATTCTTGTTTACAGCTTGCAATTTTTTTCTTGAAATTAAAATATTTTACTACAATATTAAAAATAAATTTCCAGTTTTACTTATTATAAAGACTCTCAATGAAGCTTAAAATTTCCAGTTTGCAGCTGCAAGGACCTGATGCCTTCATTGAGTTTTCTGATGAACCCTGTTTCTGGTTCATAGAAATTCCTTTGTCTATGCATAAAATAAAAATCACACAAAAAGAATTAACTGGGGGTGTCTAGAAAGAACTAGAAAATGGTACTCGCATTCCATAATAAATTGGAGATGAGACACACAAAAATAAAATTCGTCCGAAGAAAGTAAACTCTTTTAACCCAAAGAAACAGGAATAAAGGAAAAAACAATAAGAATTTCCTCAACATTATTTTATTTAAGGGGTAAAAGATATGTAAAGTTGTAAATGTTGAGAGAGATATCCTATTTACCAACAAAGCCACGTAGGTATAATTGGTACAAGAATCGGCCCCTTAAATGTGATGTTGAAAAACTTAGTTGAAAAAAGTAAAAGCTATTTTGATGATATTTATGCTTGGGAGAATTAGTTTATAGCTATCAGTTTTGAGATATTGGACTCTTAAAAACCAGGGAGATATCCATATTTAAGTGTTCAACAATACTTTAAATGTAATAATTTAAGACCACACACAACACTTACAGATGGCCGAGATGATGTGTTCGTTTAAAATAATTTATTTTTGGATAATAAATATTTATAAATCGTGATTCACGGTATACGAGGTAAGTATATGAGAGAAGTTTTATCTCGGCTTGCGTAATAAATATTTATATTTTAAAAATAAGTATTTTCAAATATACACAATATATAAAACCTGATAGGACTTATCCCTCCTCTGAGGGATTTTCTCCTTTGGGTACGCTAATTTTCCGAAAGAATCGCTTCTCTAAGGATTGAACACACCCCTTAGGATAAGAGGCGGGACAAAAGTCACTTGATAACCAAAGTGCGCTACAAGTGTCTGTCCCAAAAACCCAACAGATATACGTACAGAGATTACTGAAAGTGAATAGAGTTAATATGGAATTGTAGGCTGTTACCTTTTTCCTTTTGTCAAACATAGGGACTGTGACTTGACCCTTTTGTTTTTTGGTGATAGCTGTGACTTGACCTTGGCAAAGGCAGGACCAATTCCTAAGCCTAAAGCCGCAGAACAAGGCTTTTTCCACTGTTCAATCAATCAATTACTATTACATTTTCTCATGCCAAAAAATCAGGGTTAATGAATCCAAATCAGATCGGTCGGTCGGATTGAAAACCAACGAATCGGTCGGTAGATCGATCTGGTCTGGATTTTTTTTTATCTTTAATTTTTTTAAAAATTTTATATTAGTAAGCCTAAAATCTTTAATTTCTTATCAGTTGGGGTGGGCTCCTATTTAGCTCCAGTTTGACCTGATCTAACTCACTGACCCTAAACCCAATACCCTGACAGCCGGATCCATGAACCTTGCAAAAAATCAAGGTATTAAAACTCGGACCGGGCATTGAACCGGTCGGGGTACTAGGTTAAGGGTCAGTGGGTCAAATGGAGCTAAACCGAGACCAAACCGGTGAGAAATTGAAAATTTTAGACTTATAATATGAAATTCTAAAGAAAAAATGTAAAATTTTTTTTTTTAAAAATGTCAACCCGGACCGGACCGGTTTACCGGCCGGTTCGCCGGTTTCCGGGCCGGACTGGCCGGTCCGGTCCGGGTTCAACAACCTTGCAAAAAATACAACTATTAAGCTACCCCTTTTCGTTTTCTTATTTTCCTCCAAATATTTATTGGAAGTTGGGACAAAAGAAGTGGTTGTTTTTTTACCCCGCTCAAGGAACAGGTTGACAATGGAGGTATTAGTAATTAAAAAAGTTTCACATTTTTACTAAAAATCTCTTTGCAAACCTAAATTTAAACAACCTAAGTTGACACATCTTTTTTAAACTAAAGTCTATAAATCCAATTATGAGCGACGTGGAGAAAATTGGGGGTTGAAGGACAGTTTTAGCATATGAATTATGAATAGAAGTTTACAGAACAATCAAATAATATGATTGGAAGATAAATTGTGTTATGAAAATGTTAGTTTAAATTTTTGAACTGAATCAGAAACATGAACAATGTTATTGGGTTGTAACATATCTCACTTGGCAATACATAATCTTAAAAAACTCAGGGAAACAAAATTGATCTCTTAGAAAATATAACAAATCAGCAATTCTGAAGGGATGCAATGCAGTATCAGTCTCAAACACGACGATATGCCAAAAAAAAAAAAAAACAGAGAAGGAACGAAAAATTTAAATTTCAGCCATATGAAAGTTTGGATTTCAACACAATTCCAAAAATAAATTATATTGTTCATTGTTTAAAAATAATATAGTTTGATATGCATGTTATTACATATGTTGAAATTAATATTGATATATTAGTAATTATTGGAAGTGTCATTATAAGCATATTCACACAAATCAAAATAAAACTTATTTCAAGTGCTCACTTATACACTGTAAATCATTATTTAAAAAGTATTTTTAAAAGCTATAATCGATATTTCAACCAGGCCGAAAATGATTAGGAAAAACAAAAAAAGGAATTATAAGCCGTTTTTAACTATGGGCCTGCGGCCCATGGAAATGGAGACAAACTAAATTAACGATGGTGATGTTCCATCTCAAAATAAAAAGGAAAAACCAGGTTCTAATTAAAAAATAATAATATAAAAAAAGTTTCATACCTTATCAATAATAAATAAAGGAGTAATCATTGAAGGGTTACCGTTCACAAATTATAGGCTTTTTTTAATATTATTTTAGGAGAATTACAGTTAGATCACAAGAAAAAAAATAAATAAAGAAATAATATCTGGAGATTACAAAATAAAAAAAATAATCTCATTAACAACTCCAGAATCTATATTGACAATTCTTTATAATCATTTTTTTATTTTGTAATGTTTAGGAATCATTTTTTTATTTTTTTTTTTCTTTGAAACCTGAATATAATTTATCCTATTATTTTTCTTAATTGAGACTTTATTATCATTTTCCGAAATAAAAAGTTTGACGACAGGTTTCTTATTTTATTTTAATCTTGGGGAACAGCTTTATGTGTGTTGTCCTTTGTGTAAGTTCTGTGAACGATTGTTGTTCGTGCACGTGAGTGGACCCCTCTGGGCCCTCTCCATTCCAACAAGGTAAAAAGCAAACATGAAGCATCCTTCTCAAAAAGGAAAATCCCTTTCTTATCTTTAACTTTATTTTTTGTTATGACTTTAATTTTATGATTTTTTTTTGTTTTATTTTATTATATTTTAGCCAAACCCCCACGTGCCTCATCACTACACATTATATCTCAATTCTTCATTTTGGATTTCAACTATTCAAATTTTATTCATTTATTTTTGTTTCATTAAAAAAAATAAATTTTCTAAATCCTTATTGTACATTCTTCAGTGTAGCTTTTGCTAATACAAAAATGTACTAATAGAAATTATCCAATTTAATTTCCAAAAAATGAAACATTTTTTTAAAGAGAAATCTTTTCCAACTAATATAATGATTGCCTTTTTGTCTTTTTGGCATATCATGTTCCATCACTCCTTGAATGCCATTGAATATGAGCCAGATTACTCGTAACAATTCTGGCAAGATTTGTTTGTTAAACTTTTAACATGTTAGTTAATTTCACCTATCCCCATGTCTTGTAAACGCCAGGATTTAAATCCTCTTGGTAATACGAGGATCTTAGATATAACACACTGAGTACTAAAAAAACAAGAAGCAATTTTACAGCAGGGTGAAGCAAAAATGTATTTTCTGTTTTTCATTTTGATCTTTCAATTCTCTAACTCTAATATCTTTAATCTCAACTGACGATTCTTTGGTTAAATATTTCAAAATATTTTGTCGACATTCAAAATTTTAATGTCAGCATTTATTGCGTTAGGGTCAAAAAACTGAAAAGACACTAAAATTAAGATATCATCATATTTAAAGAACTGAAAATGTGTTTTTGCCATAGGATTGTTACACTAATTGTTGTAGAAATGATATGTGGTATTTTCATAAGTAAGATGTGTGATTGTTAACTTTTGACGCCGGTGTATTGTATCAAACATTCAAACGGACAAACTAAATCTTAAGGTGAGAAAGATGTCACCGTTTTGAATATCAGATAGAGGTCGTGATACGGGCTAACGGGTCTGGCGGGGCGGGCTGGCAAAGCCTATTTAGACGGGTTGCCTATCAATTTTTTTTTTAAATTTTATAATTTCACTCTTTTTAAAAAAATTTTACTCTCTTTCTCTTTCACCCGCTCATATCACACTTCTTTTTTTTTATACATTTGTGTTATGAAGTCAATTTCATTCTTACTTTTCTTTTTTATTTTTATCTATTCACATCACAAAATTATATAAACATATTTCTTTTAAATTTAATAATAGTAAAATAAATAAATATAATATGAAAATAAATGTCAAATAGAAAATATGGGGAGTTAATTAAACACATCATCAAAGGATAGGAGATTTAGATAAGGGAGACTAAGGATACTTGAGAAAAAAAAAAATTAATGTGGGCCATCCCGCGGGCTAAACGGGCCGCCAATTCGGTGGCCCGAACCCATTTATTTGAAGCGGACTGGTGGGTTGTCCCGAATTACCACCTCTAATATCAGACTCTAAAATATTCTGAATATATTTAACTATAAAACACACATTGTAGTCCATTAACAAATTCTTGAATATAATGATAATCTATGTGAATGGGTACCAACTAATTAAAGATCAATTCTTGAGCATTAGTACCAAAATCTGAGATGAAAATGGGCACTCATCGATCTCTAACTAAAAGCAACTCAACAAACAAACAAAACAATACCATTCTTTTTCATTACGCCATTATGCACCTTTGGTTTTCAAATCATCACTAATTACGCTTTTGGTGTCCTCTAATCATTACTCTACTTTAATTTCCCTCTTTCTTTATTTATTTAATCCAACTTTTATTTTATAATGATACCTCCTCCACCACCTTTTTCAGCGCTTTTTCCTTTTAGGGTTCATCTTTTCATACAAAGTAAACGGGAAAAGGGTTTTCGTTTTTATCTGCATTTCCATGTTAGAATTTTATGAGAACATGTACATCTCATGGAGAAATTATGAGCATATTTGCCATCTTTTTTTATTTTGGCTACAAAGATTCACTTGCTCCAAAACCTACCAGTTGTGAGATTAATTATGAATGCAAGTAATCATTCATCAATGAAAAGGGGATTCTCAATTAATTAGCATTATGATTACATAATTTTGTCATCTTCTAAAGAGTGATCGATAAATCTTTTTAGAGTTAAAATGTAAATTTATCAATAAAGTTTTGTCCAAGGAGCGTCTGGCATAAATATCTTTTAGAAGGGACAAAAATACCAATAAACAATTAAAAAGGGGCATCCACCACAAAAACCGTTAAATCCGTACTAACTCCGTTAGGGGTTTTCTTCTCTTATAATTTAACGCCGTTAGTACGGGTTAACGGTTTTTGTGGTGGATGCCCCTTTTTAATTGTTTATTGGTATTTTTGCCCCTTCTAAAAGATATTTGTGCCAGACATTCCTCGAACAAAACTTCGTTAGTAAATTTACACCTTAACCCATTCTTTTAAGAAAGATCAACTCCTAAACGTGAACAAGCATCATCATACAAGCAAAGAAACACGATTGTAATATTTTGAAATAGTCTCTTCCTTTTTAAGAAAGGTAAGTTTGTTGCAGAAGGTTAAAACAATAAAAGCAACGGCCATTAATGTAGTGAGAAATATTTAAGGGAAAAGAGATTGGAGTACTGGTGAAGTTATTAGAGGTAGAAGATGAATTAAGACTAAAACATATAAATTTGTACAGAGATGAGATGCACCATTATCTAGGTTCAAATGTAATATCTTGAATTTTAGGATTGGAGGCTTGAGAATAAACCTAAATTAAGCAGACTACTAAGTCCTTAATGTTTCCATAAGCAGACTACTAACCCCGGTTTAACAGGTGTCTCAAACTTATTCTTTAATGTTTCTTATATTTTTGAGATATTAAAGGGAATAAAATGATGAATCAAAGAGTATGGGAAATTTGTATACAAAAATGGAATTTGTTGGAGTTGTAAGTGCATTCCATTTCATTGCTTCTAGTAAGGCAGTGTTGTTGTGCAATGCATTTCATTGACCAAATGATGTTCAAAAATTATAAAATTTTACAGGGTGAAAGTAGACATTCTTAACTTTAATTTGATAGGTAATGGGTAATTTTTGGAGCTGTATACAAAAATTTAAGAATTTTTGCAGTTTACCTAGTGAAATTGGTTATTTTCTGGAATAACATGCAAAGATTGAAATTCTAGAAATTGTGTGCTTCTAGTTGGCTAAAGGCTATATTTTTTCTTGAAACTAGACTCAATAAGGGTTCTATAGCCTTTGAAATCACTCCAATTCGATGTCTGAAAAATTAGTTATGATTTTCAAAATTTGGACAAAAAATATGCTAGAATTTCCAATTAATCCGAAAATGAAGAAAAATAACTTTGAAATTATGAGATACATGGAAAATTCAATTGGGCTTATGGAAGGACCTTCTAGGACGTTTTTAGCATGGGCCAAGAAGAGAAAATATTATGTATATGTTATTTGGGCTTATAACATTAAGTTTATGTATATAAAAGTTGGAATTTGGTATTTTTAGAAATTATGACATAAGCAAGCATATTTATAAAACACATTTTCCCGTCTTCTTCCTCCCCAAAACTAACATGAAGTTCAGCCATAAGAGAGAGGAAGAGAGAGAGAGCATTTAAAGAGAGAAGGAGAAGAAATTTCACAAAGTAGGTCGATTTTCAATGATTTTGGCTAGAGTATTCCATAATTTTGGCTAGGGCTAGATCTGAGGGTTAGAGTTGGATTTTCAATGATTTGATGATTCCATTGAGTTCATGAAGAAAAATTAAGTGGGATTACAATTGGTTACTTTTTCTTAAAAGCCCGAAAAAGCATATTTACGAAAACACCCCTGAAACCCTGAAATAGGGGCTACCAAGCGCAATTTGGTAATTTGACAGTGAATTTAGTAATTTCGAGCCCGGAAATGGATTTCTTAGGTGAAAATATGTCAGAATAACTCATGTCAAAATTTCAGGAAAAGTACGATCGGACTGGGTACGGCGAGGCCGGGCCAGGACCCCGAGGGCATTTTGGTAAATTTTCACCATAGGCTAATATAGCCACTATAAACACTATGGAAGTGCCTAAAATGGTACATATATGGGTTTTAACTTAATTCCTGTACATTTGATATTTTAGAACCAAGTTAGGAGCCTAAGCTTTGCACGTATTACGAGGCAAATGATTTGAGGCGAGAAAAGGGTTTAAGGTAGTAGCTTTATCCTTCATACACTATGTAAATGTTTATATGCTCTGTGTATGCCATCTTCTGTAATATGTATGATACACAATGCACACTAATAAATGTGCCTACGGGTATACTGATCTATCCAGTCATGTACTGAGGTACGGGATATATAGGGGTTGTAATTGTGGTTGGCTTTAAACACATTTCTGAATGAACTAAGTTATGTGTTAATATGATATTGCATTATTTGGTATTTGGCATATTTATTTATCGCATTTCTATGAATGATAGTATATTGCTACTGGGATTCTTTGGAATTTCACCATTTTTTATAATAAAAAAATTCCAGCAAGAGCTAGCGGCTCCAAGGGAAAGGCACATTTACATGTATGTAAACATATATTCAATATCAGTATATATGTACTATTTTTGTACGCCTGTGGAACCATGTCTTTATTACTCTTCGAGTATCGAAATATTAATGGGTGTTGACAGTTTGATGAAGGGAGGCATGTGTTACCATATAAAATAGAAAATATCTTGACGATTCTATTAGGGCTAGCTATACACTTATGTAATGTCTGGTGCCTTGATGCTGGTGTCATTAGGAGTTTTTGGATGTGATCATGAGTTATTTGTGCTAATAAACACTTGCGTTTCACTTGTTCTTCCTTTTGTTATGCTCTAATCTGTATTAACCATTTCACCATTAGATTAGATAATTAGAGAAACGAAGATGCTAGTAGTACTAATTATAAGGCATTTGAGTTTAACTCGTTTCATTGAAATTTTGGAACAAAACTAAAAGCTCCAAAGTGATTGGAAAAGAGTAAAAAATTAGTCTTTTAAAAGAAATGCGGTCTATAAGCTGTGTTGCTTCTCACAAAACTCATTAAAAGCATATATCACCCAAAAAAAAATCTCATTAAAAGCATAAAGCTTACATCTACTTTTATTTTAAATAGGGATAGGCTGAACTTGAATGAGAAGCATACATTAGCATATTGATCAGCTTCTTTCAAATTTCTCCACAAGTTCTTACTTGTTTACCATCACTGAGTCGATGTGCCATTGCTGGAAAAATATGCAAAAGGAGCAGGTACAATATGTTAGTACTTGTTGATGAAAGACCCTACTATTTCAATCTTGTCCAACATTTTACAAGCATTTTTTAAAGTTTATATAAGTGTGTTTTGATTTTTGAACTCTAAATCCCTACTATCACTCGCATCACTCTAGTTACCTCATAAAGGGGCAATTCATATTGGGCGACACATGAGCATCCCAGTAGCAAGCTACTGGGACAGACCCTCCCCATTAATATCATGTGAGCCGATGGCCCACGTATCAGATACCAAACTGATAATAACATATACCACACTATCTTAGCCTAAAGACCGAGAAATGTATGTTTTCCAATGAGTGTCCGCTCGGCTTTTAGATCTGCTCTCCGCTTGAAGGCTCTGATAACTCCACGATGTGGGACTTCTTAGGAGCCGTTTGCAGCTAAACATCAGCCCTCAGTGGCGAGTAATAACAGAGACTGACAGTGAAAACCAACCGAGGAAGGAAGAAGAAACACAAGACAGGAGTAACGTTCTGATTGATTACGATGAACAGAACACAGTCCCACTTCATTGTGAATTTGCAATTCGCCTGAGCTGGCTATATATGCGGGAAGATTCAACTAATGCGCCACTATGGGCCATTAATATTTTTCATTTCCTATCTCGTCCCTTGAGCGTAAACCAACGCCCAATTTTTCACATGCCATTGAAAATCCATGTTGCAAAAATATGTATTCCGGTGGATTAACTGGAACTAACAAAATGGATGCAGATAAAAGAAAGAAGGCTTGAAGAACATTGGAACGTGATTTTTGGATATGTTTGTTGGAAGGCTTTGATCAAAAGATAAAATACACAATCCAACTATATTCTGAAAGCTACACTCAAAACTCATTGAGAAGCCTTTTGAAGTATATGAAATGTCTTTTTAAACAACCTCAATGGATGTATATAAGATAAAATTTAGAACTCACAAGAGAATATTTTGATAATTGTAATTGTGCATTTCTTGCCTCTATCATTGTACAATTTATAGACGTGATTTGTTACCCAAGATTATACAGTTACAGGCATGTAAATATTAGATCCGTAATATTAGGAGATCCACAATTATAGGATCTAATACAATTGACTAGTTCTGATCTAATTATCTAGACTAAGTCAGGTACATGGGCTGAATACCATCTGAGGGCCCAACTAAGCTTTGGGTTTGAGTCTTAACATCCCCCCTCAAACTTGGACCTAGTGACTTCATAAGCCCAAGTTTGTTACAGAAAGCCCAAAACTTGGTGTGGGACAAAGCCTTAGTGAACATATCCACGATCTGCTCTGTCGATGGCAAGTAGGGGACGATGAGCTACTGACTTAGGACACGATCTCGGATATAGTGAACATCCAGCTCGATGTGCTTTGATCTAGCGTGGAAGACTGGATTCGAAGCTAGCTCCGCTGCACTGAGGTTGTCACACCACGCTATGGGCGGCTGTTTGAGATAGATTCCGAGTTCTCCAATCAGCGACTGAACCTAGGCGAGCTCCGACGCCAACTTCGACAAGGAGCGATACTAGGACTCGACGCTGGATAGAGCCATGGCGGGGTGCTTCTTCGCGGACCAGGAAATGAGCGTATCACTTAGAAAGACGCAGTATCCCCCAATGGACCGCCGATCGTCAGGGCACACGACCCAATTTGCATCTGAAAACCCCTGGAGAGCAAGATGGGTGGTCGGTTTGATGTGTAAGGCCAAATTCATGGTTCACTTTAAGTACCTAAAAATGTGTTTCACAGCCTTCCAATGGACATCAGTGGGTGAGGTAAGAAATTGACTTAGCTTGTTTACAGAGAACATGATGTCTGGTCTAGTGTTTATTAGATATTGTAGTCCACCAATTGCCATCGGTTTTGGAGTAGTGCTTGTTGATTGTCATAGGTGTCGGTACAAGGGTAGATTTAGCCATGTCAAACTTGTCTAATAAATTCTGAATATACCTCTCTTGTTTCAAATATAGTCCTGTGTCATCTCGAAAAGCCTCAACACCCAAGAAATGGTGTAATTGGCCGAGATCCTTTAAAGCAAACTGAGCATTGAGTTGTTTGATGAATAGCTCCAGTGCCTTACTAGAACTGCCAGTTACGATTATGTCATCCACGTAGATTAGTACAAACATTACAAATGATTTTTGTTTGACAAAGAATAAAGAGGTGTCACACTTTGAGTTGGTGAACCCCCAGCTTATTAGTGTAGACCTTAGTTTGTCAAACCAAGCTCGGGGAGCTTGTTTTAGCCCGTAGGAGGCACACGTGATTCGGATACTGTGATGAGATAAAACCCTCAGGTTGCTTCATAAGAACATGTTCTTGTAGATCACCATTTAGAAATGCATTGTTGATGTTGACTTGCCTAATTTGCCAGTCAAAGGTAACATCTAGAGTAAGAACAAACCTCAGTGTGGCTGCTTTGAGAACAGGGCTGAAGGTCTCATCAAAGTCGATTCCAGCACTTTGTTGAAATCTTTTTGCCACCAACTTGGCCTTTGGCTTGAATTTGGTGCCATCAGTTGTAGGTTTTAGCTTGAACAACCACTTGTAGTCAACTATTTTCCTTTGCCCTGTATTTGGAATGAGTTTCCAAGTCTGGTTCTTGATAAGTGCATTATATTCATCAATCATTGCTTTTTTCCAGCTTGTGCAACTCAGTGCTTTCTTAACAGTATTGGGTTCTCTAAAATGTTCTACCTCGGATGAGACAAGTCCAATAAAAGGGAGTTTGGATGTGGTATTCCATATTTGCTTCTGGTTGTCATAGGATGTTGTTGGACAGGTTGGATGGGTTGGGTAGGTGAGTGTGATAGGTTGATAGGTTCTGATTGGTCTGTGTCAATTTGGTATGGTGTATGTTTATATGTGGCATGCTGAATGGTTTTATCTGGTGTTGATGTAGGTTCATGTTGTGGTGTTCGGACCTTGGTGGAGGCATCCTGTGGTGAGTGCAAGGTAGAAGTGGATGTATCGATATCCTAGCTAGACATTTCAGAATTGTTTCGGTTTATGCAAGGTTGCAAGGGAAAGAAAAAGGCTGCTGGTTGGACTATTTCCTCAGGTAATTGTCTTTTGTTTATGAATCCTGTGGAAAAAGGAAATTCTGTTTCGTTAAAAATCACGTGTCTAGAAAGATAGACTTTAGTTGTTGAGTTTAAGCACTTGTATCCTTTATGTGAGTTGCTATACCCGAGGAAGACACATTTTGTAGACTTGAATTGCAGCTTTTGTTCGTTATATGGCCTTAAACAAAGATAGCAAGTTGTGCCAAAAGTCTTTAGGGCATTATAATATGGTTGTATGCCCAATAGTTGAACATAAGGAGAGACACCATTTAGAGTGCTTGTCGGTAGCCTGTTTATTAGTTTAGTGGCAATATAGAATGCTTCCCACCAATAAAATAGAGGCATCTTAGCTTGAGCAAGTAGTGTGAGGCTGGTCTCAACAATATGTCGGTGCTTTCTTTCGGCTTGACCATTTTGAGTAGATGTGTGAGGGCACGAGTGTCTAAACTGTATGCCAGAGTCATTTAGGCTTTGTGAGAAGCTTCTGTACTCACCACCCCATTCGCTTTGCACTGTCTTGATCCTACTGTCAAACTTATTTTCTACAGGTCTCTTAAAATTTAGGAAGGTTGGCAGCACCTCATCTTTTGTTTTCAAGGGATAAATCCATGAGTAGCGGCTGTGATCATCTAGAAACAAGATGTAGTAGCGAAAACCATTCATAGAAGTAATTGGAGAAAGTCCCCATAAATCAGTGTGTATTAATTCCAAAGGTTTGGATGCTCTGGAAACTGAGAGTTTAAAAGGGAGAGAATAAGATTTGCTATATTTGCATGAATCACAAAAAATTTCTTTATTCTCATTCTTATTGATCTAATACTTTAAGTTACAACACTTTATTATTTGATCTAATACTCGATCATTTGGATGACCTAGTCTACAATGCCAAAGAAATTTACTAGACTCATTTTTGCTTCTTGTTTGAATGACAAGTGAATCAACAACAAAGATCTGATCTGAAACATCAATGTTGTTCACTTCATTGAGTTGAAACATTCCACCATCACTTGGCTTTCCTGTGAGCAATGTCTCCCCTATTTCCTGAGCCTTCACAGAAACACCATTGGCATTAAAAATCACATCAGTATTATTGTCAAGAGCCATTTTATACACACTTAACAGGTTTTTCTTTATCTCAGGAGTGAATAACACATTGTGGAGTTTAACTCTTTTGTTTGGTACATTTGAGACAATAGCTGAACCAATTTTTAGAACACCAACTCTATGACCATCACCCACAGTAATATTTATCTTACCATTTGTGTCTGTGTGATTCTCAAGTTTGGAAAGATCATTAGTAACATGACTTGTAGCTCCACTATCCAAGTACCATGCACCATCTCCACTGTTTCTGGGGTTGCCCAGTAGGCACTATCAAAATCAGAACTGGTGGAATCTGAGTTCTTCCTTCCTCCTAAGTTGTTTCGTCTCCTATTAGAAGGCATAAAAGATCGGTCATAACGGTAGAAACAAGTTTGCATGGTATGACCAAACCTTTTACACAATTGACACTTTAGATTCTCTTCATCATCACTGTTATTGTTGTTTGAGCGTCCACTGCGATTCCAAGTTCCTCTGCCACGTTGGCCTCTGTTTGAACGGCTTCCACACCAAGTTTTGTTGGGGTTGGCACCGCCTTCAGATCGAGCAACATTTGCCATGTTATTGCTGACTGAAAGCTGGGCAAATTGAGTTAATTGATCAAGCCGCGACTCAAAGGTGTAGAGAGCCGTTTGAAGGTCGATCCAAGAGAGGTTATCGGCTTGACTTGAGAGTTGAACAACCACAGGATTGTAATCACCGTCGAGGCCAGCAAGAGCTTGAATGATAAGGTCAGGTAAGGGAATTGGACTTCCTGCAAGAGTCAGTTGATCACTTATGCCTTTGAGTTTGGCAAGATAATTATGCATTTTCAACACACCCTTTCTGGTACGTTGCAGTTCAGACCTGAGCATGATGAGGCGAGACTTGTTTTGAGCACCTGCTAGTTGTTTTGCTTCTTCCTATAAACCTGCTGAGGTTGAGACGTGAGTCATCTCGGAAGAAACTTCTAAGGTCGTTGTATTCCATAACCAACCAAAAAGAAGTTGATCTGCAGATTCCCAATCTTCAAATTCTGGATTGACCTTGGTATGGTCTTTGTTGGAGAGGAACTGTGGAGGACAAGGTTTTGTGCCATTGTAAATCCCTCAAGCTTGTATCCTTTGATAATAGGTAAGACGTGGGTGAGCCATACAGAGTAGTTGGTTCTGTCCAACTTGACAGAACATTATAGATTGGGGAAGTTATTTTTCTCATTGGTTTTGCTAATCAAAAAGGCAGATATGTGGCTGCTGGAAGTGTCAGAAGCGGCACTGTGATAATCTCCGGTGGTAGTCATGGCAATTAGCCGAAGGGCTCTGATACTAAGATAAAATTTAGAACTCACAAGAGAATATTTTGATAATTGTAATTGTGCATTTCTTGCCTCTATCATTGTACAATTTATAGACATGATTTGTTACCCACGATTATACAATTACAGGCATGTAAATATTAGATCCGTAATATTAGGAGATCCACAATTATAGGATCTAATACAATTGACTAGTTCTGATCTAATTATCTAGACTAAGTCAGGTACATGGGCTGAATACCATATGAGGGCCCAACTAAGCTTTGGGTTTGAGTCTTAACAATATAAAATTAATTGAATGACCATTTTGCTAGAACCTATTTGAATAAAAGACAGTTCAAACATGGGACCATAACATTGGAGATTTCCAATACATACGCACCGTCATGAACTTTATTTCCATACACCATGCACCTTATAGCCCAACCTCTAATGCAAACCTAAACCTGTAACCTGATGCACAAGCTACTCTTTCAAGAGGCTGCTTTTGACAAAAGACTAAGATTCCACTAACTGAAAAACCAATGTTCCAGTCATTTCAAACTGAGGAACTGCAAGGGACTCAAAGTAGTTTTGTATCGACCATAGCTTCCAGTATTTTTTTTTTCTAGTTCAGATTCATCAATCCACACTGAACTTTTCTTGTGCAACAACTCTTTCTTCTCTTTCTTCTTCTCTTCATGCTTTCTCATCATCCTGCTCCAAGTTTCAAGTTTATCTGCTCTTTCTTTTAACTATACACAGACAAATGAGAAATTAGTGACAGAAAAATTCGGACTAAGTTTTAAAGTGCAAATGTAAAAGGACAATACTGCCTCTAGCCTTAATATAAGACCTAATTGACTAATTTAAGGAGATTAAGGAAGTTAAATAAATTATTTTAAAGTATTTATATTTATCATTTTTCTCTAAACTAATTTGCCTAACTTATAATGTGATATATAATCTAATAATGCACAAAAGTATTTCAATGAGATCATGTAACATATTGTACAATTAAAATAATTTATTTAACTTCTTTAATCTCTCCAAATTAGTCAATTGGATATTATATTAAAGGCCAAAGGTAATATTAAACATGGGGGCAGCCAATATATTTGATTATTAATCCAAGCTTCTCCTCAAAACACGTCACTTCATTGAAGAGTACTATTACCCCAAAGTTAAATAATGTGGAGCAATTGGTATCCCTGCTGTTTTTTTTCCCATTGAAACATGTGGCATTGTGTTTACAATATCACATGTTTTGCTAACTATACATTAATTAATCAAAGAATGCCCATAGACCTAGACTAAAGATCAGTCAACAATGTTATTGCAACTTAAATATGTTTATCTTGGCTAGCGCTAATGGTTAATGTCATAATGCCCATGGCAGAGCCCGTAAAGCTGAAATAGTCAGATTCAGTTCTAGGTTTTAGGAGAAATTTGAAGAACTGACTGCACAGTTTGATACTCTCTTCACTCTTAGTCGTTCATTGAGTGGGTTGAAATGGTAGAAGCTCTATTTCAAATGTTCAAACTGACTTCAATGATTAGTGTCATATGCCTAGCAAAGATGCAAGAGATCACGGCCCTCCAAACAAGTAGTAAGAGTTCATCTCTAACAAAGAAGTTCTCAATGGATGTAGGGGTGTTATCAAGTAATGTTCCATCTAGTCTGAAGGTGATCACAAGTTGAGGTTCAGGCTTTAGTGGGCAAAACTTCAGGTTAGGTCAGCTAATCAAACCAGCTCCCACACTTAACCTGACATCTAGATAAGCTGTGGCTTGGACAAATCTCCATAAGCTAAGCAAGGAGATAGAATACAAGAGGAAAAAAGATGTCTTTCTGGTGCCCAAAAAATCTGTCCCAGGCCATTAGTGTCACACCACTTCCCAGAATTTTATGATTCTTGTTGAGAAAGATGAGGAGGAAGATTTACAGGACTATGTCAGTGAGACTACCCCATTCAAAGCCATTACCCTGAGTTGGATGGTCATGCAGTGTGGGAATTGTCTTGTTTTTATATGTCAGGTGTATTTTCATTATGTTGCTGACTTGTGTGTCATTTCTTATGTGTGAGAACGCATGTTTGGTGCTAGTTAGAACAAGAATAGGATGTTGACTCAACATAGAAGGTATATGGTCTTGCTGGGTCAGGTAGGGAGGCACCATTTTGCAACAGACACTAACCTGTAATCACTGGGGCTCCTTATGGTAATATTAGGACTATGATGCATTTTCTATAATCAGATTTGAAAAATTACTGAAATTGTATTGTATTTTTCCGGCTTTCATGATAATTAGTTTCTTTGTTCCATCTTAAATGTACTCATTTTTCATGGAGCAGCTTTCAGGCTTACATCTAGTCCAATAGGTGAGGATTTGGCCATCCAGGATTAGGACACAATGTAATTAGCTATATAATACAAAACTACATATTTCAAAATTCTAGGAGATATCAAATTATTACTTAACCATACACTAGGTTTTATTATATATATATATATATATATCTATAAAAAAACAAAAAAAACAACTGTAAGACTACTAAACCATTCCCATCTCCCATTGTTTGGATTATCTTTCCTGTTAATTATTTCATTATCCTAAAAAGCACTTCCTTAGACCAAACAAAATCCAAGAAAATAACAGAGAAAACCCAAAAGATACTGGTAAACAATTGGATAAGAGGAGGACACATACAAGGGTTTGACGAAATTCTTCTTGGGCAATCTTGCGTTCTTCATCTTTGACCTTAGCAACCTCAGCCTTGAGCTTCTTATGCTCATCATTCGCAACCCTAATGGCCTCCCTCCTTGCATCATCCTTCCTCTGCTTCTCAAGCCTCATGAGCTCCATCTCCTGAATATAGGCCTTGCGAACCTATTTAACCTGCTTGGCATAGTCTCTTCTAAGCTGGGAAAGCCTAACCTCTGCCTCCTTCGGGTCCTTGGGAGCCTCCCAACTTCCAATGAAGGAGTTGGGTTCAAGGAATTTGTGGTTCCTTTTGTGATCATTATGGTGGGAAGGCTTTGCAGTAGTGGCAAATGAACGTAGGGTTACAGAGAACTGAGAAGATTTGCGAAGCAAGGGTTGAAGTGTAGCCATTGATGGAAGGCTAGTTAGAACCTAGTAACAAAAGAAAGAAAATCACCAACTTACAATTCAATGTGTGCTGAAGAAGCAAGTTGAAAAGGGACCGGCTTCTCTCCTGTACCCTTTACTTCCGCTGTCCTCCTTGACCATCAAACTGCACCGTTTTGACTCAAAAACCAGAAGCGGAATTTTTTTTTTTAATTTTTTTGAAAAACAGTATTCAATATCCTGAGTTATTTTTTTAATACCAGTCAGTTTTCTAAAATATTTTTTCAAATTCTTAAAATATTTTCAAAATTATTCAGTATCCTAAAGTATTTTTTTAGTGTCAGTCAGTACTTTGACGTTTTTTTTTGAAAAATAGTATTCAACATCCTGGAGTATTTTTTCAGTACCAGTCAGTTCCTTAAAATATTTTTTCAAGTTCTTCAAATAATTTTTCAATATTATCCAGTATCCTGAAATATTTTTTTGGTGTCACTCAGTACTCTAAATTTTTTTTTTGAAAAGCAGTATTCAATATACTGAAGTATTTTTTTGTAATAATATTTTTGGGTGGTAAAAGGATCAAAAAAATTTTCGTGCATCCAACATCATAAAATATTGCACCAAAAATAGTTTAAAGTACTAATTGACACTAAAAAAATACTTCAGGATACTGAATAATATTGAAAAATTATTTTAAGAACTTGAAAAAATATTTTAAGGAACTGACTGGTATTGAAAAAATACTTCAGGATGTTTAATACTATTTTTTTTAAAAAAAAGGTTTTTGCACCAAAATGGCACAATTTCATGGTAAAGGAGAGCAACGGACGCAAAAGGCATAAGAGAGAAGTCATCCATTGAAAATAGAGCCGGTAATACAGTCCCAACCTGCGGGCTCACAGGTTTTCCCAACCCGCAAAAATGCGGGCCGTATAGGCCCGCACCGTATAGCCCACTGGTTAATGTTGGCCAACCCACGGGTTGGCCTACAAATTTTTTTTTATATATAATAATTTTACAAAACTTATAGGTTTTCCATTCCTATCTTGGTACCTGCCAATCCAAAGAGAAAAAATATTAGCCTCGTCCCTTCTTCTTTAAACAAAATTATTATATCTTGGTTGCTTGAGGATGAATTTATATTTTGTTTATAAACTTTGGCAAATTTGATAACTTTGTCTCTTGAATTATGGATTATGTTTTTAAATTTTTATAAGAGAAATGATTGATGCTAGGAAAACAAATTTAATGACTTATATATATGTGTCTCATATTTTCGACCTTCTTTAAAAAATAAAATTAAAAAAAAAAAAGCGGGCCCAGGGGCTGGTCTGCAACCCAAACGCTGTAGGTTAGAGTTGGCATTTTGCCAACCCGCATAAGTGCAGGCCGCACAGACCCGCACTGTATGGCCCGTAGGTTGGTGCGGGCCAGCCCGCAACCGTGCAGGTTGGCCCGCATTCCCAACTCTAATTGAAAAGGGCAGCAAAAGTTGGCCAAAACAAAGGATTGGGCCCAAACTTAGGATAGGCCAAACCAACCCCATTTTTCTTTTATAGTTTGAGATTCTATCAACCCTAGCCAATTGGCCATTTATGCAAGCCAACCACCATATTTTTTGAAATTGATAAAATTTCAAAATAGAGACTTGTATCCTTACAAGATGCATTAAATAAACGTTGGACATAAAATACACTTGCAGGTTTAAATTCAAGTATCATGCTATCAAAGTTTAAATTTCCTGCTCCCCTCAGGATGATTCAATCAAGAGATACCTGACCACAAAGTTATTAACAATCGTTTCAGGAAGAAAAAAAATATACGTTCTCTCACATTTATCCCTTGAACCATATCTAGTGTTAACGAGAAACTATTTATCAAAACGGACAATGATCATTGTAAGAGGAAAACAAGTAGAATATAAACTTCATATTCATGATACAAGCTCCAACATAATATTTTATTCGTGGCGGTTCTAACCGCTACAAAATAGGTTAGTAGCGGTTTGAGTAACCGCTACTAAATCATACGTTGCAAGCGGTTTTGCTACTCAATCAAAAATAACCGCTACAAACTTTGTAGCGGTTCATAGCAACCGCTACAACACCCAGAGATATTTGTAGCGGTTATATAACCGCTACAAATATAAAAAATTTTATTGAGAGCTTTAAAAAAAAAATTTTCTTTGTAGCGGTTTACTAACCTCTACAAATATAAAAAATTGAAAATTTGTTAAAAATGGCATTTTTTATTTGTAGCGGTTAAGAAACCGCTACTAATTTTGAATTTCATGAGATTAGTAGCGGTTTTTAAAACCGTTACTAATTTCATGAAATTCAAAATTGGCGCCAAAAAATTTAAATTTAGCTCTAAAAAGGCGCGTTATTTAGTAGCGGTTTAATAACCGCTACAAATATTTAAAATTTTTTTAAAAAATATACGTTGATTTTTTTTTTGTTTTTTCAATATTATATTAAATAGTTTAATTTGTTATTATTTTATCTATTTCAATTAGTTTATTATTCAATAGTTTAACTTATTAATAAATAAAAAAAATGTAATTGAATATAATTAGTATAAAATTTATATTAATAATATTATTAAGGATAGTTAGGTAATAAGGAATTATTATGTTTTATAATATAATGTAATTGTGTATGAAAAATAGATGAAAATGAAATAGAGTTATGATATATCTAGAAAAAAAATGGTTAGAATAAATTTTAGGTATGTTTGTTTTAGAGATTCGATTGCTTATAAGTAGCTTTTTAATAGTGATTTACGGTATACGAAGTAAGTATGTGAGATGAGTTGTGTCTCGATTTACGTAAAAAACAACTTATAAGCAATCATAACGCCCAAACAAACATGCCCTTTATAGAAAAGAAAGAAGTATTCTAAAAAAAATTGAAAATCTTGTTACCATATTTGATCGTATTATTCAGCTCCTCTACTCATACGAAAGAAGTTGTAAATGAGAGGAAATGAAAGAAAGATAAGGTGAAAAGAAATTGGGGGGTGTTTGAAATGAGTTGTGATAAGGGTATTTATAGGGATTCACGTATTATTTGTAGCGGTTATTAATTAGTAGCGGTTATTTATATTTTTGTAGCGGTTTAATTTTCATCGTGCTATTTGTAGCGGTTAATGTAGCGGTTATTTCTTAGTAGTGGTTATTTATATTTTTGTAGCGGTTTAATAACCGCTACAAATATTATTTTAATTTTTTTAAAAATTTTTTTTTACACAAATTTTTTGCGTTTTTTGTAAAGACAAATTTTTTACACTTGAATTTGATCACTCATCGTCGCCATCCCTACAGAAATTTTGTAGAAAAATTATTGTTATTGATGTATTATTAAATTTAAAAAATTTAATTGAAATGACGTGGACTTAAAAAAACTCACCGCAGTAGAGGTAAATTGTCATCGCCTTCAGGGAAGTAGTTTTCAAAATCAGCTGGCTGAAATGGCTCACTCTCGTTGGCGATGTTATCGCCTTCACCCATGTCGTAAAGGTCTCTTGGCTTTAAATGAACGACCATGTGCCAATCCCTATGCCTCTCGTCCTTGACATAATAAACCTGATGTGCCTCTGAAGTTAGAATATACGGCTCATCATCTTGAGAAATACCAGTATGAATCGGGCGTGAGAAATTGACTGATGTGATCCCTAGGTCGTCAGTTGTCAGTCCCCGAGAAGTAGTGGTATTTACCCACAAACACTTGAACAACGTCACGGTGAAACGGCCTTGATAATTAAGCTCGACCACATCAAGAAGCTTGCCATAGTAAGGGACGCCTCCGAACTGCATGTTGGCGTCACTACTGCTCGCATAACTCCTTGTCCCAAATGTGCCATAAACACCCGAATTCTGTGTTTGCAATCCCTGATCCTGTGAAACCGTGCAAAACTTAAAACCATTGACATTGTATGCTGTAAACCGTTTTGCATGATCAAGAGGGCCGATTGCGAGAGCTCTGAAATCTGGTGAGTGTGGGTTGTAGTCATTTAGTATTCTGCGCGCAAACCAGCTCGGGAATTCTCTGTGGACCCTCCTATCAACTTCCGAGGATGTCTGTGTATGGATCCTGAGCTGATGCTTGACATGACTTCTGAATTCCCTACAATTAATAATGCAAAGGCGTTAGTGAAATGAAAGTGAGAAATGTTACGAAAGATATAGATCGAATAACATACATGTGAGTGTACAATTCTTACCGTATGAAAGGCTCAACTTGAGTGCAATTAATCAAGACATGTCTATGTGCTTGGAACTTCTCAGTTGCCGTTAGTTTGAAGTTCTCAGTTGCTCCAACTGGTTTACCAACACGAGGGATAAATTCTCCTGATGTCGGTGCAGGTTCAGGACAATCGTGAACACGAGGTGGGCGGTTGAAAGCCGTCTCAAGATCATCAAAATACCTTGAGCAAAAATATAGCACCTCATCCCCTATATAGCCTTCAACTATAGAACCTTCTGACCATGCCTTATTCCACACGTAAGATTTTAATTTCCCAAGGAACCTACGAAGTACATAAGAGAAAATTGATATAAAATGATGAAAAGGACGACTAGCAAACATTAAATACGGACAATAAATGAAAGCACATATTTAAAATGAGTACATCTCAATCGGATACATCCAACGATATTGTACTGGTCCAACGAGCTTTGTTTCATGAACGAGGTGGACTGTGAGGTGAACCATCACAGTAAAAAAGGACGGAGGAAAGATCATCTCCAAGTGACAAAGCGTAAGAATGATTTTCGACTGCAGCTGATCGAGCTCCTCAACGATCAAAACCTTAGAACACAACTTCTGAAAGAAAGAACAAAGTTCCACCAAAACGATGGAAACATCGGGAGGAAGTGTATTCTTTATAGCCAGAGAGAGTAACTGCTGCATAAGAACATGTGAGTCATGACTCTTCGGCCAGCAACCTTTCGAGCCTGCAAGTCGACACATCGAGAAATGTTACTTGAATAACCATCAGGAACTTTTAATTTCTTCAACGTCGTGAGGAACACATCCTTGTTCGGTTTTGTGAGGGTAAACTTTGCCGGTGTAAATCTGTCATGCTCATCTGGCCAAGCGTCTTCACGAACTCCCATGTCGCGTAAATCTTTCCTAGCTTGAAGGTGATCTTTTGTCTTACCGGGTTCGTTAAGCAGCGTATGCAGCACATTGTCGCAAACATTCTTTTCAATGTGCATTACATCAAGACTGTGGCGAAGTAAATTAGATCTCCAATACGGAAGTGTGAAGAAAATACTTATCTTTTTCCACTGCTGAGGCGTCGAAGTCCTGCGCGTCTTTTGGCGAGTTTGTGCTGAATCGTCGCTTTTTCCAAACTCGAAGTCAACATGCTCAAGCTGCTATAAGATATCTGTACCGGACAAAGTCTGAGGAGGTCATCTTTTCTCTGGTTTCCCATTGAAGCGATTCCGTTGCAATCTGAACTTATGCGTTCCATCGAGAAACCTCCGATACCCCATAAAACACCACTTTCGGCTGTGGGGAAGGCGCAATGCATCAGAGTCGAAATTGCAAGCTGGACACGCCGACCCAGTATGCACATTCCAACCAGATAATGTGCCAAGGCCAGGAAAGTCACTGATCTTCCACATCAAGGCTGCACGCATGTTGAACAAAGTCTTGCCGTAAGCGTCGTACGTCTCCAAGCCGACATTCCACAGGTCAAGCAATTCCGCAATAAGCGGTTGGAGATACACATCGATGTCATTGCCCGGTGCCTTTTTGCCTGGAATGATCATAGACATAATGAAAGAGCTTTGTTTCATACACATCTAGGGGGTAAGTTGTAGGGAACTAAGACTACAGGCCAAATGCTGTAACTTGTGCTAAGATTCCCGAAAGGATTGAAACCGTCGGTCGCCAACGCAAGTCGAACATTTCTGGGGTCAATCGCAAAATCTGGAAAGTCGTTGTCAAACGTTTTCCAAGCAGCTGCATCCTGTGGATGTCTTAATTTACCGTCTTCATTTTTATCAACGGCATGCCACCTCATGTGCTCAGCAGTTTTAGACGACATAAATAATCTTTGTAGATGATGTTTCAAAGGGAAGTACCTGAGAATCTTTGCAGGTTTCTTCTTCTGCTTTTTCCCCTTCCGAATTGTCTTGTACCTCGATGTGTGACATCTCTTACACGTCTCCTTGCTGGAATCGTCTCCCCAATACAGCATACAATCATTTGGGCACGCATCAATCTTTTGATAATTCAACCCCAACCTGTTGATAATCTTCTTGGCCTCGTAGAAGGTTGTGGGAATCTTGGCGTCGGGGAATGCATCTTGTAATAAGTCAAGCAACATCGACATTCCCTTATCTGTGATCCCACACAAGCACTTGATATGATACAATTTGATCAAGAAAGATAATTTAGAATATTTGCGACAACCTTGATATAAAGGACGATCTGCCTCATCCATCAAGCTGAAAAAATCCCGAGCTGCTTCATTCCCCATAAAAGCCGGCTCAGAGCCGTGCACTTCTTCGTTGAAGTTGTCGCCTTGAAATCCAAACGCATCACGCACAGCATCATTCACAGGATCATCTTCATCTACTTGAACGCCTACTTGAGAACTTCGAGGAAGAGCATCGTCATATCTAACGCCGGCCTTCTCACCATGAACTGCCCAGAACGTATAGTCCTCAGGGAAAGGCTTCACAAGCAAATGTTCCTTCACAACATTTCGTGGATGCCACTTCTTGAACTTGCATTTCCGACACGGACAGACGATCTTGCCGTTACAGCTGGCGTGAGTGAATGCGAAATCTAAGAAACTATTTAATCCGTACAAATATTCAGGAGAATTGCGCGGCAACCTTATCCATGATTTATCCATAGCTACAAGTGAGAGAGAAGAAAGTATAGAGAAGAAGATGAGTGAGAAGATAATGACGAATGCCTAGAACCTTATATTATGAAATTCCAACGTTTATAATTTTGTAGCGGTTATTAAACCGCTACGCCAACCGCTACAGAAATTCCAACGTTTATAATTTTGTAGCGGTTATATATATAAAACCGCTACTAATATTCAAGCCGTTAATTGGTGGGAAATTCAAAATGTACTTGTTGAGTATTAGTAGCGGTTATATATATAAAACCGCTACTAATGTTCATCTTCACGTAGTAGCGGTTATATATATTAAACCGCTACTAATATTAAAGTTGTTGGACGTTAAATATAAAAATAATTTTTTAATTTGTAGCGGTTATACATAACATAACCGCTACAAATGTGCACAAAGCCGGCAAATTTCAAAATTCAAATGATTTGAGTGTTTGTAACGGTTTTTTGAAGGTAAACCGCTACAAAGATATATATACATTTGTAGCGGTTATTAGTTTATAACCGCTACAAATATATATGTTTGTAGCGGTTATACACTAATAACCGCTACAAACATATAGATTTGTAGCGGTTTTAACTTAAAACCGCTACAAATATATATATACTTTATTTTTTTAAAAATTAGATATAAATCATTCATAAATTATTTCAACGCGATCTAATAATATAAATATAATTATATAAAACACAATAAGAAAATTCTGAAATAAAAACTCATAAATATTTACAAATGTTTAAACGAAAGAAAATGTCCTAAACTAAGGAGCTGGGGGTTGATCCTCTGGTGCTCCCTCAAGTGGGGCTCCCTCAGATGCCGCTGGATCGGGCCGTTGCGTAGACTGAACCGCACCATCGTCATCAGCAGGAGGAGGAGCTATAGCAGGAGGAGGAGTATTTGGGACGACGTAGCGAGGGACAGAGGGAACCGCTGGATGCTGCTCGTTCGGGAACAGGCGACTCCATGCTCCCGTGAGCATGGTGTTCGAGATCTCACGCCACTGCGTCTGCTGAGCGTACATCATATCTGCGTGCATCTGCAGCTGCTGCTGCTGCAGCACCTGCATTTGCTGCATCTGGTGCTGCTGCTGCGTCTACTCCAAATCTGACCACAGCTGGTCAATAGACTCGTCCCTCCGACGTCTGACCCCTCTAGAGCTGCCAGCCTCAGAGGCGGCGCTCCTGCCGTAGACCATGCTGGGTCTGGCGCCTATCCCCATACCCCGCACGCGTCCGGGGTGCTCAGCCTGAGCCAGACCCGCCTTTAAAGGAGCCGTCGGGTCCACTAATGTAATATCCTGGATTTGGAATCAGGGATAATAACTTCAAATGATGTAATTAATGTTAATTAAGCATATTTGAAGTATATATTGTGTAATGTGATATTAAGATCATTTGTGATGATTTAATGAGTATTATGATAATCAGGGGTAAAATGGTAATTTACCAACCGTTTGATTAGTTCTGGATGAGGAAACCCTTTAGTAATCTTAATCAATGGTTGAGATTGGAAGATCAAGGGGTGGAATCAAGTGTGGAAGGGTTTATGTGAAATCAAGGTAAGAGGAAGGAGATGATGCCAAGTGGCTAAATAAGGGCCATTGGATGAGTCAAATATTCAAACTTTCTTTCACTCTCCACTCTTAGTCGGTTTTGCATGGGGAAAGGAGAAGCAAATGATCATCACTTTTCACCAACTCATTCTCTCTCCATTTCTTCCAATTCCGGCGAGTAAGCAAGAAAGAGAAAGGAAGGGCTTGAATTATAGGTGAGTGTTTGACTCTAAATGCTCACTTTGCTTTCATTAAAGTTGTTCAAATGTTCAAGAACTATACTTCCATGTTTTCAGACTTGGGATTGGTGGTGTGAGGAAACTAGAGGAAAATTTGAAAGTGGAGGAATCCAAGTTCTGAATTCAGCAAGTGAAAGAGGTGAGTTTTTGATGAAGTTTGATGTGAATGTTATGGTGTTTGCTTAATCAACGAGAATTCTGGAAATTAGACCTAATTATGATGTTAAATGAAGGGTAGGTTTTGGTAAGAGTGTCACTGTTCATTTGGTCAGTTTTGACACTTGGGAGTGATTAGAAATTGATTGGAAGTTGAATAAGGGAAATGTGTTAAGTTGTGGTTTTGAGTGGTTTGGTGATTAGAGATGAGATTCTGTTAATGGAGTTGAATTTTGGTTATTTTGAGTTACCAATGGGTTTATGGTGAAGTTTTAGATGAGAATGGGTAATGGTATGAGTTATAGGACCATTGGAATTCATTTGGTGAATTCTGGTAAATCCTATCAGCTGCTGCGTTTTGGGTATCTGGTGTGAATTCTCGAGTGAGAGAAGAACTCACTCGAGCACAGGATGAACGTGCTCGAGTGAGCATGTTTGTGCTCGAGTGAGGGTGCTTTTTGGTACCGCGGGTGAGTGTCTCAGGAGATACTCGCGGGAAGATTGCCAAGAGTGCGCCTGGCACTCGCGAGCATTGAGGGATCACTCGCGAGCACTGGAGTTGTGCTCGAGTGAGGCTGTTGCCTGGGAGTTGGGGTGCTCTCGGGTAGACACTCGCTGCCTTGTGCTCGCGAGCACTAAGGGTCAGTGCTCGAGCACAGGTGTTTGTGCTCGAGTGAAGGTGGAGGAAGAGGTAGAGAGGTGCTCTCGGGTTGTCACTCGCAGGCCTCACTCTTGTGATGCTCGAGTGTGCTCGGGGTCTCTGCTCGAGCACAGCCTCTTGTGCTCGAGTGAGAGTGTGAAATTATAGGGAAGTTTGCTCTCGGGCAAGCACTCGCGGGAGGTTACTCGCGAGTGAGTGGGAGTTGTGCTCGAGCACGGTCTTCTGTGCTCGAGTGAGAGTGCGAGTGAGGGGTCCAAAAATCAGAACTTAGCCTTTTCAAGAGAGATCTTTGGGGATAGTTATCCCAACCCTTTAGGCATATGATTAGGCATTTAATGGCCATCTAAAGAGTCCAAATGAATACCAACTTAGAGTTATATTGAAGTAAGAACTTGGAAAAGGAAATTAACCAAATGTCCCTATTTTGATTATAGGATTTGATATCTGCTATCCTCGTGAGCCTACTGTGCCCAGAGACATCAGGAAAGGATCAGGTAGTGACTTTTCTTTCGTACCATTTGTGATGCATCGTATGTGTGTATTTCATTGCTTTGCGATAAGTTCGTATGCTGCGACTTATGTGGATATATGTGAGCACCGTCAGTCCAATAGTCCCTGAGTAGCTAACAACGGTTCGGATAAAGACTGTGTGTCTTTCCGGCGGAGAAAGGGGATGAGGATGAGGTGTGATTATGTGACATGAAAGCCGAGAGGCTGATTGTGGGCCGAAAGGTCGGTTATGTGCCGAAAGGCTATTTGTGAGGCTGACGAGCCGTTTGTGAAGCCGGATAGCTATGTGCTA
The DNA here is from genome assembly GCA_963242795.1 of Inga leiocalycina. Classification (NCBI taxonomy): domain Eukaryota; kingdom Viridiplantae; phylum Streptophyta; class Magnoliopsida; order Fabales; family Fabaceae; genus Inga; species Inga leiocalycina. Next base: position 26,595,805 of record OY725322.1, read on the forward strand.
TAAGGCTATATGTATGCACTGCCATGGCAATAGTCCCTGAGTAGCTAACAACGGTTCGGGTTAGGCAGTGTGCCTTCCCGGCGGAGAAAGGGGAGGAGGCTGGAGTGTGATATGTGTTGCTGCTGTATGATGATTTACTTACATGCTATGTGCTTATGTGTGGTATAAATGCTTAGTTACTACTGGGATTCTTTAGAATCTCATTCTTTCCTTTAAACTAATCTTTCAGACAGGGCGACTGGCTCCAAGGAGAAGCGCGTGACCCGAAGTGGTTAGAGTTTCTTAGGGACATTAGTATAGTTTTGTTGGTTTATTCATTTTGGATAGGGATTACTGTATTATGTTTTGGAGATGTATATAGTTTGAAATACTTGGTTGTAATCCCTAAACAGGATTTGGAATTCTAGGTATGTAGTGAACCCGGGGGTTGCCGGGAGTTTGGTTATACACTCTGTTATTCGTAAATGTATATAAACTGCTCAGGTGATTATATTCGATAAATTGAACTTGAGACTGGAAGAGGAATGAAGTTTTAAAAATTTCGTAAAATCCCTACTGCTAGAGGGAAGTTTAAATGGGTTTTAAACCATACGACGGTCTCTAATCTAATTTAATTACCTAATATCGAGTTATAATCACGTGTTTAAAAGCAGGGTGTTACATTTTGGTATCAGAGCTGTAGTTCCTGGCAAGGGTAGAGTTTGCTAGGATAGATCCCTTAGTTGGTTCAGGGATAAAAGATTGTTTGTGAATGATTGTTATGTGTGCACATATATGTTTAAATGATTTGGATATATATAAGTTTTGTGACCATATGTGCATACTGTCTCTGCTGAATTAATGGGGTAAGTTGCTTGTAGAATGAAGAAAACCAGAGGACGCCCCAAAATTCCGCGTGTAGACCCCGTGGTGGAGGTTGATAATGAAAACCCACCAGATCCTATGCATGAGTTGATGAGTCTAATCAAGGATCAGCGGGACATGATCACTGAGTTAAGGGACGAGCTCAGAGCAGAGAAGGCAAAGAATAAGGAAGTTCCGGTTCAGTCTATTCCGGAAGAAACTCAAGAGGAGACCCGTTATGAGGACACTGCAGAAGGATCAGCACGACCTCTAGAATCCCCACCTCGTGCTACCTTGAATCCGGAATCATATGGGATGCCACCCAGGGAGGAAAAAGACCTTCAGTATTGGGTCACTCGATTCTGTAAGCATTTGCCTCCGGCGTTCAGAGGGAGGTTTGATCCTCAAGTGGCAGAAGATTGGCTGAATCGTCTGGAAAAGATATTTGAGGTTCTCGGATGTCCGGATGAAGTGAAGCCACGGTTGGCCGTCTACAAGCTCGAAGGGGATGCAGATCGTTGGTGGCGGAATATCGCCTCAACATTGAAGAGCAATGAAACACCACTGACTTGGGAGTTGTTCTTGCAAGAATTCAACGAGAAGTATTTCCCGAAGTCAGTCCAGCTTGAAAAGGAGACAGAATTCCTTAATATCAGGCAAGGGGACACGGAGAGTTTTGATGACTACTTGTCCCGATTCATCCGCCTGTCCCGGTATTCCTCCTATCTCCGGTACAAGGATGACGGAGAATGGAGCTCAGATATGCTTATTCGTGGTCTGAGACGAGAGTTGAGGAAGCGATTGGTTACTCACCGATTTAAGAAGTTCAATAAGGCTGTGGAGCAATGTCGAATCACGGAAAACAACTTGAGAGAGGTGTACCCTAACAAAGCTATTGGCCACCGCAGTGAGCCTAGTAAGGGTAATGTTCCTCAGAAGCGTAAAGGCCAAGGATCATCTTCATTCAAGGGTGGTGATAAGAAGCCCTATCAGCCTGGAGGTCGTGAACTTCAGAGATTTGCAACCGAGTGGAAATGTCGTCGCTGTAACAAATCACATTACGGCCAGAATTGTCAGGGAGAGATGATTTGTTTTAACTGCAAGCGGCCAGGACATCTTTCCAGAGATTGTCAACAACCACGAGCGGAGCAAAGGCCGAAGACACAGGGTCGAGTGTTTGCAATGACCCATGAGGAGGCTCGTAGATCTCCTGAGTTGATACAAGGTAAAATCTCCCTAAATGGCTATCTATTACAAGCATTGTTCGACTCGGGTGCCAGTCATTCCTTTATTGCGTATGATTGTGTAAAACGCCTGGGTATGCATGTGCATAAGTTACCATTTGATTTGGTAGTATCGACTCCGATGGGTGTTAAGGCCTTAACCACAGAAGTTTGTCTGAACTGTGTTATAACTGTGGAAGGGCGTCAGTCTGTTGTAGATTTGATTTGTTTGCCGCTTTACCAGTTGGAAGTCATTTTGGGTTTTGATTGGTTAACGGCAAATAACGTATTACTTGATTGCGGGAATAAGAGGATAGTATATCCTGTTTCTCAAAGGGCTGAAGTTGTAGGTGCTTGTATGAATTTTCTTTCTACAGCTAAAGCTGAGAGATATATTGAAAAGGGTTGTCAGGGGTATATGGTATTCTTCTCTATTCAGGGGGAAACTGGTGAAACCTTGAGTGATATACCCGTGGTAAATGAATTCCCTGAGGTGTTTCCGGATGACCTTAGCGGATTGCCTCCTGAGAGGGAAGTTCAGTTCCCGATTGACATTGTACCTGGAGCTGGTTCTATTTCGAAAGCCCCATATCGTATGGCCCCAAACGAGATGGCGGAACTAAAGAAACAAATAGAAGATTTGCTTGAGAAAGGATTCATTAGACCCAGTGTATCGCCTTGGGGAGCTCCAGTGTTATTCGTAAAGAAGAAAGATGGAAGCCTTCGGTTGTGTATCGATTACAGGGAATTGAACAAGGTTACTATTAAGAACAAGTACCCACTTCCCCGGATCGATGACTTGTTGGATCAACTCTCTGGATCGTGTGTATTCTCAAAGATTGATCTAAGGTCAGGGTATCATCAGCTGCGAGTAAAAGCGGAAGATATTCCGAAAACTGCTTTCAGGACCCGGTATGGTCATTATGAGTTTTTGGTGATGCCATTTGGGCTAACCAATGCGCCTGCGGTTTTCATGGATTACATGAACCGTATCTTTCGGAAATATCTGGATCAGTTTGTTGTGGTGTTTATCGATGACATTCTGATATATTCAAAAAGCAAGGAAGAGCATGAGCATCATTTGAGAATTGTATTGAACATCTTGTATGAGAAGAAACTATACGCGAAGTTGAGTAAATGCGAATTTTGGCTATCGGAAGTGAGATTCCTAGGCCATGTTATCTCGCAAGAAGGGGTCTCTGTGGATCCCAGTAAAGTGGAAGCAGTACTAGATTGGAAGAGGCCAGAATCTGTGGCAGAAGTACGCAGTTTTCTGGGTCTTGCCGGGTACTATCGGAGATTCATTCAGAATTTCTCCCGTATTGCGTTGCCGATGACCAAGCTCACGAGAAAGGATCAGCCGTTTGTGTGGGATGATAAATGCGAAAATTGTTTTGTGGAGCTGAAGGAGAGGTTGACGTCGGCACCTGTGTTGATTTTGCCCGATCCCAGTGTGACATATGTTGTGTACTCTGATGCCAGTGGGCAGGGATTAGGGTGTGTCCTTATGCAGCAGGGACGTGTGGTGGCCTACGCCTCTCGACAGCTCAGACCTCATGAATTGAATTATCCCACTCATGATCTGGAGCTTGCGGCCATTGTGTTTGCTTTGAAAATCTGGCGTCATTACCTGTATGGTGTGACTGTGGAACTGTACTGCGACCACAAGAGTCTCAAGTATCTTTATGATCAGAAAGAACTGAATATGAGACAGCGCCGTTGGATGGAATTGCTTAAGGACTACGATCTGGAGATTAAATATCATCCGGGTAAAGCCAATGTAGTCGCTGATGCTCTGAGTCGAAAGACTGTGCTCGTTGCAGCTATGATGATACGAGAGGAGAAATTGATTGAAGATTTTCGTGATTTGAATTTGACGAACCAAATCATCTGTGCCAATTACACTGTTTCCCAGGAGGAAAGTGATCTAAAAGCTGAGATTGAAGAAGCTCAGAGGCAAGATGACTGGATACAGCGAAATCTGATTCGGATTGAACGGGGAGAAGTCCCGGGTTATGATTTGTCGCCTAGAGGATTGATTCGCTATCAGAATAGAGTCTGCGTTCCACTCAAGGCGGAGTTGCGACAAAAGATTCTAGATGAGGCGCATAAGAGCCAGTACACTCTTCATCCTGGTATGACCAAGATGTACCATAATCTGAAATCTGTGTATTGGTGGCCGGGTTTGAAGAGTGATGTGACCAAGTATGTGGCGAGATGCCTCACTTGTCAGAAAGTAAAGATCGAGCACCAAAGACCACCTGGTTTGCTCCAGAGTCCTGAGATTCCCGAATGGAAATGGGAAAGTGTGACTATGGACCTTGTGACGGGATTGCCCAAGATCAGAAATTACGATGCGATCTGGGTAATTGTGGATCGGTTAACGAAGTCGGCGCACTTCATACCAATCAATGCTGGTTATTCTCCTGACAAACTAGCAGAGATTTATGTTCGTGAGATCGTGAAACTCCATGGTGTTCCTAAGAATATCATTTCTGATCGAGATCCTCGATTTACTTCAAGATTCTGGAAAGCGTTGCATAAAGCCTTGGGAACTCAATTGAGATTCAGTACGGCTTATCATCCACAGACGGATGGACAGTCAGAGAGGACAATCCAGACGCTGGAAGACATGTTGCGAGCCTGTGTTCTCGACTTTAAAGGAAGTTGGGATCGCTTTCTTCCACTAGCGGAATTTGCCTACAACAATAGCTATCATGCGAGCATTCAGATGGCTCCGTATGAAGCATTGTATGGAAGACGGTGTCAATCGCCTTTGTGTTGGAACGAGCTATCCGAAAGGAAGTTATACGGACCAGATTTGGTTGATCAGACCTCAGCACAGATTCAGATTATTCGAAGGAGGTTACTTGCAGCGCAGAGTCGACAGAAAAGCTATGCCGACAAAAGGAGACGACCTCTAGAGTTTGAGGCTGGGGATCATGTGTTCTTGAGAGTATCACCAGTTACGGGCGTTGGGCGAGCTATCAAGAGGAAGAAGCTAAGCCCAAGGTATATAGGTCCTTTTGAGATCCTTGAGAGGATTGGGCCTGTCGCATACCGAGTAGCGCTACCCCCAAGTTTGAGCAAACTTCATGACGTGTTTCACGTTTCCCAACTGAAGAAGTACCAACCAGACCCATCCCACATAGTTGAGTATGAGAATGTTGAGCTTCAAGACAACTTCACATATGCGGTGGAGCCAGAGCAGATCATTGACCGGGAGGAGCGACGGCTCAGACACCGAAGCATTCCATATGTGAAGGTGGTCTGGAAGGGAATGACTCCGAGCGAGGCAACTTGGGAAGCGGAGGAAGATCTGCAGAGAAGATATCCGGAGTTTATGACTCGAGTAATGTAACAATTTCGAGGACGAAATTAAATTTTCGGGGGGAGAATTGTAATATCCTGGATTTGGAATCAGGGATAATAACTTCAAATGATGTAATTAATGTTAATTAAGCATATTTGAAGTATATATTGTGTAATGTGATATTAAGATCATTTGTGATGATTTAATGAGTATTATGATAATCAGGGGTAAAATGGTAATTTACCAACCGTTTGATTAGTTCTGGATGAGGAAACCCTTTAGTAATCTTAATCAATGGTTGAGATTGGAAGATCAAGGGGTGGAATCAAGTGTGGAAGGGTTTATGTGAAATCAAGGTAAGAGGAAGGAGATGATGCCAAGTGGCTAAATAAGGGCCATTGGATGAGTCAAATATTCAAACTTTCTTTCACTCTCCACTCTTAGTCGGTTTTGCATGGGGAAAGGAGAAGCAAATGATCATCACTTTTCACCAACTCATTCTCTCTCCATTTCTTCCAATTCCGGCGAGTAAGCAAGAAAGAGAAAGGAAGGGCTTGAATTATAGGTGAGTGTTTGACTCTAAATGCTCACTTTGCTTTCATTAAAGTTGTTCAAATGTTCAAGAACTATACTTCCATGTTTTCAGACTTGGGATTGGTGGTGTGAGGAAACTAGAGGAAAATTTGAAAGTGGAGGAATCCAAGTTCTGAATTCAGCAAGTGAAAGAGGTGAGTTTTTGATGAAGTTTGATGTGAATGTTATGGTGTTTGCTTAATCAACGAGAATTCTGGAAATTAGACCTAATTATGATGTTAAATGAAGGGTAGGTTTTGGTAAGAGTGTCACTGTTCATTTGGTCAGTTTTGACACTTGGGAGTGATTAGAAATTGATTGGAAGTTGAATAAGGGAAATGTGTTAAGTTGTGGTTTTGAGTGGTTTGGTGATTAGAGATGAGATTCTGTTAATGGAGTTGAATTTTGGTTATTTTGAGTTACCAATGGGTTTATGGTGAAGTTTTAGATGAGAATGGGTAATGGTATGAGTTATAGGACCATTGGAATTCATTTGGTGAATTCTGGTAAATCCTATCAGCTGCTGCGTTTTGGGTATCTGGTGTGAATTCTCGAGTGAGAGAAGAACTCACTCGAGCACAGGATGAACGTGCTCGAGTGAGCATGTTTGTGCTCGAGTGAGGGTGCTTTTTGGTACCGCGGGTGAGTGTCTCAGGAGATACTCGCGGGAAGATTGCCAAGAGTGCGCCTGGCACTCGCGAGCATTGAGGGATCACTCGCGAGCACTGGAGTTGTGCTCGAGTGAGGCTGTTGCCTGGGAGTTGGGGTGCTCTCGGGTAGACACTCGCTGCCTTGTGCTCGCGAGCACTAAGGGTCAGTGCTCGAGCACAGGTGTTTGTGCTCGAGTGAAGGTGGAGGAAGAGGTAGAGAGGTGCTCTCGGGTTGTCACTCGCAGGCCTCACTCTTGTGATGCTCGAGTGTGCTCGGGGTCTCTGCTCGAGCACAGCCTCTTGTGCTCGAGTGAGAGTGTGAAATTATAGGGAAGTTTGCTCTCGGGCAAGCACTCGCGGGAGGTTACTCGCGAGTGAGTGGGAGTTGTGCTCGAGCACGGTCTTCTGTGCTCGAGTGAGAGTGCGAGTGAGGGGTCCAAAAATCAGAACTTAGCCTTTTCAAGAGAGATCTTTGGGGATAGTTATCCCAACCCTTTAGGCATATGATTAGGCATTTAATGGCCATCTAAAGAGTCCAAATGAATACCAACTTAGAGTTATATTGAAGTAAGAACTTGGAAAAGGAAATTAACCAAATGTCCCTATTTTGATTATAGGATTTGATATCTGCTATCCTCGTGAGCCTACTGTGCCCAGAGACATCAGGAAAGGATCAGGTAGTGACTTTTCTTTCGTACCATTTGTGATGCATCGTATGTGTGTATTTCATTGCTTTGCGATAAGTTCGTATGCTGCGACTTATGTGGATATATGTGAGCACCGTCAGTCCAATAGTCCCTGAGTAGCTAACAACGGTTCGGATAAAGACTGTGTGTCTTTCCGGCGGAGAAAGGGGATGAGGATGAGGTGTGATTATGTGACATGAAAGCCGAGAGGCTGATTGTGGGCCGAAAGGTCGGTTATGTGCCGAAAGGCTATTTGTGAGGCTGACGAGCCGTTTGTGAAGCCGGATAGCTATGTGCTATAAGGCTATATGTATGCACTGCCATGCCAATAGTCCCTGAGTAGCTAACAACGGTTCGGGTTAGGCAGTGTGCCTTCCCGGCGGAGAAAGGGGAGGAGGCTGGAGTGTGATATGTGTTGCTGCTGTATGATGATTTACTTACATGCTATGTGCTTATGTGTGGTATAAATGCTTAGTTACTACTGGGATTCTTTAGAATCTCATTCTTTCCTTTAAACTAATCTTTCAGACAGGGCGACTGGCTCCAAGGAGAAGCGCGTGACCCGAAGTGGTTAGAGTTTCTTAGGGACATTAGTATAGTTTTGTTGGTTTATTCATTTTGGATAGGGATTACTGTATTATGTTTTGGAGATGTATATAGTTTGAAATACTTGGTTGTAATCCCTAAACAGGATTTGGAATTCTAGGTATGTAGTGAACCCGGGGGTTGCCGGGAGTTTGGTTATACACTCTGTTATTCGTAAATGTATATAAACTGCTCAGGTGATTATATTCGATAAATTGAACTTGAGACTGGAAGAGGAATGAAGTTTTAAAAATTTCGTAAAATCCCTACTGCTAGAGGGAAGTTTAAATGGGTTTTAAACCATACGACGGTCTCTAATCTAATTTAATTACCTAATATCGAGTTATAATCACGTGTTTAAAAGCAGGGTGTTACAACTAACCCCTGTGACTCCTCAGGCTGGGTCTGTCGCAGCTCAGCCTGCGACTACTGCGTCAGCTCCTGCCATTTTATGAAACAATTAATAATTATAATTTTTCATTATTAACTTGGTTTTATAAAAAATATAATAATAAAATTACTTACAATGGCCGCCTCTGCCTGCTGAGAGGTCGCAGTCCCGTCACGGTGTCTATGTGTGATGGCGTACAGCTCCGTATAGTCCGTCTGACGGTTCTCCTGCTGTGCCTTCGTCTCCTGAAACAATTACAAAACAATTAGTATTATGAAATAATCAGCTAAAAGTAAGTGAAGCACTTGAAAAGTTACCAGCTCGCTGTAGGTCACACCAAAGGTCTTCGATCCTGCTGTCTGGTGGATCGTCTGCTGCGCCCGAATCTCGGTGTTCCTCTGAGAAAGCTCCTAGAAAAACAAATAATTAAATGTATTATAATTTAAAATTAAATACAAATTAAATTGAAATTATAATTTAATATTTAACAATTACAAAATTATATATCAAAAATATAATAAATACATTACCTGCGTCTGAGGGCTCCTCCTGAACTGGACGAAACGAGCCCAGTCGTTCGGCGGCAAGCCGTCCGGGACGCTCTCCTGCAGCTGCTCCAGAGGCATCGTCCCGTCCCCATCCACCCTGTGGAAGAGACGGTTCCTCCTGTTCCTCTAGGCGTCGCCCATCTTCACGAGGGTGTACCTCTTCCGGTTGGCCCGGACGGCAAACCGCAGTTGAAAAAAATACATTTAAATATCAATAATTATAAAAACCATAATTTAAAAAAAATAATTAAATAGAATTAATTACAAAAAATATTAATTAAATAGTTTTAATTACCTGAACCACCTCCTCCCAAGCCTGGTCCTTCGGCCACTTCGGAATGTGCCTCCACATCGGGAAGTGAAGGGGGAACCGCATCCAATTCGCTCCCAGGTCGCTCAAGAAGCGGTTGAGCAGGTGACCCCCATTGTGGATCGGCTGGTCAATGCCCTCGTTCCACGGCACTATAACTCGCAGGGACCGGTCCATGCTGTTCAGACCGGCCACATCCAGCCTCCTCGTCGACACGTTCCCCTGCTCATCTGCACAGTTGACCGCACGTTAGATAAATTATAATTCAAAGTTAACATTTCTAATTTAAATAAATAATTTACTAAATTAAAAATTTAATTTACCTTCGACCTGCACCTCAAACCCAGTGGACCGCGAAGACGACCCTCGTGGGTTGTTCTGCTCCCAAGCGTCCTCCTCATCGAGGAACCGCTCCATCTCCCTGAACCCTATCGGGATCTCGAACTCCTCCTCGTTGAGGAAGTCCTCAACGCTAATCTCTGGCCTCTCCACCTCAGGCACCTCTGCTGCGGTCGTCGCCTGTGGGATCGTCTGCGGTGCCTGTAGGGGGATGGGCTGAGATGCCGCGGTAGCCCTGCCTGCGCGCTGCCCCCTCCCTCTGCCCCGTCCCCGGCTGCTGCCACCCCGTAAAATTGGTCTGGGGACCTCAGGGGCCTTCTCCTTATCTTGTCCTGAAGCCATATCAACTGTACAAATTAAAAAAAAATTAGTCCATTATTATGCAAAAATATAATAAAAATACAAATATAAATAAAAATACGTGTTATATACGTACCTCAAGTGTGAATACTGCGGAATACTAACCAAAAACTCCTATAGAGACGTCTGAACGCTCAAATCTCGAAGAAATCACTTAGAGAAACCTCAGGAAACAAAATGAGCAAAAGGAGAAATGAGGGAGGTGGGGGTTTAAATAGGCCAGATATTCGTAGCGGTTATTAAAATAACCGCTACTCTAACCGCTACAAATAATTAAATTTGTAGCGGTTATTGTAGAACCGCTACAAATCTTCACAACGTTTGAAATTCTGTAGCGGTTATTGCCCAAAACCGCTACAAATTTCGAAACTTTTGAAATTCTGTAGCGGTTTTTGACCAAAACTACTACAAAATTCTGACCTTTGGTATTTTGTAGCGGTTTATGTGCATTAACCGCTACAAGTTTTGGCGGGAACTTCGCGCCAAATTTGTAGCAGTTTTTTGTAGGAAACCGCTACAAATAATCTTATCGCTACAAACTTGTAGCGGTTTAGGTAAAAACCGCTACAAATACTATAATTTGTAGTGATTTAATATAATCGCTACAAGTGCATCGCTACAAAATACATTTTTTTTGTAGTGAATAGGGCTAGGCTACCCACAATCAAGGTTACAAGGTGTGGCTTCTATCGAGCTTTGGCAAGAGAAATAAGTAAGAAATGATCAGAGAGTGCATCCAATGGTTAAATTGAAAAGGTTGAGTGACAAGATATCAATTAACATAATCATATAAGGAATCAATTGAAATGTGAGGTCAAATCTACATAAGCTGAGCTGGTTCACTGTCGAGTCGATTTGAGTCACATCTACGCCTCGCCATTCTCCTCCTTTCGCCCTGCCATCTCAGTCTGCAGCACAACTTCTCCATCCCTGCCTCTGTTGTCACGTTGCCGTCTTCAGCTTCATTTAGAGTACGGATCATTCTCTCTCCATGACTACTGTGCTTCAGTTTAATAAAGTGTTTTTATAGATATCATTACTTCTAAAAGGACTTCTCTAGGGTTGGATTTTTGGTCTATTGATTTGGCTACACTTGGGAGCTTTGCTCAGCTAGAGAATCGTTGGTCCTGGTTATTCTCTCGTACTTCGTTTATTTTGATTGATTCCTTATCTGATTATGTTATTTGATATCTTGTCACTCAACCTTCTCAATCTAACCATTGAATGCACTCTCTGATCATTTCTTACTTATTTCTCTTGCCAGAACTCAATAGAAGCTGGACCTTGTAACCTTGATTGTGGGTAGCCTAGCCCTATTGTTGTCGCAGTTATAAATTTCTAATTATCTTTCACGAGTATGCTTCTTGTTTGTTTTGAACGAGTTATATTCATGTACCGACATCTATAAACTATGAGGTCTCAGTGCAGTTGACCGCAACTGGTGATAAAATATTACGTTGGAGATTGTATCATGAATATGAAGTTTATATTCTACTTGTTTTCCTCTTACAGTGATCATTGTCCGTTTTGGTAATAGTTTCTCATTAACACTAGATATGGTTCAAGGGATAAATGTGAGAGAACATATATTTTTTTTCCTTCCTGAAACGATTGTTAATAACTTTTATGGCCCCTCCGAATAACTAGGTAGACAAAAACACTTGTGAGTAGTGCTATAGCTTTTTGACGCAAATTCAGCCATCAACAACACAAGATGAAATTGTTTTAAAATGCTGACTCTATCTAACACACCAAGTCAACATGCATCCAATTAATACTAAACCCCTTGAAACATATCAAAATGTTTATAATTAAAAATTCTAAACCTATGAATAGCACATAAAACAAACAAAGCAACATCCGCAATACACATATCAAACTTATTCTACATCTCAAAGAGGTCGACCCCATTTCTGCCAAAAACAATGAAAGATGTTATCATGTCACAATCAATACTCCTATTATATCAAGAGAACCAGATTTGTATCAATCACAAAATCAATGATCACTATCCAATAAATAAACAGGGCAAACAAAATACTTTAAAAATTGAACTACAAACCCTCCACTTGTCAGCACTTGTAAATAACAATCAATGGCATACTCCAAAACTTCAACAACAAAAACAAAATTTCACATTCAAATCAAACTTCAGCACTTGGAGGAACGGCAACGACGAAATGGACGAATGGCAAGGATTTGGCTTCAGTATGCTGCCTATCCTATCTGCTACCCATCCTTTTCTCAAAACTACACCGTGTAGTTTTGGTTGTAAAATGATGGGCTGATTTTTTTTTAAAATGGTGTCTAATATTTTGATTTATTTTTCTGGACGTATTTAAAATATTTTTTAAGTAACATGTAGTATAATATAATAATTTTTAGTGCTTTTAACCCCTTAAAATATTTTTTCAGTTGTAATTAGTGTTTAGCAGACAGATTATAATTTTACCTTTAATGTATTTTTTCAACTCAAAAAATTATTTTAAAATATTAGATGCTACTGAAAACATATTTTAGAGTGGGTGGAAATCAATAAATCAGTATCTTAAGTTTTGGGTGCTTATTACTACTAAGAAAAATATATTAACGGTAAAATTGTAATCAGTCTCCTAAAACACTAAGTAAAAATGAAAAAAAATATTTTAAAGGGTTAAAGGTATCAAAAAATATTTTAAAATTAATTTTTGGAGCTGAAAATATATATTAAGGGTGAAATTGCAATCAGTCTACTTACAAATTGGATACAACTGAAAATTATTTTAAGGGGCTAAAAGAATTAAAAATTATTTCAGGATACTGCATGTTACTTAAAAAATATTTTAAGATACTAAATACTTCTAGAAAAAAAAACTTCAAAATACTAAACATCATTTTTAAAAAAAAAAAAATCAGCCCCATCATTTTACACCCAAAACTACACCAAAACGGTGTAGTTTTGAGAAAGGATGGGCAACGGACTGAAGCGAGATCCGAATGGTAAAGGGCAGAGGGAAAAAGGTTTATAGTAGTGAGGGAGGGTAGTGTTGGAATATTTAAAAATTGTCATGAGCAATTTAATCACAATGGGACATAAATTTTCTTTCCCTAAAAAAACCCCAAATATGGAGGTTTCATAAAGAAATGAGGTGAGCACTAAATGACAAAAAATTATCCCATCCCTCGCCTCAGTCCAACCAAACACTCATTTTTTATCTTCAATCCTCTCCTACCCTCACTTGACCTAAAAAAACCTATAACTAAACACAGCAAAAAAGTGGAAACGAACGAGGAGATGATTGAGTTGGATGGTTCGAATCTGACTTTATATAAAGCTATCGAGAATTATCTGTCTTTGGCACACCATTGAGGGGTCAATCGTGCGGTCTCCAGCTGCTGGTAAAGGTGTTCGTTTGGGATAGTTTATTTTTAGGTAATAAATGCTTATAAATCGGGATTTACGATATATAAAGTAAGTATATGAGAGGAGTTTTATCTCAACTTACATAATAAATACCTATTAAACTTCAATAAATAATACCAAACACACACACACAAAAATGTTGTTTGGTTGAAGTGATTGGCAGGCTACACTTATCATCTAATCGCAGAATATATCATGAACCACATTTCACAACTTTTTGCTTATGGAAGAAGCCCAGTTTGTGACCGTTAGTGAGCATTAATTATTTTTTAAATATTTCCACCAGCATCTCAGCTCTCATTTTCTCTCTCTTCTCTTCATCGAAGAACACAGACCCACACAGATGCTCCCTCTCGCGGCGGTGATTGCAACTGGTTTTAGGCAGCCAAGGTTGGTTTCCGGCATGGGTTTCAGCTACATGTTGTGGGCTATTTTCCGGAGGTCGGTCTAGTTTTCTTCTCCGTCTCCGTCAAAGTAGGCGTGGGTGTCCAACTCCGGCTAATGGTGTTGAAGGCCGCCGGTTTGTTGTGATTCAGTTTTGGAAGGTGTTGACTCGAGGGTTGTCGATTTTTTCATCGAAGACCGTTTGAGCTTGGCTGGCTTGCAAGTGTCCATCTACGGTTGAAGCTCCTCTTGTCGTCAATCTGCTCCGATTCAGTGATCTCTTTTCGCCGGTAAGGTTTAAAGCCTCATTTAACTATGATCCCGCCCTACACCTAAAGTTCCATAGGTGTTCCTTTAATGTTTGATCCATGAGAACGAAACCATATGTGCTCGACTCGTGTGTCGGATCTGTCATCTGTGGCTCTGTTTTTTTCTCTCCTGTAGGCGGCCATTCTTGTGTGCTGTATTCGTGTTGTGGTCTGCAAAAGAATTGGAAAACGAAATGGTAGTGATTAGACATCGGTCTTTGCTAAGGAAAAATAAATAAATGTTAGCTATCAGTAGACATTGAAGAAGGGTGAGGATGATTGATGAACCTGGAGGAAGGCATCGTCGAGCTCCCGGAAGCTAGATTTCGATGATGTTGATGAATGTGGCGGAGGTGACCGTGAAGAAGGTTGAAGGATCTGAGGGGATTGAGAACCGTGAAGGGAATCATCATCACAGCCCATATCGGCGATTCTGAGAGAAGAAGAGATAGCGCAGATAAGAATGGATATTAGATGAAGAGAGGAAATAAGACAAAAAAAGGAAAGAAATGAAAGAAGCGGGAGGAGCTAGCTCGGCTGAGTGGGGGGTGAGTGTGAGATTTTTCTTGTATCTTGTGTATGACTGCTCATAGTGGGGGGAGCTTACCTGATTTCGTAGAAAGCTTTGCAAGGATTTCAGTCTCCATTCTTTCTATACGAGAACTGCAATTCGAACCAGCGTAGCTCTGAGAGCGCACATTGTTTCCATTCATGTGTGGGCATATATATATATAAGCAAACGAAAACCAGGGAAAATAATTTCAGACAAAGTAATAAAAAGGTCAAAAGCTCGGCTTTTATAAGGGACAAACATTTCTAAAACAGAAAGCAAATAAAATATAACAAAGGGCACAAACACGCCTCTTAACGGAGAATCCTATTGGCTCTAAAATGGTTATTATTAATAATTATAATTAACTATTGGTTTTCTTTTCAGCTGATAGCCTTCCTATTATTTCCGACTAATTAAATTTGTTTCACATTCCTCTCAAATGGATCATCTTTGTCACTCAATTAGAGATTAAATTATACAGAATATGTGATTTAATTAATTATGTAATATTATTTTATTAAATTATGTATTTTTTAATTGCCAAATTTCCCAACTTCACTTTTATAAATTTTTTATAATTTTTAATTTAATTTCTTTCTTATCATTATCACAAAAGCCATTTATGCTACCGCCAATCCCAACAAGTTCTACTTTTGCAAAAATTACTTATACAATCATCAATCCAAACACAAATCACATTATACAATCTAACTTTTACCCAAAAATAAAGTTATAATGAAAAAAAGTCACTTTTGTAACCGTTGTTCTGCTTGCATATTCACAAACCTCAAACTTCTTAATCCTCAACATACACATATTTGTCCTAGAGCTGAGAAATCAGGCCGAGCCCGTCAGGCTGGCCCGTTTAGACCTAAGTCTGTAAAGGGCTAGACTTGTAATTTAGGGTGAAAAAAAGGAGGCGGGCCTAAAAGGGCTGGCCCTGCTACCCTGTAGGGCCGGCCCTTTTAAGCCAGTTTAACTCTCTCTTTTTTAACTGGACACAGGGTAGCAAACAGTGGTCAGGGGGCAGAATTAACCTAACCTAACCTAACCCTCAGATTAGAAACGCTATTACACTTACTCATACCTTATTTGAAGCTTCTCTTCTTTAATTTTCTTTTTTCTTTTTTTTATGTGTACGCCAAAATCCAAATCAGGTATTCTATTATTACTAACATTTGAAGCTTGTAGACTTGCTTGATTGTGGTTGTAGACTTGTTTGATTAGTTTTGGACATTAATTATGGTTTGGACTTAAGTTTTAGTATTTATATTTTATTAAATTTGGATAATATTTATGTTTTAAATAAGATATTTTTAGTCTTTAGGAGAATAAAGAAAAAAAAAAGCATGGCAAAAAGAAAAAAAGAAAAAATTTAAAAAGCCTAAACGACCCACGGGCTTTATTTAAACGGGCCGGACCGCACAGTTAAGATACTTTTTTGGATTCGAAGCTAAACCCATCACGGACGGCCCATTTTCCCAGCTATTTACATTAGCAAGTCAATTCATTCCTCTTAAAAGGGGAAAAAAAAATTACCTGTGATGCAAGTCATAAAAATGGTGAAATGAGAAACATCACCAACTATTACAAAGAACATAAGCAAAGTGATAAACGAAACCTATGGAAAAGTTATGCTACTGATAATAATAATAATCAAGTACAAATCGGGCATATGACTAATCCATTTTCATTACAGTTAGTGCACCTCATCACCACCATCCTCCCCTGTTTCTTCTGACCCGTCTCTTCTTTCATCATCACCACCCTCTTAGAGCTCCCATTACACTTATCACAAGGCAGAAACCTACTATCCCCACAACCCTCACAAACTGAACCAGCTTTTTTCCTGGGAAGACCTTCTAGAAGCTTCCCTAATAAACCCTCCTCCACTATCCTCAATACCTCTTCAACCCCACCAATGTAGCTTCCCTTCACAAACAATCTTGGAGGCACAATCCCCTGCTTCTCCTCCTTCCCTTTAAGTAATTCCCTCAGCTCCTCTCTAAACCCTCGATCCATTGACACGTCTCGCTCATAGATTTGAACTCCAAAGCTCTCAATCGCAGCCCTCACAGCATTGCAAGCTTCAAAAGTCTTCCGAACGCCTCTCAACGTCGTCGTATAGATCACCACTCTGTTTTCCGCATTGGGCGGGCAAATTCTCTCGAACCGGTCCAGTGATGGCTTGACTGAACAGGGTTTCATGTTTTGGTTTGGGTTCGAGTTCTCTTTGTCAGAGGTTGAATCTTTAGTGGTGGAGGGTTTGGGTGGTGGAGGCAGAGGAGAGAATCGGAAACTGTCTGTGTCAAGACCTGCCATGAGCTCCCAAGAGTTGATGATCTCTGGTTCGGACCGGAGGGGCTTGGGTTCGTGAAGTGGGCTGGAGAAGATTGAGCCGAGGGTGAAGCGAGTAGGTACGGTGGTCGGACATTGAGGAGGGT
Organism: Inga leiocalycina; assembly: GCA_963242795.1. Classification (NCBI taxonomy): domain Eukaryota; kingdom Viridiplantae; phylum Streptophyta; class Magnoliopsida; order Fabales; family Fabaceae; genus Inga; species Inga leiocalycina. Next base: position 26,612,718 of record OY725322.1, read on the forward strand.
CGAGGTTGAGGAGGCCATAGGTGGTGGAGGTGAGAGAGACGATGTGGTGGCCGAGAGCTGAAGCACCACCGAGTTGAGTAAACTCGTCGTTGTGGTTGACCAGATTAGAAGAGACACAACCCATGACTCTGATTCTGAAGACAGATTGAAACTTGTGATTCTGTGGGGTTTTGGATTTGAATTTTGGGAGGAAGGAAGAGAGTGAAGAAGACGTTTAAATTTGGAATCCTTCGCTGCACTTTATTGCTGTTTCTCGTCTTTTAATTATTGTCGTGTTCAATTTTTCAAAGCCATGGGCCCCAGCGCTAAAGTACAGTTCTAATTCAAAGTTCAGACTTCAAATAAAAGTTAGACTGTTATTGAATTGGAACTGATTATTTTTATATGATCAAATAACAATATTTTTTTAAATAGAATTAAAATTTAAATCGTTCACGTCAACCATGGAATTCATACATTTTAAAATAAAATAGAATAATATTATTTTCTTAAAATGTTGAAGTTGTATCAAAGTGTCAACAGACAACATCAAAAGAATAAATCAACGTTGTCAATCACGGAAAAAAAAAATTAACTTTGCCAAACTCTCCAATTTAAATAAACTCATAATAGTGATATAAATTCATATTATGAATTCGAATTATAAACTCATAAGAATTTAGTTTTACCATTAAATAGATATTATTAGTATATAATTAAATAGTTAAAATATAAAAAACTGACAACAATTTGATTTAAATATATTTTAAATCCAAATAATTAAAATTAAATCTATTAACATTCATAATTTATCGTATTTAACAAAGAAATTTCTATGAAATTCTTATATAAAGCCGTTGAGCATAATCAAATTGAAAAAGTTAACATGAGTTTAAAGGTGCGTTAATACAGTTTTATAAATTAAAAACGTAAAAATGGTAAACTCAGTGTATAAACTCATGAATTTAACTGAGTTTACCAATAACTCGACTCGATTTTATAAATTAAAAATATAAAAAACGGTAAATTTAAAGAGTCAATTCGTAAGTTTGAAAACAATAGAATAAACTGATTGTTCCTTAAAGAAAAAAATGTATTGTCACTCATGCCCCTATTGAGTGTGTGTTTGGAATAGCTTATTTTTAGGCAATAAGTGCTTATAATTCGTGATTCACGGTATACGAAGTAAGTATGTGAGAGAAGTTTTTTCTCGACTTATGTAATAAGGGCTTATTTTCCAAATATAAGCTCTCCCAAACATGCTATGAATGGTATGAGATACTTAGTAGTTGTACTGTGGCGTTTTCTATTGGGCAAATAAGTAAATTTAACAACAAATTTATATATAAGGAACGCTTGACATTATAAAGTATTTAAAGATGTACACATGTACATATAAATTACAATTATGGAGCAATTTTACTATTTTAGCAAAAGGTGTTAACTTGGCTTAACTTCCGTTAAATGACAGTCACACATCTGCCCAAAAAGAAAATGACAGTCACATGGGTCCCACGGTGTCCACATGTCAATGGTATATCCTCTCTTAATTAATGATTAAATCATCACCAAATATGGCGTCCCCCTGCTCCTTCACTTTCGCAGCTTCACCCTCAGATTCATTCGTGCCGTTGAGCATCATGAGGGCGCCGTTCCCCATAGTAGGTTTCATCCTTTTGAGGGGAAGTGGGGTTCGTCCAGTTCATCATCGTCAAACTCATCATCCTCAAAATCATCGTCGTCAAAATCATCATCTAGCTCGTTGTCGCAGTAATCGTCGTCGTCATCCTCCGACATGTCGAACTTGGGAGATCGTTGGTTCTGGTTCGGGTTATGGCCGGGAGGTAATTTGAATTCAGGAAGTTTCATATCTTAAAGACTTTGAAGCTGTTGAGAAGTCAGTCCTCCATGCTGTTGAGGTCATTTGAATTGAGCAAGTATCAGATCTTGGGCTGGTTGTTTTTCCCTTTCTGGCCCTTGTTGTTTCCACTACCTTTTCCATTGTCGATTTGCATGTTCTTCGTTTGGTTAGCGAGGTGATTTTGGTTCTAGTTCTGGTTGTTTGATTTGGGAGCACCCCAGAGCTCTGCATGCTTCCCTGATTTCGCTAAATTTGTGAGACTGAAGCTACTAAAGTGAAGGCGCAGGGGACGCCATATTTGGTGATACTCTAATTGTTAATTAAAAGAGGATTTGCCATTGACATGTGGACACCGTGGGACCCATTTAACTGTCATTTAAGGGAAGTTAAACCAACTTGACACCTTTTGCTAAAATTGCTCGGTATTTAATATTTATGTTTATTTTTACATCTTAAAAAATTTTATAGTGTCAAGTACCTTTTACGTACAAGTTTGTTGTTAAATTTATTCTTTTGCCCTTTTATATTTTAAATTATAAAAGTTGTGTTAGATAGATATATTGGAATATCAAGGAGGGATATCTTGAATGATACTACGTGCTTGTTTGGAATAGTTTATTTTTAGGTAATAAGTGCTTATAAATCGTGATTCACGGTATACAAGGTAAGTATGTGAGAAGAGTTTTATCTCGGCTTGCATAATAAGGACTTATTTTTTGAAAAAACGCTGAACCAAAGAAGCAAGTACCTCATAATATTTCAAGACACTAGCTTTAATTGAACTCAAGGTGTTTTTTTTAAATTGTTATCTGAGTGAGTTAAATTTAATATTGTTAAACTTAATTGGAGATAATCCTTCCAAATGCTTTTTCTGCAACATGAATTTAAGTTTGAGACCTTATGTTTAAACATGTTTGAACAGTTAAAATCCATTTCTCTTGTACCAACGCCTATTAGTAACCCTAGTGTTAATTCAAATATTGGTATTTAAAGAAAGAGAACAAATGTGACAAGGCTCGGATCAACATTCACCCAAAAATGGACTTGACGTGTTAGCCCAACAAATATTTTTCTTTTTATTCAGGTCCTTTTGCATATAGAGAGAATCCTCTGCCATAAGTTATATATTGACCAATGGCATGTTAAATTTAGTGGAAATGGATCCCTTACCAATCTCAAAAAGTGGGTAGGGTTCTCATCTCATGATAGAGTTCGTCTGGTTTTGATTATATTCAGTATTCTTAAGAGAAGAGTTTAAGGATAAAAATGTCATTTAACTCTATAAAGAAATTTCACCGATTGATAGAATATTTTTGGGAAAATGTCAATTAAATACCATTTGAAATTGTAAAACCCTAAAAAATTTATTAATATTTTAAAAAGACATAAAGGTACCAAGTACCAAATTGGGTTTTTCAAGTTTTGACATTTTTATCATTTTACCCCTCAATTTTTTTTTTTGGTAAAATAAGAGGGTGCTTTTGTTTTTAAAAAAAATTATTTCAAAATGGCAAGGGGTGGGATCAAACTTATCCCACCAACCAAAACTCCTTTAATATATATATATATATATATATATATATATATATATATATATATATATATATATATATATATATATATATATATATATATATATATATATGCATTATTAAATATGTATAATATAAATAAAGACGTAGTAGCTTTGACAAAGTTAGTAATGACTTTGACAAATTCAGTAATGAAAATAACAAAATTCGTAATGGTATTGACTACATCATTTACTGATGAACCTTGACTTGCATGTTTTCATCAGCATTTTTGCACAAAACGCTTTTGTCAAAATCATTACAATTTTTGTCAAAATCATTAATGGGATTGACAAGTTTAGTAATGATTTTGACAAGAATTGAAGATATAATAGCTTTAACAAAATCAATAATGGAAATGTCAAAATACGTAATGGTTTTAAGTTTTAACAAAACGAATAATGGGATTGACTAAACGAGTAATATATATATATATATAAATTAATACACACACATATATAAATATATATGTATAATATTAAAAAAATAATGACTTTAACAAAATCAGTAATGGAAATGACAAATTTAGTAATTATTTTGACCAGAATTGTAATGGTTTTTACAATCCCATTATGAGATTCTATTATGAAAACATTTATAATATAAATAAAAGGGTTTTAAGAAATTCAATAATGAGATTAACAAGTTTAGTAATGATTTTGACAAAAATTGTAATGGTTTTGATAAAAACGTTTTGTGCAAAAATGCTAATGAAAGCATGCAAGTCAAGGTTTATCAACAAACGGTTTAGTCAATACCATTACGAATTTTATTATTTTCATTACTGAATTTGTCAAAATTAGTACTAACTTTATCAAAGCTACTACGCCTTTATTTATATTATATATATTTAATAATGCATATATATATTAAAAGAGCTTTGGTGACCTAATAGCAACTATGTTTTTTTGCTAAAGGGGTGGAATGGGTTCAATCCCACCCTCTTGCCATTCTCAAATAATTTTTTTGAAAAAAAAAAAAACGCCCCTCCCCCACCGAAAAAGATCCCTCTAGTAGGAGCTCCTGTGGCCACCAGGGCTCCGGCAGTGGGGCACCACTCATATTTTTTTAAAAAAAATTGAGGGGTAAAATGGTAAAATTGTCAAAATTTGAAAAACCCAATTTGGTATTTGGTACCTTTATGTCTTTTTAAAGTGTTAATAAACTTTTTAGGGTGTTATAATTTCAAATGGTATTTAATCGGCATTTTCCCAATATTTTTCTTATCTTTTTCACAATACACTACTACAAAAAACCTAATAAATGGTGCTTATATTTATGAATACTATGGTGTTTACCAAACGCCATAACTTTCAATGCCGTAAAAGCAAGCTACGATGCTTCTTGAATTTCATCTTGAAGCGCTAAAGGAGGTCATGGGTCCTCCTATGGCGCTTCATCTTGAAGTGTCATAGGAGAGTTAAACCTCTTACGACCCTTCTCTAGAGAAGCGACATAAGAGATGAGGAAATTTTTTTATGTAATTATTTTCTTTTCTTGAACATGGTGAACTCAGGCCAATTCATTAAATCTATAGCAATTCAAATTGAGAGAGGAAAAAAAAGTCAAACAGAATGAAATAAACAAAGCAAAATAAAATGAAACAACACATAACTAACTCATAAAATGAGTATTAAATGTATGTATGGAATTACAATATAATAACAATTGTAACATACAACTAATTTTATGAGAATAAACAACACATACAAGAATATACAAGAAACAACTTAATGTATGTACCTAGGTATTAGCTAATTTCCTGACCATATATTCACACAATTCCTCAATGATTTCATCCACTTGTCGGTCAGTCAATTGGGCGTAACGTTGATCTTTATAATACTACATAAAAATCATGCACATAGTGAATTAAAATCATTAAGAATCAATAATTAACTTATACACTTGTCAATTAAATTTAAAACACAGTATGAACTGTAAGTAAAAGAATTGAACTTACTTTCGCAGGGACATAATTTAGATGATGATGGATAACTACATCTTTTATAAATTTCATAACGTAATAACTGCAATCATTGTTGTTTGGTTGGAATGGGTACTGCAACAATATAAAGAAATAGTAAAGCCAATTTTTGAAGAAAAAATTTTGAATGACAAATTTGAGTAAATCTATATATAAGCACTGCAATCTTCCTTCATGTATAGGCTTTGACTGGATTTTTGTGCATAGAATAGCTCAATCCAATGTTGCTTCGGTAAGCGATCAATGCACTTACAAAACAAGTAGTGACTGATTAATTTTAGTTATTCAATAATCACACACACAAATATTTATAGACACACTCATACACTTAATTATTGATTATCATCATTAGATTAGGTTGGTTCTCTGGATAACCAGCCACTAGAGGATCCACATAGTAAACACGAGGGCCTCCAGCTGATGCTGGATGGATAACAAGCAAAATCTAATGTCCCCTAAAATATTTTGAAAATTTTACTTCGACAATAATGTTATGGTAAAAGTGAAAGAATAAAAAATCATACATTATTAAAATATTGTCACAAATAACCGCATTTAGCATTTCTTGAATACCATCGTCCTAATCATCACACATGCTTCGATCAAACTCATTCAAAGGACCAATCGTGGTATTCACTCTTTCAATATATGCATCATCCGTCTCACTGTGCCTTATCCATCGTGTATATGATTGATCAATTCCATGACACACTAAATGATCTAGCAAGTCAAGTGGACTAATCCGCTTTCTATAACAACAATATAAGCAAGGACACAATATTTTGTTAAGATCATTTGTATGCTTGCTTGCAAATCTAATAAACTCTTTCACTCCATCTATATATTCCCTTTAGCATCAATCAGATGGCATTTATTTTCGATCCATCTATACTTTAAACATATTTTTATAACTGGTTAGTTGCTTGCCTCTTGCAGTTACTAATTACTTTTATGTTCTGCCATTTTTTTTTTTTAAACCAACAACATAACGTCCTCAAATTTTAATTTTTCCAAGTATTAAATCAACCAATTAATGCCGCAGCATCATAATAATTTTTCACAGCTCACACCAAAATAAATCAAAGGAATATTACATAGTTCAACATTTCAATGATATTTAACGTTTTGACTAGTTCAAAACTCCTTTAATGATTGGTAGGACACATAAGAAATCTTCAGGCAATCAACTATTCTAAATTGATGACAAATCTTCGGCATCCAAATTTAAAAGGGAACAAAAAAATGTATAGTATGACTTAAGTTTCTGTTAAAAAAAATACATAAAGACTTACAAGCTAGAAAATTCTATAGGCTGAGACAGGGAACAAACACAGACGGGAGACCAAGCTTTAAGAAGACAATTGATATTCCAAATAAAAACCTGAAAAAAAAATTATGAGCACACATATAAGATTCATGACAGATTTTAACAAAATAAAAAAAGGAGAAGAAGAAAACATACGGTCTTAAACTTATAGATAAAAAAAAATTACGAGCTGGGAAACTTTTTCTTAGAGGTTCAGACAAAGCAAAGAATGTGGGTGACCAAGCTTTGGACTGTAACGGAAGTGCGGTGACCAAAAAGATATAAGGAAATGTGCACGAGGAGACACAAAAATTAAAAGTGGGGACCAACGAAACTTCTAATTCCCGCCATCGAAGAGAGGAGGGAGTGGGGACAATGGATAAGAAAAGGTAGAGTAGGGACCAAACGGAGATAATGTGGTGGACCAATTAGTTTTAGGAAATGGAGAACTGAAGGATGCACGAGAAAGACGATAATGGCAGATTGTGAAAATTTATATCACTTTATACGGCGCTTTCTTTTTAAGTGCCATTTAAAGTGTTACCATGAGGCCTTGTCGCACACCTGCCAAGACTAGCCAATGCTGATTTGATTAGTTAAGGCACTCCATAAGCTTCACTGAAAAGCCTGAAGTTAATTAAGGCAAGCTTCATCACCTTCCTTCATCATTTAGTTTATATATCACACTTCATTTATTCACTTTCATGTGAATAATTCATTTCTTTCCTTTAATGTGAACAATCTTAATTTATCACTATTCATTTTATTTGTCTTACGTTATCATAATAATAATAATGATAATGTAATATCATTATTCATTTATCTTATTTTATATCGATATTATTTTTTCAAAATTACTTTATACTTCATGTTTGAAAAAGTATTGGACATTTTTTTTTATAAGGATGCAACGGCATTTCATGTGCAAGCGCCATAGCTCCTTATTTATTTATTTTTGTATATTGAATGGATTCTACGACGTTTTCATATGAAGAGCCGTAGCTTTAATATGCCTTATTCCGGCCCAAGCTACGACGCTTTTTAAGAAAGCATCATAGCTGGAATAATTTTATAGCAATTGTTTTTATTCGAAAAAACCTTTATTTGACGCTAAAAAATAAAGTGCCGGATAAGGGTGGAAGTAAGTCAAAAGGATTCAATAAATTTTGACAGATTTTTTTGAAAAAATAAATATTTTGTATAACGCTTATCTAGAAAAGTGTTGCACAAGTCTAATACTAAACTTTTATGTTTATATTAGAAATTGTTGTAGCTTCTAAACTTTTTTTAAAAAATAAACTACTATCTACGAGACTTCTTCAAAAAAAAAAAAAAAAAAAACATTAAAAAGGGTGCCGTTAAATTCCTCTACAATGACAAAACTGGGAAATCCACTGAAAAACAATCCAGAATGTGTTGAAGATTAAGTACATGCGTTCAAATTAATAGGCAATTAATTTGACCATGCCTGTTGGTCAAGACTTCTAGGATATAGACCATGATCACCAGCTTTGTGTTCATAATAATTTAGTTAGATACGGCGTACGAAGATGAATCTAGGCAAATAGCATAACCTAGAAATTAAATTGTAGATATTTTTTCGCCATTTCAAAGAGATTTGTATCCAGATATATCAATATCTTAATTTGGTGCTTTACTTCTTTCTAAGGAACGAAAAATCGGATCAGGTAATGAACCGGTCACAGTACAGGTTCAAGGGTTAATGAGTTAACCAGGATCTAACCGGTAGTTGAACCGGTCATAATCGGTCATATTAAAATATTATAATTTATTAGTGATAATATATATTAATATATTTTTAAACTTCTATAGATAAAAATAAATATTTTTAGAAAAAAAAATATTTAAAATCTATTAGTATTAGTTATAATACCTATACTTATGCAAAGATATCTTATTTCCTATAATTATTATATCTTTTTAAATAATTTTTTTCATTATTTTCTTCATTTTTTTAGATTTGTTCTTTCTTTATCTATTTTTCTTTTCATTTTAGTCTTCAACTTTCCATTTTGCCCTTAAAAACACAAAATAAAAATTTGGAAAATTTTAAAAAAAAAGAAGAAAGAAAGAAACCGGGTCAACCGGTTTTATCGGTTTTAACTGGTTCAACCAGTATGACTGGTTTACTGATCAAACTGGACCGGACCAGGGACCGGTTCCTGGTTCAACCAGTCGAACCGGCTAGTCCGGTCCGGTTTTTTGTACTCTACTTCTTTCTTTCTTTTTTGTGTGTTGAAATTCATAATAGTAAAGTACTCTCTCTCATCTATAATAAGACACTTTAATTATATCATGGAAAATAAGAAATGATAATTATGTCATTTAATGTCTCAAAATACAAATTTTTTTCACTCTTACATTTTTTGGGAAATGTGTTTAATTATATTGGGAGTGTTATTTTAGAAAGGGGATATAATGAGTAGGATAAAGTTGAAAAGTGAGTATTAATTATAGGGGTAAAATAGAAAAAAAATGCATTAATTAAACAAGAGATAACTTATATTCAAGATCATACATTTCTTATAGAAGTGTCATGTATTGTAGATTGGAAGTAATATATTACTATTGGATATTTGGATCTCACATATATTAGTAAAATCATTTTCTAATGTCCTAACATTAATGAACATTTATTGTAGATTTCCTTACTAGGCTTTTACTCCTCTTATAAAACCCAACGTGTTTCACTTTCATAGAAATCATGAAAAACACTAAATTGTGGTTTCAGAAACATCCAAATCATAGTTTTAGAAGCTATTTTTCGTAAATCGAGATAAAATTTCTCTCACATACTTATTTCATAAATCGTAAAAACTATTCTCAAAAGCTAATCCAAACATCTTACTCATTCTTCCTCAAAATTTAACAATTTATCAACTTTCCCATAATTTATTATACACCATGTCCAATGAAAATAAAGTCTACTCACATAACAATAAACAAATGGTCAAATTGAAAATTTATATGAAAAATTGGGTTAAGATACAATTTTGTCGTGGAAAGAACCACTCAAGAGTGTTGAGTATCTAAAAGTTTTTTGAGAAGCAATTTCAACCCAAAAGTATCAAAAATGAAGCAAATTCACCCTAAACATTAAAAAACTAACCTTGATCTTTAAAAATAAATTGATGTTGACAGGTAAATTTGCTCTTCAAACAACTTATGAATACACAATGCTTTTAAATGGTTACTTCTAGGATAAAATTGCACCTTAACCCAAAATTTAATTATGTACTTATAAATATGACAAATAAATTGTCTCTCTATATATGTTTCTTAAAACTCATTCACCACTTTCATGGCTAATGGTGTGCAAAGACCAATTTGTTCCTTATTATAAATCATATGTAACTCATTCTCACAAATCAATAAATACATTAAATTGATGAATTTTTTCAGATTTACTAGTAAAGATTTTTTTCCTCATTGCATTAACAAATCATTATCACCTCTCTTTCATCTTTCTCTCTTTTCAATGATAATTAAATAAGGATAAAATTAAAAAAATAGTCATTAATAACTCTACAACTAACTTATATTTGAGACTAAAAATTTCTCCTAGTAACTTATAATCAGGACAATATTAGGAATAGAAAGCATCATAATCCAACAAAATAAATGAGAATCCACCTTTAATTAATTACCATATCTCACCAAATTGCCTGCTTGGATGGAATACATTGTTGGAGAACCTTCTTGCCTATATAAGCTACACGACACAGAGCCACACAACACAGAATTTTGGTGATCAAAATTGAAAAGCGAGTGTCTGTGAGAGTTGTGGAAAATGTGTGTTGGTATCTTCAATAATGATGGAGGTTGCTTGGTGCAGCTCAGGAATTTGCTTTCTGTTTTTTTTTTGGAATTGGTGAGAAAACGAATTCCCGAGCTACCTCAAGCAACCTCTGCACATTGTTGACAAAAATTCTGAAACCTGCCCTCCCTCTATTACGAGTCTGCGTCAAGGAGACGAAAAAGAAAAATGAGGTTTATAAAGCTCTTGGTTCTCCAACTCCAATTATCACTTTTTTTTTTTGTGATGTCCTTCTTCTAAGGACTCATGCCATGATACAATGGCACTTGTTGTATTTAGAGTCAGCCAATCAGAAAGAGCTACCTCTCCTATGAAGGGTTCTGAACCTGAGGCGCTGACCAACAAGAGGCTGCAGAGCCCCTAGAGATTTTAGCTTTTAAAGGGGGGTCTTGGGTTCCCCAACTTCAACGGCCAACTTTTAAACTGTTTCTTTGTGATTTGTTGTTACAGATTCTGTGTCTTGTGTATGACTTGGATATGGTCTTTCTCAGTCCAGATGCGTAGGAATGAAAATGATTTGGAAGCTAGATATTATGGTATGCCTCGTTTGGTTGCAAGTTTTTCCCCCCCTCAAGAGGCTGAAATGCTTCAATGGAATTTGGATTGCTATGGTTTGCGTTGTGTGTTTGGTTGTTGGGTTTTGTTGTCCCCTTCCCGTTCCTGTCCTTTTGTTACTCCCCTAAATGTGAATATTGGGGAGGATTGAGGAGCCGGGCAATATTCCCAAAATACGAAGGAAAATTACATATTTGCAAGGTTCATGAATCCGGACCGAATTGATCGAGGCACTGAGTCAAGAGTTAGTGGGTCAAATTAAGGCTAAATTGGTGCTAAACTGGAGCCAAATCTATAAAAAAATTGAAGATTTTAGGCTTATTAATATGAAATTCTAAAGAAAATAAAAAAAATTAAAAAAATAGTGACCCAAACCGGATGTTGAACCGAACCGGTTTACCCGCCGGTTCCCCTGTTTTCGGGCTGGATTGGCTTGTCCAGTTCGGGTTCATGAACCATGCATATTTGCCATCATCAGTTTTTTATTTTTATTATTTTTAGTTAACGGAGAACAAATGATTTATATTTATATTTTTTGCCAACTTGTATGACTTGTTACTTACATATACTTTTTTTTGGGTAAAATCTAGGCGGGATCGCCTAACCAATAGCTAGAGATTAATCCTCCTAAGGCGTATAGATCACCAAAGTAGGTTTTGCATCTCCCAACAAAGCATTTTTCATACGCACGGCCTGATTCAAACTCAAGACATCATATTTAAAGAACCCAGCTATCTACCAACTATACCAATAGAATATTGTTATGAAGACAAAATACAAAAGATTCAATACAAGCCCAAATCGTCAGGCCTCTGTTTACTTTATGAGGCTAATTTCACTTCATTTAAAATGGAATGGTCAAAATGAACCTCGCATGGTCCAAGCTCGTTTTAATGTTTGTTAGTCCGTGGTGGAAGGCTGGAGGCATGAAAGCTTTTAAAGGGCGGCAATACTTTTGTGTTTTTGTTAATAAAATACTTTTTTACAGAAGCATAACATGCATTAGTTCATTTGCTCAGCATTACATAATTTAATTTATTTTATAATAACTTTCCATTTTCTATATACAAGCAAGGGGTGAAGCGGCAACTATTAAAGAAAAAATGGTAAAAGTCGTTTAAGGTGGTTTAGATTTGGGAAACACCCAAACCGTGGTTTCAGAAGCTATTTTCCATAAGTTGAAACAAAACTCCTTTCACATACTTACTTTATAAATCGTAAAAGCTATTCTCAAAAGCTAATCCAAACACACACCACCCCACACAAAAAAATCATTGGATGCACTAGTGAAAAGGGCATAACAAATTGTTTGGAGCCCATTATAGTGGGGTAGTGGGGTAGAAGAAGACAGAAGAAAACATTCAATAAGATTAGTTAGCTATACCTCCTAATTAACAATTTATAAAGATATTTGATTTTTTATCAAACTCAATAACATCGTATCATCTATATAGTTAACCCTACAAATAAAGCCTAATTATTGTTGCTGCTACTTATACATATGTTTTTTCATAGGAAGGTATAATATCAAACATGCAGAGTTTTGGGATTTGCCAAAAATGTTCTGTGCAATAAAACTCGTCAGCAAAAGCACAACTCAGTATTGGATCCAGTAAAAGTTGGGAAGAGAGTAAGATGAGGTTCATTCAAACAGATTTCATAAGATCCCACATCAGCCCATTCTCTGATTAAAAAGGGGTCATTTGACTTCCTCCGTCCCTATTTACTTATCTTCACACACAAAAAATACACCGAAGAAAAAATAATCAAAGTCTACATACAATGTACAAAGTAATTTTTCTTTTTCAGTTTTGTCCTTCATCTGACTCCATACCATTTTATCTTAACAACTTATATTGAATGATCTCCTAGCAGAGAGATTATTAAAAACAAATACAAAATAAACCTTCAAATTTGAAACATGACGTATATTTACAGTTTAGAGACAACAAAAATTCAAATCAGGACATATAAGGACGGAGGAAGCATAAGATGATCCAGATCCTAATGAGTTAGAATCCATATTGTTTAAGGATCTGTTTGGTATGAGGGATTTGAAAGGAAGGGAAGAGAAGGGAGGAAAAATTTTTGAGTTAGATTTAAAAAAAATTAAAAAAATAGGACTATAAAATTTTAATAGAGATGTAAGGAAAAATAGTATAAAAAAAAAATTCATTAAAAAAAACTTTTAACCCCACTTTTTTCATTTTTTCCACATCCAACTCAAAATTTTTCCCTCCATTCATTTTCCCACCCTGCCCCTCATGCCAAACAAGCCCTAAGATACTGGAGTTATTGAGACCGTCCATTCCCTGCTATTTTATAATAATTTTGTGTGGTGTACATTACTTCTCCATACAAACATAGATAGTTAACTACAGGGAGCTTACAATGGAGTCCTAGGATAAGGCTCTAGAGGGGCAAAAAAACACATGAAATATTTTAAACCAGAACTTCAAACAACTATGCACAAAATTCCCTTCTTTTTTTCTTCTTTTCAGAGAGGGGCCATATGGTAAATACCACCAAGCCTTTACAAAAGTAGCATCAAATTAAAGCAACAGTCTTGCTCTAAGCACGAAGAGCATTAAGCTTCTCTGACAAGCCATCTACTTCCTCATCATTCACCTCTTCAATAAGCTCCTCCTGTGGCAAAAAGAATTTAGACGACAATAACAAACAAAAAAATGCATCTCATTAGCATAAATTTGAATATAAAACATCAGAAATCACTTGAAAGCATATGTCTGTTATTTATAGTTTGACTAAAATATGCCTTAATTATTACAGATAAACCAAAAAATTAAATGGAAGGCATCTCTCCAAGAAAATAATGCAGATTAAAAAGAACAGGAGGAAGAGGGCTTCGGGAGGTTCCTCTAGATTATCTACATGACTTGGGATATAATGAAATTGCCTGGCAGTTGGCAAGACAGAAAAATTTCTATGGAAGTCCTAACATTTCGAATCTTCAGCATATGCCAATCCATTTCATCCAACGGAAGAGCAAAAAACTGGGGCCCCACACACACACAAAAGCAGAAAATATGGTTAAAAAGAGCAATGAATTTGAAGAGAGATTTCATTACCTCTGGATCTTTACTTTGTTTGTCACCTACACACTTGGAGGCACTGATGCTGGCACTCTTCAACAGGCTACGGGAGCTATTTGGTTGTGCAGCTTCAGTCCCGTCAGGACTATGAAGAGTTGTTGCGACAGACTCGGCGCTTCGCCTTTCTAAGTCATTATTTTGACCAGCTTCATCCATGGGAACTTGTACTCGTTCTCTAGACAAGTGATATTCCATAATAAATGCATATGACTTTGAAAGTCTATCTCTTCACATGGTTTGAAAAGAAAATACCACTAGTCTAAACCTGAGAACTGCCAAAGGCCCCAGATCTTTGTAACCAAGCATTACCTAGGCAAGGAGACATGCTGTCTCTGCAAGGGACTGCTTCGTTCACCTTTGCCGTAGTGCTCCTCAAGATGTGCAAACTGTCGCTTGAACCGATCAACCCCACTGCATAGTAAGATAAGGATTGGACAGTTAGAAAAATTTAGAGTTGGAAATTAACTACCGTTGAAATGAAATAGGGACATCCACTTTGATTTGATTCTAGTTGAGGATCTACAAAATGGAGCAGATGCAAAACATAAGGAGTCAAGGCAAGACAGTTAATATGCTATGCTAAATATCAATCTGGGCCGGTGTTTCTTGCACAATAGCAACGGAACCTTTATAAGATCAGAAAATGTAACTATGCCTACACTGCGAAACTCTCCATGCACTGAGGAGTTAGTGTTTAGAAAATCCTTAAATGCAGGCATTAAATAAGAAGGTAGATGTCATAAATTAAAAAACTTCAAATTATAGTAGCAAAAACTGGTAGACAAAACCACACAGCAAAGCAGATAGAATTAATTAAACTGTATACGGAAACAATCCGCGAAGTTTAATCTGTGAGATCTCTTGAGCAAGATATTTAACAAATCAATGTACACTTGGAATCAGGTATTTTAAAATCAATAAGGTAGACATAGGAAGTCTCAGATTCTCAGCATTTAAAATACTGCTTTACCTTGGATACATGAAACTGGTCTGATCTCCACCACGCAGATGTTCATGGAGCATTTGAGGATGATATTCTAGAATCTGTTCACTTCAAATGTAGCATTGATTACAACCAAAGCAAAAAAGGAGAGAGTATTGAAGCAACATTCGTCAACTGTATGGCCATACCTCTCGATAAATCAACTCTCTAACATCATCTTTAGCTAATTTTCTTCTCTCAAACTCAAACTCAAGTTTTGAAATTGGTTGAGGAGCTGCTGGTTCACGCTCAACATTTGCCAAACCACGAAAGTAAGGATCACTTAATGCCTGCAATCACAAGCATAAAGAAAAATATGTGTTAAGGAACATGAGAAAGCATCTCTGTACGCCAATCCTAAAGCACTTCCACTCAACAAAATTTCTTCATTGGTAATAACTAGTTGCCATATGATTAGGTGAGTGAAGATCGACCTCTTCAGCCGAAGGACGATCTTTAGGATCAAATGCAAGCAGGTGCTCCAGTAGACGAAGGGCCAATGGATCTGCACGAGGGAACTTTTGAGAAAGTGGAACTGGTTGCTTTTTCCGCATGTTAGTAAGGTACCTTCTAGCCTTCTCATTACGAATCTGAGATTTTAAGAATTATTCACAAAAGGACAACAAAAACTGTACAAATTAGACACCAAACTGTGACTAGACAAATTTCAAATTTATAGTAGGAAAGAATTTAAAAACATCAAAAGTATAATTGTAAATTAATACCATTGCAGCTTTTCATATGCTACCTAACTAATGTTAGAAAATAACAAACTATTTTTGGACGGACTAACCCTTGAAATGGTTTCAGCAGGAGGAGTCCCAAGTAAATCGGTCATGAGATCCAACTGGTGCACCACATTTTTACCAGGAAACAATGGCTTCCCAGAGAGCATTTCTGCGAATATGCATCCGATGCTCCAAATATCAATTGCAGGGGTATACTGCAAAAGACAGATTTAAATTATGCACATTTCAGAACATTTTTAAGTATATGTCACCCCACCAAAATTTTCGAGAGAGAGAGAGAGAGAGATGTATGGTAAACTGCTCTACTGATCATCAGAAACATTCTCATGCTGTTTGGTTATCTTTCTAGACAGTCAACTAAGCAAATTTTCAGTAGCTACCAACAAAAATATACCTCTATCCACACCATGAGCAAAAACAAGAAGATTTGTGCTGCATCAGCTATATCAAGACTACCTAATATATGTATCATGCAAGGGCTCAGAATTGAGAAGCATCCTATTGACTGGTGTGATTATTAGGCATGCATGATTGACAATACTATGCCTCTGCTATTTTCAGCCAAAGATATATGATATTAACTACAGAGGATAATGAGGTATCAAAGATAAAAGCTTACTTTTGAGAAAAAAGAACCGCATAATTCTGGCGCACGATACCACCGAGTTGCAACATAGTCCTTTACAAGATAATGTAAAATAAATCATCACAGGGCTTATAATGGAAATTTCAGGTTTAAAAAAATAGAGAATTTATTGCAATTTCCTACTAAAAATCCTGAAGGAAAGAATAGCTATGAATAAAAACATATTTTCATGGTACGTCCAGCAAACTACTTACAGTCCAGAATATAGCAGAAGGTGCATCATTAAAGGAAACTCGAGCAAGCCCAAAATCACATATTTTCAGTTTGCAATCAGCATTAGCAAGAATATTCTTGGGCTTTAAATCACGATGAAACACATTAGCTGCAAGGAAAATATAAAGTATATTATTTATGTTTCACTGTCTACAGAATCCAAGGAATATAGTCAGAAGGATACCAGAATGAATATATTTCAGGCCCCGAAGAAGTTGGTACAAGAAAAATTGATGGTGCTCAGGTGTAAGATCATCATTAGCCTTGATTACTTGATGAAGGTCAGATTCCATCAACTCAAACACAACATAGATATCCTTGAACTCTCGCCGTGAAGGAGGAAGCATTATATGCTTGATTTCTACTATATCAGAGTGTCGGAGCAACCGAAGGAGTTTAATTTCTCTTAGAATCCGTGTGGCATCAGAGACATGCTCAAAAACATCATTAATTTTCTTAATTGCAACCTTTTCCCCTGTATGCGTATCAATTGCAGAACCTACGACACCATAACTTCCTTTTCCAACAACTTCTTGGACCTGATATCGACTTGCCTCTCCATACTCAGTGAAGAACTCTGTTTCTGATGTCTGTACAAAATCATTTACAAACATAATGCATTGTAGAAATATACAGATAGTAAGGAGTACTCAAACATTACTAGTTTAAACTACAGAGATTCCTATGGTGTAACATGCAAAACACGCCCAATAAGAGCAATCAGCAGCATAAACTACAAAGTAAGTGCACCTAAGATACCCTGTCAGAGAAAACGTAGCACATTCACTACTAAGACCATGAAAATTTATACTTCTTCATTAGAGATGTCACTAATGATTAATAGCCACGAAACAAGGTAAGTCAAACGCTAACAACATTACTGTTATAACATAGGTGCAGATGAATCAGAATTAGGCTAAACCCATGCCTGTGGCCCATTACAGGTAAATAGCTACGAAGGATTATCTCTTTTATATTTTTCACTTCTTTTTGGCATAGATTGTTTCGTGAAAATAGTGAAACCGTTTTCTTAGTCAAGTACGAAGCAAACAAGGAAACATGGCTTCCTATCCAGTCCTTGACCGTGTTGCTGAAAGTCATTATTCCCAACAAACAGCAACAAATAAAAAATAAGAATTACAATATCTTCTAGGAAGTAATTATTTGTTTAATTCAAGCTCACTTCTTTGGTATTTATTTCTTTACCCTTTCTTAAAGTTTCAGACAAAACTTAGAGTGGATTTTACGAGATACAACCGCCCAACCAAATCTTACCCTAGATTAAAAATGTACAGTAAATCCAATACACAAAATGCCCGAGAGGCACTAGCCAATCGAATCGCTAAACAATAAAACAACTCAAGAATCAAAGAATCAAAAAATACGTAAAGAGAAGGAAGAGAGGAATAAAGAAAGAAAGCACAAGAGAAAACACCTTCTTTGTAGGATCCATGGAAGCAGCTTTGAAGTCCGCTCGTGTGGGAACCTTGATATGCTTCAAGCCAGAGATATCAAAACCATCATCAATCGAGAGCCCATCGTCGACCCCCTCGCCTTCCTCTCTCTCCTGTTTGGGAAGAGTGGCTAATTGAGAGCGCAAATCTCTCACGAACTTGTGGCTATTGTTGGTACTAGCCATACGATCGGCATTGTGATAGTTATGATTGTGGCTCGCCTCATCATCAGAGGACTTGATCGCAGAAGGAGGTCGACGTTGAAAAAGGCGACGAATCCCGTCCACCAGTGTCGTTCCACCACCCATATATACTCTCCTCTTTGATCGGCTTTGACTAAGAACCAGTCCAATCCAGCATTGGCCGCTCGCTCTCTCTCTTCGCGGATAAAGTTAGATTACTTGTGGGTTTCCTATTGACGATTGATTAGTTGATTTTTTTTACACTGCCCCGATGAGAGCGGAAGAAAATGAAGGAAAATGAAGCCAGAAATATCAAACAGAAAGGGTGACTGAAGGGAAAAGGGGGGAGAGAGAGAGAAAGATGACAGTGTGACACAGATAGCGCCGCGTTTGCTTTTCAGCGGAACTATCCTCGCCGCACGTCGTTCTTGAGTGCAAGAAAAGTTAGAAAACAGAGCGAGAAAGAAATAATTTTATGAAGAAATAAAATCACGGGAAAATTGTCTTGAAAAACCTCATTGATAAGATATTTGCTGAATGAGTCATGAGGTATTAGAGCCGGGAATTCGGGCCGAGCCCGTCGGGCCGGCCCGTTTAGGTCCGAGCCCGTCAAGGGCCGGACCTATGATTTAGAGGCTGAAAATGGAAGCGGGCCTAAAAGGGCCGGCCCTGTAGGGCCGCAAGCCCTGTAGGGCCGGCCCTGTAGACCTGTAGGGCCGGCCCTTTTAGGCCCGTTTAACCTTTTTTAAAAAAAAAAAAAATGGGCACAAGGCAATGGGCAACAAGCATTAGTCAGAGGGTAGAGTTAACCTAACCTAACCCTCATATTAGAAATACTCTCACACTAACTTAGACCTCATTTGAAGCTTCTCTTCTTTGATTTTCTTTTTTCTTTTTTTGCATGTATACGCCAAAATCCAAATTAGGTGTTATATTATTACTGACATTTGAAGCTTGTAGGCTTGTTTGATTGTGGCTGTGAACTTATTTAATTGGTTATGAATATTAATTATGGTTTGGACATAAGTTTTAGTGTTTGTATTCTATTAAACTTGGATAATATTTATATTTTAAATTAGTGTTGATGATATTTATATTTTAAATTAGGTATTTTAATCTTTATGAGAATAAAAAATAAAAAAAGGAATAGCAAAAAAAAAAGGAAAAAACATAAACGGGCCTAAAGCCCGTCGGGCCAGCCCGCGGGCTTACCTTAAATGGGCCGGGCCGCTTCAAACATGTACGGATTTGAACTCGGGCCTAAACGGGCCGGCCCGTTTAGGCCCGAGCCCGTCACGGGCCGGCCCGTTTTCCCAGTACTATGAGGTATTGACGTAATTGAACATAAATAAATATTAAATAAAATGACCACGTTGCCCTTATTGTATTAATGAATAAAAAAGGATTCAAAATTGCCTCATAGCAATACCTCGCTAACTTGAAGAGCGAAGGGCCGACAAAAGCGAACGAGAGTGGGTGTTGGGGGCAACGACGAAGTGTTGGGTCTTTACGGCGGCAACGGCGGAGTCTGGGTCTTTCCAACAACGGTGGCAGAGTAAATCGATTTTCCAAAATTGGCTAAACACTAAAAGTTTTTCAAAACTCAAGTAAATCGATTTAACACTGCTCAAATCGATTTACCAAACTTCATGATACAGGGTAAATCAATTTAAGGTTAGTTAAATCAATTTATGTAAGTTGAGCAAAATGAGACAAACTTCTTGAACCTAAAGGAAGATTTTTTGCACCTACGGAAGATCTTTTGAACACATGGGAAAATATTTGCATGTAGGGAAGACTTCATGATACAAAGTAAATCGATTTTATATAAGTTGGGCAAAATAAGATAAACTTCTTGAACCCAAGGGAATATCTTTTGCACCTACGGAAGATCTTTTGAACGCACAGGAAGATATTTGCATACAAGAAAGACTTGTTGAACCCAAGGGAAGATGTTTTGCACATAAGGAAGATATTCTGAACTTATGGGAAGATCTTCCCTACGTGCAAAACATCTTTCCTTGGGTTCAACAAGTCTTCTTTATGTGCAAATATCTTCCTGTGCATTCCAAAGATCTTCTATAAGTGCAAAAGATCTTCCCTTGGATTCAAGAAGTCTTCCCTAGTGCAATATAACTATGTGTGAACCCATACGTTCAAAACATCATCCCTTGGGTTCAACATATCTTCCCTATGTGCAAATATCTTCCCATGCGTTTAAAAGATCTTCCGTACATGCAAAAGATCTTCCCTTAGGTTCAAGAAATTTGTCTCATTTTGCCCAACTTACATAAATCAATTTAACTAACTTTAAATCAATTTACTCTGTATCATGAAGTCTTCCCTATATGCAAATATCGTCTCATTCATTCAAAAGATCTTCCATAGGTGCAAAAGATCTTCCTTTGAGTTTAAGAAGTTTGTCTCATTTTGCTCAACTTACATAAATCGATTTAACTAACCTCAAATCGATTTACTCTGTATCATGGAGTTTGGTAAATTGATTTGAATAGTGTTAAATCGATTTACTTGAGTTTTTAAAGAGCATTTAGTTCTTGGCCAATTTTGATAAATCGATTTACAACATTCATAAATTAATTTCCTTCGCCTCCGTCACGCAGACCCAAGCTCCGCCACCGCAAAGACCCAACACTTTGTCGTCACCACAAACACCCACTCTTGTTCAATTTTATCAATCTCTCCTCCCTTTACTCTTCAAGTTAACGTGGTATTGCTCTGAGACAAATTTGAATCCTTCTTTATTCACTAATGCAATAAGGGCAATATGATCTTTTTACTTAATGTTTTATTTCTGTTCAATGACCTTAGTACCTTAAGTCCCATTCAGCAAATATCTTCCTAATGAGGTCTTTTAGGACAATTTTCCCTAAATTCACTCCATTTTTTTGGCCAAAAATAAATTCACTCCATGTCCCTATGTGTTTAACGGCTTTTAATTTTAGTCTTTATATTTTTTTTCGTTGTTTTTTATTCATATACTTTGTCTTCTAAAACATTGGTTTCTAAAGTTTTATAAAAAAAAAATCAGGTTTGAAGTAGGGGTGGGAATAAGTAAGGCCTCTATCAGGCAACCTCTGGCCTAGCCTGTTTGTTCAAAAGGCCAAGTTAAGGCCTATTTAAAGATTTAAATATGTAAACAGGTCAAACCTATTTTGTTAAGACCTAATGTCTTTACACATTAAATAACTATAATTATATTTATATGATATAAATAACACAATAATTATATTTTTTTTTCCATTCTCATATTCTAATTTCATGTTGTAATTAATTAATTACAATACCACCCCTACTATTCTTTGAAAAATTTACTTTGGAGCATCCTCTTAACCATTCATGGTTACATCCTTACTATTCTCTTTAATATAAGGTTTTATTTCCGATGATTATATTATCATGTTTGAATTTTGGTGAAATCAATTCTTAATAACGATAATAATAGTAATATGATTTTATTTTAATTATATGTAGGATAAAAGCTTATTCGAAGAATACAATTTATACATATTATGCTTTGAAACTTACCAAAAGCCTACATTTATGTAGGTTTTGGAAGGTTTAAAGCCTACTTATGGTTTTCAAGACCTTGCGACATAAGGCTTTTTTAAAGATATATATTGTAAGGAGGATTTTAAAAAGGCTCCAAGCTCAACCAGGCCTTATAAAGGCTTGAGATTAAAAAAAACCATGCATTCAGGTTCAAGCTTAGGCTTAGGCCTTTAATCCCATTACAAGCTCAAACTTATTTAGTCAAAGCCTATATTGACCTAACCTATTTTTATGCCTAGTTTGAAGTTAATAGTTTTAACTTTGTTGATGTAGTGTAAACATCGTTATGTTGTGGACTGCTATTACTACTTATGTGAACTATATGCAAAAACCAAAATTAAAACTCATTAAAATATATAGACCTAGATCAAAAATTGTTAAAAGTACATACACCTAGAGTGAGTTTAACACTATAAAAAAAAAGGCAACTTAAACCCGTTAAAATTGGAAGATGGCAATTGATCTTCATATCACAGAATCGTCCCCTGGTGCTATTACAAACTTTTTAATTAATGATGTAAACAGAATGAGATTGCATGTTGACTTAGGAGAATAGCTTCTGATGTATTTGTAGAATATCATTTACTATAAAAAAAAAAAAAGGGATAAAGAAATAGACTTTAACTACAAAATTGATTTTTAAGTCGAGAAATGAATTTTCAACTATTTCTAACATTTAAATTCATGTTCTTTTCTTACTTTCAAATCTAATTTCATTAATTTGAAATGAATTAAACAAGATTCATTCTTCTAGCTTCTCTAGATATGAATCTAAACCCATGACATTTACGAACATTATTTTGGAAATTAACTTGTTTTCATGTGTTTGCCACGTAAATTCAAATGATGGATATGAGGTAGTTTATTGTTGGAAATTAACTTCTCTCCGCAAAATTGATTTCTTTGTTCTTTGTCTGTGCATTTAAGGTGCCTTTTTATATAGTTAAACGCATCCCAGTTCCTTATACTTTTTAACAAGTTTTACTTTCAGATTTGGTTCATACACGTAAGTCTACTTAACGCTATTAACGCAACATCAATGAAATTAATATTGTTAAATTCACATCCAAATCATCATGAAACTATAGATATCAGTGTTTTGGACTGTTCTAAATCATAAGAATGGAAAATAACTTTAAAAAAAGGTCACGGACCAATGTCAATACTCGTTAAAAAGTACAAGGTCTAGAGGGAATTTACCCCTTTATAAATGAAAAATAATTTTTCATAACCTCATTTAAAAGGTATAATTATAAATATAAACATACAACTCAAAATTCACCTCATAAATGTCAATGATTTTAGAATCTAATGACAGAAAAACACACCCCCCTCAAAATGGAAGTTTGAGAATTCATTCTTATTTGTAGCCTCAAATTATTAGTGCTTACCTTTTAAACAAAAAAAAAAAAAAATTGACATGAGAAATTAGTATACATGACTGAAGCGGAATAGTATATTTTCCTAAAGTTTTTGTAAATATATTTATACTAATTATGATTAGAATAAAATGATATGTTACTTTTTTATATACATAAAATGAAATATTACTTATTTTACTAAAAACTTGTTTGTTTTAGCTTTTTAAAAATGCTTTTACCATTTACGAGGTAAGTATATGAAAAGAGTTTTATCTCTGTTTATAGAAAAAAGCTTCAGAAACCATGATTTTGTTGTTGCATAAAACATGATTACAAAAATCATGAGGTCTAGTATAATTGGCACTTAGCTCGATTCCTTAAACATCTAGCCAAATGCTCGATCCTTAATGGTGTGTATGGAGAGGGTCTCATGGCCAGCACTAAAGCCCCTTCAGGAGACCTACAGTGCGAGGGGCTTAGTTACTGCTATTAGTGATGGATATCCTGGGCCTACCAATAAATAAATAAAACATGATTACAAAGATGGATTTTGCTTCAAGCATGCATTTAGGAAAACCAAACAAACAAGTTTCCAATTGCGTTGACCGTAAATGCAAACGTGGATGGAAATTTGGCCAAAAAAACAACAAATGGAAATCCAATTCGCTTTCACATATCTGTTTGATTAGCTGAATTGTGTTTTATTTGCAACACATATCAATCAATTTCCTGTTTCACTCGGTTTTATTAATACAATCAATTTAAACATTCGTAAACATATCAAAGTTGGGTTTTTGATAACACTTTTACAAGGACAGTTCATCGTTGACCTCTTTCATCAGGCAATACTAATATAAATGATGTTTTAAAAAAACTTAATAAATTATATCAACTTTGGTTAAATAACGAATATTTATATATATTAAAAATATTAGTCAAATTAGTTGATTGTAATAAATATATATTGATTTTTAATATGTGAGGGTTTGAACTAGTATTTAATATAGATGGAAATAAGTTAAGTCACTGGAAGAAAAAAAAAGGAAATAGGTTAGGTCCCTGATAAGAGCCTATAGCCTAAGCTATATAAAATCTAACCTGGTATATTTCGTGGCTTAGGCTATTTTTACAACGCCTTGCCTACTTAAGTTTTTAAATTTATAGTATTATATAATTATATAGATAATAATCTAATTAATTTTATAAATTATTTATAAAATTATCAACTTAGTTTTAATTTTAAGTTTAATTTTACCTCACATTGTTATTCACACACACTCAATCCTTACATTCATTAATCATTCACTCCTACCTCTTTTCTCTTCGATCACTCAAGATGACAATGCTAGCTCATTTCCTCTCTCATGATTTTTATTGACCACTAAAACATTAATAATTATTGTAAGTTTATGTTAGCGTCCAATGAAATATTAAAATTTTAATAGAAGGAGTTTGCCCTAATTTATGTGGGTAAGGGAAAAGAGGTAAAATTTAATTTTACATGTTACTTGTCATACTTTATCGATTTTAGAAAATGTATCTCATTAGTCAACAAAAAATTAGTTCTTATTATTCCTATGTGCTTATATAACCATTGATATTAGGCATTATTTTCTTTTCATTATTAAATCCTTATATTTTGACGAGAACGAATCCTATGCCTTTAAAATATAATGTACGATTGTAAGTAAGTTTGAAATGTTATACATAAAATTGGGAGAATAGGATTTTAAGCCTATTTAATTTCTTATTTTTTAAATAAGTATTTAAAAAGACTTCAATATTTATCAGACTTTTTGAAAACCTTGGCTCAAGCATAAAAACACCTATATATATGATTAGGTTTTAAATCTCTGTTGCAGGCTTGAGTTTATTTAAGTAAAGCTTAGCCTATTTTTACCCCTAGTATTTAATGATAATTAATTTTAACATAATACTAGTACTCTTTTAAAAAAGAATATTTCTTAATTGTAGTTTATTTTCCTTTTATGTTTTTTAGAATTATTTTGATTTATGTGTGATTGAAAATCGATCTTGAATGTGACAACGACAAGACGACAATGTTGGAGTGATTATTTTAATAGAGTGGTGAATTATAAAATATAGCAGCCATACAGGTAAGAGTGTTAAAATAAAACATCCAGACAAGCTGCCCAAATCTACGATTACGATCCTGTCCACAACACACAATAATTGAACTTCTTTAATTGCACCATTTCGGGCTTTTTCATGTATAATTAATTATTAAGGAAAATCCATGAAAAAAAACTTTAAAATAGGAAAAAGATAAAATGGTGATCTCAATTTCCATATTTTTATAGAGGTGTTAGTACATGATTTGTCATTTTTTAAATCAAAAAAAATTACACCACTACCCTTGAAATCCTTCGACAAAACCATCTCCTCCTCCAACAATGGCCTCCAATAATGGCGATGGTGGTATCCTTGTCACACCCTCATTTTATTTTTACCTATTTCAGAGTATTTGCGAAATCAATACACAGTTCAATGGGCAACACTTAAATAGCATAAACATACTAATATTATGTGCACGATTACGAAAATTCCTTATACGGGTTCGTACTTGATAATTACAATTAACGTAGCCTCACAGCGCTACGTGGGTGTCTAAATCCATCCAAGTGAAACGGAGACATCTTCCCGTCTTCGTTCCACCACTGCATCCCCTTTGTACGGTTCTCTTCTTATTTCTCAGTATACGTTCTGTCTTCTCCTGTCTAAATTGTTGGTAGGGGAGGGTGAGATTCTGGGGAATTTCAGTAGGAAAGCAATACCAATATGCATGCAGGATAAATGCTTAATGCATGATATGCTTGTATTATATAACTCATGCTCACACAATAATATATTTGCGTGCTCAATGTTTCAAATATCATGCGTATGGCCATCGCATAAATAGGAACAGAGCTTCAATTATCCATATATGCTTCATATAATCAAGCAAAGTAATAACATGCATCAATACACCAGCACAAATATCACAAACATGCAGGAGAGGTAAGTTTCCTACCTTAACCTTTTTTCACCTAGAATTACGTGCCTCGTAAAGCATGTCGGAGCTCAGCTCTCTACTTGGTCCTACAATTCCAAATGTACCATTTAGACACTTCCACAGTGTTTTTGGGGGTTATATGGGTCTATATTGAAAAATGACCAAAATACCCCCGGGACCCCGGCCCGGCCCCGCCGTACCTTGTCCGATGGCACGTTTTCCCAAAATTTTTAACACGGGCTTTTTGGATGCATTTTCATCCAAGGAATCCATTTCCAAGCTCGAAATCACCAAATTCAGTGTCAAATTATGAAACTACCCTTGGTAGCCCTTATTTCAAGTTTTAATGGTGTTTTCGTAATTATGCTTTTTTGGCTTTTTCTGAAAAAGTGACCAACTATAACTCCACCTATTTTTACCCACTGAATCCAATGGAACCATTTATTTTATGAAAATCCAGCTCCAATTGCATATTTACCCCTGACAGTCCTTATATGAGGATTTTAAGACTATTTTTGTCATTTCACTTTCTAGGGCTTTTCTCACTTCATACCCAACATGAACCCTACACAATTTTCCATTCAAAACACAATGGAATCATCAAAAATATCAAAATCTAGTCCCAACACTATCCAACACAGATCTGGACGAAATTCTTTAATAATTGAAGAAAATGGAGTTTTATGATTTCAATTCATAAAACACCTTTTTATAACATTTAATCACTTGTTTAACCACTTAATCACATTCTAAACATGATTAGAATAAATTTGGACAGCACCTCCCCTTAGGGTTAGGACTTTCCAAATTTACAAAATCAACCAAACAATATCAAACCAAACCAAGAACAACAATAGCAACAACAATAAACAATAAGAGTTGATGTTCTTGAAGTTAGGGGTGTTCAAAGTATCCCGGTCCCGGATATTTTATCCCGGGAATTTCCTGTCCCAGTCGAGACCGGGACCGGGATCTAGAAAACCCGGGACCGGGATCACACCTTGTGATCTCGGGAATTCCCGGTCCCAGTTTTTTTTTATTTTTTTTCTTTTTTCCTTAAAAAATAGGTTATTATTTTATTTTTGTATTTTTTACCCCATAAATTAAGTTATCATTTGATAAAATGTATATCACATATTTAGTTAGAGTTAAATCGTATATATCGTGATACAAATCATAACTATATAATGTATAAAGATAATAACAAAAATGATGAATGTGATAATAATATTAATAATAATATGTTATTTTTCAATTCTAACTCAATTTGTGTGATTTTTATGATCTTATTAGGTGTTAAATAATCACTTTAAACACTAGATTATAAAAAATTTAACTA
This sequence comes from Inga leiocalycina, assembly GCA_963242795.1. Classification (NCBI taxonomy): domain Eukaryota; kingdom Viridiplantae; phylum Streptophyta; class Magnoliopsida; order Fabales; family Fabaceae; genus Inga; species Inga leiocalycina. Next base: position 26,640,437 of record OY725322.1, read on the forward strand.
ATATAATTATATTATTAAGACCGGGAATTCCCGATCCCGGTTGTCCCGGGAATTTCTCGGAACCGGGAATGACATCCCAGTCCCGGCCAATCCCGGGACGGGAACCGGGAATGGGTATTCCCGATCCCGTCCCGGGATTTGAACACCCCTACTTGAAGTTACCTTGGTTTTCTTCACTTTCTCTCTTTAAAGCCTACCACCCTCTTTCTCTCTCCCTTGAGATTGCTTGCTAAACATAGTGTTTCATGGAGAAGAAGAGATTAAAGAAAAGATTATACAAATTGGAAGCCTTAAAACTTGGATCTACAAAGTCTTACCTTAAGATTTCTCCTCCCTCTCTCTAGATTTCCCAAGCTCGCTCTCTCTCTCTCTCTCTCTCTCTCTCTCTGTTGTTTGGATGTGAGAATGAGGGAAAAGATGAAGGGAGAGCTTTTAACGAAATATCTTTCATAACCTCTATTTAATAAATGGTGGCATAATGAATGATGACATCACATGTGCACTTGATCTTATCCACTTCCAACTTGTGCTTATCTACTTCAAACTTGTGTCATAAGTCCCATTGAAATTGAATCAATCCCTTCAATTAACAATTGGGTTTTCTATAATTATCTCATTCCTTTGGTCAACATAATATATTTTATAGCAATTTAAACATGTGCTCCAACTTTAGCATTTATAATTTAATCTCTTGGCTTTAGATGATGCCATTTGGCATATTTATCTTCCAAGTAAATATTTCCCTTCTCCTAAATATCCACCAATAAAAGAAAAATATGGGCTTTTACTTTATTCCACAAATCTTAATTTATTCCACCAAGAATATTCAATTTATACATTTTCCTTTATTTTCCTTAATTAATTGAAATTAACTCCAATTAATTGAAAAATAATTAATCTTGGGCTAAATTAGCAAAATTATGATTTTGCTATCACCTTTGTAATTTAATTCAATTCTTGAATTTATTTGCCCATTTTCTTATGAATATGAATATTTCAAAATTCACAAGATCTAATTTCCATGAATATTCACCATTCTATTGAATTATAATATATTTTTTGTAAATATAAAATTTGGGGTGTTACAATCCTCCTCTAATAACGGCGACTCTTTCCTTAATGATGGCGGGCTTTAGATCTTCGATCTCTACCACCATATATGGCTCTCACTCACGTTCAATCACATTCGTTCATTGTTTATTCCTTACTTTGTTTCAAACAAAGAAAACAGGGGAGAAACAGGAACACGACGAACTTCGAAGCATGAACAATGGTCACTTACTGGTAACTAGCAAGTGAGGCATTGTTCATGCTTCATCACTTGTTGGTAACCAGCAAGTGATGACGCATCACTAGCTGGTTACCAGCTAGCTAGTGATGCCTCATCACTAGCGGGTAACTAGCTAGTGATGATGCACCATGCTTCATCATCGAACTCCAGTCCACAATGAGTTCAATTCTGTTATATACAAAATATTTTTAGCACACAACTGTATCAATCCATGAGTGATAAATGTGGAACTTGAGTAATTGAACCTGTCACGCCCTTATTTTAATTTCAACACTTTTCAGAGTATTCGCGGAAAATGATATGCGGTTCGGTAGGCAACACAGGAATAGCATAACTACACTGATAATATGTACATAATTACATAATATCCCCCGAGGGGTTCATACCTGATAAATTCAAATAATGTAGCCGTACAAGGCTACTAGGGTGTCTAAACTCATCCCAGTGAAACAGAAACATATTCCTGACTTTGTTCCGACACTGCAATCCCCTCGTGTAGCTCTCTTCTTTGCTCTCAACATATCTTTTGTCTTCTCCTGTCTAAATTGTTGGTAGGGGAGGGTGAGATTCGAGAGAATCTCAGTAGGAAACAGATACCATAATGCATGCATGATTGATGCTATGTGTATGACATGTTAGCTTTATCTAGATGTATGCTCCATAATGACATTTCTGCATGCTCAATGTTTCATACACAAGACTATGGCCACAGTGAAAACAGAAACAGAGCTTCATTTATTCAAATATGCTCTACACAATCAAGTAAAGCAATCACATACATCCTTACACAAGCAACGATATCAAATACATGCAAGTAAGGTAAGTCCCCTACCTTAACCCGTTTCTGCCTCGAAACGCGTGCCTCGATCTACGTGCAAACAGCTCGGGGCTCCATATTCGATCCTACAATGTCAAATGTACTATTTAGACACTTCCATAGTGTTTCTGGGGGTTATATGAGTCTATCTTAAAAAATTACTACAATACCCCCGGGGACCCGGCCCCATCATACCCGGTCCGGTTGTACTTTTCTTGAAATTCTAACCTGGGCTATCCTAACATATTTTCACCCAAGGAATCCATTTCCAAACTTGGAATTATCAAATTCAATGTAAAATTACGAAATTGCCCTTGGCAGCCCTACTTTTAGGGTTTTAGGGGCGTTTCCGTAATTATGCTTTTTCGGCCTTTTCCGAAAAAGTGCCCAACTGTAACCCCACCTAATTTTCCCTCCTGAATCCAATAGAACCATCAAATCATTGAAAATCCAACTCTAAGACCCATTTAGACCCCTGACCGAAATATATGGGTTTTTCAGGGAAAATCGGGGTTTTTCGGTTTCAGCTCCGTAAACACGTTCCTTTCTACTCCTAACCACTTTATTGACTATTCCATTAGGTTACAACTACCATTTAGTATCAATTTGGGCAGCATAACCCCTAGGGAAACCCATTTCCAAAAATTAAAACCAATGGCAATCCGGCGAAATTTCACCGATTAAATTGCCCACAGCAGCTAGAATAGTCAATATACGAAGGTTTGGAAGTTACCTCAAGCTCCCACTAGCTTTTCTTCTTATGGCTGAAACCCTAGCTCTCTTGAACACCAAATTTGAGCTTCCAACCCTTGAATAACATAGAAGAATAGCTTAGGAGTGGAGTTATACGCATTAGGAACCGATTTACCGAAGAAATCACTTACCTTTGTAAGCTTTTCCTCCCCTTTTCTCTCTCTAAAATTTCACACTTCCTCTCTCTATGTTCAGAAAGTTCACGTCAGAAATGAGCTGAAGAAGGAGGAGGATGATTATAATGATATATCTAATTTAATTAATTATTTTTCCCAATTTTCGGATTTTTGCAAAATTCTGGCAGATTTCTTCCCAAACTTTGAAAAATCATAACTAATTCTAGAAAAATCTAATTGGAGTGATTCCAAAGCCTATAGAACCCTTATTGAGTCTAATTTCAAGGAAAAATATAGACTTTTGATTTATGGAATCACAAAATTCCCAGAATTTCAATCTTTGCATATTGTTCCAGAAATTTCACAGTTTATCTGTGCTGACTTCAAAAATTCATATCTTTTTGTGTATAGCCCTAATTGTTTCATATGACCTATCAAATTAAAGCTTAGGATGTCTAATTTCATCCTGTAAAATCTCATAATTTTTGTTCATCATTTGATCATTCAAATGAACATGACAAGCTTACTACCTCATAGGTGATTTCAACAAAAACATAATTACTTTCTCCAAAATTCATCATTTTACTTTCTTAATACCCCAAAGATATAGAAATCATTAGGGGATAAATTTGGGCTCCTGCTAAATTGGGGCTTAGTAGTCCACTCAATTTAGGCTTATTCCAAAGCTTCTAATCCCAAAATTCGGGATATTACAGAACCAGCAAGTGCGCACTGTCAACTCGAGTGATAGATGTGGAACTCGAGTAATTGAACCTGTGAAAGTCTAATAGGATGTTGCAAAAATGTAACACTGTGTTGGTAAAGCCTAATCACTCACCGGTTACCAGTGATGATCTAAACTCGAGTTATCAATGGAAAACTCGAGTTCTGCATCAATCCACCTAGGGATGAGCAAAAACCCGATGGTCCGGTCCAGTCTGGTCTGACCCGAGTTGGTCCGGTCCATTCTGGTCCAGTCCAAATAAGCAATATAATGAAATCGGACTAGACTGGACCAAACTGACTGGTCGGGTTGGACCGAGTTCCAGACCAGGGGACCAAACCACCTAGACTGGTCCGGTCTGGTCCAGGTCAATTTCTTAAAAAATATTTTTATAATTTAGATGTTATTTTTTTTATTTAATATTGCTATAGTTTTTTTAAGGATTTATAATCAAGTTTTATTTCTTATGATGATTTTTATATGAGTATAAGATTTTTATTATCTTAATTATATTTATCATGTTTAAATCTTTTTTCTCAACATATTTTTTTTATTGTTGTTGAATGTTGTTAGATATTCTTATAGATTTATGATGTTTTAATTTTTGGTGACATATTTTATATTATTATAGGTATTTTTGTGGTCATAATTATGTTTAATAGGTTCAAATTTTGCCTTCCAAAGATGGAAAAAATAACAGTAAAAAATATTAAATTTAGGTCCTAGACTATCTGGACCAGTCCAGGTAGTCCAACAGACCCGGTCTGGTCCAGCCCGACCTCAGGTTGGTACTAGACCAGACTAAACCATGGACTGCTTTGTGCAACCCGAGATCTTCTTAAGACCAGACCTCGGGTTGATGTCAAACCCGGTCCGGTCCAGTCCATGCTCATCCCTAAATCCACCTATGTCTCGCTGCCACTATCCTATTTCAAGGCCACAGAACCAGGGTTGACCAACGGTAACGATGACGACAGAGAAGATAAAGAGTCCTGAATGCATTTTCACGCCATTATCACGCAACGCTTTTCAATTTAAAAACTTCCAGGGCTACGCACATCATTTTGTATCGAATTGTAATATACCAGTTCAGGCACTCACACTTATATGGGAATATGAAATTTCAGATCACTTTTTTGTCTTTTCCTATTTTTAAAGTTCTTTTTGAGAAATTTTTCCTAATTATTACTCCCTCAGTTCCTCCAATCCACAATATAATTCCTTTCTAAAAATTTTAGTTCACAGTATAAGTGACTTAAAGAGTAGTTAATGATTATTTTGTTATTTATCTATGTAATTAATTAGAGCCGGGAATACGGGCCAGGCCAGCTCTATAGGGCCGGCCCTTCACTGGCTCGAGGCCAGCCCGTTTAGGCCCGCTTCCTAAAAAACCCCCAATTTTTAAAGCCCGTGGCCCTACAAGGCTGGTTCTTCACGGGCTCGGGCCTAAACGGATTTGAACTCATTTTAATTTAAAAAAATATTTTTCAAATTTTACAATTTATTTATTATTTTACCTTAAATTGAGATACATTATTTTTAAAACTCATAAATTTTTAGTTAAAATAATCATCTAAAGTCCAAATTAGCCTCTTTTTTAAAGTTTAAATGAATAAACCATTGAAGAAAATAAAATAAATCAAACCATTTAATAAGTGTTTACCTGTTATTAATACTTTATTAGATACTTAGGTGTCTCTCATATTGATAATTTGATATAATGATATTATATATATTAATTTATTTTTAAAAATATTAAAACGGCCTAAAAGGGCCGGCCTTACAGGGCTATAGGGCCGCGGGCCTGCGGCCCTACAGGGCCGGCCCTTTTAGGCGCGCTTCCTATTTTAGCCTATAAATCATAAGTTCGGCCATTAAAGGGCTTGGGCCTAAACGGGCCAGCCCGTCAGGCTCGGCCCGAATTCCGGGCTCTATAATTAATACTTAGATGTTATAATTTGTATTTTCCATTTCTTTTAAAACCTCATTTAATATAAGTATAGTTTTAATAAAATTTTTAATTTAAGACATGTTTAATGAGTCTTTTTTTTGTCAACTATCATATTTAACGAGGCAGCCATTATTTTTTGTTTATAATTGTTAAAGTGACTTATATTATAGATCAGAGAAAATATGAGTTATAAACAAATATATATAATATATCACAAAGAAAATTAAAAGGACCTGTGAAACCGGGCCTTTTGGGATTTTTCAGTATTTTTTTAGACAAAAATCATTAAAAAAGTCTATGAGAGACACAAAGTGTCAATAAATTGTTAGATTTCATCAACAAAAATTACTATTAAACTTTAGGAAAATTAGAGTCAATGACCTAAATAAAATAATATTTATGGTGAAGGATATTAAAAATCGTTATTATTTAAAAGGACCAAATATTAAAATAAAAATAATAAACTGCCCTCTACCTAAAAACTGAGCAAATTAAAAGAAAGTCCTCCTTCGATCTTTGGCTTCTTTCACACATACTAGAGGAGTGCAATCATTTCCATTTTGATGACTTTTGCCATCGAAACTCGTATAATCAAACCTCTCAAGGGACGTGACATCACTAATTGCTAAGCTTTGGATTCTGTCCTTATAAAATTTTAGGGTTCACAAAGGTTTCTGTATTTCATGTCTCTTTTTGTTTCCATAAAAGATCACCAAAATGTTCGTGAACATGTTATTTGATTTAGCAGAGGAAATTTAAGTATCGGAGCTTATGATCTTCAATCCGTGGTTTTGCCCAATTGTTCTCCTTTTGTTGGTAGATTTTTCTCTTAGAAATTTATGATCTTCAGTCCCGTTTTCATTTTGTGTTAAAGTTAGCTCACTTCTATTGTTTTGTCACACGTTGTTATGTTTGGTTTATGTGATCGTTATTGCACATAGAAGAAAGAGGGCAGAAACTGCAAATCTGCAATGGTTGACTAACCAAATAATAAAATTAAGATGTGATAAGAGGAAATGTTTTGGATTTTTCCAGGGTTAATTTGATATTTTTATGTTTATATTTTAGTATTTGGTCTTTTTAAATAATTACTATTTTTAAGATCCTCTATAATAAATAATATTTTATCTAGGCCCTTTTTTTGTAATTTTTCCTTAAACTTTTGAATATCACATATCTTCAAAAACAATAGTAGACTAGTTAGTTAAGTACTCATTTAGGATAGCTTATTTTTTACTTATAAGTGTTTATAATTTATAATTTACGGTTTACGAGGTAAGTATGTGAGAGAAGTTTTATTTCGACTTACGTAATAAGTGCTTATTTTTCAAAAATAAGCTATTCCAAACACTTAAATTTGTAAAAAGAAACTGTGACTTTCTGATTTTACTCTTTATCAAAATTAATCCTTACAATAAAATAGGTTAGAGAATTAAAAGTTTGACAATAACTTTACGCAATTAAGAAGGGCAACAACTTTACTCTCCATTTAATATTTCTATCATTAGATCAACTTTTAATAGTTGAGATTTAATAAAAATTTATCATTAAATCTCAACCATTAAAAATTGATCTAATGGTAGGGACATTAAATGAAAAGGGAGGTCAATGGAGAGACACCCTTCTCCCAAAATCACCAGCAATGGGTTGTTTAAGGTGATAAGCAGCATCAATAAACACAAATTCAAATTTTGAAAAACACACTCATTAAAAAAAGGGTAAAATATGTTTGCTCTTTAAATCTCGAAATAGATTATACCATTTATCAAATAAAAAGAGAGAGATTATACTTGACTATAAACAATTATTACATTTCATTTTGAATGGATAAGATGATTAGTCTTCGCTTAGTAAAAAACAATTTTTACTAGAAGTAAAATGATAGTACTTAACATTTGGGCCTCTAACATTAAGTGAAGATGTAATAACCCGCCCACCGCCACATGGGCTTAACGCGGCCGGCCATAGGTCACTCACCACCACACAGGCTTGTTATAGTGCACTTGGCTATCAAGGCGCTCTTAGGCTTTGGACTTATCCTCAGGTTCAGAGTTCAAGTCCTTGGGGAGGCGTATTCCTTCCTTTGGGTTGGAATAAATTCCCAAGAGGAGGGAACAGTACGTGCCATGGGAGAGATCAAGCCTGTGTGACGGTGGGTGAACCATGGAAAACCGCGTCAAACTTATGTGGCGGTGGGGGGTCGTTACATAAAAAGACGCCTTTTTATGCAACAACTCGAGACCACACATAGCACCTGTGGCTGGCCGAAACTACACATAGAACCCGGCAAGATTCCCCCTCCCTCCACCCAACTTTTTAGGGATTTTCCTCTTGACTATAGCGCACTTGGCTACCAAAGATCACATAAGGTTTGTATTTGACCTCAGGTTAAGCCTTCGATCCTTGGGGAGGCGACTCTTGGGAAAATTAGGAGTACCTAAGAGGAAAATCCCTAAACCTGTGTGGCAAAGGGGAGACACAAATCCTGTCGGGTTTTGTGTGTAGTGTTGGCCAGCCGCAGGTATTATGTGTGGTCCCAGACTGTTACAGAAGACAACTTACAAAGCACAAACCACTGAGATCCTTGACTTAATGGAGAAAACTCACACGACAATAATCTATCAATATTACTAGAATTTAAATAATTTTTATTTTTAAAAATTTCTTTAATTGGCGTATTAATTTTTATGGACAGGGTCTACATTACATTCCAAAATCATACGTCTTTCAAGTCATCCTCACACGGCATTTTAACTAACTCATCATGATCGAAGAAAATTGGAAAAAGTAATCTTTTGGTTGTTAAAGTTTTGACTTACTTATAACACCCCAAATTTTATATTCACTGAATTTATTGTAATTATTTGAGAAATTCAATAAAATGATGAATATTCATGAAATTTGAATCTTGTGAATTTTGAAATATTCATATTCATGAAGAAATGGGCAAAGAAATTCAAGAAAGGAAATTATGGTAATAGCAAAGCCATAATTTTGTCAATTTAGCCCAAGATTAATTATTTTTCAATTAATTGGAGTTAATTTCAATTAATCAAGGAAAATGTATAATTGGAACATTCCATCAAGAATAAATCAAGAGTTGGAAAATTAGAAGGAATTATGCATAATTTATTTAATTGAATTACGGAAATATTGAAACAATTTTCTTCCCTTTTTCTTTCAAATTTTAGCCTAGCACAAAGAAATGGAGGGAAAAATTATCCTTGGGATTAAATATGCTAAGTGTCATTATCATGTGAAGAGGGAATTAGTTTATAATTGATTTGGATGAACACATGTAAAGCATTAAAATAATGCTACATGGCCATAGTAATCATGATTAATCATGATAATTGTACACTACCTTGAGTGCAAAGTTGGATTAAATGGAGGAAAGCAATTTGGTTAGTGGAGCGTAAGAGGGGAATGGTTTTCTATGCTAACTAAGAGGGAGGAAATTAGTTCAAATCCAATTGGAAGGCTAATGACATTGTTGGAAGGAGATGAGACCATTTGCCAAGTGTCACCACAAGATTTCATCTTGGAAATCAAGGGCTTAAATGAAGGAAGAGGCATTTTATTAAAACACTTTCTCTTCCCTTCCCTTTGCTCATTTTGGCCAAGACAAGAACAAAAGGGAGAGAGAGAGAGAGAGAGAGAGAGAGAGAGAGAGAGAGAGAGAGAGAGAGAGCTTTGAAGAACTTAGAAGATTTTAAAGAGAAGGAGGAAGGAGCTTAAGGTACGTAGTGATCTCTTAAGCACTTCTTTACAATTTTTCCATGAAAAACCTTCTCTAAACCTTTCTTCTTCATAAAACCCATGATTTTGAAGACATATTTTGAGCTCAAAGAGAGAGAGAAGTGGACGCCTAGAGAGAGAAAATCCAAAATCTCAAGACGCAACTTCATAAATCTTAGATCTATACTAGTATGAAGTTGTTGTTGGTGATTTTTGTCAAGTTTGTGAATTTGGAAAAGACCGAACCCTAAGGGGTTATGCTGCCCAAATTTCTTTGAATCATGGTTAGAATGTATTTAAATGAGTTAATGAAGGATTAGAAGTGGAAAAGTACAAACTTTGGAAGCTAAAACACAAAAGAGCATTTTTCCATTTTTTTGACCAATGTTTCGGCCAGCACTATTCTAGGGGGAAGAAGCTAAATTTTTATGAAACAGATGATTCCATTGGATTCAGTAGGAAAAAGTAGGTGGGGTCATAGTTGGTCACTTTTTCAAAAAAGGCCAAAAAAGTATAATTATGAAAACGCCACTAAAACCCTAAATCGGGACTATCAAGGGTATTTCTGTAATTTGAAACTGAATTTGATAATTTTGAGCCCGGAAATGGATTCCTTGGGCGTAAATACATCAAGATAACCCTGTCAAAATTTTGGGAAAACGTGACATCGGGCCGATCAGGGTCCCTAGGGCATTTTGGTAAAATTGCACCATAGACTAATATAACCACAAGAAACACTATGGAAGAATCTAAAATGATACTTGGATAGGTTATGACCTATTTCTTGTATATTTAATATTTTAGGACCATGTCAAAAGCCGGGAGTGACACGTTTTACAAGGCACACTAAAAAGGGATTAAAAGAACTTTGAGGTAGGAATATTATCCTTCATACATCATGCCATATTTATGTAATTGTGTGGATGTCATTATTTGTAAATGCGCTTTATTAATCAATATGGTTTTCCTAGAGAGGGGCAGTTAGTGCCGGTGTACTTACACTGGGAGTTGGCGAGAGTTCAACCGGTGTAGATTGTAAGGTTGGGCCCTACACATGTATACATGATAATGATGTGTTTATATTGTTCATTAATTGTGCATACCTTAGCGCATATCATATTTACTTTTCACATTTTCTATGAACAATAGCATGTTTCTACGGGGATTCTTCGAGATCTCACCCTTTTTTTCACAAACATCTCAGTAGATGCAGTGGGATGAAAGGTAAAGGTGCAGATATAGAGAAGTAATTGGCTCGTGTCACGAGGCAAGGTTAAAGACAGTGGTTATAATTAGTTTATTTTTAAGGTATTTTGGGGAATCCTGTAATTATAGAAGTTTCCACTGTATTTTGTATTTTATTGACGAACGATGTTAGGATTGTAAACGAATACTTTTATCAGTATAATTGTACTTTTCTATATTCCCATGGAATTCCGTATTTATTACTCTTCGATTATCGAAATGAAAACAGGTGTTAACATTACTTATAACTCAATCCATAAATTTGACCCGGTGTAACTCAGTTCCTGAATTTTTGACTGGCACTATAACCCAATTCCTCATCTTTCTATCATTTATAATCACATCCTTATAAATCCATAACTCATTATGAGTCAGCACTAAGTCATCATATGTGGTGCTTACGTGGCTTTCAACTCGTCATCATATGTGGTGCTTATTTGGCTTTCAACTCAACGGTAACTTGTGATGAGTTATGGATGAGAGGACAAGATTATATTACAAATAATAGAAAGATGAGGGATTAAGCCGTAAACGAGTCAAAAGCTTATGAACTAATTTATAATAAGTAAAATTTTAGGAATTAGGTTAAAACTCTAAAAACTGTTCAACTTTTTCTTTTGATAAAATGATCAATTACATAAAAGTGAAAAAGATTATACAGCTAAAGTTTGAGTAGGGTCAAGGAAATGAGGAGTTAATAGTACATCAGCTATTAAAATTGTTCAACTCTAAAATTTAGTTTTTCCAAGGAAATTAAAAATGACCTTAAACTCTAAAAATTGTTCAACTCGGTGAGAAAGATGTTTTTCAATACATAGGAAGAAGAGATATTGATCTTTTTTTATCTGAATCTATATATAAGTATAATTATTCAATACGAAAAGCATCTTTTATTAAATGCATGATCTCATGGGCAATTCCTCATGCTTCTTCATTTTCTTGATACTTCACAGGCAATGAAAGAATGGATTTATTAAGAAATAATTCAAGATATAGTCGATTAGTCGAATGTTCAATGATCTAATGTGGGATCTTTCAAACTTAAGCAATAACTCAATGACATTAGATCTAATTTTCCAATGGTCACGTCACGTCACATGCAATTGACAGGGAAATAATAATTGTTTAACAGTTTATACTTTTACTGATTCCATTATATGAACTGCATCTAGTTAAAGAATATTCTTTTGCTGGGCCCAAGTCCGTAACCTCAGCTGCGAATGAAGGCCCCAAGACTTGAACTTTCAAGTGACGCCAATTTTTAATTTCATGTTAAAAAGGAGAAAAAAAGGTGTCCCCTATTCCATGAAAATTAAGTATGTAATATACCAGTTTATATATATTTTTCAGGCTAGACATGGAAGCAAGCTCAGCAAATTGCATGCAGTAAAATGTTTATTGCTAAAGTATAGTATAGCTTGCAATTAAATTTTCATGTGTGTGTGTGTGTATAACGAATCAACAAGCTAAGTCCTTATTTCGCTTAGTTAATTTTTACTACAACAACTTGATTAAAAATCATGAGAAACTATTAAAAAAAGCTACATGCACTTAATTAAAAATTATCATAATATAAAACTATGAGGTCTAGATAAAAAGAAAAAATACAAAGGAATTTGATAAAACTACATAGGCTTGCAATTGGTAAGTTTTTTTTGACTCACACACATGTATATTGCCACATATGTCAGCGTTTTTAGTTATCTGTGAGAATATACAATGTAAGCAATAAAAATATTGATAGTTTTCAAAATAATTTAACATCCGTTACGCCCTTCTCTTATTCTTTATGTTTTTTAGAGTTTTTGTGGAAAATGATAAACAGTTCGGTGGGTAATACAGAAATATCATGAAAATACTGATAAAAAGTGTTCGATTACAAAAAATTTCCTATAGGGATTCATACATAATGATTATAAATAATGTAGCTGCATAGGGCTACTAGGGTGTCTAAACTCGTCCTAGTGAAACGGAGACATCTTTTTGCCTTCGTTCCACCACTGTAATCCCCTCGTACGGTATTCTACATTGTTCTCAACATATCTTATGTCTACATTGTTGGTAGGGAAGGGTGAGATTAGAGAGAATCTCATTAGAAAATAGATATCATAATACATGCATGATAGATGCTATGTGTATGACATGTAAGCTTTAACTAAATGTATGCCCCATAATGACATTTCTGCATGCTCAATATTTCATGTAACAAGACTATAGCCACAGCGAAAACAGAAACAGAGCTTCATTTATTCAAATATGCTGTACACAATCAAGTAAAGCAATCATATACATCATTACACAAGCAAATATATCAAATACATGCAAGTAGAGTAAGTCCCCTACCATAGCCCTTTTTGATCCTTAAGTACGCTCCTTGAACTTCGTGCCTTGTAATGCGTGTTCGCGGCTCGGCTATCCACTATATCCTACAATACTAAATGTATCATTTAGACACTTCCATAATGTTTCTGGTGGCAATATGAGCCTATTATGAAGATTCACCAAAATGCCTCCGGGACCCCGCCCTAGCCTAGCCCAGCCCAGCCCTGCCGTATCCGGTCTGACTGTACTTTTCCCGAAATTTTGAACAGGGCTATTCTGACATATTTTCGCCTAAAGAATTCATTTCCAGACTTGGAATTACTAAATTCATTGCCAAAAGATAAGAATGCCCATGGCAGCCATGTTTTAAATGTTTCAGGGGCGTTTTCGTAATTATGCTTTTTTGGCCTTTTCCAAAAAAATAACCAACTGTAACCCCACCTAATTTTCGCTCCTGAATTCAATGGAATCATCAAATTATTGAAAATTCAACTCTAAAGCCCTCTTGGCATGTTTATGAGCCAAATAATTAATTGTTTGGCTTAAAATGATGCCACTTGGTATGTTTATGAGCCAAATAATTATTTTTCCCTCTTTTTTCTATATTCCACAATTTACACAATTGCCAATACATTTTATTTTTCAATTTTTGGAATAGTTAGCCTTTTTGGCAGATTTTCCGCCCTAACTTTAAAAAATCATAGCTAAATTTGTGGGCATTGTTCCATAGCGCTTCCAAAGGTTATGGAACCTTTATTGAGTCTAGTTTTAAAGAAAAATATAGACTTTAGCCAGTTGAAAGTACATCATATTCACATATTTAATTTCTTTGATCGCTGCTCCAGAAACTTTCCAGTTTTTTTAGGCTAACTTCAAAAATTTATAACTCTTTGCATATAGCTTCAATTGATTCATATTACCTATCAAATTAAAGTTTAGGATGTCTACTTTCACCTTGTAAAATTGCTCATCATTTAGTCTTCCAAAACCTCATGACAAGCTCACTGCCTTGCAGGATATTTCACTGAAAGTATAATCACTTTCTTCAAAATTCACCATTTTATTTTATTTAATGCCCCAAAAATATAAGAAATATTAAAGAATAGATTTGAAACACCTACTAAATCAGGGCTTAATAGTTCACTTATTTCAGGCTTATTCTCAAATCTCCAATCCTAAAATTCAGGATATTACATTATGGGGTGTGGATTGTTGATTTGGATAATAGATTGTGCGATTATAAAGGGGACCATTATGGTGTTTGGTATGGAAATGGGAAGCAACCATTTTCTTTCTTTGAAAAATGGAATATCTAACATATATATATATATATATATATATATATATATATATATATATATATATATATATATATATATATAGTTTGATTATTAATGCTAAGTAGTGTTTCAATTATAGATCCCATTATTGCACGCACACCGAAATTAAAAGTTACACCACACGCAACTCTAAATAGAAGTGTAGAAAGCATGCCTTCTTGCATTTTTTTATATGCTCACCTAAGCACCTAACTGTTAGTTATTTGTATAAAGGGTTAATACAGGGTGCTCAAATTTTAAATCATGGGTTTTGTTTCCTCAAGGGACATAATGGTTTAGAGTTTTATTAAATTATAAGGATCAATATTTTAAATCGATTGAAATTTGAAAGATTAAAATTAAAATAAAGACAAACTTAAGAGATTAAATTTTGTATTAACCCTTGTTTAAATAAAGCTTGGTGTACAACACGTATAGACAAGTTAGTTATAAAATACTCCTCCAGTCCTTATTATAAAATATAATTGAGGGATTGATCTTGGTCCTAAATATAAACTATAGTTTTCATATTTGTCATTCTTTTTCTAATTTACCCACGTTGATGCTCCCTCAACAATAATCAAAGAAAAGGGGAAATGAGAGAATTAAGAGAGATGATAAGGTGCTTTAGAAAATATATGTCATATTAATTAAATCAACTAACTTCCTTAATCTAATTAAATTAGATAAAGATATCTTGTATGAAGGAATGGATGAGTAATAGTTTGGGATATCGTCTAAAAAATGATTCTATTTTTCGTAGAGAGAATATTTATGCGATAATAGTTTCATCAATATGATATTAAGTGACATGCCACATAATTTGAGTATTTCCTCTTATTCTTAACATAAGATTTATTTATCTAATTTAATTATATTAATTAAGAAAGTTAGCTAAGTTAGTCTAAAACACCCTAACTATCTTCTTCCACCTCTCTCTTACCAGATTAATATTGAATAACATTAATAAGAAAAGATTAACAAATATAAGAAATAGATCTTATATTTAAAATAAAGATTAACTCCTTAATTAAATCATATATTAAAGACCGGAGGGAGTAACTGTTAGCTTCCCTTGACATAAGGTCAAATGAACAACAAGTCACATAATTAACCATTCATTAAGAGGATGATTTTGTGTAAGATCGTTCTATTGATGAGATATAAAGCTTTCACGGAGTTGTCAAAAACAACAATTTTTCTTTAACTATGGTTCCAACTTCAACAAAGTCCTTCATGAGTGCCCATGCTTTATAGAGAATTAGGAGGAATTTATATTTTGATGAAAACAAGTTTCCCAATTCCTCCCTTACCTTTTTTTTTTCCCGATTCCCAATTCCCAATTCCCAATTCCCAATTCCCTTACTACTGCTATAGCTTCACCCTTTTGAAACAGAGAGTCGTCTCTCAACCAAACTTTCTTATTAAGGATAACGCTCTATACATATTTGATGCTACTATTTGTTTTTATTTTCAAAATATAAATAAATAATTTTATTTTTGCCAAAGTTAAGTTTGGGAAAATGGCAATAAGGCCCTAATTTAAAAAAATAATATCAGCAAAGTCCTATCGTATTTCGTATGTCAATGACAAGTAAAGGAGTAGTCATTGATAAGTGAATGAACTACTATTGATAAATTATGGGACTTTTCCGATATTATTTTTTTAATAGAGACCTTGGTGTCATTTTACCTATTTTTTTTCTTGTACTTTTTGTTATGTTATGCTCTATTTAATCCATAAAGTTATTTGATCTTCTCATCGCAAGTAATTTGTCAGATTTCATATCCCTTGTCGCGGTTTTTCTGGTTTATTCGGTTCCCTTTTTCTTTTTTTCTTTTTTGCCAATTATTTCTGTTCCATTAACATGTTAAAAATACGAACATTTTAATATCAAACTTTAAATTAGTTTAGGATCCAGAAACATAATAAACTTCAACAAAAGCTTATGAAACCTCACTATCCTAATATCTGCACAACAACTATGCCTTTCGTGATATTAAGAATGTTCTCCACCAATAAAAAATACTAATAATACTAGTATTTCTTAAGAAATGAATGATATATGAAGAGTATATCAATTATAGTTCTACATCATTTTATATATCAAGAGTAGCTTTTGTTTATTACTCCCTCCGGTCCTAGTTATAAGATAAAGTTGATTTTTTTGAAGAAATTAAGAAAGTCAATTAAATTACTTTAGAGTATTTATATTTATATTTTTTTTTCAAATTAATTAGTTTAAATAATAAATTAATATATCATCTAAGAATACATAACATATGATATGATTAAATAACTTATTTAACTTCCTTAATCTCTCCAAAAAAAAGTTAACTTTATCTTATATTTAGAACCGAAGGTGATGGTAGTTATTATTTTTCATTTATTTTTAGTCTCGTTTTTAATAAATGTATGAATAACAAGGAGATCGGTAGAGATAGAAGACAAATAAATCTAAAAAAAGTAAAAAAAAAAAAACAGAAATATGAGCGGAGACGCAGACAAAAATGGGAGTGATGCGAGAAAATCATGGGAATTTTTTTTAATTAAAAAAAAAAAAAGCTGTGGCGTGTAGATACGACCAGTGTTTATTTACAACAATTAGCAAACAGTATTGGACATTTTTTATTCTCTTTTAACTTACTTTAATTTGTTTTTTTGTACAAGGGAAATCTTATCATAGTCTCCGACGCTTTTTTTGTATCCTATCTTTCTCAATTGAGATAGGTATCCAAACAATCGATTAGCTTATTTGAAAAGTGTCACACCCTTATCTTTATTTCACATTTACCAAAGTTTTAGCGGAAAATGATATGCGGTTCGGTAGGCAACACAGGAATAGCATAACTATACTAATAATATGTGCATGATTACATAAATTCCACATAGGGGTTTGTAAATGATACTTACCATCAATGTAGCCACACAGGGCTACTAGGGTATCTAAACCCGTCCCAGTGAAACGGAGACATCTTTCTGACTTTGTTCCACCATTGCAATCCTCTCATATGGTTCTCTGCATTGTTCTCAACATATCTTCTGTCGTCTCCTGTCTAAATTGTTGTTAGGGGAGGGTGAGATTCGAGAGAATCTCAGTAGGAAATAGATACCATAATGCATGCATGATTGATGCTATGTGTATGACATGTTAGCTTTATCTAGATGTATGCCCCATAATGACATTTCTGCATGCTCAAAGTTTCATACAACAAGACTATGGCCACAGCGAAAACAGAAACAGAGCTTCATTTATTCAAATATGCTCTACACAATCAAGTAAAGCAATCACATACATCATTACACAAGCAAAGATATCAAATACATGCAAGTAAGGTAAGTCCCCTACCTCCAATCTTTCTCCTCGATTTGCGTGCCAACAGCTCGGGGCTCCATATTCGATCCTACAATGTCAAATGTACTATTTAGACACTTCCATAGTGTTTCTGGGGGTTATATGAGTCTATCTTGAAAAATTACTAAAATACCCCCGGGGACCTAGCCCCATCATACCCGGTCCGGCTGTACTTTTCCCGAAATTTTGACTTGGGCTATTCTTACATATTTTCACCCAAGGAATCCATTTCCGGACTCATAATTAACAAATTCAATGTCAAATTACAAAATTGCCCTTGGCAGCCCTACTTTTAGGGTTTTAGGGGCGTTTCCATAATTATGCTTTCTAGGCTTTTTCCGAAAAAGTGCCCAACTGTAACCCCACCTAATTTTCTCTCCTGAACTCAATGGAACCATCAAATCATTGAAAATCCAACTCTAAGACCCATTTACAATGCTGGCCGAAATATATAGGTTTTCCAGGGAAAATCGGGGTTTTTCGGTTTCGGCTCCGTAAACGCGTTCCTTTCTACTCCTAACCACTTTATTAACCATTACATTAGGTTACAACTAACATTAAGACCCAATTTGGGCAGCATAACCCCTAGACAACTCAATTTCCAAACTTTAAAACCAATGGCAATCCAGCGAAATTTCACCGATTAAATTGCCCACAACAACCAGAATAAGCAATATACGAATGTTTGGAAGTTACCTCAAGCTCCCACTAGCTTTTCCTCTTCTTGGCTGAAACCCTAACCTTCCCAACTCCAAAAATCTTGCTTCAAACACCTCAAACAACATAGAAGAGAAGCTTAGGAGAAGGATTATACACGTTAGGTACGAATTCACCGAAGAAATCGACCTATCTTGTGAGTTTTCTCCTTTCCTTCTCTCTCTAAGACTCTCAAACTTTCTCTCTCTCCTTGGCTGCAGCTCACGTCTGGAATGGTCTCGAGGAAGAGGATGATGATATATTATTATATCATATTTTACTTTAATTTTCCAAAAATTTCGGATTTTACAAAATTCTGGCAGATTTCTGCCCAAACTTTGAAAAATCATAACTAATTCTAGAAAAATCGAAATGAGGTGATTCCAAAGCCTATAGAACCCTTATTGAGTGTAGTTTCAAGGAAAAATATAGGCTTTTGCTTTCTGGAATTACAAAATTCCCAGAATTTCAATCTTTGCATACTGTTCCAGAAATTTCACAGTTTTTCTGGGTTAACTTCAAAAATTCATATCTTTTTGTGTATAGCTCTTATTGAGTTATATGACCTATCAAATTAAAGCTTAGGATGTCTAATTTCATCCTGTAAAATTTCATAATTTTTTCTTATCATTTAGTCTTTCAAAACCTTATGATAAGCTCACTGCCTCATAGGCGATTTTACCGAAAACATAATTATATTCTCTAAAATTCACCATTTTACTTTCTTAATACCCCAAAGATATTAGAATCATTAGGGAATATATTTGGGACATCTACTAAATCGGGGCTTAGTAGTCCACTCAATTTAGGCTTATTCCAAAGCTTCCAATCCTAAAATTCGGGATATTACAAAAAGCAAAAGTGCGTCGTTTAACAAATCTTCTCTATCGAGAGTTGTGTTTTTTGGAATTCAAACTTGAATAAATCATTTACTTTATTTATCATTTGTCTTTACACGTCCTTTTTAACACATCACCATTATGCACTTCTCACTTTCTTCATGTGACCTTTAGCTTCTTTTTCTTTTGTTTGTTTATCTTTTTAATACAAAGGCTGTGACAAAGGCGAAGTAAGAAATCAGTTCAATTCAATGTGTTGCAATATGGTGGCGCACTAATGATAGTGATCTCATGTGACACATTCTACGGCTTAACAAAATGTTTATAAATTAATTTAATATTTTTTATAATCCTTAATATAAGACTTAGCTGATTTTTTTTGGAGAGATTAGAGAAAATAAATATCTCAAGTATTTATATTTATTGTTTTTCTCTAGACAAATTTACCTTATTTATAAACTGATATATAATATAATGATAGACAATATATGCTATAATTAAGTAATTTATTTAACTTTATCTTCAAAACCTCTTAAAAAAAAGTCAACTAGGTCTTCTATTAAAAACCAGAGATATGATTTATCATTGAACGTACATATGTTGATCACAAGTTTGCAATCACACATGAACTACACCCGTATCAATTAGGCAAACAATTCATGTGCATTTTTGTGTTATATAGAAACCTAACATATCATTAACAAAAAATAAACCTAGATTATATGTCAGTTTTTGACTCATGCATTGAAACATTAAGAACCAAGCATAATTATTTTTTAAGCAAAAACATATACCTTAACTTAATTTAATAGAAAAATTAGGTCGCCTAATTTACTGAATTTTAAAACATGCCATTGCTGAACATGGAGAATGTTAGAATAAAATATACAGTCGTATGGCCGAAAATGCGTTGGAGAGTTGAATGAGATACAATAATTGAGCTCTTTCTTTCACGAAAGGTCTAAAGTTTGAATATATTATTATGATAATTATTTCAAATTTGACCTTCTCCACTTAGCCTAGCCTGACTTTGTTTTTTTCAAACATGGGCCATATTTTTTAAAAAAGAAAACTAAAATTATGAAGAAACTGTTGTTTTTGTAAGATCAGAGATATATTGAAAACTAAAACCATAAATTGTTGTTTTTAACCAGAAAGGTGTTGTCATGGATAATATTTAGTGTAGCTTGAGGTCTCAAAGGTTGAAAATATTTTTTTGCCAACTTCAAAAGGGTGAAAATCTTACATTTCTTTTCTTAGACATTAAATGAGTTTTTGGGAAATGTCCAAACCGTGATTTTAAAAGTTAATTTTTGTAAATTGAGATAAAAATCATCTCACATATTTACCTTATAAATTATAAAAACTATTCTTAAAAGTTAATCCAAACACATATTAAAACTACCTTAGAAAAATAAGTTTGGGCATTAACTCCATCGTTATCTTTTTATTTATTTATTTATTAAAACTTTTAAAGATAAACCGTTAGTGCTGTCTGCTGTGGGCGGTGGCCGTAGGACCGCGGGACCTACTTATTAGGGGTAGTTCAACTAGTTTAGGTTCTATACTCCAATACTACTCCTCTGAATCCATTTAAATGTATACAAACTTTTTATATTGGTGATTTTTTTTTAATTTATCTCTATTGATATATTCTCAATGATAATTAAGTAGGAGAGGAGATGAGAGAATTAAGGAATGTAACTAGAGTGTTTTAAAAAATATATGTCATATTAACTAACTTAACCAACTTTTATAATCTAATCAAATTAGATAAATATATCTTATATTAAAAACCGGAGAAGTAGTATTTTCCATTCCTCCCACTAATTTTCCTATACTTGGATTCTACGTGAAGGAAGGTGTGCGGATTTTGCTTTATTTTATCTTATTTTTGAAAAATATTAATATCAACACCGTCTCAGGGCCATGTAGCTCAATAATGACATCAAGTCTTGAAATTATTGGCCAAAAAAAAAAGTCTTGAAATTATTGGCAATATGCAACGTGAATATTGAAATGAAAACTACGTCATATTAAAAATTCAGGGTCAATTCAGGAGTGCACATAAACATTTTGATAATCCAACATAGTAAAACAACTAGTTTTCATATAAAATTACACATCCAAATTTACAATCTCTCAGGTTATGATATAAAAAATCTCAAGTGTTCAAAGGCCCATTTGTAAGAACACATAAAATTCTCCCACTTTTGTAGTCGTTATCCTATAATCAGATTACCGTCAGCATACTTATTTGTACCAATAATAATAATAATAATACAAGAAAATCATGATCTTTATAAATTTCTTCGCCACTATAATTATAGTTTTCTTTAAACCTTGTTGATTAGGTCTCCACTTAATTTCCTTGTCACTTTTGTCCATGTGGGCCTTATGCACTAAGTAATTATCAGCCTCACATCCTATGAGTTTTTGTGCTCCTAATTACACAAAACTCAATAGACAGTAACTCTCTAATAATAAAGTGCTTGATCGATTGTCAATATTAAAACCTGATTACAAGTTTTTTCAATTCTTTTGACCTATAGGTCGTCATATGACGATATCTTTAATTTCTAGCAATAACAATTGAGTGAAGTAATATGGTAATAAGAAATGTAAAATTGATAATTAACCATGGTTAAATCAGGTCAAAGAAATTTAATTTAGATCAACGATTCAAATTTTGTGAATTAAAGAAAAAGTTAGAAGAACAAAAAACCAATGAAAAATTTGTCACGACACAGTCAATCTTAGGCGTAATATAATATTTAAAAAATAATATCTCGTAATTAATTATATTTTTTTCTCATATATTAAGCAGAGGTTATAAATACTATTAAAACTTGTACTATCATCTCAGACTCTTAGTTATGCTTACAGCGACAATAAAATTATAATTATATCTTTGATGATCTTAATTCGTAAATAAAAGTTTTTGCCACGCATGAGTTATGAAGGACCTTTTTTTTTTTTTTTTCCCAGGAGCTCGATATCAAATAATATTAGGAGTATCCTATGTCGTAAGGAGAAGCTAATCTCTCTCAAAATAACGAAATTGGATAATTTTAAATGCAAGTTTTTGCATCGCCATGCATATAATAAGATATCACCAAGGATTGATATTTTTTTTTTTCAAAAAAAAAATACTCCTATCAAATAAATAATATTAGGGTATTTCTCTATCATGAGGAGGCCATTGGCGGAACATGCTACACGGGCATTGTGTCTGAAATAAAATATCCAGTCATGTGCCACAAACTGTGTTTGTTTAAAATAGCGATTGGAATGTCTAAAAACAGCTTTTCAATTATAATTTACGGTATACGAAATAAGTATGCGAAAGGAGTTTTATATCAATTTATTTAAAAAATAACTTATAAGAAATCCAAACGTCATACCAAACATGCCCAGTGTCTTCATATATACCAAACGCTAGACCAACATGACTGATAATAAAGTGCTTGATCATGTGTGTTCCTGGGAGTGCATGAGATTCAATAATTGAACTCTTTCTTTCACGGAAGATCTATTAATAATGTTTAAGTTTATGTAGTAGGACAATGCTTCTGTTGTGTTCGTTACTTTCAAATTAGCTCTATATTTGTGAACGACAAGTTGCCCTGATGATAAAGTGACATGTCAGGTCATCTCAGGCTTAAGCCTTATGTGTTGATATGTTTATGTGTCTATATGGATTTCAATTGTACTATTTTTTATCCTTCACATATGAGTCAGTTAATTTTTTTTAAAGATATTAAAGAAATTAAATAAGTGACATTAAAATATTTGTATTTATCATTTTTTACCAAACTAATTTATTTTATTTATAAACTAATATAGAATCTAATTATGCACAATAGGTGCTATGATTAAAATTATTTATTTAATTTCATTAATCTCTCTAGAAAAGTCAATTGACTCTTATATTAAGGACCAGAGGGAGTATAAAATACTCCTCCGATCTCTAATATAAAACATATTTGGGGAGTTATTACTGGTCTTAAATATAAGATAATATTTTCATATTTATCAATATCTTCTTAGTTTATCCCTATTAATGCTCCCTCAATAATAATCAAGAAGGAGAGGGAATGAGGGAATTAAGAAAAATAACTATGTCATTTTAAAAAATACATGTTATATTAACTAACTTAACTAACTATCTTAATATAATTAAATTAGATAAATTTATTTTATATTAAGAACGACAGTAAAAAGAATGGTACTATATCTATCCAAGGCCGTTATATTTATAAATACTTTGACACTCTTCATCTAGTTTGACTTTGTTTTTTAACCATGGGTCCATTTTAAAACACCTATGAATTATGATTCCATGAGATTTCACTTTTTAATGCTTTGTATTATTTATTTTTTTCACCCCTTGATTCTGATTCTAACCTTAGTTTGTCATCGTTTTTGACTATTGGGCTATGACCTGGAACCATTCGGGACTCCAATCTATAACTGTTGGTGTTCAAAGGGATCTAACCAGGCCCAACTGGGCCTTATCATCCATGAGTTAGCTTAGTGATAATTTTGAAAAATACTTATTTTATTTTTTTATCATCAATTTATTTTGTTCATCAAAATTACAATTTATCTCATCCAAAGTATATGCTCTTAGGAATTATTTAAATTCATTTCTATGAAATAATATCAATTATAAATACTCAAAAATCATATATTAATTGTCCACGATAGTAAAACAATAAAATAATTTGAATGTTTCAAATAAAATAAAACATTAAACATACAAAAAACTCAGAATTATTATAAAGTTAACATATTTAATAAAATATATTAACAAAGTAGCGTTATGAAATTGATTGATATTTTTAAAAAATTATAAATAAAACATCAAGTCAAACCCGTGTCTTGGCTAATCTATGACCTAAATCAGAAAACTCTCATTGTTCTAATTCCCGAAGTTGAACACCCTAAAGTATTAAAAGAGTTCCAACTTTTGTGCATAGTGGCTTACTAAATTGTCACTGATATCGTTGCCAAAAGACTTGAGCTGATTATGCTCAACATTGTTTCACGCAACCAATCCAGCTTTTTCGAAGGTTACAGTGCAGGAAGTCATGTACTCGACGCAAGCAAAAACTTTGTCTTATGAGGGCCAAACCCCTTATCTCTAGCAAGGAGAATCAACCTAGCTACATACACATAATTCTATATCCAACTATGGTTGGTTTGGTTGCATATCTCCGGCCGATAACTAAAGACTAACTCTCTTGATTAGCAGAGATCACCAAAGTGGGTTTTGTCTTTCCCAACAAAACCGTCTTTTCCATACACACGGCCTGGTTTGAACTCAAAATAGCATGTTTAAGGGACTCAATTATCTACCAACTATACTAGGCTCTTGTTGGTTCCAATTCTTGTTTGGGTATTATGATCCAAAGATATTATTCTCGGTCCTTTTGGTGAATGTGAAACAAGGATACCAGTGAATGGACTAGCAAATAATGTGAAAGCAAAATTTTGGGCATGGACTTGGAGGGCCTATGATAAGGTCTTAAAGCAAGTGAGGAGGCCCACCATTTTGCATAGGTGGATAAGGACACACAGATAACTCAAGATATTTTCCTCACTTGAATGCGCTGTACTTATATCTTACCCTTCCACCAGGACACACGGCGCGTGGCGAAAATGACATCGGGGGGCCTTTCTAAAATCTTTAATTACATTTATATTTATAAAAGATAAGCTAATTACACAAAACGCCCCTGAAATATGGGTTAGTTGCATATAATCCCCTAACATTTCAAAATTTAAATTGAACCTCCTAACATTTCATTTTTTAACTATTAACCCCATACCCCTACCGTTAAGTAACCGTTATTTTTTTTAACGAAAATTACCACTTTAGATTATAAAATGACAAGTGGCATACTATGTAAATTATTAATTTTCATGGTTCTGAAACTCGGACCAACCACTGAACTGGCAGGGGTACTAGGTTAAGGGTCAGTGAGTCAAATTGGAGTCGAACCAAAGCTAACCTAAGGCCAGACCAGTGAGAAATTGAAGATTTCAAGTTTATTAATATGAAATTCTAAAAAAAAATTTTAAAAAATTGATTTTTCAAAAAAAAAAAAAAAGTAACCCGAGTTAACTGTCAGACTAGACCGGTTTCAAGTCCAAACCGGCCTGTCCGGTCCGGGTTTCAAAACCCTACTAATTTTGTAAAA